>CM076675.1:4025101-5225101 GCA_038501925.1 Xenopus petersii
TCTTTTGACAGAGGACTCAGAGCAACATTACTTTGGGGATTTACTGGTATAGTTAAATGGACCTTTCTGATAAGGCTTACTTAGTTTTAACCTTTCCTTCTCCTTTAAAGTGTTGTATCCTCCAACTTTCTGCTAAAATTCATTTATTATAATCCCTAATAGAATTTTACCAAATCTGAGGGAGTTATTTGACAATGCAAAAATTCAGACCATTTAGTGGAAGGTTTCGATAACGGGTGTGAATCTGTACTATAGACATTCCAAAATTTTTTTAGAAAGAGATCTAATAGAGATCAAACCAGGGGATTCCAAAAACTCTTCCAAATCGTCTGCAAGCTTATGTTCCGTGCCATAATTCTTAAATAATATACTGTATATTGGTTATGAAGCAAATGTATCTATAAAGCCATGTAATGCCTTGGATAGAGTGTCCCACCTTCCCCAAACCAGCTTTAGCCAATGAGAGACTCTTTGATTCTGATTGTCTACAGTAGAGCTGGGTACATACACACATATGTGCTGATCTCTTTGTTGAACTTGATTGGCAAATGTATAAATGAAACATTAGTAGACAGTTGGCCAATAGAGGCTTTGGTCTAATTATTTAGCAGTTGCCCAAATTAGCAGACCAGGTTGGTGGGCCATTAATCTTTGGCTGAGAATGCTAATAATAATAATGGTGATTTACCAGATCAGATTGTGCATTATTCTAAGCACTAAGTGCTGTGTATCTGGATCATTCCCTAATTTTGCAGAACACAACCGTCTAGTTATGGAGTTCTAAGCAGGGGTGACGATTACAGGCAGTGATATGGGGACATAAGCCGGTAATAAAGTGGTTGGTTCTGCATAACATTATTCTGTTTACTGTGCACCACTGTGCTAACCATATACAGTTTACTGTCTGCAACTGTCTTTCTTATAATGAATCTAAAGGGTCACCAACCCTGTAAACTGATACATTTAGGGGCACATTTACTAAGGGTCGAATATCGAGGTTTAATTAACCGACCGTCGAAGTAAAATCCTTCGACTTCGAATATCGAAGTCGAAGGATTTACCGCAAATACGAAATTCCTTCGATCAGAAAATTGCTAGAAACCCTGTGGGGACCTTCCCCATAGGCAAACATTGTACCTCGGTAGGTTTTAGGTGGCGAAGTAGGGGGTCGAAGTTTTTTTTAAAGAGACAGTACTTTGACTATCGAATGGTCGAACGATTTTTAGTTCGAAGTCGTAGTCGAAGGTCGAAGTAGCCAATTCGATGGTAGTATTTTTTCTTCTATTCCTTCATTCGAGCTTAGTAAATGTGCCCCTTAGTTGATACATTTGTTATCTTTGTCCCTGCTGAGCAGTGTTATTACAGGCAGCTGTTAGAATTGAATAGTTGCTAATATTCCACAGATACTGCTGAGAAATGGATCAGTTAAATATAGTAAATTATATTATTAAATTATATTCTATTATTAAATAATTTTTTGGAAAAACCGGCAACAAATAAGAATCGATGCTGGCGTCTAAAGTTGTGTCATTTTTTGCCTTTCACGAAAAAGGAGAAATTGGAGAATTTTCCAGGGAATCGAAAATGGGACAAATTCGCCTATCACTGCCCCCTGCCCCACATGTGTGACAGTCCGGGGCATACTGGTGTGTGTGTGTCTGTGTGTGTGTAGCATCTTTGCTTATGCATCAATATATACATTATTTCCCTTGTGCTCAAGTCTTCTACTGGCCTCACGTATACTGTCATCCTTCTAATAGTCTTCTTTTTATATATTTTTTTCTTTACTTGCTCTATAGCCTCTTATCTACCTTTTGCTTTTTTCATTTTTTTACTGTGTCTGTTCTGGTCCCAAGAAAGATGTGTTTTTTTGCATTAATTCTGTGCACCAACTGTGCCACCTTGTGGCCATGAAAAATAGTCTTCTTTTATCCTATTTGCCAAATGTATCTTTGATATCCAGAATTCCTTTCCTAAATAACAGAAAAACCTGAACCAATAGCTATCGTGTGCAATGGCCACAGTGGACTCAATAATGTGGAGCAGAAGGCACTAACTTATGGAATACTGAAGCAAATAAAACACTGCCTGATTTGGTTAAAATTAGACATTTTTATTTGCCAATAAATGGTCAGGCCGTAAGCATTCTGTTCAGAGTGAAATGATGGAAATATTTTATGGATGTGCCAAGTATGCCCTGAAGTCTGAATTATGAAGCTGCTTATCTGTTTTGCACATACCTCCCAAACATGGCTGCAGAGAGAGCCCATGACTAAGTGCCCTGAGTGGGTGCGAAACGCGTAGGGTGGATGGAGATGAAATACATATTTTAACTTTGTATAAATAAAAATATTTTTTAACTAATTTTCTCTGGTCCTGTGGATCTGTTTGAGTGCCAGTCAACCCTGCTTCTACTTATCCTTCGTTGTACTGCTCCCTTAAGCTGGGGGTCTGGGGCTGGAGCACCCAGACTACATTCACTATTTGGTGAATTATGTACCAGTTATTCTGGGGCACCATATTTCTCCTGACTGTTGCATTGCCTGCAATCTGCCCAAACTTCTGTTACTGTACAGAATTAGATAGTCATGTAAAGGTGGCCATAAATTGGCCGATTATGAGCTGCTGACTGTCCAAGTCTTAGTATTGGCCAGTGTATTGGCCCTCCAACGGGATTCTCTGATCGATATCTGGATGAAAATCAGTCAGATGTCGATCGGGAAGGTTTAAAAATTCTCTTGGAGGACCAATGTGGTCCTCGATTCAACCATCTGCATTGTGATCAGGTCCGGACTGGCAATCTGTGGGTTCTGGAAAATGGCAGAGGGGCTGCTGTAAGTTGTCAGTATTTATGGGGCTGTTTGGGCCTCTGTGTACCTGAAATGCCAGGGCCTATTTTAATTCTCAGTGCAAGCCTTGTTGTGATCCAATTAGCCTAATATCTCCAACCTCAAGGTGGACATATCAGGGAAAGATCGGTTAATTTCACAACCTTGCTAAACGAGCAGATCTCTGCATGTATGACCACCGTTACTGGGGAAGAAGTCTTAAAGGACAAGGAAAGGCAAAAAAATACTATCCCATGTTTGCTTTCTTTAATGAAAAAGAAGCCTATCTCCAATATACTTTAATTTAAAAATGTGTACCATTTTTATAAGAAACCTGACTGTATGCAGTGACATTTTCCCTTCATTTACTGCTGTGGATAGGAATTGTCAGACGGTCCCTAACTGCTCTGCAGGGAAACAATCATACTTATGAACAGCAGGGGGAGCCCCCGCCTTACTTCCCAGCCATGCAGAACTCAAGCAGCTTTGTTTATGACGATCCCTAAGCAGCCCAGACCACACTGAGTGAGCATGTGCACAATCTTAGTCTTGCAAAAATGTTTAACAAAGTTACAAGATGTCAGCCCCCTGTGGCCAACTTTGAAAGCATAAATCATTTGTTTGATTAGGCTTGTGGTGCAGTAAGTTCATGTTTATGTTTAGTATACAAAATACAGCATTTCTAGCCTTATTCTATTTTACACTTTCCTTGTCCTTTAAATATATATATATATATATATATAAAACGATCCATTTAATTTTCTATTAGGTCCATGTGTAAATATGCAGATAAGAAATGTCCTATTACTTTATTGTATATGATCGTATTTGTCCTGGAGGTCTCTGCCCTGTGCACTGTATTGGGTCACTAAGTACACACTGCACAAGTACCTAAGTATCCCAGACTTGAGGGAGGTACACTGTGCATGTGCTGCACCCCAAAAATACCAGGAGGGTTATAGAACTGAGGGTCTGTGTTTTGATTCCAACACTGCTGAGGTGAGTCTCACATGTGTTCATGGCCAATGGCACAGGCAGTGCTTTCGAGATGGTTTGGTTCAACCAATAAGCCCTTTAGGCACCTTTTTCAACTAAAAATGCTTTGATGTTGTCCTCACACGTTTGTTTCCATCCATTTAAGTCAAAAGGAAGTAGTCAGAAGTTTTTTTCAGCACAATAGAATAGACCAGTGGAAAGGTGCTATGTGCCCACTGGTGTCTAATAAAAGGGCAGCCAAGTTTGGGAGTTTTACTTTGAAAGCAGCAAGTAAGTTGCAGGTAAAACCTGTGTAAAATGTATAATGAAGCAATAGAATTCTTAATGAATCAGATGCAAGTTGAGTGTAGGACTGGCCAGATATGGGATGACTGTGACGTAGTTGTTCATCTTAAATATATTGCAATATATGGACAAACAATCCCTGTTTTGTTTAAAGGGGAAGGCATTTTTCAGTAGCAGTAGCACAAAATGTCTCTGTCTTAAATATATTGATAATGGGTTGAGTGCAGATGACCTCTTGTATTTTTATATATATACAGTATATATATAATCTTTTTCCAATTAGTGACTTTGGAGGCCTTTTTGCATTCAAGCTGACAATTCAATCATGTCGCACTTTTCTCCCTTTCATTTTCTGTTTCCCAAATGGCAGTTTAGAGTTTGCCTTGAATACTGTACGTACTCATTCATTACTCATTCATTATGCAAAAAAGCCAGCTTTCGCTGCCTGGAGAGTATATTTGTTCAAAGGTCATTGGAACAGATTTGTTTCTTCTTCAGAAGACGCCTGCTTGCTTTTACTCTTTCTTTGCACAGCAGAAGGGTTCAGATTGAAGTTTCAGTGCCGGACTCAAATAAACATTTAAAATAGGTTGATATACACAGACTAAGATACAACAGCCCTGTAGTGCTGTACCATTTTCCAAAATTCCCCTCTGCGTTTTATAACTGGTCACTTTGGGATCCCTGGACACCTGCACTGTAGTCTAACATGCATGTGATGAGTCGTAAAACAGGTACATACATGACCTTTAAGAGGGTAATATCTTTATCCTACAAAAATGTTATCTGTCCTTTAAAAATATTCTTGTCCATACACTGCAAAATCCTTTCACACGGCCAATTGCTTTTGGCTCCCTGATCTCTGCTCAATCTCTGCTCAATCTCTGCTCAATCTCTGCTCAATCTCTGCTCAATCTCTGCTCATTCTTTGCTTTTTCTTCACTCATTCTTCGCTCATCATTAAGCTGGCCATACACTACAAGATCCCCTCATCTGGTGACATTGCCAAACGAGAGGACCTTTTCCCTGATATGCCCATCAACGCAGGGCTATAGTCCGAACATTCAGCCCTAGGGCCAAAAGATCGGATTACAATGAGGAGCAATGGGCTCCGATGGGTCAATCGCCTGAAAAATTAAACCTTCCCGATCGATACCATGGCCAGATATGGCCACCATTAAAGTTAGAAGACCTCCTAGGTGGCCTGATGATATATTATTCTTACAACCATTTCCGCGGTTGCACTGTGTTTGTGGGACAGCCATGAGTGTGAGCTTCGTGGTTCACAAGGAGACAGCACTGATCTTTTGTTTCTTTGTTTTTGCCTTAAAAATCTGAGCAGAGGAAGCTTCAGTGTACAGATGTAAGTGTAAAGGTTGAGGAATGTCAGATTAAAGGAGAGACCAAGACTGAGTGACCATGGATGATCCTTGTATGAACAATGGAGGCCATTTGTCACCTATAACAAGCAGGTGTGAAGGCAGACATTAAACAGACAGGCCATCTTCTCAGTAGACTGAACCCGTATCCCTAGAATAGAACCTCATGGGCCTTCTTAACTCTTCTAGACTCTTGGAACATTGCTGTACTCAAGTTGTACACCCTTCAGGGGTGTAGAGAACACACCCAACTTGTCTCTGCTCTCATTTTGGGGCTTCCTGACTCATTCCATGCCAGCTAATTAAAAGCAAGTTTAAATGAGTCCTTGCTTGTTTTCTACGCTCTCCCTCTTTCCGTTGCCTGGGTGATGAGGGATTGAGCCAAAAAACTGTTGGCACGGAGTACAGCATCCCCTCCTGTGAGAACCAATCATCTCCTGCATGGAGACCCACAGCAAGCAGCTCTGTAATATCTCTCTGATGGGATCACAGGCTTTAATGTTCCTTGGAAACGGCCCAGCAATCGCTGCATCTACAGCTCCCATCCAGCGGAACAGCTGAACTTCAGGGGTGTTGTGCTGATTGAAGCAGAGACAAAGAATAAACAACAAACAACAGATTCATGTAAATGCTCCGAATGGGTCACAAACTAAATCATTTCCATTCAAGTTACTTCTTTCCTATCCCACGACACTTGCAACACTCAATTTTTTATTTTGCTGTAACTTTTCAACAGACTTGAGCACATCAGAATCTGTTGACAGTTCTACTACAGAGAGCGCTAGCTTTGAAATATATATCCCATCACTGTGGCAGAGAAGGATTTCAGTACAGAATCCCCCAGGCAATTAAATCATTATAACAGGGAAAGTTTATGACGTTGGCCACTGTCTGTAAAACTTGTCTGCACAATGAAGCTGCTGGGCTTTTTTTTTCTAGCAGGTAGGGGAAAGTTTCCTTCTGGGGTCTGAATTGGATCGCAGGGAAAACAGAAACGCTGGCTGGAATCGAATGTCTGCACATTCATAGCAGATATATATATATGTACACTATATATATATATATCTTTTTTAACAACAACCCTATATAGCCTCGTGTCTCCATTTCCTCTCTATTTTTATGAGTTTCCAGTTTCAAGTAGGGTTAATGCCATGGGGAAAATTAATAACCTCGCAACACTTCGCCAGGCGTAGATTCGCCAGGACAACTCTAATTCACTAAAATCTGAAGTTGCGTCCAGGGCACCGAACGCTGGCGAAGTTGCGATAGTTTTACTGCGGCAAGCGAAGTGAAGTTGCACCAGCGTTGGCTAATTTGCATACGGCGGAAAGTTAAAGTTGAATGGACGTATATGTTGCAGTAAATACATTACATTACACAAGTCCAGGGAAACTTAATATAATAAAATAAAGTTGTTATATTGCCCTAAACATGAGCCCAGTGTATAGTTTATGTGCCATATGTTAGGAAATGTATGGGGCTACCCCAAAAAAAAATGACGCTCTTTTTCAGCCTGAAAAAGGAAAAGACGCTAGCGTTTATTGGGACTTCGTCTGGTCTGAGGTGGCGAAGGCAAGTCTAGCGCAAGAGGTAAAGTTCAGTAAAATCAGCATCTTAGTGAATTTGCGTAGTTATGTCCATTCGGCAGATCGCAGATTTGGCAGGCATTAGGGAGCGAAGTATCTCCTTCACTAGCGACATCACTGGCGAATCTTCGCCCGCGTTAGTCACTTTGCCCTTTAGTAAATTTGCCCCCATATGCATTGTAGATTAATTTAGAGATACAGGTATGGGATCCATTATTTGAAAACCCGTTATCCAGAAAGCTCTACATTACAGGAAGGCCATCTACCATAGACTCCATTTTATCCAAATAATCCTATTTCCTTTTTCTGTGTAATAATAATACAGTAGATTGTACTTGATCCCAACTAAGATATAATTAATCCTTATTGGAGGTAAAACCAGCCTATTGGGTTTATTTAATGTTTATATGATTTTCTAGTAGATATAAGGGCTGAAGATCCAAATGACTGAAATCCCCAGTTCCCAAACATTCTGAATAACAGGTCCCATACTTGTACCAGCAAGAGATCACCTCACATTTCATCCCTACATTGCCCCCTCTATAATTATTTGGACTGATTCAGTAACATGAACTATAGGAAAATAACGGTAAAGATGGCCATAGACGTAACAATCATGATCTTTCTTGGAAAATATATTTCCAAGAAAGATTGTTCATTTCAGTACACACGTGTAGAGCTGAATCGTCAGATTTACAGGTAGATATACATATAGAAACAATAGAATTCTACCTGTATCTGACGATTCAGCACTAACAATGGCCGATGTTTGGGTCCCTTCAAAGGCACCCGATCAAAATTTTCCGTCCAGCCCGATCGATGAGCCGACCAAGTCTTCTGCTGATATCGGCCGGCTCTTTTTCCACCATACACGCACCGAATATCGGACGAAAATTTGTTTTGTATGATATTATCTGTGCGTCTATGGCCACTTTTACTCCTAATCACTCACCACCCAAAGAAAAGACCACCTAGGACACAACAGGGAATACATTAAAAATAATTGGTTTCAGCCTGTATTAGAATCTTTATATGCACCAAGTCTCACAATGAAGGTTTTGGTAGCAGGTGTAATGGAAACTATAACTCTCACCCAAGATGGCGTCCAAGATCGCGACCTTCTGCTCCACCACATGGCTCCTGCTGGGCGCTGTCCTGTGACATCAGCGTCTTCTCGATCTGGGATTGGTCGCCGGCGACAGAACGGACGCCGGCGTCAGAATCGGGCGCCGGCGTCAGGACGCCAGCGTGGGGACGCTGGCGTCTGACGCCAGCGCGTCAACATTTTGGCGCCAAGCCATGGCCTATTTAAACCCCATTGCCCTTTTCTTCATTGCCCAATTATAGGTTCCATTGACTTGTGTTCCAGGGTGTGATTTCTTATTCTGATTATCTGTGTACCGACCTTTGCCTGTTTTCTTATCTCCATTGTCTGCCGCCTGAACTGATATTTTGCCTGTACCCTGACGATTCTTCTGGATAAACCCTTTTGTACTTCGAACCTGGTATTTGTCTCCTCTTTGGTCCACTACTATTACTGCTGCGCCTTCGGGCCCCTTACAGCAGGTCCTTGAAATGAATGGTTGGTCCTCGCATTGACTTTAATGATGTCAACCAAACCATTAACTGTAGCAAAGTGTTTAATGGGAGTCATTGTAGGAGCTGCTATATGTAATTTTAAACATGTAGCGGTGCCATGTAGTCCTGGATCACAGGAAGGTTTACTTACCTTGAACTCTTCCCCAAAGGCATCGAAAAGCAAACTTCAAGGTTTGTCAGGACAATTATAAGCTGTTTAACACATGCTTTAAATCCCCTGCTGAGAAACATAAACTCAAGACACTTTGTGATGCCCTTGGGCTCCGCCATCCTTCTCTCCCAACAAAGTGAATTAGTCCGATCACTACATACTTTTCTCTGGAGGCAACCATTAGGGGCTTTTTGCTTAATTACTTCTAATCTTTAAACATATCTTTAGTTGACCAATAAAGCAGTTGTTTTAGATTGCAACGTTGAAATCTGCATTGTCCAGATTTCTAAATTATTGGAACCATTAGATCCATGGTTCCCTGCAATGTGCAGCCATTTATTTAAATCAATAGTCACGGGGTATGAAAAACCCACCAGTGCTCCTTTCTTATGTTGGATATACTGAGATATGATATATAATCTGCAGGGGAGACTCTAGAGAAACATATATTTTCCTCCCTTGACAGCTTTGGTTGTTTCTTCACATAAATGCAAATGAATGACACAGACATCAAGTAAATATCTAAATAAAAATATATGATGCTGGGTCTATAGTTGTTTGAAATTGCCAAGTTATGAATTTTCATTTTCTCGCCTCTTATGAGAATATATCACAGTATTTCTCTAAGAATGATTTTTAGAACTGTGTTTGCAGTACAATCTATAATTTAATAACGGTGCACAAGAGAGGCTGGATTTGATATTAGAGACTCATAACTCAACATGTCCAAACTTTTATCATGTTTATAGAGGATTCGTATCATCACTTTACATTAGAATTTTTTCCCTCTAGTGCATCCTGAGACTTGAGTCCTGACAGATAAGAGCACAAGGCGGAGAAGGCAAAAGGCCTTTCCATAGAAGAGCTCAGGGCTGGGATACAGTTTCCAAAACAAATTCGTCACCATGGACAGTTAATGTCTGATATATCTTAATTCTGATTGGTGTTATGCAGTGAATGATTCATAATAATCCAATATTGTGTGGATTTACACATTCATACACAGAGATGAATTACGGCACAGTGGGGCCCTAGGCATTGCACAGTCAAACAGAGCAGTGGATATTAGGTATAGTAGGTATAGTAAGTATAGTAGGTATAGTAGGTATAGTAGGTATAGTATGGCAAGATGGAGACAGTTTTACAAGATGGAACCATTAACACTCTATGGGGCAAATTCACTAAAAGACGAAGCGCCTAACGCTAGCGTTATTTCGCTAGCGTAGCGCATTTTCGTTAATTTGCCGATTCACTAACGGACACTGGCGTAAATTCGCAAATTCACTGACGCGCGCATTTTTCTGAACACTACCAGGCGAAGTGCAATAGAGTAGATAGGGATTGCTTCAAAAAAAGTTGGAGTCCCAAAAAACGCTGGCGTTTTTTTCTTTTTTTCTGGGTGATAGGCTGAAAAAGATCGAAACTTTTTTTGGGGCTCCCCTCCTTCCCCCCTACATTTCCTAACTCATGGCAACTTAACTATACAGTGGGCACATGTGTAGGACAAAATAAACATTTTATTTGCTGTATTGAAGGTTTCCCAGGCTTGTGTAGTTCTGCTACATATACTTCCATTGTAAATTCAATTTGGCACCGTATGCAAATTAAGCATCGCTAGCGTAACTTCGCTTTGCCTGGCGAATTAACGCTAGCGCAACTTCGCAATGTTTCGTTTCCCCTGAGCGCAACTTCGGATTTTAGTGAATTTGCGTAGCATTGGCGAAAATTCGCCTGGCGAAGTGCGGCGAAGCGGACGCTGGCGCAACTACGAATCTTAGTGAATTTGCCCCTATATGAGAGCTGCCCAAGCTGTGCTCCTTCAGTTGCTGAAATATAGATTCCCAGCAATTGAATTGCAATGCCAGGACAGATACCGTATATACTCGAGTATAAGCCGTCCCAAGTATAAGCCGAGGTACCTAATTTTACCTCCAAAAACTGGGAAAGCTTATTGACTCGAGTATAAGCCGAGGGTGAGAAATGCAGCAGCTTCTGGTAAGTTTCAATCAAAAAATTGAGGGTTTCTGCTCCCATTGGAGGTGCCGGCGTCTCGTTTTTGGATTCCGGCGACAATTCTTGGACGCCGGCGAATATTCTTGGAGACTATTCTTGGACGCCGGGGACTATTCTTGGACACCGGCGACTATTCTTAGGTGCCGGCGACCGTTTTTGCACTTGACCCGAGTATAAGCCGAGGTAGAGTTTTTCAGCATATTTTGGGGGCTGAAAAACTCGGCTTATACTCGAGTATATACGGTAATAATGCACCCATCGGCTAAATCCATCTCACAGAAACATATGCATTAAGTGACCCCCTCCCCACACTTTTCTTCAGCATTTTCACCCCTAATGTTACCAAAGGAACAAAGGTGGCAGGTTTCACTATTTACTGGAGCAGAAGCTTTTCACTGCCTCCTACCAAATCTATTTAACCATTAACATATATTGTGAGCAGTGCCAGTGGAATGTTTGGAGAATACAGGTGGTACCTAAAAGAAATCCCCTTGTACTGTATATATACAGCATAACCTCAAAACTAATGAGAGAGGTACTGAACTGGCAAGACTGCTCACATTGGAGATAAGGGATTTTGTTGGTGATTTCACACACTTCCAATGAGCAGCAAAGGGATGCACTTGGCTCCGGTTTTAGGGGGTATTTTGATGTCCAAGTTTAAGTGAGAATAAAAAAAATTGGCATAATATTCAACCTTAACCTTTTGTTTATTTTGAAGTACAATTTCAATTCCAAACTCTGAATCATCTTTCATTTCCTTTCATTTAGCCCAGGGTTGATCATTGTTGAACCTCTGACACCACAATATTGCTCGAATTGGAGATGATCTTGTCATGAACATGCTGTTACTATTTGACCAAACAAGCTGCCCACTGCCTGACTCACGTAATAAGGTTTATCTAAACCAGTGCTCCCCAACCAGTAGCTCGTGAGTAACATGTTGCTCTCCAACCCCTTGGATGTTGCTCTCAGTGGCCTCAAAGCAGGTGATTATTTTTGAATTCCAGGCTTGGAGGCAAGTTTTGGTTGTATAAAAACCAGATGTACTGCCATACAGAGCCTCAATGTAGGTTGACAATCCACATAGGGGCTACCAAATAGGCAATCACAGCACTTATTTGGCACCCCAAGAATATTTTTCATGCTAGCGTTGCTCCCCAACTCCTTTTGGTTCTGAATGTTGCTCACGAGTTCAAAAGGTTGGGGATCCCTAATCTAAACCTTCAGCAAATAAATAAATATGGAGGTTAATGCACAGCCCTATTGCAATCTAAACAAATGCAATTAGATACTGATCAGGATAAGCGATTGTTCCCATACAAAGACTGATGGGCTCAAGAAGAACCAAACTGGCAGCCAATATCTTTCCATAAATCCTTAAAGGCGGGATTATCAGTGACACTCTAGGGGGCAGATTCACTAACCGGCAAAAAGTTGCCAGCAACCAATTCGCACCCATCGATACACTTCGCCAGGCGAAAATTGCTCAGACAATGCTAATTCACTAAAATGTGGAGTTTGATCATGGATGCCGAACGCTAGTGACTTTTCGCTCGTGTTACTTCTGCAATTCAAAGCGAAGATGCGCTTGCGTTCATTTCTGCCTATAGCGAATTCGCTAGAGGTCTTGCGATTAGGTTAATTTGCATTCGGCGTCTTTATGTTATATGTTGCAGCAAAAAAAATTGTAAGGACTTTTGCAGCCTATCACTCTGAAAAAAGGATAAGATGCCAAAGTTTTTTGGACCTTGATGCTTTTTCCACTAAAGAATATGATGTAAGTAACAGAAGATTGAAGAAGATCTATGGACTCCATTGCACTTTGCCTGGTCTGAGCTGGAGAAGGAGGCGAAAGAGGTAACGTTCATTAAAATCGGCATTTTAGTGAATTTGCGGAGTAATGTCCATTCGCCAGAGTGTGAATGACCGCTAGCGCCTATCTCTTTCGCTAGCGAATTGGCGTCTGCGCCCGTTAATAAATCCAGCGTTTGCCACTTCGCCCTTTAGTAAATCAGCCTCAAGTATCTTTGGGTACAAATCGCTCAGTATCCACTTTCCACTGGCAAGTCTAAATCCAAAAATGCATTTTCAGTTTAAAGCCTTGGAATACATTGTTTCATTAAGTAATTATTATTGTGGCCCCAGTTCTGTGGGACCAGCAGTTTTGGCGAGCCCTTAAAGTAGGCATAAAATAAACGGAAACCTTTTTTAAACATTTAAAGGGATACTGTCATGGGAAAAAAAAATTTTCTCCAAATGAATCAGTTAATAGTGCTGCTCCAGCAGAATTCTGTACTGAAATCCATTTCTCAAAAGAGCAAACAGATTTTTTTATATTCAATTTTGAAATCTGACATGAGGCTAGACATATTGTCTATTTCCCAGCTGCCCCAAGTCATGTGACTCTTTACTGCTGTACTCCAAGTTGGAGTGATATCACCCCCTCCCTCTCCCCCCAGCAGCCTAACAACAGAACAATGGGAAGGTAACCAGATAGCAGCTCCTTAACACAAGATAACAGCTGCCTGGTAGATCTAAGAACAACACTCAATAGTAAAATCCAGGTCCCACTGAGACACATTCAGTTACATTGAGAAGGAAAAACAGCAGCCTGCAAGAAAGCATTTCTCTCCTAAAGTGCAGGCACAAGTCACATGACTTGGGGCAGCTAGGAAATTGACAAAATGTCTAGCCCCATGTCAGATTTCAATATTGAATATAAAAAAATCTGTTTGCTCTTTTGAGAAATGGATTTCAGTGCAGAATTCTGCTGGAGCAGCACTATTAACTGATTCATTTTGAAAAAAACATGTTTTCCGATGACAGGATCCCTTTGATTTAACTCATTTCCTTTGGTGTAGCAGTTGGTCTGATTGAACTGGGTACAGAGGTTGCAAATTAACTTGCTAAAAGCTCTTGTAATTAGACTTGCCCCACAAGGACAGATTAGTGTGAAACCGCAATATATCAGACATGGTGCAGAAAGGCCTTTTGAAACCCAAGCTCGAGTACATCACTTTAAAACTCTTTAAGCAGCCCAGCCAGGGAAATAAAACAGCAGAATACCTACCTAATTTGCCTTTAGTATAATACCTACTTGTACATGGGAAGGGGGGCAATTACAGTAATTTACTTGATTTAAAAAGGATAGAAGGGTGGACCCCAGGGTCGCCATCAGGGGGGCATGGGGTACAAGTGTACAGGGCCTGGGCCTCAAGGGGGGCCCGGCAGTGCTGATCTTTTCAAAATAGCTGGGCCCCCCTTGACAGCGCCAAAGCTGTGCCGCCTCCTTTCCGAAGTCCCAACAGACTAAATGCTGAAAGTTCCAAAGTCCCGAAGCGGCTAAAAGACCCGAAGTCACGAAAGGAGGTGAAGCTGAAGTCCTGAAGCCACCAGTTCAAATCCTCTCAACACCAATGTGTATTTTTTTTATTTTAAAAATAAAAAGAATATTTTTAATACTCTATCGGCCCCTGCCACCAATGTTTTTTAAAAAAAATATTCTTTGGGGCCCCAATTTGTTTTTAACTTGTAAGGGGGGCCCCGGCGCCAATGTTTTTTTTAAAAAATATTCTTTAGGGCCCCAATTTTTTTTAACTTTTAAGGGGGTCCTTGGTACCAATGTTTTTTTTAAAAAAAATGTTCTTTGGAGCCCCAATTTTTTTTAACTTGAAAGGGGGGCCCTGCCACCAATGTTTTTTTTAAAAAAATATTCTTTGGGTCCCTAATTTTTTTTTGACTTGTATGGAGGGCCCTGGCGCCAATGTTTTTTTTAAAGTGGACCTGTCATTCAGACACAAAAATCTGCATAATAATAGTCCTTTTCAAATTAAGCATGAAATCCAATTTCTATATTTTATCAAAGCATTCATAGCTGTTGTAAGCTCATTTAAAAATCTCAGCTGTCAATCAAATATTGTCTGCCATATTGTCTGTGGGGCAGACAATTACTTTCACTTTCCATTCAGCACTTCCTACATGTCACTGCTCTCCCCACATTCCCCCGTTCTCTTAACCCTTTAATTGTGTAGCCAGGACATGGGGATGGACATCAGGTCCCCCATTCTGGTGCACAAACAAGATTCTGACATGATACAAGACTTGTCTTAATAACAGTGTCCACAAAATGGCTGCTGCCTGCTTGCTTTAATTTTGAAATCCCAGAATGAAGGAAGCAAGATTCAAATAATTTATATAGTGTAATTAAAGTTCATTTTGCTTGACTAATGTGATAAAATAGGATTCTGAATAATTTTTTTGGGTGACGGGTCCCCTTTAAACAAATATTCTTTGGGGCCCCAATTTTTTTTTTACTTGTAAGGGGGGCCCTGGCACCGATGCTTTTTAAATAAAACTTTAATGGGGGGCTCTGGCGCCAATGTTTTTTAAAAAAAAACTTTAATGGGGGGCTCTGGCGCCAATGTTTTTTTTTAACTTATCGGGGGGCCCTGGTCCCCAATAGCTTTTTATAACTTGTGTGTGGGGGGGTTAACTTTTTTAAGTCTTTGTGGTCTTTCAACTGTGATGTGGAGTGGGCGGGGTCTGGGGTGGGGCTTGGGGGCCAGGATGGACGGGACCCAGGGGGCCCTGGAAATTTTGTTGTATTTCTAACGGTGGCCACCATATTGGTGGCACTTGTAGCGAGAAAATCTCAAAGAAAATATCTTTTTTTACTTTTTTGCCCTAAGAGGCTCCACTCATACTAACAATGGCGGTGAATTTAAGGAGCTTTTAAAGCCAGTCTTGAATATAATAATGCACTAAGCTTAGCCACTTATTTGCTGTCTTAAATAATGACTTTTCTATTATTCTCATGACAATATCACGGATTCTTGTACCTTGTATATTGTTATTCTGAGGGTTTTCATGACCCTGTTGTGCCTTGGATGGGAAGGGACCAATAACCACTGCAGTGCTAACTATGGAGATGTTTAACAAGTCCCTTCATTATTCTGTCCCTGTGTCAGGGCTCTGCAAGTCCCGGCAGTTCAGGACAAAGCAGGACATTTGTGATTTATATTCCATAGCACGTCCCGGACTGATTTATTTACTAGTGCAACATTCTTGGCTTTCACTGCAGTCTGTTCTCTCTTTAATTTTGGGCAAAAATCTAAGCAACTGAGTCTCCATCATTACAGCAGTGTAGTTGATATTACCATTATCACCCTTTATTCAGCAGTATATTCTAGTTGTGCAATAGTCTAAATGACTGATATTAGAGCATACATGATATTGCTGGATCCCTTTCTTTCTCTTTAAAACCCCTGTATATATTTTGCATTGTATGGGAAAATTGGGCAGTTGCTAGGGCATAGAATAATAACATGGTTACATTTCATGCTTCCACCTTAGGCACATTGGACTACTTCAAATGCTCTAAATACCTCGTTTTTATTAGCTCAAAGGGTGATGAAAAAGCCCCCAGTGCAGCTTTTTAATGTGAAACACCGAAAACAAGCATTTGTGTCAGGATGAACACAAACATGGGCAGCCATTCAAGCACAGGATACACAGTAGATAACAGATAAGTACTACTATAGTTTATATAAACAAGCTGCTGTGTAGCCATGGGGGCAGCCATTCAAGCACATGATACACAGTAGATAACAGATAAGTACTACTATAGTTTATATAAACAAGCTGCTGTGTAGCCATGGGGGCAGCCATTCAAGCACATGATACACAGTAAATAATAGATAAGTACTACTATAGTTTATATAAACAAGCTGCTGTGTAGCCATGGGGGCAGCCATTCAAGCACAGGATACACAGTAGATAACAGATAAGTACTACTATAGTTTATATAAACAAGCTGCTGTGTAGCCATGGGGGCAGCCATTCAAGCACAGGATACACAGTAGATAACAGATAAGTACTACTATAGTTTATATAAACAAGCTGCTGTGTAGCCATGGGGGCAGCCATTCAAGCACATGATACACAGTAAATAATAGATAAGTACTACTATAGTTTATATAAACAAGCTGCTGTGTAGCCATGGGGGCAGCCATTCAAGCACAGGATACACAGTAGATAACAGATAAGTACTACTATAGTTTATATAAACAAGCTGCTGTGTAGCCATGGGGGCAGCCATTCAAGCACAGGATACACAGTAGATAACAGAAAAGGTCTGAAGAATCCCATTGTATACTACAGAGCTTATCTGTTTTTCAGCTTTGAATGGCTGCCCCCCAGTGCAGGGCAATAGTAAGTTACAGTCATATGAAAAAGTTTGGGAACCCCTCTTAATTCTTTGGAGTTTTGTTTATCATTGGCTGAGCTTTCAAAGTAGCAACTTCCTTTTAATATATAACTTGCCTTATGGAAACAGTAGTATTTCAGCAGTGACAAGTTTATTGGATTAACAGAAAATATACATCATAACTAAATTAGACAGGTGCATAAATTTGGGCACCCCAGAGATATTCCATCAATACTTAGTTACAAATGTAACCGCCTCTAGACGCCTCCTATAGCCTTTGATGAGTGTCTGGATTGTGGATGTGGCTATTTGTGACCATTGGTCCATATAAAATCTCTCCAGTTCAGTTAAATTGGCTGCTGAGCATGGACAGTCTGCTTCCAATTTTATATTGTACAGTGAATTATTTGCAGTGTAAACAGAGTCATTTAGAAATAAAAAACTACACCATAAAAATCATGACAGAATCCCTTTAAGTAAATAATATTGTCAGTCCAATATGTCATTTCATTCTCAATTGCAGGCGGCAGTTGGTTCTGAGTGATTCATATTGGGTTGTGTTGATTTGCTGAGTAAATACAAAACAACTTTATTTATGTGCGGCTGCTAAAACAAAAACGGGTTTAAGTCTGTAAAAGTCTGCAAAAATGGGGCATGCCTGATCATATAAACTCACTTGTGAAGACTTATGGCTATCGATGGGTGAATTTGGGGCGTTTCGCTTCACCCAAAAATTCATGCATTTCCCGTGAAAATGTTCGAAATGGCACTGGTGTCTCGTTTTTGACGCAAGCGTCCATTTTTGATGCCAGCGTTCTTTTTTTGGAAGCCGGCGTCCATTTTTGGGACACCGGCGAATTTTTACGGCAATTTCGTGAATTTATTCGCCGGCAGCGAATCACAGGAATTGGATTCAAATTTGCGCCTGGCGAATGAATTTGCCCATCACTACTTATGGCAGCACTACCATTAATGTTCTTAATCATGAGCGGAATATGGAGCTGTGGATATTTACTGGGGGTGGCTAAACAGTTAAAGGGTTGTACAACTTTAGTATTTTATACAAAGACCAATTCTATGTAATCGTTTTTGTATTATTTGACTCCAGCTTTCCAATAAGACTCACTGACCCAACCTAAAAAAGAATATTCTGTAAGGCTTCAAATGTACAGTTATTACTGCTTTGTATTTCTCCTTTTTTTACTCAAACCCTCTCCTCTTCACATGCTAGTCTCTTAATCAAATCAGTGCATGGTTGCTAGGGTAACCAGGGCTATAGCAACCAGACTGCTGACATTGCAGACTGGTGAGCTGTTGAATAAAAAGCTAAATAGGTCAAAAATAATAAACAATAAAAATGGAAACCAATTGCAGAATATCATATCTCTACAACATACTAGGGGGCAGATTTACATAGGGTCGAATATCGAGGGTATATTAACCCTCGATATTCGACCGCCGAATGTAAATCCTTCGAATATCGAAGTCGAAGGATTTACTGCAATTAGTTTGATCGGACGAAAAATCGTCGAATATTCAAACGATTTTTAGTTCGAATTGTTCGATCCGAAGTTGTGGTCGAAGTAGCCAAAAAAAATCATTCGAAATGCGAAGTTTTTTTTCTTCTATTCCTTCACTCGAGCTTAGTAAATGTGCCCCTAAAAGTTAAGTGAAAGGTGAAATCCCCGTTTTAACAAGAGATTACAATGATTGCACAGGCTGGTAGTGTCGTTTGGCTGCTCTCAAACAGCTCAGCTCCGTAGAATAAACAAACCTCCCAACATTTTGGAAGTAAAAAGAGGAACAAAATTTTTTTTGCACGTAGAACAGTGACATTTTGTGACCATGACCTTTCTGTGGCCACACCCCCTAATTACCATGTTCATTTTACAAAATTTGGCAGGTTATGAAAGTTTTAAAATATTTCTCCTTATCTAAACTGTTTTTTTTGTGTTTTAAAATTGTTACAAAAGTATCTTAATTGCACCTGTGGCTGTTTTGGGCTCTCTGCTAAAAGCCAATTAAGTGAGAAACTTTGTTTCTTTTGCTGGCTGTTCAGCGCAGAGAAATAGGGACTTTCCAGTACAAATGAGGGACTGCGGGTTGAGCTGTCAAAAGAGGGACTGTCCCTCTGAAAAACAAACAACTTCTCCCAAGTTCTACACAAGTCAGTCCTATTAATGCTGGGTATTATAGTCTTACATTCAACTTGGCTGTCAGCAAATTGAGTGAAAAAAACTACATTACCCAAAATGCATTGGGAGACGCAGGCTTGGCGCATCAGGGCAAGAAAAAACTTTGGCAATTGTATAGGAGCCAACAACTGTTTTCATTTCATGAAGATCTTCCTCAACCCAATCCAACATACTGGCAACTCCTTCAACAGCAAACTATAACTTCCCACTGTTGTTCTATTTCTGTGCTGCAGCTCGGTCAGCCAATCAGCATCAACTTTCACTTCCCGGTATCCGGGTGTACTAATATGGCGGCGACAGACGCGTCGAGAGCAGCCCAGAAACGTGTCTTACGGGTGTTGGCTCTGCATGGGTACCGGCAAAACGAACGAAGTTTTTGGGAGAGAACCGGAGCGTTACGCAAAGTACTTCGGGGCCGCGCAGAACTGATAACTTTCAGCGCCCCATTAGTGGTACCGGATCCTGGTAGGGCTCTCAGCTGTGTGTCTCCCCCCCATTCAATACATGGAACATCCCACGGGGAGGGGCCTGTTACACCTATAAATAGTCCGTGTGATACTGATGCTTTTCATTTGTGGCATGAAAGATATTTGTTGATAATTACTTTATTCAATTTACTGGCTGCAGTTTTCTGACCTAAATTTCCCTCATAAAACCTTTGTAAAGGTGAATGAATTCTCAGTTGTGTCACTGTCTTTTAGCTCATTCACTTACGCCTGAAACACCTCATGTGTCTGTCACTGGCCCTAATTTGACTGAGAAACGCCCCAAACAGCAGCTTTTTGCCACTAAATTCTGCCTGACTTGTGTTTTACACTCACTATTATTAGGCCTGTGACTTCTCTGTGTGTTTTACACTCACTATTATTAGGCCCGTGATTTCTCTGTGTGTTTTACACTCACTATTATTAGGCCCGTGATTTCTCTCTGTGTTTTACACTCACTATTATTAGGCCTGTGACTGTTCTGTGTGTTTTACACTCACTATTATTAGGCCTGTAACTTCTCTGTGTTTTACACTCACTATTATTAGGCCTGTGACTGTTCTGTGTGTTTTACACTCACTATTATTAGGCCTGTGACTTCTCTTTGTGTTTTACACTCACTATTATTAGGCCCGTGATTTCTCTGTGTGTTTTACACTCACTATTATTAGGCCCGTGATTTCTCTCTGTGTTTTACACTCACTATTATTAGGCCTGTGACTGTTCTGTGTGTTTTACACTCACTATTATTAGGCCTGTGACTTCTCTGTGTGTTTTACACTCACTATTATTAGGCCTGTGACTTCTCTGTGTGTTTTACACTCACTATTATTAGGCCTGTGACTTCTCTGTGTGTTTTACACTCACTATTATTAGGCCTGTGACTGTTCTGTGTGTTTTACACTCACTATTATTAGGCCCATGACTGTTCTGTGTGTTTTACACTCACTATTATTAGGCCTGTGACTTCTCTCTGTGTGTTTTACACTCACTATTATTAGGCAGTGACTTCTCTGTGTGTTTTACACTCACTATTATTAGGCCTGTGACTGTTCTGTGTGTTTTACACTCACTATTATTAGGCCCATGACTGTTCTGTGTGTTTTACACTCACTATTATTAGGCCTGTGACTTCTCTGTGTGTTTTACACTCGCTATTATTAGGCCTGTGACTTCTCTCTGTGTGTTTTACACTCACTATTATTAGGCCTGTGACTTCTCTGTGTGTTTTACACTCGCTATTATTAGGCCTGTGACTGTTCTGTGTGTTTTACACTCGCTATTATTAGGCCTGTGACTGTTCTGTGTGTTTTACACTCACTATTATTAGGCCCGTGACTGTTCTGTGTGTTTTACACTCACTATTATTAGGCCTGTGACTTCTCTCTGTGTTTTACACTCACTATTATTAGGCCCGTGATTTCTCTGTGTGTTTTACACTCACTATTATTAGGCCCGTGACTTCTCTGTGTGTTTTACACTCACTATTATTAGGCCCGTGATTTCTCTGTGTGTTTTACACTCACTATTATTAGGCCTGTGACTTCTCTGTGTGTTTTACACTCACTATTATTAGGCCCGTGACTTCTCTCTGTGTTTTACACTCACTATTATTAGGCC
The DNA here is from genome assembly GCA_038501925.1 of Xenopus petersii. Taxonomy (NCBI): domain Eukaryota; kingdom Metazoa; phylum Chordata; class Amphibia; order Anura; family Pipidae; genus Xenopus; species Xenopus petersii. The sequence goes on from CM076675.1 coordinate 4,046,447, forward strand.
TGTGACAGACAAACAGGGGACGTGTAACCTCTAGTGATTCATGGGCTGAGGGGTTTGGACTGAAGTGAAGCCCATGTATCACTATTGGGCGCAGGTTTGTATGGAGCAGCCACAATACACATTGGGGATTATCTGTAAACACTGGGCAAATCTGCACCTGGGCAGTAACTCATGGCAACCAATCAGATTTTTTTAGTGTTCTACCTATAGCTAGCTGAAAAAAACTAATCACTGATTGGTTGCTATGGGTTACTGCCCAGTTGCAGATTAGCGCAGTGTTTATAAATGAGCCTCAGTATCTCTTAAGGCACACCGCATGTTGTGTCACTCACACTGAATCTCCTCCAGCATGGACGACTGAAGTTCCATTCTCACCTCTAGTGGGAAATTATATACAACACCTGTGCTTCCCATAGTAGCCCAATGCATGAGTCTTCCAACTGGCAACTTACATTAATGTTGCTGAAAAGGAAACTTTTGACTTTTGTCGCCTGGGCTAGAGGAGACTAAGTTCGAGTCCCTTGTGCCATAGGCCTTAAAATAGAATTCAACCCTTAAAGTGGACCTGCCACCCAGACACAAAAATCTGTATAATAAAAGTCCTTTTCAAATTAAACATGAAATCCAATTTCTACTTTTTATTAAAGCATTCATAGCTGTTGTAAGCTCATTTAAAAATCTCAGCTGTCAATCAAATATTGTTTGCCACTCCTCTATGCCAGTGGCATAGAGGCGGGGCAGACAATTACTTTCACTTTCCATTCAGCACTTACTAGATGTCACTGCTCTCCCCACATTCCCCCGTTCTCTTTACCATTTAATTGTGCAGCCAGGGCATGGGAATGGACATCAGGTCCCCCATTCTGGTGCACAAACAAGATTCTGAGATGATACAAGGCTTGTCTTAATAACAGTGTCCACAAAATGGCTGCTGCCTGCTTGCTACAATTTTGAAATCCCAGACTGAAGGAAGCGAGATTCAAATAATTTATATAGTGTAATTAAAGTTAATTTTGCTTGACTAATGTGATAAAATAGGATTTTGAATAATTTTTTTGGGTAACGGGTCCCCTTTAACTAAAGAAAACCCTACCCTACATAGATCCCCCTCCCCGCCAGCCTAGCCCCCCCCCGGGGAAATGCCCCTAACCTTTTACTTACCCCTCGGTGCAGATTCAGGGATCGCAGTTCACCGCAGCCGTCTTCCGGGTCTTCGTTAAACTGAGACCGGCAAAGCCGCGCATGTGCAGTTGGAGCAATTTCCCGGTATAAAACAACTGCACATGTACTGAAATAGACGGAAATTGCCGAAGTGCCGGAAGAAGACACAAAGACCCGGGAAGATGGCTGCCCTGAACTGCGATCCCTGAATCTGCACGTGGGGTAAGTAAAAGGTTAGGGGCATTTCCCTGGGGGGCAGCTAGGTGAGGAGGGAGGGGGTCTATGTAGGGTAGGGGGGTAGGGTTTTTTTTTTTTTTAGTTAAGGGTTGAATTCTCCTTTAACTGGTCTGGACCAAGAGTCAAAATAGGCCCTTGCATTTCAGGTACAGAGAGGCCCAAACAGCCCCCACCAGCCCACTAAATAGTGACCTTTATGGCACCTTATAGAAGCCCCTCTGGTATTTGCCAGAACTCACAGATTGCCAGTCCTGGACATTAATTGAACGCTGCAGCTGGTCTCCTCTGAGTCCACATAGAGGACTGTATAAAAGTTGGGCCCAGGTTGAGATTGTTATAGGTTTGGGAAATTCCTGACCTGTGCATCACTTTTGACTGCCTCTGTTCTTCGCTAGAGCATCAGGAGTCAAATGATCCATTTTAACCTAAAGGGACGCTATACTCTCAAGGTACTGCCACACTGGATGCTTTATCAGTCTGCATATGAGTATAGGCCCAGAAACAGCCTCTCTGCTTGAATCCACTATCTCTTGTATCTGCATCCAGAGACACCACCTCGGCCTGGGTGCAGCCATGTGTTTTTGAAAGAAAATCCACTCCATGTGTCTACACCTATGCTGACACTGTGTCTGGGTGCAGACACAAAGAGTGTGCGGATTACACCTGTATATAAGCACGGGTCAAGGAACAGCACAGTGTGGTAGCACCCATACATGCAAAACTTAGGCTTGAACTACACAAGCATTTTCCGTCGGATCGATGCCCGGCGACAAAACTCATGAGACAAATCGTATGGAGTCGCACACGTCAAAATATAATTGGACTGAATGAAAAGTCGTAAGATCTACGTAGTCCGACTGTCGGATGAAGACGCTGCTTACTCCGACAGTCATGTTGCATCAGATGTAATGTAGTTCTTACGTGCAACTTTTCATTCAGTCCAATTAGATTTTTGACGCTTGTGTCTCCATCTGATTTGTCACATGCGTTTTGTCGGCGGGCGTCGATCCGTCAAAAAACGCTTGGGAAATTCTACCCTTAAATAGTAGAGCCTGCCACAGAGTGAAAAAAGATATTTCTCGGAAGGTACAGTAAATAGGCAGCATTCTTGTATATGTGGGCTGTGAGTCACACCATGCAGCAGCAGCAGAAATCCTTTACCAAGCTGTTTGCTGAGAAACTCATGAAATTCTCAAGTCAAATAACTGTCTTTTCTCCTTAGATGCTGAGCCCAGTGATGGAGACCCAAATTCTTCACAGGATGAATCCAGAGGCTGGTGGTTCTCCAATCCACAACAAAATAGCTTCGATGCCATGGAAGAAAGCAACACTTGCTCCGGGCTTGAGGCGTCTCTGGATACGGTGGCTAAGGCATTTTCTGAACTTGGGCCCTTCGATGGTATTTTGGGATTCAGCCAAGGAGCCGCCCTGGTGGCCATCATTTGCGCTTTAAAACAACAAGGAGATCCCCGCTTCCATTTTAACTTTGCTATTTTGGTGGCAGGCTTTAAAAGCCGATCGTCTGAGCACACAAAGCACTATCAGCAGCCGAACACAGTTCCCTCATTGCATGTCATTGGCGAGACAGACCGTGTCATATCTGCTGACATGAGCCGGGAACTGGTTTCCCATTTTGAGAATCCTGTTCTAGTGATACATCCTGGAGGACATTATGTTCCTGCTTGTGCCCCTCAAAAAAAAGTATATTGGGAGTTTTTGGACAAGTTCCTTAGTTAGCGTCTAATAGAGGGCCTGGCTCATTCTCTTGATAATAAAAACAAGAGGAAACCTTCCATTTCTTAATAATTATTTTGTAATCAACGTTACGATTAATAGAACCATGTCGAAAAAAAATATGAGTTGCGTACCACTACAGAGGTGACATCTACACTTCATCAAAACCTGATCACAGTGCTGTTCTAAACATTTTTGCAATATGCAAGAATTATTTTCTTTTAGTTTTCAAGATATCAGCAGTTGCTTACAAAGAGCCCCCTCTGCTGTTCTATTGCAGTTCAATTGTGCCTGTCACACTGAGCAGAGAGGCGTCGGGAAGGTGCTCCTATTGCATATTCATGATATTGGCAGAAGACAGCTGCTAAAATCAGGAACTCAAAAAGTGAAAAGAAAAATATAAATTGAAACATTGTTGAAACGAGCACTCTAAGCGATTTTACATGCGTGGTTATTTATCTAACTTTAACTACTCATATTTACCTACTCATAGGACCATTTATCAAGGACATGGGGAACTGGGGAACCAGTATAAAAAAATTGTTTTGGACAGCCCTAAATAAAGAGCTTATTTAATAACATCAAGGGGCGAATTTATCAAGGGTCGAATTTTAGAACTCCCATGAACTCAAAATTCAATCAATTGAAATTTATTTAAAAAAAAAAACGAATTTTACAAACTCGGGTGAATAGGATCGACCCAAAAACTCAAAAAAAACTCGACTGTCCAGAAGGCAGCAAACAACAAATTGATACCAGGACGTCTCCCATTGACTAAAACAGTAATTCGGCAAGTTTTAGGTGTTGAATAGTCAAATTCGAGTTCTTAAAGTATGATAAATCTCATTAGAATTTTTTAAAAAACTTGACTCAAATTTCAACAATTCTCTAGTCGAATTTGACAGTTGTGGCCATAAAAAAAAATCGAATTCGCAATTCTAATTTTCCCTTCGACCCTTAATAAGTCTGCCCCAAAGTATCTAGTATATCCTTGGTCTTGCACAGAGTTATGAAATGAAGTGAGGTTCTTTGGGAATGGCTATTCCTAGATATTTGATTTGTTTCGAGGAGAGCATTGCCCAATGAGTCCCAGCAACCAGGAATGGCTTTTTGGGATATTTTGCCCCAAACAGACATTGTGAGTTTCTATTACAAGTATGGGATCTATTATCCAGAATGCTAGGGACCTAAGGTTTTATGGATAAGGGTCCTTTCCATTATGGATCTCCATACAGTACCTTAAGGCTACTAAAAAAAATATTTAAACATTAAATAAACCCAATAGGATTAATTGTATCATAGTTGGTACCAGGTTCAAGGTGCTGTTTTATTATTATTATTATTATTATTATTATTATTATTATGGAGAAAAATCATTTGGAAAATTTTTAATATTTTGTTTTAAACTATTGGAGGTTTAATTCAGAGCTTTATGGTTAATGGATTTCTGGCTAAGGGATCCCATACCTGTATATAAATTCTCCAATAAATGCCCCTTCACAGTGGGTAGTTGGGCAACAGTGATAATCTCCCAACTATGGTTCCATGTCAGTCTCTATTTGGATCCCCTAAAACAGAGATTATAAACTTGAGGCTTCCTTTTCTCTCCCACATTGCTCCTTATCTAACACATCGATGTAATCGTCACTCAGTAGTTCACAGCTATTAACATAGGAAGCACCAGCCCTTCAGCTCTGGCTAAAATGCATCTTGGTTACTTAATATATAATTACCGTATATACTCGAGTATAAGCCGAGTTTTTTAGCCCCCAAAATATATAGAATAGTAGCCGGCGCCTAAGAATAGTCATCCAAAAACGAGATTGAAACTTACCAGAAGCTGCTGCATTTCTCACCCTCGGCTTATACTCGAGTCAATAAGCTTTCCCAGTTTTTGGAGGTAAAATTAGGTACCTCGGCTTATACTCGAGTATATACGGAAGCAAATGTGTCCATAAACTTAGTTGTATTCAGAATAATTCAAAAAGTGAATAAAGCTCAAAATCCTTATAATAGCTTTTATTTCCTTACACACAAAATGCATTGGGAACACTGCACATTGTATTCCAAATCAAAACATGAAGAAAAATGTATCACATTTGTGTTATTTCTTTACCGAAAGTGAAGAAAAGTGAATATTAGGCTGTTCCATAAAATAGCAGTGTCTGCATTCTTCTTTACAAACTCAAACTTATTCACTGTACAAACTTAAAAATCTTTCAAGATGTTGCTTTCCTTTAAATGACTGAACTAATATTTCGTTGTATAAGGAGTGTTTCTGAGAACTGCCGCACATCTGTGTTACATGGAGTCCACCAACTTCCAACGACCTGTTACATTCCACAATTCTTCTGTATTTCTTGCTTTTGCCTCACAAACAGCATTTTTTTATATTACCCCACAAGTTTTCTATTGGATTAAGGTCCGGGGATTGGGCTGGCCACTCCATAAGGCCAATTTTGTTGGTCTGGAACCAAAATGTTGCTCATTTACTGGTGAGTTTGGGGTCATTGTCTTGTTCAAACTCTCATTTCAAGGGAATTTCCTCTTCAGCATAAGGCAACATGATCTCTTCAAGTATTTGATGTATTGAAACTGATCCATGATCCCTGGTATGAGATAAATAGGCCCAACACCATATTATGAGAAACATCCCCACATGATGTTTGTGCCCCGGTTTCACTCTGTACTGGGGTTTGAATTCAGCGTTTGGGGGGCGTCTGACAAACTGTCTGTGGCCTCTAGAACCAAAAAGAACAATCTTGCTTTTATCAGTCCACAAAATGTTGCGACATTTCTTTTTAGGCCTGTCAATGAGTCAAATTGTAAGCTCTTCAGCACTTTTTTTTTTTGAACAGTGAGACTTTGCGGGGACTTCTTGCCGATAGCTTGACTTCACATAGTCGTCTTCTTGTAACAGTATCACAGGTAAATTTACACCTTCTTTGATCTTCCTGGAGCTGATCATTGGCTGAGTCTTTGCCATTTTGGCTATTCTTCTATCCATTCCAATGGTAGTATTCCATTTCGTCCATGTCTTTCAAGCTTTGGTTGCCATTGAGCAGCCTATCATTTTCTGCACTTTTTTACATATTTTCCTCTCTCCAACCAACTTTTTTAATTAAAGTACTTGTTCTTCTGGAACAAGCCATTTTACTCAGATTTTCAGAGAGAGATGCACTATAACCAGAATGCACAACCTTTGCTGCCTTCCTTTCTTAAAGGAGAACTAAACCCTAAATATGAATAGGGCTAAAAATGTCCTATTTTCTATAGTGAACTTATTGCACGAGGCTAAAGTTTGAGCTTGTCAATAGCAGCAATGATCCAGGACTTCAAACTTGTCACAGGGGGTCACCATCTTGGAAAGTGTCTGTGACACTCACATGCTCAGTGGGCTCTGATTGGCTGTTGAGAAGCTAAGCTTAGGGCTCGTCACTAATTATCCAGCAGAAAATGAGCTTCCCTGGCTGTAATATAAGCTGATGCTACAGGTTTGCTGATTATTCAATTCTGATGCTAATTGCACTGGTTTCTGTGCTGCCATGTAGTAATTATGTGTATTAATTACTAATCAGCCTTATATTGTGACATTTCTATTCTATGTGTACTGTATAACCCTCAGTTTTCCTGGCTTCAACTAGACAACATCGCTTGAAATGGTCTTTTTAGTTGATGGACAAATCGTACATTTAAATGATCGTTTCAAGATAAGCTTGGTCTAACGATAACAAAAAGATCTTTTAAAAGTCTTTACATCTATGGCCATCTTTAGATATCAGTCGGCTCGTCGATCAGGTACCTTTGAAGGTACTAAAACATCGGCCATTGTTAAGGTGGCCATAGACAAACAGATAATATCGTACAAAACAAATTTCCGACCAATATTCTGTGTGTATGGTGGGAAAAGAGCCGACCAATATCGGCAGAAGACTTGGATAGATTGTAATTTTACGTCTGTGGCTACCTTTAGTGCTGAATGGTCAGATGCAGGTTGGATTATATTGTTTCTACCTGTATATCTGACGATTCAGCTCTACACGTATTTGTTGAAACATATGAGAGAAAATCGTAATTGCTACATCTATGGCCACTTTTAGGATAAAGGAATAACCAGCACAAGAAATACAGCACGGTACATATAGGAAGAGATTGTAGAGAGGTATCATGCCATGTGCTAGGGTGAGTGTCAGGAGAAACATTCATTGGCACTGAAAATTGCCACCAGAACCAGCAAAATGTCATCATTTTAAGAGCCCAATCTCTGATTTATAACTGAATCTTTGCTTCCACTTAGACTTTATTGTCTTACAAGCAGATGCCCGAGTCGTGTGCAATAATGGGCACTCCCTGCAGGAAAGACAACAGGGAAATATGGAGGAAAATTGAGATTAAGTAAATAAAACGCTAACTTCTCTGAAGCTGGAATGGAGAGACGAGCAAAGCTGTGTCTTTTAATCAGTCTCTGTCCTAAGAGTGCATTGTACAATCCATAAAACAGAGGGAAGAATGCACTTAAACCGGCTGAATAACGAGCAAAGGGAGACCTGTTGCCAGTCTGGACCTGGCTTGTTTATTTACACATTGGGGCTCATTTGGAACTTGCAGATGAATTTGGTTTTCAGCACAAAGCACCTTTTTATCACCTAATAGCCCCGATTCTGCAGGAACCTGCAGCCTTAACGCATTGGAGCAATAATTGCAAAAGGGAGCTTTAATTTTCTCCTACTCTGGAACAGTCATTTTGGAAAGATGTCACTCTCCGTATCAAGCCTAGATTTGAGTTACTGTGCCGGACAGAATAATAAATCAGCCTCGTTCAATAGGTATGCAGAATGCTCGGGACCTGGGGTTTTTAGATAACAGATTTTTCCATTATTTGGATCTTCATACCTTAAGTCTACTAAAAATCATTTAAACATTAAATAAAACTAATGGGCTGGTTTTGCCTCCGAGAAAGATTAATTATATCTTTGTGGGATCAAGTACAAGCTACTGTTTCATTATGCCGTAAATTCTGAGCATTCTGGGTAATGGTTTTCCAGATAATGGATCCAATACATGTACCGTTAGCAGGGCAGGTGTTTTGTGTATCATTTAATTAATACCTAGGGACAATTAGTGGCTGAATTCATTGATTTGAATAAAAGACTGGATTGTGAACAGTAGAGGGCCTAAATAGAAAGATGAGGAATGAACAAGGGAAAATAATTAAAAACTATAAAAAATAAATAATGAAGACTAATTGAAAAGGTTTTTTAGAACTAGTCATTCTATAATAACCACCCCATTAAGAATAAAAAATGCATAATGCAAAAAAAGCAATATAGTTTTAAGTAGTCTAGATTTTAAGCAGATATTCTACTCACATGCTTAGTATCAGCGTTTCTGTCCTACTCAATAAAGCAGCTATGGATTGGCGGCCGGGGCAAACACCGTTGAATCCAACCCATCTTCCTGGCCCATTGTGCATGCTCTAGCCCACTGCCATACAAATTCTGCATGTAGAGAGACATGATGTCTGGTGAGTTTAATAGAGTGAGCTCTAATACATCTTCTAGGCAAATGGAGCCCCCCTATAAGATATATTGGATGTAACTGTCAGTGAATATCTGACACCCAACTGCTGCATGAAGAGAGAATGAAGAGAAACCGATGCTGAGAGAGGAATAGTGAAGATAAACTTGTTTATTTCAGTTACGAAACAGAATTTTTAATTGATTGTATTTAGAAAATGTCTTATTTCAGTATAATGAAGCTTATATTACATTTTTATTTATGCTAAAGCTACCCTTTTAGCAAAAAATGCCCTATATCAAATCCTTCCCTGTCCTGGCCAGTTCTACACTCACATTCATCTGAATTATTAAGAATTCTGCTTCAATCTACAATTTCCACAGGCAGTGACATAAATAACGCCCCCACATGACCGCACCGTGGGGAGCCCCAGGTCCTGAGGGGTCCTCCCGTCGCCACCACCAGCTTTTGCACCTTCCACAATAAATCAAAGATGGCCATGCGCTCCACCCTGCGGCTGAGATTACACGGACACACTCCAATGAAAGCTCATTGACAGCGACTGCAATTCCCATAACGCCCTGCTTTCTGACCTCACATCCAGGGAAGCGGCGCTGAGTGCATGGATCCGACTGTCACCATGGAAACCCCCGTTGACTGGTGAGCTGGTTCTAAAGTAAAAAGTCCTGGGCAGCCATGTGCTCAGGGTCCATTTTGTGTTAGTCCTGGCCTGAGCAGGCAGGCAAACATCCAGTGGAACCTAGACAAGTCAGATCTAGTAAGGATAGGCTACTCACCTTAAGAGGTCACTCTAGGAGTGACAGATAGTTAGGCTATTTAGCTGAGCAGCTTGAAGCTCCTCTGAGGAGTTGAGTGGGATAACGATCCTGGGTACCAAGGGGACTAAGTGTACAGACCTAGGGATGTAGAGATTCCCCTCAGGTTCCACTTAGGGAAAAGGCTGAAAGCTGGGTGTACCCCGAGCACTTTCTGTTGCATATGTTTTCTTCCCTGTGGGGACTGATACTGAACAAATGTGCTGTGAGTATATGTCTATCTACTGTTGCTGTATGATCCTGCTTGCTCTATATGTTCACTCCATTGTGAATTATCCTGTTCAATAAATATGTTCTCTGGTTAAGTTATAAGAACCACTGGCACCTAATTATAGTACCCTGCACAAAGTTACAGTTCCACTATACCCTGCCTCCACACCATTTGTGAGGGCTTACCCCTGAATAATTAAGGTCTCATCCGGAGCAACATATTGGGGTGAAGCTCATAGTAGAGAACTGTGCGCTCAGTGGAGGCTACACCTCCATCAGATAATACAGTGGGCGGCTCAATAGGTGAGAACTAATGTTGAACCGCAGGGGGGCCATGATCAAAGGTTACAAGTCAGCCAGAAACTAAAAATTTCTGACAAGCATTTACTTATTGTGTGGTTTTACACATATTTAAAAATCTACTTCTCCAGAAACATTTGGGATAGTAGACTCCATACCCGTACAATATTTCAGTAGTATTAAGGTAACTGCTTAAACTTTATTTATTGCACTTGGAAGATAATTGTACATCCAGTTTTTTGCTTTTCATGGTGCCCCAGTCCCCAGGAGGCCAGTCAATGTATGTGATGATTGTACCCAGACTCAGTGGGGATACCAGCCCTGTGTAGTTATCCTGAGAGCTCGAGAACTGACTTCTAATTTCCAGGAATCAAATCTACGCAGAATAGTTGATTGCAGACAAGTTTCCTGGAATGAGACCCCAGTGCTTCAGTTGAGCAGGATTTGATAACATCATTCTATCATGTGGTTAATGAAATCTTCAACAACTCACTGAGGACTGACAGGTTGAAGGTTGAAGACTATTGGGGAATATCTGTAAAATCTGATGTGTGAGCAGTAACGGCACGGCTGCATTCAGAGAACAAGGGGATATGGGCTGAACATTAATGCTGGAGCCTCTATCATTGGGAGGAAATTATTGCCCTTGAGCTGTTGTTAGACTAGAACTTCCAGATTCCCTAATGCTGGTAATCCAGAACAAAAATAACCTCTCTGCCGTACCCCAAAACTGCCTGGGTAATGGAGCATGGGAGATGCCAAAGCCTACTTTAGAGAAATATAAAGTACAGAGGCATGAGAGAATTTATTTTGTTTTATTTCCATTCCAGTTATAGGATTCTGGGGTCAGGATGACATGATTCGGCACAGTCCTTATCTAGATCTGTACACTGATCTCTCCTCCAGTTCTTGCTCATGTATTCCTAAAAATGTAAACATAAAAAAAACTTACACTCTCTAGGTAGGATCAAAGTTCATTTGATAAAAGATTAGGTGAGGATGTATGTCCAAGTGCACTAATGGGTGCAAAAGCCTCCCACCCCACACCCCTCGTGAATACCATTTTGGGGCAATTTTTAAAGTACAGGACAGGCTGAAAAGGGCTGGGAATATGTTGGATTGTGCCCATTTGTTTGCACTCTGATTTCAATCCTTGTTCCATTATCTGGAAACCCATTATCCAGAAAGCATTGAATTACAGAAAGGCAGTCTCCCGTAGACGCCATTTTATCCAAACGATTACATTTTTCTGTGTAATAATAAAACAGTAACTTGTACTTGATCCCAACTAAGATATAATTAATCCTTATTGGAATCAAAACCAGCCTATTGGGTTTATTTAATGTGTACACAATCTTCTAGTAAACTTAAAGTATGAAGGTCCACATTACGGAAAGACCCGTTATCCAGAAAACGCCATGTCACGAGCATTCTGGATAACAGGTCCAATATATATACTTAAAGGAGAAGGAAAGGTTAAAACTAAGTAAGCCTTATCAGAATGATCTATAGAAATACACCAGTAACCCCTCAAAGTAATGCTGCTCTGAGTCCTCTGTCAAATGAAACAGCACATTTCTTTCCTTCTATTGTGTACTCATGGGCTTCTGTATCAGACTAACTGTTTTCAGCTTAAACCTCCAGGGCTAGGGCTTGAGCATGCTCAGTTTGTTCCTCTCTCCCCCCTCCCTGCTGTAATCTGAGCCCAGAGCTATGAGTGAGCAGGGAGAGACTCAGGCAGGAAGTAATGTCACACCAAGCTAATATGGCAGCTGCTATCCTAAACAAACAGAGAGAGTTTCTAGAGCTGTTTACTCATTTACTCATTCTGCAGAATAAATATAGTCTTATAGCTTGCACTATTGTGGCTAATCTATTGGCAATAAACGGATTCCTTTAACATGAATAAAACAGAAATGAAAGTTATCAGGAAAGTTTCCACTCCACCAAAGTCATCGGATCCTTGCCTCGTGCCACGACACTGGTGGGCCAACAGCAAGTGCTCTGTTTTCTCTATTGTAAAACCAGCCCAGATGCTGCAGGTGCTATTTCATCTATATTAATGGGACTCCCCCTTCTGATTTTGAACTTTACAGCCTAGTTTTGTCTAAAAGGCATAAAGAAATCAATCTATAGGCAATTCTATTGGTGTGTCTCAGCTCTCAGATACTAGAGTGTGGAACAGGGTGGGATTGAGATGTCCAGGGACCACTGGAGGGGACTTCAAGGCCCGGCTACCACCACCCTTCCCCTGTGTGTCCTGTACATTTTTATCTCCTTCCTATGATCAGGGAGAGGAGATGTCCAGGCATGGAATGGGGACGGTCTGGGTATGGGGTGAGGAGTGACGGGATCCTGGCAGTGGAGAGGACTTGGGTTGGTGGAACCCATGAAGGCTGGTGCCCACCGGATTTTTCCTTGTGTCTGGTCCAGTTAATTCTAACACACTATCCTGACTCATAGTTCTTCCCTATGACCCATACCTCCCTACTGTCCCCTTTTAGAGGGACAGTCCCTCTTTTGACAGCTCAACCCGCAGTCCCTCGTTTGTACTGGAAAGTCCCGTTTTTCTCTGCGCTGAACAGCCAGAAAAAGAAATAAAGTTTCTAACTGAATTGTTTTTTTTAGAGAGCCCAGAAAAGCCGCAACAGAAGATAAGATACATTTGTAACAATTCAAATGTATCTAGTTAATAAGTAATTGTAACAATATAAGATAACAAGTCCCTCACGGCAATTCACCTTCATTAGCAAAACTGTAATAACTAGAAAAAAAAACAGAAATATGTTCAAACTTTTATAACCTGTGAAATTTTGTAAATTGAACATGGTAATTAGGGGGTGTGACCACAACAATGGGCGTGGTTAAAAAAAATTCAACACGGTACACGCGGCAACTTTTTTGTCCCTCTTTTTATTTCCAAAATGTTGGGAGGTAAGTTCCCATCATTTGAGCATTTAGGGAATGTTTGCAATGAATGGCTTTATCTCTGTGAGACATTCTCAGCCATTTCAATGGAGATCAATAAAAGTATCTTTTCTTTTTCACATTGGTTTTGAACAGAACTAAAAGCTCACGGGGCAGAACAGCAGCATTAAGTGAGTTAAAGACATATAATTGCTACTTCTGTGAAAGAGGTTACGTCGATGAAAATGGATCATTAGTGTAATTTGCATCTCATTTTCCCTAATATCCCTTCACGCAGTGTGTAATGTTACCCTCTGTATAATGTCGCTTTAGAGCTATTAATGGAATATTAACTGAGGTTAACGACAAAGTCACGGCACAAGCAGAACACTCAATATGGCCGCCAGTCTCGTAGATTTACTCATTAAAATGGGAAAATGAACCGGGACGTTACTTTAGTACACTGTTTGGGTCAGAGTATGAAAGGAATCCCATTTCGACAAAATTAGACAATTTACTTTTTTTATATAATGACAGTATAACCCCATCAATACAGTTTTCAGACAAAAGTTACTGAGCCCAGCAGCCCAAATACTATTGCTCTGTCAGGCTACAGTTTTATTGGCATTGTTACTTTTTATTACTTATCTTTCTATGAAGGTCTTTCTCTATTCATATACCTGTATCACTTTCAAATTGCTGCCTGGTTGCTATGTTAAATTGGACCCTAGCAACCACATAGCTGCTGAAATTTCAAACTGCAGAGCTGCTAAACAAACAACCAAATAACGAAAAAAAGTTAAGACCTATTGCAAATTATCTCAGGATCGCGTTGTCTCCTACACTAAACAGAGGCACTTTCAGTAGAGGATTGAATTGAATATAGGATCCCTTATCCAGAAACCCGATAGCCAGAAAGCTCCGAATTACAGAATGTCTGTCTCCCATAGACTCCATTTTATCCAAATAATCCAAATTTTGAAAAATGATTTCCCTTTTCCCTGTAATAATAAAACAGTACCCTGTACTTGATCCCTACTAAGATACAATTAATCCTTATTGGAAGCAAAACCCGCCTATTGGGTTTATTTAATGTTTAAATTAATTTATAGTAGACGTAAGGCATGAAGACCCAAATTACGGAAAGATCCGTTATTCAGAAAAAAACAGGTCCCCAGCATTCTGGATAACAGGTCCCATACCTGAACTATATCTCCCAACTGTCCCTTTTTTCACGGGACAGTCCCAATTCTGACCCGCAGTCCCAGATTGTTACTGAAATGTCCTGGCTTTCTCTTTGATCTCCTGCACTGAACAGCCAGAAAAAGATAAAAAGTTTGTAAAAGGTATTTGTCTTTTAGCAGAGAGCCCCGAATACATGGCATTTGCACTAAGATACTTTTATAACAATTTAAGATAAGCAAAGAAACAATTGTAACAATTTAAGATAAGCAGGTCTCTTGGGGAAACCATGACCTGCAGCTTAAAGGGCAATTCACCTTCATTATCAAAACAGTAATAAGGCATAAAAACCACAGAAATGTGTTCAAATTTTCATAACCTGCCAAATTTGGTAAAATAACCATGGCAATTAGGGGGTGTGGCCACAAAACGGGCGTGGTCAAACAATGTCACCAAATCATATTGTCCCACTTTCTATTTCCAACATGTTGGGAGGTGTGCAGTACCTAATAATTGACTCTGCTTCCACTTTACAAATGTGATTGGTGAATCAGGATGTTCCTTGATGGCTGATCTGGTGAACGTGATTTTAAAAAAAAGTGCCTTCATCAGGATAAGGAATCCTGGGGTTAAAGGGCAAGTAAACCCCAAAATAAAAAAAAATGCCTGATGAAAATAACTTTCCAATTTTACAATATATATTGATTACAATTATTCAGTGCTTTTGTAAAAATAATTGCTATTGAAAGCAACATTTGCCTAAGTCCTGGTTGTTACTTTAAAACAATGTTGTAGAAGTTCCCCAGCGGCAAAATCAGGTCTGTTAATCAGCTGCCTTGTCTTACACTGTATCAACAGTCTGAACCTCCAGGACAGGGAATAAAATGGGACAAATACTGCTTTCAGTAGCAATACATAAACAAATAACTGAAGAACCATATAAAAATTGTAATGAATGTATATTACAAAGTGACTTAGAATTATATTTTCTTTTATTAAAGGAAAACTATACCCCCAAAATGAACACTTAAGCAACGGATAGTTCATATCATATTAAGTGGCATATTAAAGAATCTTGCCAAACTGGAATATATATTTAAGTAAATCTTGCCCTTTTACATCTCTTGCCTTGAGCCACCATTTCGTGACTCTATCTGTGCTGTCTCAGAGATCACCTGACCAGAAATACTACAACACTAACTGTAACAGGAAGAGATCTCCTGACCAGAAATACTGCAGCTCTAACTGTAACAGGAAGAGATCACCTGACCAGAAATACTGCAGCTCTAACTGTAACAGGAAGAGATCACCTGACCAGAAATACTGCAGCTCTAACTGTAACAGGAAGAGATCACCTGACCAGAAATACTGCAGCTCTAACTGTAACAGGAAGAGATCACCTGACCAGAAATACTGCAGCTCTAACTGTAACAGGAAGAGATCACCTGACCAGAAATACTGCAGCTCTAACTGTAACAGGAAGAGATCAGCTGACCAGAAATACTGCAGCTCTAACTGTAACAGGAAGAGATCACCTGACCAGAAATACTGCAGCTCTAACTGTAACAGGAAGAGATCACCTGACCAGAAATACTGCAGCTCTAACTGTAACAGGAAGAGATCATCTGACCAGAAATACTGCAGCTCTAACTGTAACAGGAAGAAGTGAGGAAGCAAAAGGCACAACTCTGTCTGTTAATTGGCTCATGTGACCTAACATGTATGGTTTGTTGGTATGTTTGTGAGTACAGTCAATCCTACGATCCCAGGGGGCGGCCCTTATTTTTTAAAATGGCAATTTTCTATTTATGATTACCCAATGGCACATACTACTAGAAAAGTATATTTTTATGAAAATGTTTTATTTATATGAAGCACGATTTTACATATGAGCTGTTTTATGCAATATCTTTTTATAGAGACCTACATTGTTTGGGGGATAACTGTTTTTTTGGGTTCATGTTCATTTTACAAACAGGACGTAGAGTTTCTGGTTATATTTTCCTAAAAACAACTTGCTGTCTGTAGCAGTATAAATACTGGGAGACCCAGGAATATAGAAGGCCCACTGGGACTCTTTCTGATGTGCAATTAATTGTGTTTGTAGAACACGTAATCTTCTGGGACTTTTGTGGAGCCCAAAATGGATTTTGTTGCGGAGATCACTCTTCATCGCTTATGTCTTCTTTCCGCTGATAAGATCCTGCCATCTAGTGGTCGATTAGAACAAAGACAAAGCAAAGTCTCCAGTGGAGTCAGAACAAGTTCATATGAGGCTCAGTGATTTCCAGGAGCTGCTTCTGTGCAAACGAATGAAGAATTTCTCAGGAATCTGACAGGGAGAAACGGCCTTCGAATCAGCACTGTTTATCCAGTGGCAGTTTAAACCAATCTAAACCTATTTTGTATCTGGAAATCACCTAGAGGCTTGTTAGGTGTTACAAGTACTAATACTTGGTTTGTTTGGTCTCCAAGATCACTTATATGGATGTTGGCAAGAAAACCTTAAAGGAGAAGGAACGTCGTTTAGCACTTGCAGGTCAGAATGGCCCAACGGGACACCGGGAAAAAACCCGGTGGGCTCTGGCCCTCATGGGCCCCCGCCGGGCCAGACCTCCTCTCACGATCTTCTGGCCCTTCAAAAAATACCAATTAGCCAAGCAGCATCGTTCACATAGGTGCCCCACGGAGCTCAGTTCCCGCATGCACATCCTTGCAGCCCTGGACAGCAGTCCCGGTGGTCCCCCGGCCCTCCAGTCCGACCTTGAGCACTTGTGGGTGCCAGATGTTAGGCAACCCCAAAACTGCACCGGCCCGGGGTTATACCAGTGAGCACCACAGAGTTTCATGCGGCTGCGCATGTGCATTACAGTGAAAAGCTGAACTTTAACTAAAAATTCGGCTTTTTCATTCTACTGCGCATGCATTTCCCCCAGGAAATTTGAAGAAAGAAGAAGCCGGAAGAGGATAGATCCATGGGGGCAAATTCACTAAGATGGGAAGTTGCGCCAGGCGCAGCTTCGCC
This sequence comes from Xenopus petersii, assembly GCA_038501925.1. NCBI lineage: Eukaryota > Metazoa > Chordata > Amphibia > Anura > Pipidae > Xenopus > Xenopus petersii. Next base: position 4,063,556 of record CM076675.1, read on the forward strand.
AGGCATATTTTCGCCAGCGCTCCGCAAATTCACTAAAATCCGAAGTTGCGCACAGGGGTAGTGTAAGTTTTCGAAGTTGCGCTAGTGTTAATTCGCCAAGCGAAGCGAAATTTTGCCAGCGATGGTTCATTTGCATACGGCGCGGAATTCAAATTTCAATGGAGGAACACGTATCACCACTTCAAATGCCTAGAAAACCTTCAAATCAGCAAATAAAATTTTTATTTTGCCCTACACATGTGCCCACTGTCTAGGTAAGTTGCCATGAGTCAGGAAATGTAGGGGGGAAGGAGGGGAGCCCCAAAAATGTTTTCGATCTTTTTCAGCCTATCACCCATCATGTAGAAAACACGCCAGCGTTTTTTGGGACTTAGAAAAAATTTAGACTTTTTTTGAAACAATCCCTATCTACTCTATTGCGCTTCGCCAGGTCTGAGGTGGTGAAGGAAGTCTAGCGTAAAAGGTAGCGTTCAGTACACTGCGCAAGTTAGTGAATTTGCGTAGTTACGTCGCTAGCGAAAATTCACCTGGCGTAAGGGTGCGAAGTAACACTAGCGAAATTACTCCAGCGTTCGTTAGTGAATTTGGGCAGTAGCGAAAAATGCCAAACGCTAGCGAATTAACGCTAGCGTTCGGCGCTTCACGCTTAGTGAATTTGCGCCATGGTGTTCGCTGGAAGAACCTTGGGCCGGTGCAGTTTTCTGCTGATAGGAGCACTGGCCCGGACAGGTAAGTAAATCCATTCGCTTAGGGTGTCTAACATTTGCTAAACAACTTTCCTTCTCCTTTAACCAGTATATTCAATAAATAAATTTGATAACGGGCATATTAACCTTAGACATGCCAGTAAGATCATTGCAGAAAGAAATACACTACACTTGCAAAAGCAGAATATCAACATCAACATTTTCTTTGCGGGACTTTTAAACTATAATCCGGGACAGTGTGCTGTGCTCAGGATTGGGACTGTCCAGCGAAATGCGGGACAGTTGGGAGGTGTGCTCTTATCTTATGACAGAAAGGTGAAACTCATTGAGGGTCAATTTCTTAGCAATATGTAAGTGGTAAACAAACCTTTCAACAACTTATAGAGTTTAGTGTACATTACTATTTCATTTGCAGGAGCTTCATTTTGTGCAAAACACCAAAACCATTGCCAGAACTGATAAAGTGAGTAATGCAAAGTTCTGTAAAACTGATGATACAGTTGAGTTTCATGTTCTATTAAATCAGGAAAGTTGAAAAACTCGGCTTATACTCGAGTATATACGGTAGTTCCCCTATTAAACCACCAGTTAAACGTAGGACAAAAAAGTATCTCCAATGGAAAGCTGCCCCACTGCAAGAGGCTACTGTGTGCTTCCTGCACCATGCAGTGTCTCAGGCTTGTGAGTCATTTAATTCAATGGATTATCCTTGATTTTGTTTGAGACAGGGTCAGACTGGGCTGGCAGGAGAAAACGCGGTGGGTCCCAGCCCTCATGGGCCCCAACCACCCAGGTCCGCACCTCTGCCTGCATAGCTTCTTGATAAATTTGGACTGTGACAGCATCACAGGGCCGGGCTGGACTGGCCGGGTGCCACAGGCAACCCAGCCGGTCGCATCGCTCCTCCTCCTCGCGCATGTGCACTGACCCCTTGCATACACGCGAATGCGCGCAAATGAGCGCAGCGACCAAGACTGCATACCAGATTGTGTTAGGCAGCAGTGTATGTGCCTGGTGTCCTTCAAGCTTTGTGCCCTAGGCACATGCCTACCCTGCCTACCCCTAGTTTCCGGGCCCTGTCACAGAGCACGTGCAGTGAATCAGCAGAAAAGAAGATGGGGAGCTACTGGGGCATCTTTGGAGACACAGATCTTTACTGCTAAAGGGCTGTGGTTGCCTTGGGTTGGTACAGAAGCACAAAACATCATGTAGAACATTTCTACCTACTTCTTTAGTTAGGCTTTAGTTATTCTTTATTTCTCCTTTAAGACGTGGGCATGTGTGCATACGAGCATGAACGGGAAGTGGACAGGGAGGTGGACAGGAATGGCAACTGGGAAGGGGATTAGGGCGACAAACGAAGTCAGCCTAGGGGTGTAGGGTTTGTACATCCGGGCTTGCAAGGGCCTTTGTGGCCCAGATGGGGAAGGTAAGAAGAGAGAATCCTTCTCTAAATATCGGTATATTCATGTTTAGGTGGGGCCATCCTACTGCCTCTTTCTAGACATCAACAGCACCATCGCTTTATGATCACTAGACTTTTTTGCAATATGAAATATTCGGTGTGGAAACCTCTCATTCAAAGATATAAATCAGTAGATTATATTGAATAGGAACACAATTTAGACATATATATATTTATTTAGTAAAAGTTAAATTCATGAAATTACGGATGCTATTCTTAAATTTAATTTTTTACTATTTATACCACTGTATTAGCCTCGGTTCCCTTTCAGACATAAATTTGTAATCCCTAGTTGTCTGCCTTCGGCCTACCTGAAATACCCTCTCTCCACTACCCGAAAACCTGACTAATCACCAAATCTGATGCATTTAGTCCATTCATGATCCAGCCCCACCCCTCACGTCATGGGTCTCCCCCTTGGAGAAGGTCAATCGTAGCGTATACGGGATTTATGGAGGACACAATATTGACATCATGGAATATGCTATTCTATGAGACACAACTGTAAGGCGACACATGTAAGTGAAATAGAATCACATCAGCATGTAACCACTTGCACCCATCCTTCTCTGCCGCCTCACACAATCTGCTCGACTCGTTAATACCAACTACAATGTGTATTTGATCACACGCAGCGGCTGGCACACACCAAGGGGAGGATCTGCCTACTTTTCAGCTACACCCATCCTTGTGTTGGTTTGGAAAGCTAACCAGCTGAACAGCAGAAAATTAGAATTCAACAGATGGCAAATTTGTTGAACCCACACAATCCCCCAAACCAATCCAGTGAAAAAGGCAAAGTGAATTCTGGATCACTCAGCAACAAATAAACAAAGACCAATGTTTAGGGGAAAAGGGAGCAGGAGCAAAAAACATGCGGAATACTTAAAGTGAACAGTACAAAACAGTACAGCAATATTTAGATGCTTTCACAACAGTGGCTTCCAAACTGTGGACTGGGCTGTAAGTGAGCTCAGTGCCATATCATGTCTGTTCCTTCTCCTGGATACTCCTGGAAGACCATATTGAGGTTTAGTTAGAGTAATAGTTGGGATGATCACTTCATTGATGACCTAGGACCTTGGAACTATAAGTGATTGGCTGATTCAGCAAGGTTTCAGGCTTGTCATAAGGAGGCTTATTGACCCTGAACCTAATAGTCCAACAACCATTGATTTATAGGTTCCAGTAAGACCAACTTATTACTTATAAGTAAAGGAAAGGTACCATATGCAGTCACTCTTCTCTGAGCCAGAAACCATTGCCAAATCTTTTGTTTTTATCATCTTCAATTTAATTTTCCCCCTTTTTTTTTAATAAATCTTGGTGCTCCCCTAAATGGACAATTGATCCCGTTACTAATACCTAGGGGTTGCCAGTTTCCCCCTGAGCACCAGTATTCTGAAACTTAACCCTTCATATCATGGACCACATTGATCAATCTTTCCAAATCACAAGTTGTGTCACAGATCAGAGGAAACTCTGGAAACGCTTTGCATGCCAGCACTGTATAATTCTACATTCCTTGGAACACTGAGAATACTTTCAGGTATTATGAGATATGGGTGGATGAAGATGAAATGAAAGTAAGAAAATTATATCCTTTGGGAGAACAGGTATTTTGCAGTGGCTTTCAATGACAATGCTAAAGGGGCTAGAAGACGGATCTGCACACACACTGGTTAATGCAGTCGGAGAGTATCCCCTTTTATTCAGCCACCAAACATTCAACGTTTCGGCACCCACCAGGGGGGAACAACACCCACCCTTCATCAGGATCCGTTTTCTATACACATTCGTTGCTAAGGGACCCGGCCGGGTCAACGGAAAAAACGCACCACCAGTTGCAGGATTGGTGAACTACAGGTGTGCGGTAGGAGAAATTACATTGTAATGGGGCTAGAAGGCCATCTCCTATAGGGGCAAATTCAATAACCTGCAGAAATTCACCAGCCCTGGCTTTGCTCACATCGCAACACTTCTCCAAGCGTAGATTCGCCAGGACAACGATAATTCACTAAAATCCGAAGTTGCGTCCAGGGCGCTGAACTCTGGCGAATTTGCGCTACCGTTACTGCGACAAGCGAAGCAAAGTTGCGCTTGCGTTGGATAATTTGCATACGGCGGGAAGTTAAAGTTGAATGGACGTATATGTTGCAGCAAATACATTACATTACACAAGCCCAGGGAACCTTAATAAAATAAAGTAGAGTTGTTATATTGCCCTACATATGAGCCCACTGTATAGTTTATGTGCCATATGTTAGCAAATGTATGGGGGAGCCTGGGTACCCCAAAAAAATTTACGGACTTTTGAATTTTAGATGAAAATTTTTCAACTAAAAATTGAAAAAAAGCCCTTTAATTCCATTGAATCTGGTCTGAGCTGGCGAGGGCAAATCTGGCGGAACAGGTAATGTTGAGTAAATGCACATCTTCTTTCGCCAGAGCGAAACTTCGCCAGGCATAAGAGTGCGAAGTAGCGCCAGAGTCTATCTCCTTCGCTAGCGTAGTTACGCCTGCGCCCATTAGTAAATTACGTCACGCTAGCAAATTTTCGTTAATGTTAGTCACTTTGCCCTTTAGTGAATTTCCACCATAGACTCCATTATAAACAAATAATTCTAATTTTTAAAAATGATCTCCTTTTCCTCTGTAACAATAAACAGTGCCTTGTACTTGATGATAACTAAGCTATAATTAATATGTATTTCTGGCAAAACAGTCCTATTGGGTTTAATGAATGTTTAAATGATTTTTAAGAGACTTCAGTTATGAAGATCCAAAGCAGACTTAAGGTGCGGAGATCCAAATAGCAGAAAGATCCCTTATCTGGAAAATCCCAGGTCCCAAGCATTCTGGATAACAGGTCCCATACCTGTACTAAAACTTGCGGCACAAATGAATACACATTGATACTCTACAGATATTCATAAACATAACACTGTGCCATATTATACTTTTTAAGCCAATTAAACTTAGTAATTAATGCACAAATATTATAACTTGGGTTTATATCTGGTTTGCACAAGCAGGACAGCTGGGGATTTCAGTAGCACAAATGGTAACATATTTTACTGGCTGGGGTTCAGATACTCACTAACAACAAGGATCAGTTTTTATTAAATAATTTATTAAATAATTATTTCATGTGTGAAAACATATACTGTAATCTAAACAGTTTTGAGGGTGGAGCCCTAAACAGAATTTCTCTTTTGGTTACTCCATTACAAAGACAACATTGTGTAAATAGTACTAAAGGCTTCACCCCTTGTTTGAAAGGCTGCAGGACAAATATCTCCTAAAAATTAAGAGCCAATTAGCTTGTCTATATGTGTAAGGAATACTACTTCTAAGAACTCTTGCTGCCTGTATTGACCTTTTGCCTGGACTTGACTATTCTTCTTCTTCAACCCATTTGGATACCTTGAACTGTGTTGGACTGTAGCTTCCTCCTAGGTTCGCAAATCCTAGCGGAGCCTTTGGGCCCTGACAGTATGCTTTGGGAGAGTGGAAGGATATAGGAGTACCCTGAGGGAACCCATATTACAAGGCAGAGGCCAGTTGGAGAGTCATGAGCTTGATGTGGCCAAGGGTTTTTGTGTCCTGCACTCAGATGAATCCAAGATGGCAGTGCTTGATAATTCTTGTTATATTGATTTCTATATTTGACCCTGCCTGAACCTTGACCTTCCTTCTTATCGGCATGCCTTTTGGACTTCTGCCTGGATATTATCCACGATTACGCCTGATCCTGTTTGTACCGCGAACTTGGACTTGAAAGCTTCCTCCTTTGTCCTGACTACTCCCGCTAGGACCCAATAGGCCCCCTGACACTATGGTTGAAAAACCACATTTTTAAATAGGGCTTCATCTGAAATTGAAAAAAAAATCTGATCTTTTTGACCTGCTATTTTTCACTCCAATGACATGGCCCACTGAGACAGAACGGTTTGGCAAGCAGGGGAGTCTCTTGGATGTAGTGGATTGGGGCACAATTGGAGGGGACGAGAGAGTGTGAGAGATTAATCAGAAAAGGCAGGTTTTGGGGTGTTAGAGGGAGGGTTTTTCTGAGTGAGAGCCTGTGGGTTGAGTGGCAAGTTGGGCACAAGGCAGGTGATCTTCTCTCACAGATCTGCTTTGTTACAGTTGCGTCCCTCTCTTTCAGAAGAGCCCTCACATCGATGGAGTAAGGGGTCAGATTGGACTGTATCTTTCAACAAACACTTTATTCAACACAATAATTGGTGCAGGGGTTCTTGAAGCAAATAACGATTGATATAGCAGCAGAGTATATTCAATAATGTAAGTACATTACAGTCTTTGTCTTCCAGTGACACAGACTGCCCACCATTAAGGATGCTAGAAGGGGATACACAAAAAAGCACTTGAGTCCCTACACTTGGTGAGCACCACCTGGGGAAATATTTAACAATAAATCTCCTCAATATAGCTCAAGACTGCTCTTTCGCTGTCTTATGTTTATTTGGGGGTTCCAACTCTCTGACTTTACTAAGACGTTGGTTCCTTTAGGGCACAGTATTTTATTGGGACCTTCTGATCCAGGTTCTCCAGCAGCATCCACCATCAGTAGCAGGTGGATTCCAAAGAAGAAGAACCATGTGTGCTCCACCCCTGTAGATAAAACTATAGGAAGAACCAACTCACTCTACCCCTGGGCCTGTGGGCACACATCCCTGCAGATATAGCAGGTGATTATGAGCAATGGAACCTATGCTCATTGCTCATATTAATCCAAAGATGGACTGATCATGTTGTTGTAAGTGTTGCTTAATTTTATTAAATAAAGAAGAAACTGTTAATGGAAAATACACAAGTCAGGAATTAAAATGATACTATTCCTCTATCCAGCCCACAAGGTGTCACTCTAATCTAGCAGGACACATACGTTGGCAATCAGTCAATACAATGAGTTGGTGTTATCAAGAAAACACCCAACAGCCTTCCTTAGGAATGAATGTCCCCATTGCCTATTGCACTTAGAGAAATGACACCCTACTTCCACATTCCCACAGACCTCATTACACTTAGCTGGTCTGGCTAATAGGGGCAAACCTAACAAATAAGGTCAACTATGAGCTTGTATATAATATTCTGGTCTTGTCAAACACTTGCAGTAAAATGCATCAAGAAACATTTGGTTTAATGAAGGTTTTGGGTACAAATGATATTTATAGGAGATATGGCCCTCAAAATTAAGCATCATACTTCCTATATAAAAAAGTCACTTGTGATTGGTGAACATTTGACAGTAGTTGCAATGATAAAGGTCTGATCAGCCTGCTGATGATCCAAGGGATCTCCAACTAAAACCTGTGTGTTTTGTTTTTTTTTTTTTTTTTTTGCATAATGAACAAAAATGCAATTCCGAGCAACTTTGCAATATACATTTATTAAAAAAAAATGTCAATTGTTTTAAAGGTTTTTGTACATGTATATTGTATATGACAGTGTTATATGTCTGTATCTTTCTCTTGAAGCAATGTAGTAGAAGCCAAGCCATTATCAGCTCTGGAGGAGGAGCAAACTTCTGTTGCATTTGTTCGGGATTCAGAACCAAATAAAAGAGAATACTGATTTCAATCACAATTACATTTAATATAGACATTATAGCAATTCTGTGGCCCTATAGTGTTGAAGGTTGCCATGCCTACTTTAAAATGATACTGTCATGATTTTTATGGTGTAGTTTTTATTTCTAAATTACACTGTTTACACTGCAAATAATTCACTCTACAATATAAAATGTCATTCCTGAAGCAGCAAGTGTATTTAGTTGTAATATTGGTGTGTAGGTGCATCTCAGCTCATTTTGCCTGGTCATGTGATTTCAGAAAGAGCCAGCACTTTAGGATGGAACTGCTTTCTGGCAGCCTGTTGTTTCTCCTACTCAATGTAACTGAATGTGTCTCAGTGGGACCTGGATTTTACTATTGAGTGTTGTTCTTAGATCTACCAGGCAGCTGTTATCTTGTGTTAGGGAGCTGCTTCCTGGTTACCTTCCCACTGTTCTGTTGTTGGGCTGCTGGGGGGAAAGGGTGATATCACTCCACTTTGTAGTACAGCAGTAAAGAGTGACTGAGGTTTATCAGAGCACAAGCCAGATGACTGGGGGCAACTGGGAAACTGCCGATATGTTTAGCCCCATGTCAGATTTTAAATTAAAAAAAAATGTGTTTGCTCTTCTGAGAAACAGATTTCATTGCAGAATTCTGCTGGAGCAGCACTATTAACTGAGGCGTATTGGAAAAAAACATTTTTCCTATGACAGTATCCCTTTAAAGACTGGGCAAGAAGTGGCTTGGAAACATCATAAAAGGGGTACTTAGGCCATTTAAAACACTTTAGGACTCCCTTTGTGTTGGTAGGTACATTTGCATAGAGCTTGTGCTTACAGACTGCACAGGGGTTACATTCTATATCTCTCGCACTCAAGCTTGATACTAAAATGAGTCTTCCAAGAACTTCTTTTAAAGAGTCAAACAATGAATTCCACAGTAGAAATTGCAGTAAAAGTAACATCAATACTTCTTTTAGAGCATTATATCTTTCTGGGTACTCTTGGGGCTCTTAAGATAACATGGCCTACTCCAGATTTTTTGAAAAAAAAAAAAATATATGCTGGTAATCCAATGTGGGTTCTTGGGGTTCCTATTGTTGAGTACTACCAGGATACGTGTTGTTTATGGGAAATTATGTATAGGTTAAATGATGATAATCCTGTCGCCCTGTGCACCTAATCTGGTATTGCTTCTTTAGCTTCTTCCAGGACTTAATGCACAAGGTTACCCAGATAGGCAGACAAAGCTTGCAAGCATTCACTATATTTAAAGGAAAACTATACCCCCCAAACAATGTAGGTCTCTATTAAAAGATACTGAGTAAAACAGCTCATGTGTAAAACCCTGCTTCATGTAAATGAACCATTATCATAATAATATACTTTTTTAGTAGTATGTGCCATTGGGTAATCATAAATAGAAAATTGCCATTTTAAAAAATAAGGGCCGCCCCCTGAGATCGTAAGATTCACTGTGCTCACATACAAATCACATGTAAGGTCACATGAGCCAATTAACAGACAGAGTTCTGCCTTTTGCTTTCTCACTTCTTCCTATTACAGTTAGGGGCAGATGTATCAAGGGTCGAATATCGAGGGTTAATTAACCCTCGATATTCGACTAGGAATTGAAATCCTTCGACTTCGAATATTCGATTTAGCGCAGAAAATTCGATCGAACGATTGACGGATTATTCCTTCGATCGAACGATTAAATCCTTCGAATCGAACGATTCGAAGGATTTTAATCCAACGATCGAAGGAATATCCTTCGATCAAAAAAACTTAGGCAAGCCTATGGGGACCTTCCCCATAGGCTAACATTGACTTCGGTAGCTTTTAGCTGCCGAACTAGGGGGTCAAAGTTTTTTTTAAAGAGACAGTACTTCGACTATCGAATGGTCGAATAGTCGAACGATTTTTAGTTCGAATCCTTCGATTCGAAGTCGTAGTCGAAGGTCGAAGTAGCCCATTCGATGGTCGAAGTAGCCCAAAAAACACTTCGAAATTCGAAGTTTTTTTACTTCGAATCCTTCACTCGAATTTAGTGAATCGGCCCCTTAGTGTTGTAGTATTTCTGGTCAGGTGATCTCTGAGGCAGCACAGATAGACTCACGAAATGGTGGTTCAAGGCAAGAGATGTAAAAGGGCAATATTTATGTAAATATATATTCCAGTTTGGTAAGATTCTTTAATATATCATTCAATTTGATATAAACTATCTGTTGCTTAAGTATTCATTTTGGGGGTATAGTTTTCCTTTAAACAAAGGAGGATAAACTGGATCAGCTCCTCGTGGTAATCGGATGTACCGTGCATCCAATGTTCCGTCTAATTGGTTCTCGGCTATGTGCCCCACCATTTGTGTGCGTGCGCTTAAGTGTATAGCTTAGAGTTTAGGCATATCATATATCATATGTTTAGAAGCTGAGATGATACTGGCACAGGGGTCATGATAGGCTGAGAATGAATACTGGAGGGTCAATTTGTAGAACAGGAGTGAGTGGAATATGGATGAACTTAAAACGCACAACATACTGGTCCCACTAGCACTAGGGGTCATTTATTTTTTGCCCAAGGAATAGGCACATAAGAACAAGCCCCTTAGTTCTCATTTGGTGTTGTGCATAACCAGTGCAAGGCACAAACTGCATTGTGAGGTGGTGTAGGCCTGTTATAGAACCCCACTGCACTCTGCAGCCTCTGCTGCTCTCTATCCTGCACATCTGAATGATACACAAATTAGGGGTCAGGTATGGAAGAAGAGGGGGGTGCCTAAGTGCTTCCCCTGCCTGCACTTCATAAATAGGGAACTGCTAAATGCAGACAACACTCTGTTCTAAGGGGGTAGCTGCAGGTCTCTGTGCTCCAAAAATGAATGCAGGAAGCCTGTGCCAATTCTGCAAGAGGTAAAGGCAATGTGCAAAGTGTAAAAGAATGCGTTCATGGCATCGGCGGAACTACCAGGGGTTCAATTGCACCAGCGCTGCACCCCCTCAGGGCCTGTCGGACACTTGCTCCGGCGTAAAGCCGCTATAAAAAATATACGTCCCGAGGGGGGGCCTGGGTGCAAGACCTGCACCTGGAACTACTTGTTTCATTACTGGTTCATGGCACCAGTGATTGTAAATGACTCCTACTGTTTCATGCTCCTAAAGCACCAACAACATGACTTAACCCAGGCTGACACTTCACTAGGCGTCTGTTTGTACCCAAGGCTCACACTCCTCTTGAAGGTCATTTAAGCATCACCAGAACCTACACAGGGGGCCATTAGCAAACACAGAACTGTAGCCTGTGCAATATATCGTAGCAAGACATCATTTGACCCAGATTCTCTGCATTAATTTGTTACATTAGCATACGCTTGCTATATATAATTCATATACATATTTTCATTTATAATTCATTCTCTCTGGGAACCTTTAAATGGGTCCTGCTGGGCTAGATCAGCAAATGATATCAGTCAGCGCAAAGTCTCTAAGGAACAACACTCAGGTTATTCCTTCCTTGCAATACCCAAAACCACAAGATCAAGTCATGTTAAAATTGTGAGGTGAATAATGACATGGAATATTCATGGGCTGGGGCATATCTGCAGGAGGAAACTGAATCCATATTCTTATACTGAATCTTAACCAGGTTGTTCAAAGGAGTCAGCTTCAGTCATTCTTTTCTTAATGTATCTGTTCATTCCAGTGGCCACAAATAGGGTTGGACTGGGCCGTCGGAACACCGGGAAAAACCCGGTGGGCCCTGATCCTTATGGTCCCTCGCCAGCCCAGACCTGGTCCCCTGATTTGGCTGCCCCCCAAAATAAAATGCTGCAACTAGTGTTGAATGTTTTATCCCATGCGCACGGGGGAACCCAGTGATCCAGTCCGAACCTGTTTCTATTAGCAGAGATATGTAACAATGAACAGGTAACTGTCAACTAATATATATTCATTATATTATATGTCAACATAAAGCCATGAAATAAACAGCATAACATATGACCCATTTGGGGTTCTGTAATATAAGGCACTATGTTTGTCCAGGTGCAGTAACACGTAGCTACCAATCAGCAAGTAGCATTTACTGATCCAAAACAAACTTTTTATTGTTGCAATAAGTTACTACACCTAAGAAGCTGTGAGTTCTCCCAAGAGACAGTTTTATCTTGATTGTTACAATTACTTATTTGCTTATCTAAAAATTGTTACAAAAGTATCTTAGTGCACCTGGTGGCTGTTCTGGGCCAAATGATTTCAGAATGGCTCCCTCATTCCTAGGATGTTATAAACTTTGTATCTTTTTCTGGTTGTTCAGTGCAGGAGATGAAGGAGAAAGTCAGGACATTTCAGTAACCATCCGGGACTGCAGGTTGTGCTGTCAAAAGCTGGACTGTCCCACTCAAAACGGGACAGTTGGGAAGTATGTAAATGTATAAGTCACTTTCCAAGTCATTTAAATCAATGCTCTTGTACTTTTGAGTAGGCGAAGGGCGCATAAGGATAATGAATGTTCAATACTGTAAAGTGTTTTGTTTTGCTCCAAAAATCCCCTTCAAAATGCTACTAAGCAACCAGCACATGTTTGGACTTTCAAACTTCAAAAGACAGGAAAACTTTTATAATATTTTGTTCGATTTATAAGATCCAAGTGCATACTAGAAAGGATTTGCTTTTAGTATAAGATAAATAAACATATATATTGGGACAAGCTGGCTGCTGTTTGGTTTAAAGGGTAAGGCATTTTAATAGCTTAAGGCATAAAATGTTTCAATGTCCTTAATATATTGATAATGGGTTGAGTGCAGAGGATCTTGTTTTTGTCTATATGTATTTTGTGGTCACAGCCTCATTGCACCCTCGCCTAATGGTTTTAAAAAATAGTGGTGAGCACAACTTTCCATTGTTTGTTATTAATATATATATATATATATATATATATTGGGACAAGCTGGCTGTACATATAATTTTTATATATATATTATATATATTTATATATATATATTTTTTTTAATTACATATAATTTTTGGGGGAATTAGCAAATGGTAGGTAAAGGAGCAGTAAGACAGGGACACCACGGCTCTTGAAAGAAAATATTGGTTTATTTTCCCAAATCTTCCCATATAACTTAGCAAGCCTCAGCCGACATTCAGCTTTTCACAGTTAGTCAGTATCTTCTAGCCCAGGGGTGACCATTTCAACATAGAAAACATAAATCATAAAAATAAATCCTGCCCACTGGGCACTACTAGTGATGAGCAAATAAATTCACGAAACTGCCACGACATGCATCGGAAAAGCCGCTTGCATCAAAACTGTTGCGCATCTGCATCAAAAAATTTTCGGAATGTATTAATCTCTGAGGATGGAAAAGTCCAAAATCTGAAATTCCGGCATCTCAGACCTGTCGAGGTTGCATATAAGTCAATGGGAGAAGTCCCAATGATTTTCTGATGTGCGCTGGGTTTCGTGCAATACCCCGAAGTTTGCAGGAAAAAAAGCATAAGAAATCGGAGTTTTCAGGTGAATAATCCGGAAAAAAAATGAAAATTGGATGAAAAATCCCAAAAAAACGTGAAAGTCAGATTTTTTCACACAAAGCTAATTTTCAGGGAAAATGTCATAATAAATAAGCATAAAAAAACAGAATGGATTTGATCGGTGTTTGTAGCAGAAATATTGAGATCAATTCGGAATTTGATTAATAACCCCCTACGAGATGAGAAAGATGGGGTACAATGAAATAAACGTTCATTTCACTTTGTAGTCTTTATTTTCTGTTCCACAGAACAAGATGCTGCACAGAGACTCCCCATATAGAACAATCATTGAGCAACGCAAGTCACAATTCATGTCAATGAAGTTCAGCAAGAAACCTTTTTGCGTTTATTAACGATCGTTACAAGACACGGTTTTGTTTGCTTGAAATGAAATTTGGAAAGGCTATAAGTGGAGGGCATTAGTCACTGCTGATTCTGTTCCTGGGAATGTCCTTTTCTATTGCTCTGCCGTGTAAACAGGAAAGGGTGTAACTGCGTAAAAATGCAGCGAATGTCCCAGATTTAATGGTCACAGTCTGCACTGCGCATGCCGGTATGTATTAACTACTTCGATTAGGATACCACTGTCACTGAGGATATGGATTTAGGCAAAATAATATTATGAAGCAGGAGTGGGTGTATATCTATATATATTTAGGCTCAGTATAATTAATGAAAGGCAAGAGGAGAATGAAGCACTTATAGATGTTGCAGTGTTAGTGCATGAGCAGTGGTAGAAGTGCAGTGACCTGCTGCAACACTGCTGATCATGGACCAGACCCAGGGGTCACCTATAGTGATGGGTGAATTTATTCGCCAGGCGCGAATTCGCGGCGAATTTGCGCGATTCGCCGCCAGTAAATAAATTTGCAAAACTCCCGCGAAAATTCGCGTAAAAAACGGGCGCCGGCGTAAAAAACGGGCGCCGGCGTCAAAAACTAGATGCCGGCGCCGTTTCGCAAATTTTTCGCCATTTCGCGCGAAATTCGCGAATTTTTCGGCGAAGCGAAACGGCGCAAATTCGCCCATCACTAGTCACCTAGAGACAAGTTACAAGATTTATTTATTTGAGATGTCTTGCACCAAACTGCCAGCACTTCCTATGACTTCAGGCAAGTTGCATTAACATTGAAAGCCTCAGGCGCCAAAAACTATTTATGAAACTCAGTGATTAGCTAACAGCTGTCTAACACCAAGCTAGGATCATAAAAAGCAATGCATAAATCTTCTACATGGATATATATATATATATATATATATATATATAGTTTTGTCATGGAAGGGACACCACTTCCAAATTACACCCAGTTGCTTCTGTACCAGCCCAAGGCAACCACAACCCTTTAGCAGTAAAGATCTGTGTCTCCAAAGATGCCCCAGTAGCTCCCCATCTTCTTTTCTGCTGATTCACTGCACATGCTCTGTGCTGCTGTCACTTACTGAATATTATCAATGTCACAATATAATGCTGATTAGCAAATAATTCAGATTACTGGTACATGGCAGCTCAGAAACTAGATAGGCAACCCTAATATTCTGCTTGATAATGTGTGACAAACCCTAACCTTAGCTTCTCAACAGCTGTTCAAAGCACACTGAGCATGTGCAGTGTCACTGACACTCCTAACAAAATCCAAGATGGGAAAGCTCTGTGAGAACTTTGAAATCCTGGGTCATTACTTCAATAGAGAGGCTGAACATTTAGGCTGGTTCAATAGGTTCAGTATATAAAATATGGCATTTCTAACCATATCAGTTTTTAGGGTTTAGTTCTCCTTTAAAACAACAGGACCCTGTCTCCAGCCCACCATATTTTTCATCTGTCCAAACAAATGGAACCAATTAATAAAGGTTTCCTTCTTGATATGGATAAGGTACTTTTGCAAATTATAATGCTATGAGTTTGTGCCAGCACAGTTTTGTACATAACTGATCTTACCAGTCTTGTATGAGAAGATGAGCAGGAACCTTGACTCTGGGATGGTGGTGGATGTGATCAACTTAGACTTTGCTAAAGCATTTGATACAGTGCCACACAGAAGGTTACTGGTTAAATTAAGGCAATCTTTGCCACATAGTGAAACTCACCAAACACTTGGAATCCAGATGCAGGAAAAGGATGATGGGGGGAACGGATGTCACACATAAAAAAATGCTTTAAAAAATGGTTTAAAGACAAGGAAATAAACATCTTGCAATATGAACTTGGTCACTAGATGTCAATGTAACAATTTGTATGCATAACAACAAACATCTATCCTTTATACATAAACCAATAACTAACTGCTGAGACTACACAGTCCCTATATAGTTCCTGGGCCCCCAGCAGTAGCAGGGTCTGTTTCCTCCTATTACACCCCTGCGAGATTTTAACTAAAAAAACTGTGATTGAAAAAGAAAAAATGCATCAAACAAGTTGAACCTTTTGTCCTATCAACAATACTGTACCTTTTCCATGTCTCCACCAGGTCCCAAGGGGTGCAGGTCTGGGTGTGAGCACCCCCGAGAGTTACTTACTGCCTAGAAAAACCTGCCTAACTGCTAGTTGATCATTTGTGTATCACACACACGGGCTGTGGCTAAAAGTGTTGCTGCTGCGCACTTGTGTTAATGGGGGGCCCCCAGGGGCGATCCTGGCCCCTCCACCGCCTGAGGCAGCAGCAGTTGCTGCCCCCCCCCTCCTCCGGAAATTCGCTCTTAAAGTACCAGGAGCAGCATTTTTGCTACCCCTGGTACCTAGTGGGGCTCTGCCACCTGAGGCGACAGCCTCAACTCGCCTCATTGTCGAAGCACCGCTGCCTATGGAGCCGAGTACCTGCAGCTTTATACACTAAAACCCTATATAATTATATAGACATGCAAGTTGCTTTTCATGGGAGGGGGTGAGTAGAAAATATTCTGCCTATGAACGGAAATTGTTGCTTTAAAGTGCAACATTTTAGCCTTTGCTGCCAGTCGCTTCTTCTCTCTGCCTTGTTTTTAATGGAAGTTCTCCATGGAAACCCACACAGAGCAACGCCGGGAAAGGCTTTAAATGTTCTGAATCACTCAGCCAAATGCTGGCAGATGGGAAAAAATTACTGACGTGACTAAGTTACAAGTCAAATGTATTCTGAGCAAACGAGCTCAGGTAGTTTTCATTCTTCAGTTGTTCCCGGGGGAGCTTGCTGTCAACCGAGGGGTTAAGAGACATTGAATTTCCAATAGAACCAATGGGGTGCAAGTCAGAGACCTCTCTCTCCTTCTCTCTCTCTCCCTTTCTCTATCAGCTTCCAGTTTAGTCCAATAAGTCTGGAGCGAGTCCATGCGTTGGAGTTTGGATACGTTCCCAGCTTTGAGAAAACATTTATATTAGTATTTCAGGCACTTTGTGTGCTCTCAATGGGACCAGCTCTCTCTGTCCCTCTACCTCTGTCTCTCTGTGAAGGTTTAATGAACTACTAAATCCCCAAACAACCTGTCTGATCTAAAGGACGTGACAAAGGACGTAATAACCCATTGCTGCTATGTAAACCTTGATTTAAGGCGATACATCTAATCAGTGCGCTAAAAAGACTAGTGATGGACGAATTTATTCGCCAGACGCAAATTCGCGGCGAATTTCCATGTTTCGCCACCGGCAAATAAATTTGTGAAATTGCCGGCGACAATTCCGACGCTGACGATAATTCTAGGTGCCCATTGACTTTAATGGGCATCAGAATTGTCGCCAGTGTCGGAATTGTCGCCGGCGTCAAAATTCGCATTTCATTAATTCTTCGCCGTTTCGCAAAATTCGCCCGTCACTAAAAAAGACAATAAAAGTAACATGGACCTGTTTTTATCCCCTTATGTTATTGTTAGAGCTGCTGTGCATGTCTCTTTGTTCAACATCTTATTAAACAGTAAACCAACCTCTCCTTACTGTTATTAGTGAATACACAAGCAAAATAACTAAGGGGGATCCTGCCTATGGACTCAGGGGGCATCAGTGAAGATAATAGTGACCCATCCCCAAATCCTCCAGCTTTGGGGATGCTTTGTGCACACATATTAAAGGGATACCGTAATGTTTTTCTCAAAACACCGTTAATCAGTTAATAGTGCTGCTCCAGCAGAATTCTGCACTGAAATCAATTTCTCAAAAGAGCAAATAACACATCAGTTAATAATGCTGATTTCTACACTGAAATCTGACATGGGGCTAGACATATTGTCAGTTTCCCAGCTGCCCTCAGTCATGTGACTTGTGCTCTGATAAACTTCAGTCACTCTTTACTAGTGATGGGCAAATTTGCGCCATTTTGACGCCAGTGAATTTTTTCGGCAGTTTCGCAAATTCGCACCTGGTGAATCAATTCGCCCATCACTACTCTTTACTGCTGTACTGCAAGTTGGAGTGATATCACCCCCTCCCAGCAGCCTAACAACAGAACAATGGGAAGGTAACCAGATAGCAGCTCCCTAACACAAGATAACAGCTGCCTGGTAGATCTAAGAACAACACTCAATAGTAAAATCCAGGTCTCACTGAGACACATTCAGTTACATTGAGTAGGAGAAACAACAGCCTGCCAGAAAGCAGTTCCATCCTAAAGTGCTGGCTCTTTCTGAAATCACATGACCAGGCAAAATGAGCTGAGATGCACCTACACACCAATATTACAACTAAATACACTTGCTGCTTCAGGAATGACATTTTATATTGTACAGTGAATTATTTGCAGTGTAAACAGTGTCATTTAGAGATAAAAACAACATCATAAAAATCATGACAGAATCCATTTAAACTCTTTACTACTGAGCACCTAAGAGCATCTACATCAGTTTTTTAAGGGTATGCCCCTGATAAGCAATTAATATATTAGCTGCTTAGAGCAGACCCATGAGTGGACACATACATGAGCAATATTCTGGAATGAGCAGGATTTTCCCCAGTGAACAATATGGTAGTGATGATGCCATGTACGTAGCAAAAAATGAATGTGATCTACTTATTGCTGCGCACAACAAATGATCCCTATATTGGGCACATACTAACATCTGCCCTTTGTGCACAGCAACAAGTGGATCCCATTCATGCCTGTTATTGCACACACACAGGCCACATGAGAATTCAAGTACAGGAA
Source organism: Xenopus petersii (assembly GCA_038501925.1). Taxonomy (NCBI): domain Eukaryota; kingdom Metazoa; phylum Chordata; class Amphibia; order Anura; family Pipidae; genus Xenopus; species Xenopus petersii. The sequence continues at coordinate 4,081,951 of CM076675.1, forward strand.
TATAAAGTATTTAACTTCATGGATATTTTATATATGAGTTTCTAAGTATAGATATGGGACCTTTTATCCAGAATGCTTGGAACCTCAGGTTGTCCGGATAATGGATCCTTCTACAATTTGGATCTTCATACCTTAAAGGGCATGTAAAGGCAAAAAAATAAAATCCCATTTTTACTTTCTTTAATGAAAAAGAAACCTATCTCCAATATACTTTAATTAAAAAATGTGTACCGTTTTTATAAGAAACCTGACTGTATGGAGTGAAATTCTCCCTTCATTTACTGCTGTGGATAGGAATTGTCAGACGGTCCCTAACTGCTCTGCAGGGAAACAATCATACTTATGTACAGCAGGGGGAGCCCCCGCCTTACTTCCCAGCCATGCAGAACTCAAGCAGCTTTGTTTATGACGATCCCTAAGCAGCCCAGACCACACTGAGCATGTGCACAGTCTTGGTCTTGCAAAGATGTATAACAAAGTTACAAGATGGTGACCCCCTGTGGCCAACTTTGAAAACATAAATCATTTGTTTGATTAGGCTTGTGGTGCAGTAAGTTCATGTTTATATTTAGTATACAAAATACAGCATTTCTAGCCTTATTCTATTTTAGACTTTACATGCCCTTTAAGTCTGCTAGAAAATCATATAAACATGAATTAAACCCAATAGGCTGGTTTTGCTTCCAATAAGGATTAATTCTATCAAAGTTGGGATCAAATACAAGCTACTGTTTTATTATTACACAGAAAAAGGAAATCATTTTGAAAAAAATGGATTATTTCATTATAACAAGTCTATGGGATTGGGCCTTTCTGTAATTCGGAGCTTTCTGGATAACAGGTTTCCGAATAACGGATCTCATACCTGTATAGTCTTATATACACTTGCTTAGAGTGCTGGGAGTCCACTATCAGCACTTTTTCAGCAGCAATATTTCCCAAGAATTTAATGGATGCACCAAATGTTATTATTATGTGTAAAATGTTGTAATAGGCAGAATTATAGGGACAGTGACTGTGTCTTCATCAGGTTGGAGGGGTTCAGCAGCCTGATTGTGTCTATGGACCAAGCAGAAATACATACAGTAATCTATGCATGTGCATTCTAGAATGAGATCTTCGTTCTTCTCCAAAGCACGATGGACAAACTAAAGCAAACGGCTCCACCTAAATAGACAGACATTACAGAATATTTTATTATGCCCAGAACATTTCTTGTTATCCACTCAGCATTTCTAAAGACAAAAGGGAATTGCTAAAGGGTTTGCTTCAGTAAAGACATTTATCCATTTGCTTCAAATGCAGCAGCACGATCTACTTGTGACCACCAGCGGCAATACTGTCTTGGGGAGCAATACATCAGGTTTAAAGGTCTCTCTGTATCTGTTTACTGAAAAGATTAAAAGAGCAATGTGTAGCTATCTTCTCGTTGAACCCACACTTACTTTATGTAGGAAGGGGATTCCATTGTCTCTCTCAGGCTGGATGGCCACAACCTACTCAACCATCTCCCATAACATTCCCATTGTGTTATAATCCGCTCACAATATGCTGGAAGGTGCGTGGCCTAACATCATAGGGAGCTTGAGCCGACATAACTGAAGGCACTGCAGAAGTACCCTCCACTTTGTTCAAGAAAACTATCTGCTGCTTCTTTACCAGAAGTTCTTTCAAGTGGACATCAAATAATATAAAACTAAAGTTATTTTATCCTTCTGTGAATAAAAGGGTAATTTATAATAATAATTATGAACTGGTGAATTCTCTCTATGCAGTAGTTTTACTAGCAGAGGCCATAGATTCAGGAAAGGGGTGGATACAAGGCTACTGCTATTAAAATCCAGTACAGTGGTAATCCAGAGACAGATCAGATAACCATTGGGGTCATGATGGAGATTTAGTTGTTTTTTTTTTTTTATTTTGTATTGGGAAAAAAAATACCTGATGTGTCTAACTTGGAATGAGTATTGAAAATGGTGCCCCAATTATGATAAAAAGTATATAAAAGCACCAAGGAAGACTTCGGCTTAAACTTCAGAGATACAAAAGGAAGGAAAACGGACCGGACAAACATCTAATACAACCTTCCCACATCTGGAAGAGGTTATGTTAGAGAAAGCCAACACTGGTGCATCTGCTGAGGTTTGTGTAGCTGTCTTTTGGGAGGCCATTGCGCCTTACTCTGTGCCGTACATTTAATGCCAAATCCCTTTTATGAGACCATTGTTTCTTCCCACAATGCCTTTATGCACTTTGCTAAATAGATCCAAGGGTTTCTTCAGGATGAATAGAATAAACCCCTCCATGGTTTCCACCATCTCTACCTTTGAACATCATGGAACCTTTGCAAGATTTTATATTGTTCATGGAGATGTTCAACTCTCAGGGGGCTGAAAGAGTTTCCAGGGTATTACTCTCAGAGAGCTTGAGGGGTTTCCAGTGTACTGCTTTCAAAGGGCTGGAGTTTTTTCTCATGCACTACTCTCAAGGGGCTGGAGGGATTTACCGTGTGCTACTCTCAAGGGGCTAGAAGGGTTTTCTGTGTACAACTCTCAAGAAGCTGGAGGAGTTTCTCGTGTACTACTATCAAGGGGCTAGAAGGGTTTACCGTGTACAATTCTCAATGGGTTGGAGGAGTTTCCCGTGTGCTACTTTCAAGGGGCTTGAAGAGTTTTCTGTGTACTAATATCAAGGGGTTGGAGGAGATTCCTGTGTACAACTCTTAATGAGCTAGAGGAGTTTCCTGTGTACTACTCTCAAGGGGCTTGAAGGGTTTCCCATGTACAACTCTCAAGGGGTTGGAGGAGTTTCCCGTGTGCTACTTTCAAGGGGCTTGAAGAGTTTTCTGTGTGCAACTCTCAAGAGACTTAACGGGTTTCCTGTGTCCAACTCTCAAGGGGCTGGAGGAGTTTCCCTTGTGCTACTCTCAAGGGTTTGGAGGGGTTTCCTTCATAGAATTCTCAAGCTGCTGGAGGGGGTTCCTGTGTACTATTTTCTAGAATTTGGAGGGGTTTCCTATGTAGAATTTTCAAGTCACTGGAGGAGTTTCCCTTGTACTTCTCTCAATGGGTTGGAGGGTTTTCCTGTGTACAACACTTAATGAGCTGGAGGAGTTTCCTGTGTACTACTCTCATTCCCTTCTTAAACATTGATCAGTATCAGTGTTACAAGAAGAAGTGGGTAGCTAGAAATCTCTGAGCCCACCACAAAACCTTTTCATGCTCTCTCTCTTCCAAAATAGTTAGGATAGTGATCTGTTTCACACAAGTATAATGAAACATCTCATCAACCCAGAACCCGACCCCAGGGCCCTCTATAGTTTATGCCCCACCAGCACCCACTGGGTCTGCTGTACACCCTATTATACTTCTGCCATGAAGCACTAATGCTCTACTGAAGGTGAGGGGTGGTCCAGTTCTTTATGAATTATTTAAACTTTGCTTAATGTGCAGTTATTGTGTTTCCAGCTGTACATATCTATCTACATGAGTGTTCAAGAGCAAGAAGCGTTCTAATCTTACTTTTCCTTTAAATTTCCTGCTGCAGGGATTCCAAAGGAAAGGGGATTAACAGCTGCTCGAATGACCCTGACAATGATGTATAACAAGAGGAAAAATTAAACATAGCCCCTTTGTGAACCATAACACGAGCGCTGGGGATTCACTGGGTGAACTGTATAATGTCCTCATCAATGGAGATCTCACATACAGTGAATCCTGAGACACAAAGAGAGGGGGAGCGGAGAGGGGCTCAGCCATAAACTCTGTCCCTTGGCACCGTTTTTGCACACATGGTTTTTGTAAGAGACAATGGATCCCAGAAACTTCTTGGACACATTTTTATTCTTGAAATCAAATGCTCCTGACTCCTCTTGTCTGGAATTTTCTATTTTTTTTTTTTTTAATATCATTATTTCACAACAGGCTGAATTGTGCAACACTGTTGACAAAGGGATGTTAGGGCGTATGATTTTCCTTTTTTATATGTTATTGGACTGGGTCAGTTCAGCTTCTACTTTGGGAGGGGACGTTATGAAGTTTGCCGGCGAAGAGGGTGAGAGGTAAGGAGGGAGCCTGGGAAGAGGTGCAGCTCGTGGATATAATGAGAGATTACAGATTGCAGTACATTGTGTGTATGAGCCGTCTGAGGTGTCTGTGCCTTGGGGTGAAATATCATGTGCACATGTGTCTCCCCTAAACCCTGCGAGGAGGAAACTCAAATATCAGTTGAAGCTTTATTTCTCAGCTGAGCCGCACTCACTTCATTCAGGGAGAGGAATGTGAGGGTTGACATTGAATTAAGTTCTACCTTAATTGCATGATTGTAGAAGTGACAGCTCAGAGACTTTGTGCTGTTAATGATAGATTCCCTTTACTGTTTACATATAGTATTCCTTAACCTGCAGCCCTCCAGTTCTCATTGTACTACAACTCCCAGCATCCCCTGACAGCAGATAGCTTATTAAAGTTAACTATTCCTGATTCACTCTCTTTTTTTCTATTTTTCTACCACCAGTCTAGGGGCTTTGCACATAACTGTGCTATATCTGCCATTGGGCTTAACTAATTCTATTATATTGCTATGGAACTGAATTAGAAATGTGAAGGCCTCCAGGTTAAAAGGATACTGTCATTGGAAAACATGTTTTTTTCAAAATGAATCAGTTAATAGTGCTACTCCAGCAGAATTCTGCACTGAAATCCATTTCTCAAAAGAGCAAACAGATTTTTTTATATTCAATTTTGAAATCTGACATGGGGCTAGACATTTTGTCAATTTCCCAGCTGCCCCTGGTCATGTGACTTGTGCCTGCACTTTAGGAGAGAAATGCTTTCTGGCAGGCTGCTGTTTCTCCTACTCAATGTAACTGAATCTGTCTCAGTGTGACATGGGTTTTACTATTGAGTGTTGTTCTTAGATCTACCAGGCAGCTGTTATCTTGTGTTAGGGAGCTGCTATCTGGTTACCTTCCCATTGTTCTGTTGGGAGCAGCTCGTAAATTGACAATATGTCTAGCCCCATGTCCGATTTCAAAATTGAATATAAAAACATCTGTTTGCTCTTTTGAGAAATGGATTTCAGTGCAGAATTCTGCTGGAGTAGCACTATTAACTGATTCATTTTGAAAAAAAATTTTTTTCCCATGACAGTATTCCTTTAAGAATGCAGGGGGCTGAATTCAACACAGTCTGGAGGGTCAATGGTTCTCTAAATACTTAAACACCATACATGCAGTCACAATGGCTAAATATTATATATACAAATATTAGTGATACTTATTGTTCATTGGTCAGTTTTATTTAGGTATGCACCAAATCCACTTTTTTGGATTCGGCCGAACCCCCGAATCCTTCGTGAAAGATTCGGCCGAATACCGAACCGAATCCGAACCCTAATTTGCATATGCAAATTAGGGGTGAGAAGGGGAAAACATTTTTTACTTCCTTGTTTTCTGACAAAAAGTCACGCAATTTCCCTCCCCACCCCTAATTTGCATATGCAAATTAGGATTTGGATTTGGTTCAGCCGGGCAGAAGGATTCGCCCGAATCCGAATCCTGCTGAAAAAGGCCGAATCCCGAACTGAATCCTGGATTCGGTGCATCCCTAGTTTTATTACAGGGAATTCAGGCAGCAGAAATATAGCTGCTTTTTTATATCTTCTATCACAGTCATATTTTGCATTTGAAGGTGATTTTTATGTATAAATCAAACATCTGTCTATTGCATCTAGTAAAGCACTGGGCAAAACCAAATAGTAGTTGAAGGAAAAGGTAATTAAACTTGGCATCAGTTTCTGTCGTCCGATAATTAAACATAAGTTAGACATGAATATAATTTTGTTTCCATGGGATACATTTTTCCTTGCACATTATACTTTCTGCTAATTACACATGAGCCACCTTTGCTTACTTGATAAACCTGCAGATTGCAAGCTTTTGGGGAGCAAGAACTTCTTTGCATTCACACTGTAAGTCTTAAAGAAAATGTTTGTATTTAAAGGGAAAATGAAGATATCAGCGTATGTAGTTTATATTAGCGCTGTCATTTTAGTTCCCCTCCTCCTACTTCCCCATTGCTGGTTCTGAACTACAACACCCTGCAACCCTGTGTTTGTCAGGGCTCCCTGTGAGCTGTAGTTTAACAGCCAGTAAGTAGTCTCTTGTAGAAATCGAATTTAGAAATAATGAACAGAGAGAAAAGGTAACAAAAACAAATCAAAATGAAATCGGCAATGTTGTATTACAAGTTTTCTGGGGGAAAATTGAGGACCCCACCAGCAAACAGATTGGGGAGTAGGATTTTTGTAGTCCAGAGGTGCAGAGCAGAGTGGAGCTTGGCCCTGAATGTAATTTAGAGAATGAGCACTTGCACCCCGGGCCCTTGTAAACGAACTCCCTTTTATCCACTGACTATATGAACATTTGCTCTGTTTTGTTCTATTATCTAAAGATAATAATGACGTGGGACAGAAAGAACCATAGAGATAATGCAGCAAGTTTGTTTGCTTGTTTATAATCCTTTTTATTTATAGGGATCATAAAATTCTGAAATCTAAAAATGACCATTAAATACAGTATGCATGTAACATAATTTTTTAGTTTATCTAAACTATAGTAGTACTTATCTGTTATCTACTGTGTATCCTGTGCTTGAATGGCTGCCCCCATGGCTACACAGCAGCTTGTTTATATAAACTATAGTAGTACTTATCTGTTATCTACTGTGTATCCTGTGCTTGAATGGCTGCCCCCATGGCTACACAGCAGCTTGTTTATATAAACTATAGTAGTACTTATCTGTTATCTACTGTGTATCCTGTGCTTGAATGTCTGCCCCCATGGCTACACAGCAGCTTGTTTATATAAACTATAGTAGTACTTATCTGTTATCTACTGTGTATCCTGTGCTTGAATGGCTGCCCCCATGGCTACACAGCAGCTTGTTTATATAAACTATAGTAGTACTTATCTGTTATCTACTGTGTATCCTGTGCTTGAATGTCTGCCCCCATGGCTACACAGCAGCTTGTTTATATAAACTATAGTAGTACTTATCTGTTATCTACTGTGTATCCTGTGCTTGAATGGCTGCCCCATGGCTACACAGCAGCTTGTTTATATAAACTATAGTAGTACTTATCTGTTATCTACTGTGTATCCTGTGCTTGAATGTCTGCCCCCATGGCTACACAGCAGCTTGTTTATATAAACTATAGTAGTACTTATCTATTATCTACTGTGTATCCTGTGCTTGAATGGCTGCCCCCATGGCTACACAGCAGCTTGTTTATATAAACTATAGTAGTACTTATCTGTTATCTACTGTGTATCTTGTGCTTGAATGGCTGCCCCCATGGCTACACAGCAGCTTGTTTATATAAACTATAGTAGTACTTATCTGTTATCTACTGTGTATCCTGTGCTTGAATGGCTGCCCCCATGGCTACACAGCAGCTTTTTTATATAAACTATAGTAGTACTTATCTGTTATCTGCTGTGTATCCTGTGCTTGATTGGCTGCCCCCATGGCTACACAGCAGCTTGTTTATATAAACTATAGTAGTACTTATCTGTTATCTGCTGTGTATCCTGTGCTTGAATGGCTGCCCCATGGCTACACAGCAGCTTGTTTATATAAACTATAGTAGTACTTATCTGTTATCTACTGTGTATCCTGTGCTTGAATGGCTGCCCCCATGGCTACACAGCAGCTTGTTTATCTAAACTATAGTAGTGTTTCTGAAGCAAACACACCAGTTTTAGCAGTGCAGGGCAACAGTACATTATTTTTTCATTACTTAAAAACACTTTAATTTCTTGCTATTACTGTTCCTTTAACGGGAGTGAAGGCTGTAGAGCCCTAACACAAAATAACTGTTTCATTTAATTCTATTAAAAGGGGCAATAGACGAAGACAAGCGTTATCTTTTTGGTTCCTATTTTGTTGTTGTCCAAAGTCAATGATTAAATGGACAGGGTTGTGGGGCAGATTATTGTGTTGGGCAACGTAAGCTGTGGCACTAGGTCAGCTCTCCTGTTCTCTGAAGCTCCATGTGCAGCTGTTTATACACAAACTCTTCCCTTCAAGGCTCCCTGCGTCCAACGTTGCCCAAGGCCAAGCATTCAAAACAATCTTTCCCTTATAAAGGGGAACATAGAACGATTAGTTATAGACACAGACCCAACAGCTAAAGGTTTATGCTGCTGGTTGAACAATAGCTGAGGAACTACAGGTTGAAAGCCTCAAGGCACAATATACTTTTCTTGCCTGAAATAGAAACTGACTTGTTTATTGCCCCAAGTCTAAAGGTGAGTCACAGGAATTAAATCAGACCCATTTACCAGAAGCTGAAAACTTTTGATACGTTCCTGGCCTTGTCATTAAGCTTTCCATCGTTTCCCAATATACAGATGTATCCTAGTGTGTGTGCCGCGAAATCCCCTCTGTATTACTGTTTTACCAGTTATACTTATTTGTGGGAGCCGCCCTAAGGCATTCTGCCTAATATTACAGCTTCTATTTGTGACCACCGGATGGGGCTGTTGCTCTCTGTAGTCATTGTCCCAGAGAAGAAGATCCGTATGAGATGTCTCATTCATTTATACAAGTAGGAATATTGAATAATTAGGCCTCCTGTAGGGTTCAGGCTTTGTTGCAAATCACAGTCTTTTCATTTGGTCAGTGTTACTCGTTGGTTGCACTAGTGAAGAGCCACAGTATTCAGCAAATTTCATCTAAGTAGTCCCTTCCCCAGGTCTTTCAGGACCCGTCCCTAATCTATACATTTTCCTATTATTATGAATATGGGCGTTATGAAGACTGCATGCAAGTAATGAGCACTTTCTTCTAGGGATGCACCAAATCCAGGATTCGGTTCAGGATTTGGACAGGATTCGGCCTTTTTCAGCAGGATTTGAATACTTCTACTGGGCCGAACCAAATCCGAATTTGCATATACAAATCAAGGAAGTAAAAAATCTTTTTCCCTTCCCATCCCTAATTTTCATATGCAAATTAGGATTTGGTCCGTTATTCAGCCATATCATTTGAGAAAGATTCAGGGGTTCGGCCGGAGCTAAAATAGTGGATTTGGTGCCACCCTACTTTCTTTATTTAAAGGGCATGTAAAGGCAAAAAAATAAAATCCCATTTTTACTTTCTTTAATGAAAAAGAAACCTATCTCCAATATACTTTAATTAAAAAATGTGTACTGTTTTTATAAGAAACCTGACTGTATGCAGTGAAATTCTCCCTTCATTTACTGCTGTGGATAGGAATTGTCAGACAGTCCCTAACTGCTCTGCAGGGAAACAATCATACTTATGAACAGCAGGGGGAGCCCCCGTCTTACTTCCCAGCCATGCAGAACTCAAGCAGCTTTGTTTATGACAATCCCTAAGCAGCCCAGACCACACTGAGCATGTGCACAGTCTTGGTCTTGCAAAGATGTATAACAAAGTTACAAGATGGTGACCCCCTGTGGCCAACTTTGAAAGCATAAATTATTTGTTTGATTAGGCTTGTGGTGCAGTAAGTTCATGTTTATGTTTAGTATACAAAATACAGCATTTCTAGTCTTATTCTATTTTAGACTTTACATGCCCTTTAAGTGTCCTTGTTTCCCTTACAGGTGCTATTTTTTTCTTAAAGGAGAAGGAAAGTCATTTTGCACCTTAGGGGGTTTTAGGTACTTATTTGTATTTACTTACCTGAAACCCCGGGCTCCTATCAGCAGAAAACTGCACCAGCCCGGGGTTATACCAGTGAGCACCACGGAGAGATCCACTTCCGGCTTCTTCTTTCCCCGGGGCAGACGCCTCGCAGTTGAATGAAATATCCGACTTTTTAGTTAAAGTTTGGCTTTTCGTTCTACTGTGCATGCGCAGCCACGGGATGAAAATGGAAGTGGATGGCTCTGTGGTGCTCACTGGAATAACCCCGGGCTGGTGCAGTTTTCTGCTGATAGGAGCACTGGCCCCGGGTTTCAGGTAAGTCAATACATTCACTTGGGGGTGCATAACATTTGGCACCCCCAAGTGCACGAAGACTTTCCTTCTCCTTTAAACAGTCAAAACAAAGTTCTCTAACCAAACTTAAAAAAATACAAACAAAAGGTGGTATCAAAAAAGGTTTTCAAATAACAATAGAAGACCAGCTCTATTGAATAGTGATGGGCGAATTTTTCCCATTTCGCTCGAAAATGTGAGAATTTCCCGCAAAATTAGCGAGATTCGCGAAACGGCGAAAAATTTTCAAAATCTGAAAGTTTCATGAAAAAATTGTGAAATTCAGACATTTTCACAAAAAAAACGTCAAAATCTGACATTTTACAGAAAAAATCTTGAAAAGTGGAAATTTTCCCGCAAAAATGTGAAAATCGGAAATTGACGCCCACGTCCAAGCTGATGCTGGCGTTAAAGTCAATGGGCATCTGAATAGTGTTGACGCTCGCCTAATGTGACGCGATCGACTTTTCGGTCGTGCGTTCCAAAGATTTTGATTCCAGCAAAATGCTGAAATTCCTTGCAAATTCGTGCCAGGCGAATTAATCTCTACTATTGAATTATTTGCATTAATGCTGTTTCAGGAATAGTCATCTATTTTCTGCACTCATTATAATTAGACCTCATTGGTACATATATTTCAGATATGGTCTACATGTTATCTACATGTTATTGGTTTTATTTATTTTTTTGTTACGGTACTTACTTTGTTTTATTTTTGGAAATCCTCCATGGTGTTTATATTGAAATGTATGTTTCTTGTATATGCCTTGAGATTCTTATAAAATCTAGAATTGATAAAAAGGGGTTCTTTATATATAGAATAACAGGATTCCCTTGACAAAGGCTACTGTGCTGTAACGTTGGGGTATTCGCATTGCTGGCAAGTGTATCTTCTCCTTTTTTTTTTGCCTCAAACTTATAACTGGGTGGAATTTATCTATATCTCACAATACTGTTGTGTATATATGTTGCTTTGATAAGATATCCTTTGGTTGATGTAGAGCAGGAGTGCCCATACTTTTCTAATGTGAGGTCTACTTTTAGTGATGTTGTCCCATTATGATCTACCTACATAAAAGCCTTGTTAGCATTCTGTTCCATGGAAAATGTTACTTAAATATTGATTTATGGGAAAATGTATATTGTTATATTTCACAAACAACTATTTCTTATGTCACCTTAACATAATAAATATCTGAATGAAACAGGAGGGTGATTTAGACAAGCTGTTTGTTGACAGTGTCTTGAGATCTACTGATCACCAGCTAAAGGTCTACTGGTAGATCCCCATCTAACTTTTGGGCACCCCTGATGTAGACTGTACTGTTATTCTATGTATAAAAAAAACACCTTTTGTTTGTATTTTTTGAGTCTGCAAACCCAACATATGGAATATAGTGTTTTTGGTTACTCAGGTTGGTGGGTACCTTTGAGTTATTTGCACCACATATAACAGTTCTACATATTTTTCTCTATCATTTGAGTGCCCTCCATTTATCTGTATTTCTCTGACCAAACGTAGCCTATTCTTTTAAACTGTACAATTATTTGCAGATCTGGGAATGATTGGGAGGAGATGACACCAGGGAGATGGTTGATGTCTTACTCATAGTCGTCAGTGACAGTTGGAGGAGGACTCGGCGGAGGCGACTCTGGTGTCTCGGAACAGTAAGAGATTATGTGCTGTGTTATCAGACAGCCGGCACATGGCTTGTTACTGCTCAGAGAGGCAGGAGGATTCCTCGCCGGACTATATAAATGCGCTGGAGAATGGATTAGCCCAGACTGAAGCCTCTATCTATTCACTGCACCCGCGCAGTATCACTGATTCATTTATCAACAAAGGATCAGTGAAACTTCTGCAAACAGCATGTCGGCAAGCTGAAGATTAAATTAAAGACCCTGTGGTTTCCCAGTAAATCAGTGATCACACAGTAGCCCAGCAGCCCCACCGCTCTCATTCAGGTCGACATTATTGGTACCAGTAGTATAAACTAATACTAATCAGCTAAAGGAGCCAGATCATAAGGGATATGTCTAATAAGTTCAAGTTAGTGGGTTGCACTGCATGCTTTTAAAGGAGAAGGAAAGGTCCAATCCATGGGGAGTGCCAAATGTTAGGGCATTTCCCAAGCATTGTAATACCTGATACTCCTAGAAAACAGCACCAGTCGATGGTACTTGTGGGTCAGCAATTCTCTTCCTTCCTTCTACTTTCTTCAAAATCCAGAGGCTCCGCATGTGCAGTAGAGCAAAATGGTCATTTATTTTGTTAAAGTCCAGCTTTTAACTCTACCGCATTTGCTTGCCCTCACAAAGAAACAAGGAACCGGAACCGTACAATTATTCCAGGCTGGTGCCGTTTTCTGTTAACAGGAGCATGGGATGTCATTCCCTCCATTTCTTTCTCATTCTAGATTTTTTAGGAGTCCCCATTTTGTTTCACGTGATCCTGTAGCCGTAAGCCCCCCAGCGCTTCAAGAATGAGTTCTGAAAACTATAAGTCCCCTGCTACTGATCTCATTGATTCTGTCAGTCTCTCCCTTCCACATTCTGCAGTACAAGGGAGGGTCTCTGCTCACTCACTCCCCCTACAAGTTGTCCTGCCATCCCAATGAGCTCTGCTGAGCACATTCGCATCCACTTACACCTATCTCACTCTTTCCACAATCAGCGCATTCACCTTTAATTATTAATAATAAAATCCTATTTCCTCTGTTAGAAGGGTTGCAACCTGCATGGAGATGTACCTAATGCAGAGGACACAGCACTTCTTTGCTATGGAACTGAGGAGCCTGATGATTCTTTGAGTTGTTTAATAAAAAAAAGCAGCAATTTGCAAGTCACTAATGGAAGGCAGTCAGGGGATGATGGGAATTGTATTCTTACAGTATATAGAGGGCTACAGAGAGCCCTGAATGGCACTCAAGTTTGCTGTCCATGGGCAGGATTAGGGAATCCATTCACTCCTAAAGGAGAAGGAAAGCTACTGAAGCAGTTTATTGCCAATAGATTAGCCACAATAGTCCAAGCTATAACACTATATTTATTCCGCAGAATGCTTAACTATACCTGAGTAAACAGCTATAGAAACTCTCTCTCTCTGTTTGTTTGGGATATAGGCTGCCATATTAGCTTGGTGTGACATCACTTCCTGCCTGAGTCTCTCTTTGCTCACTCATAGCTCTGGGCTCAGATTACAGCAGGAAGGGGAGGAGAGAGGAACAAACTGAGCATGCTCAAGCCCTAGCCCTGGAGGTTTAAGCTGAAAACAGTTAGTCTGATACAGAAGCCCATGAGTACACAATAGAAGGAAAGAAATGTGCTGTTTATTTTGACAGAGGACTCAGAGCAGCATTACTTTGAGGGGTTACTGGTGTATTTATATAGACCTTTCTGATAAAGCTTACTTATTTTTAACCTTTCCTTCTGCTTTAATCATCTCTATTATCAGTAGAGAGAGATTATTTTTCATTTCTTCACCATAGACAGTAAAGTATGATGACATAATACTGAGTGCTATAAGAATCGTCCTCAGTGCATTCAGATGTGTGGGAGCTGTGCTATTCTATGCTTTGCATAAGGCTTTCTGTTAAAGTCAACTAATTATTTTAACTAGATGATTCCCTTGAGGGTTAAGGAATGTGACTCATTTTAGCTGACGAAAGCCGAGACCAATAAATAAAACATTTATAAGCAAAAATGTATCAAATATGTAATGTTATTTAGAAGATGTGGTTCATACTCTTAATACATCCACCCACCTGCTAGTTACCTCTTACTTTAATCAGGACTGACAAGTAGCTGCCTCCTTGCATTTACCTGTAGACCTTGCCTTGCACAATGCTCTCTCTTACTCTGGGGACACCACTGTTCTGTTGTTTGGCTGCTGGGGAGTAAAGGGAGGGGGGTGATATCACTCCAACTTGCAGTACAGCAGTAAAGAGTGATTGAAGTTTATCAGAGCACAAGTCACATGACTTGGGGCAGCTGGGAAATTGACAATATGTCTAGCCCCATGTCAGATTTCAAAATCGAATATAAAAAAATCAGTTTGCTCTTTTGAGAAATGGATTTCAGTGCAGAATTCTGCTGGAGCAGCACTATTAACCGATTCATTTTGAAAAAAACTTTTTTCCCCATGACAGTATCCCTTTAATGTTCTTCTCCATGGATCCTCTGGATGAGCTACTACCTAAGCTAATCCTGTCTCTCCCTACTACCGGTGGTATCTCTCACACTAGCTAATCCTTCCTAACTTTAATACTTTTTCTCCTACTGAGGCCTCCTGCCTAACACTACCGATGTCCCCCAGCAAGTAGATCCCATACATTGGGATCCCTTGCATTTATGGATTACCACATCATACCAGTGTCCCAAAGGACATACCTATCAAGGATGGATAATATTACTTTAGATTTTTGGTTTTCTGGTATCAGCGAGCTATACCAACACCAGGTTCAGTACAGTTATACCACCCCCAACCCTGCCATTCTTAGTACTACCAGATCATCTGGTGTCTGACCTTGGTATCATGTTTGTACCTTGGAATCAATGCAGCAGCTCTGTGACAATAAAACTGTCATTCTCAGAGTTTATTGTGTGAAGGCTTTAGATGCCCATTAAAAATTATTAATTCCATTTGTTTACCCAATCTAATACCCAATCTCATGATTGGTGCTATATGTTTATTGTGCAACATATCAAAAAAACATAATATACCAAAATAAACCAATATATATTTTGTTTGTCTGGTGTACATGAGGGCAGTAATTCAAGTTTAATGAACAAAATGTTTATGGAATTCCTGCATTTTTGCCATCTAATTTATTGGTCCCCAGACTCTGTATATTGTATCTATGTAAATACACAGCATCGCTCAATAGGATTTATTTACTGTGTAATTTCAGAAGGGAGATTTTCTCACACCGGTATCTGGGCTAAGAGTTGCAGCCAGAGAAGCCACATAAATCACCCTTGTTATTATTCTCAAGTTTCCCATGTTATCAGCAGCAAAAAAATAAATAAGTGTTGCTCCCGTCCTGGCTTTCTGGCAGGACAATGGACCATATAAGACTCATACAATTCAGGGGCAATGTATCTGTGCAGGTTTTAGCGAAGATAAACCAAGATTAGTTGTGATCTGTTATTTTGATTCGTAACAAACAATATTTCCCCATTGTGAATCCTGCTTTCATCATCCATTATCAAATAGTACCAACATCAAGGGGAAATATACCCTGCTTATCTGTTGTGCTTAACATATATACTTGTAATGAATATATACAATGACATTGGTTCAGTCTGAGGAGCTTCCCCAGAAGTTTCCACTGCTCAAATATTATACAACCCTACAGGGTTAACAGGCTATACTTGTGGAACCCGTTGCACTGAGCTGCAGTAGAGTAACATACCTCCCAACTGTCCCACTTTCAGAGGGACAGTCCCGCTTTTGACAGCTCAACCCGCGGTCCCGCATTTGTACTGAAAAGTCCTGATTTCTCTGCACTGAACAGCCAGAAAAAGAAACAATGTTTCTAACTTAATTGGCTTTTGGCAGAGAGCCCAGAACAGCCACAAGGTGCAACTAAGATACTTTGTAACAATTTTGAGATAAGCAAATAAGTAATTGTAACAATTTAGATAAGGGTGTCCCTTGGGAGAATTTAGACTCACAGCTTAAAGGGCAATTCACCTTCATTAGCAAAACTGTAATGACTTAAAAAAACACAGAAATATGTTCAAACTTTCATAACTTGACAAATTTTGTAAAATGAACATCATCATTTATTTATTTTATCATGAACATGATAATTAGGGGGTGTGGCCACAAAAATGGGCGCAATCCAAAAAAAAAACTTGCCGCGCTACACGCAGCAAATTTTTTTGTCCGTCCTTTTATTTCCAAAATGTTGGGAGGTATGGAATAAAGGGAGCAATCCTGCTATAACCAAGCTGGTGTATGTTCCTGACCATTCTCCCTCTCCTTCGGTATCACTGCAAATCCTCATTGGAGAGAAATAATTATAAAAGGTCATTTTAAACATGAATATGGAAAAATACATAAAAAAGTCTGTACCATCTGTTATTGCAAGTGATGTCGTTTTGCACAGTGGAATACAAGTATGAATACATCAATAACTGTTTAATCGCATGCTCCCTGCTTTCCACGTTTCCATTCACACACAGGCAAACACACTCAGGAAGAATCATTCAAATCTGTGCGCCCTTTATAACTAGTTTTCCATTCAAGTAGAAATATTATAAGCTCTGGAAGCCTTCCATGCAAACACTGCTCAGTAGAAGGCCAGTAGGAATTTCTAAGGAGAAAAGGAAAGGAAGGAAAAAATCACTTCCCTAGTAATGAATCTGCAAAGGTGTCTGTTTATGTACAACATTCTCCCACATTGGAGTTGTCAACCATTTATTTCTCACTGATGGCTGTCAGCTTTAAGTAACAGGCCAAACACCAGTTCTAAAAGGGAAATAACAGGGAACGATCCCTCAACATTTTTGTAAATTATAAAGAAAATTATTTTTCCCAAGCAAGTGTTGAATAATGCATGCAAATATAAAAACTGTTTTGTGTGCACCATTGGTCTTGTGCGGAAATGTCATTAAAGGAGAAGGAAAGGTTAAAACTAAGTAAGTCTTATCAGAAAGGTCCATCTAAATATACCAGTAAACCCCCAAAGTAATGCTGCTCTGAGTCCCCTGTGAAAAGAAACACTGCATTTCTTTCCTTTTATTGTGTACTCATGGGCTTCTGTATCAGACTTCCTGTTTTCAGCTTAAACCTCATTGCCCTGGGCAAGAGCATGCTCAGTTTGTTCCTCTTCCCCACCCCCCTCCCTTCTCTACTGTAATCTGAGCCCAGAGCAGGGAGAGACTCAGGCAGGAAGTGATGTCACACCATGTTAATACTGCAGCTCCTATCCTAAACAAATAGAGAGCTTCTAGAGCTTTTTACTCAGGTATGGTAAAACATTCTACAGAATAAATATAACATTCTAGCTTGCACTATTGCAGCTAATCTATTGGCAATAAAATGCCTCCGTAGCTTTCCTTCTCCTTTAATGATGTGGGTACACACTAGTGCACAACTTACAGGCAACAATGTAAATAGGCTGTTCAACTGGCATCACACAGGCCTTGAAGTGTGTTATGTACAACTCACTTTTGTACTGGCCTGTCTGTTGTTCTAATTAATTGCTAAAGCAAATCACTCAAAACCCACTGGGAGCCACTCAGGGATTGTGAAAGCACAAGACACTCAGCTGCCAATCCAGACACAGCTGGACTCCCTGTTTGTTGGTCGTATTATTACATTGGAACGATTTGTCTTAGTGATTCATAGTAAAATTGCCGGGGAAAGAACATTTTAAAAATGGAAGAGGAAGTCATGGGGAAAGAAGAAAAGAAAGTAGAAGGAGATGACGGAGAAGGAAAGTGAAAAGGGAACGGAAAGGTGGATGTAAAAAGTAGAGAGAAAAGACAGAAGAAAAAGGAAAACTGGGGTGAGCTAAAAAGAATATGAAGAAGAACATAGGAAAATGCAATGGGAGACAAAGGGGCTTGTTTACTAAAGTGTTTTTCTCCTTGTCTAACCTCACTAAAGTTTCCTAAAAATTGTGTGCAGTTAAGAGACAAATGTGGTGAATTGTCTCCTAGTGAAAATTCTCTGTATAAAAAAAAACCCCCCACTATTCTTGTGCTCTATTCTTGTGAATATTTCCAAGAGAAATTTTGGGCGGAGAAAAGATGTAAATTTATGCCAATTTGATATTCCAAATTTCACTCTTTAGTACTACACAGGTATTACAGACAGATTGCATAAGTCAAGTTTAGGGATGGGCGAATTCGACCCCTTTAGTTTTTGGCAAAAATTTGCCGCCGGCAAAATGTAGCCGACGCCCATTAAAGTCTATGGGCGTCAAAAATTTTTTTTTTTGACGAGTGTCTTTTTTTTTGACGCACGCAGCCATACAAGTCTATGGGCATCATTTTTGCGGCGAAAAAATTCGCCCATCCCTAGTCAAGTTTAGTCAAGTTAAGAGTATAGTGGTCTTTTTTGATGCTGGTGGTGAGTAGGGATGGGCGAATTTGACCTAAAATTTGCTGCTGGCGAAATGTCGCCAATGCCCATTAAAGTCTATGGGTGTCTATAAAATTTTGACACGCGGTGAAATTTTTTTTGACACGCGGCTTTTTTTTTTTTTACGCGCAACACCATACAAGTCTATGGGCGTCATTTCCGTGGCTACACAAGGTGAAAAAATTCACCCATCCCTAGTGGTGAGTGTCATGTATCACAAGAGCATAAGAGTCTAATGACTTTAGTGCAATCTTCAGATGCCAACCATTTGGAGTCAGTGACCCTAGTACAAAAAAACTTACAGTTTAATATCAAATTTGAGAGCTGCAGAAAGAAAACCTAGTGGAAGTAAATCTAGAGCAACTAGACTTGCAGAGTATTCAGCACTTTCAATTATTACTCAGCAAGTCCAATTGCTTTAGATTTACTTCTACTAGATATACCATGACCTGGAGGAATGAAACTGTTGTAGACAAACTGCAGAAGGAAAAAGTTACATGTATTAATAAAAAAGATTTATCAAATTATGAATTTAGAACTCACCACAGAAAAACTCACCCATGTTCTATTCATTCCTATGCAAATTTGAAAAGTATATTTATCAAATGGTGAACTCAATTGATAAATACGATTTTAAAAATCCCATAGGAATGAAAAGAACATGTGTGAGTTTTTCTGTGGTGTCTTGATTACTGTATATACTCGAGTATAAGCCGCGTTTCTCAGCACCCAAAACGTGCTGAAAAAGTTAACCTCGGCTTATACTTGAGTCAATGACGCGAATGGCTGCACTTCAGCAGAACACATGCTCCTGCGTGCGCACCATTCACTTCCTACCCGGCCCGCATCTCCCCAGCACCACCCGCTCACTCATGCCTTCATCACGTGATGTTATCAGAGGCAGCTGCAAAATGGTGACGGGCAGCCGCCCCACCTCTGCAGTCCTGTTTAAAATATTTTATTTGATTTTCATATTAAACAAATGAAATCAAAATGACAACAAATGTTATGCAGATGAAGAAAATATGTTGCAAAGGAGACAATGGCATGATAGTATCAAAACTATATCATTCATGAAAAATAACAAAAAATGAACTAAAAATTAACTAAGCCAGTAGATGCACAAGTAATAAAAGAAAGAAACAGCCCATTTATCATCTGGAGTGTCAGATAGGTCATCTAACTATTGAAGAAAGCGCATTATTTGATCACCAGTATTGGAGTTACAGATTTCAAAATAAGGAGACCAAACCAGCCTAAAAGAATCTTTGGAAATACTTCCTTTAGTTTTAGTTATTAAGGCTTCTTGCCAAGTAAGCTGATTCATATAAGAGATGATGTCCGATAATGAGGGGGGTTCCTTTTGTAACCAGAAATTAAATAAAGCTTTCCTAGAAGCAGCTAGAAAAAAGGAAGTCAATAATTTACTTTCATGGGAGATAATATTTGACTTAGGATTTGCAGAAAGCATATTAATATCTAGATGCAGTAAAGCAATACATGGAGATAGTTTAATTTTTATCTTCAGTCTAGAATTCAAAAAATTAGTAACTTCCCTCCAAAAAAGGATCATTTTTGGACAGGACCATAAATAATGAAAAATTGACACATTAGTCTCGTCACATTTAGGACAAAATGATATAGGACTATTAGAGATACTTTTAGCAAACATTTTCCCATATCCTAAATGAATAAGCTTAAAGTGTTGTATTCTCCAACTCTCTGCCAAAATTAATTTATTATAAGTATTAATAGATTTCACCAAATCTGAGGGAGACACTTGACATTGTAAAAACTCAGTCCATTTAATGGACGATTTAGATAATGGATGTGAGTCTGTACCATAAATATTCCAAAAATTTTTAGATAAAGAGTTAATTGAAATCAAACAGGGGAGTTCCAAAAATTCTGCCAAATCATCTGCTTGTGGTCAGCTAAAATCAAATTGCTTTTATCATGCAGTAGAGAAAGACCGCAGTGACAAGCTAAGTAATAATATCTATCAGATTCATTAAGCTTGTACTCATTTTTGAGTTTTGACCAAGACAATAAAGTTTTCTTATGTGGATCAAATAAGTCTTTAACTAAGACTAGTAAATTTCTCTTAGCAGAAAATAGAAAAGAATCAGAGTTTTGATAATCTGAGGGTTTAGGTAAGAGCTTTGCTGGCATGAAAGGGGTTTCTGTATAACTATACCCATGTTGAGAGAATAAATGTTTCCACACAAAAATAGAATCACGATAAAGAGGATTCCTTTTAAAGTCACAAGGAACATTTCCCCATTTGCTATGTAAAACAGATAAAATATCAAACCTCTGCAGTCCTGCGGCGACTTGTGCTAGAGGGGAACTGTCGCCAAGTAAGTGGCTGGTGTTCTGGGCCAGGGATAGGGGGTAAGCTTCTGGAGATGCTCCAACGCAGAGGCAGATTTTTCCTCCACTCGTGTGTGGAGTGGGCTGAGCCTGTGGGGGAGCGAGCTTGTGAATGTCTCATTGCCTTACCTGGCTGCGTATGGTGTAGCACTTGCCCGACCCTTGCTGTATGTTTGTGTGTATGTAATGTATGTATGTGTATGTAAATGTAATGTATTTATGTATATATGTATATAATGTATGTCTACCCTTACAACTGCAAGTGTGGGCAGCACAGAGCTGTGACTTCAGCCTCTTCAGATCAGTAAGTAAGAGGCGCACGCAGGAGCATGTCTTCTGCTGAAGATGTCCTAAAATGCATTTCTCCCCCCTAGGCTTATACTCGAGCCAATATGTTTTACAAGTATTTGTAGGTAAAATTAGGTACCTCAGCTTATACTCGGGTCGGCTTATACTTGAGTGTATATGGGTAATTTTGATAAATCTGCACCTATGTGTGCACTGAGTTACACTGAGCTATCATTTTGCACATTTTGTGGTCTTTAAAGTTTTATAAGATGACATTCTACTTATGACCAATCATTTGGTGAGCTCATACCCAGGAAACAAATATATAAATATATTGCTGTGCTAGTAATTCGAAAGTAGTTCCATTATATACAGAACTATAAATTAGTGTTCAATCCCTAATCTAGCTCAATGTGTCCTTTATACTAAGGTTCCGGGAATATCTAGAAGACCAAACAGGAATTGTCCCGGAGTATCACCCTAAATGGCCGCTGAGCTTCATCATCTACTGTTCCAAGGCCCCAGAGACAGGACCACCGATTCAGAGTTACCTACTTCATCTGCCTGTCCTGTTTATAGCCAGATTTTAAGGCAATGTTTTTATCTCACACGACCTAGGAATGTTTTGTTTGGCATCTCAATGGAATTCATTTGTGCCTAAAAAAAGTGAAGTCTTTTTAAGGTAAAAAATTGCCTTACCCCTGTTAATTCCTAATGTCTAACCCTGAACATATTAGGCTGCAGCATTTTGAGTTGACATTAAAACCGTGTCAGTCTAAAATAAATGCACTTTACTGAAATAATACTGCTGTGACCCCTATAAAGTTCATTAATATGAATTGCTTTAAACGAACGATTATGTTGAGTAGTAAGCGATTCATTCCGTCTCTTTGAGCAGGTTTTATGTTTGCACTGGGTATTGGCAGCAGACTTTACTTTACTACAGAGAATTAGTCGTTTTCCATTTGATTCATTATTATTATTGTACTGTGTGCCCATTATAGCCACAATAGTCTGGATTTAAAAATAAATAATTCATATGTGGATTATTGGGCAAACTTGCAATCTTTTTTTGCAAGCAAATCATTCACAGTTTAACAGGGCTCATATGAGAATGTCCATAACCCCCATATACAGTAATGAGGTGGGTGAAGTGTTTTCCACTTTCCATAAATAGGTGCTTTTATTCACACATATGGCAGGTGTATTTATGTCGGTTTTACCACAACCTGATTTATCCATCTTAATCCCCATACAAAAAGTCACTTCTGCAAAGTGCACTCGGAGTGGGTTATTTACTAAAATCTGAATTGTTTTGATTATTTAAATAAAAAAGGTCAGACCAAACTAGAATCCACGAATTGGCCTTATTTATTATTAAAAAAAAGCTTGATTTAACCGGTTCGGATAAAAACTTAATAAAATCGAGCAAAAACCCAAATTGTGAGTTTTTCCTGAATCGTCCACATTTTTGGGATTTTTGCCCAAAAACCTGTAAGGTGGATGAAAATGGTGTTAAACTAAAATGCAGTGAATGGTGATGGAAATGTGAGAAAATGATTGTTATGTGTAATTTTGATGTTGAAAAGTTGAATTGTTAAAAGGTGTATTTAAAGGGTTTGTCCAATAGATGGCAGTGGGTTCCCATTAGTTATATAAGGGTTATATAATGGTGGTATGTAAAATGTAGTTCCTGCCCCAGCCACTAGAGGGCTGAAAAGGTATAAAAGGGATGGTTCCATCCAGGGTGTGGTTAGTCGGATGGAAAGGTTTAGATATGTAGAACTGTAATGGGGCACTAGGTGCCATAGCCAGTGAGGGCAAAAGATAGAAAGGGTAGCTGGCACCCCACCAAGGAGTAAGAGGCTTAGTAACCGTGGCTCAGCCACTGATAGGGAAAAGAGAGATAGACAGGGCAGTGTGGACAACCTAGGCCTGTGGTGAAAAATCTGTGGTGGCCCGCTGGCTGAAGAAGGGAGGTGGCACACGGAAATTCCTACTGGGGCGAGGTGGAGGGCTCGTAGGACGTTCGGCGGACTGCCTGACTGGTAGGTGGTGCAAGAAAAGGCCAAGAGGCTGGGTTCACAAGCCTATGTTGTGGGGAATAAAGGAACACCTGTAAGTCTGTACAAGCAATATCCTAAATGCTGGTTGATGAGTTGTTTTGACAATTTTGCAAATTAAAACTATTTCAAGTTTTGTTTAATAATTTGGTGTAGTGTGCCTTTGATCATCAGAGGGCCCCCTACAAACCTATAAAAGGTCAGATTTTCAGGCTAATTCCAGCGCAGACCACAGAAACTTCAAAATAGGATAGGGACCTCTGCCATTGACTTATACACAACCTCGGGCAGATTTCCAGATTTTTACTTTTTGCTTCATGTGGCTTTAATAAATCTTGAAAAATTCAAGTTGTAAAACAAAGCACAAAAAATGTGAATTTTGCCCCAAAAAGCCTGATTGGAGTTTAGTAAATAACCTACCGCTGATTGCAAAATACTGTTATCTGCTCTAAATGTGGTGCTGCCTGTGCTGTGTTTGGTAGATCAGCTACTCAGAATGGATCATGGTGGACATCCGGTATCCTCTGGAGTGGTGGAAAGGCCCTCAGCTTCCCTACATCATAAGGTTAAGAATAAATGAGACAACGGCCAAAAGGTTGTGAGTTTTTCTCCAATAAATAAAGACACAAATATGATAAAAAATTCAAGTTATTTATTAGGACATACAGGTGCAAGCCTGACGCGTTTCATGCCTACTGAGGCACTTACTCATAGGCTCATTAGTAGGCACGAAACGTGTCAGGCCTTCACCTCTATGTCCTAATACGATTGATTGAATCAGATTGTAACTGAAAAGTTTATATTAAATGAAAGTAATAGTAATATACAAAATGAAATAACTTGAAGGACAGATTGCAAAGCTATGGGAAGCAGGAGACCTTGTTTATGATGTTTATTGGCTTTGTAGGGCGGCATCATTCTAGGGATAATTAACTTTACTAGATAAAACCTTTCTATTGTCTCTTTGGCTCTCATTGCACAGGATATTCACTGTGTTTTTCTTCCTGACGAAGCTCAACACAATTTGTTCCACTGGATCTAGAAGACATTGGTCAGACCCCTGTGTGTATTATGTACAGCTGGATTGGTCCCATTGTGAAGTCTCCTTTCTTGGGTCACATGAATAACAGATATTGAGTTTTATTTGATATTGGGTGGAACATTTCTTTGTTCCCTGCAGGACTACAGAAGCAATGACATTGTTCAAATAACAGTATCATAGCAACCGAGACATAAAAAAAGAGGTTTGGGCCATTCACTCCCACATGATTGTTATTCAGCATGAAGACCATGTATTGAAAAATCCCATCACACAGTACTTGTCTACATTAAAGGTTTCCTTGAAAAACTTGATCTTCACAATAAAAACAGCAAAAAAAAAAAAACACTTGATGGAACAAGTGGCTTGGGGATGGGGGTGATGCAAAGGTTATTGAATTACATTATATATTATAAAGATGTTCATCTTAGTTTGTATTCATAGCTAAAGAGTAAATTATAGCTATAGCTAAAGAGCCAATTCATGGTTTCTACACAATCAGTTGGGTAGCACCTAAAAGTGACCCAGCTGGAGTTACAGCAGTGACCATGGGCTGGATCACTCAAGGCTGCCATAAACCTCTTTGTAACATCATTTCACTGAGGACTGCGCATGTGTGTAAGTAAATGGAAAAAAAATGCGCAATGTGGTGGAAAATACACAAAACGCATTGAAGTCAATGGGCGCCCAAATAATTTCGATTTAATTTTTTTGATGCAGCAGATTTTTCGCCAGCAAATTTTTGCCACAGATTCTCGTAAACATTCGCCAGTGGTGAAGTTTGGAAATTTGCCCCGAATCCATGCCTGGTGAATTTATTCGCCCATCATTAATAGGCCACCTTCCTTGCAGCCCTTGGATGTTTACATAGAATATTAAAACACTTTAAAGGAGAAGGAAAGGTTAAAATTAAGTAAGCTTTATCAGAAAGGTCTTATATAAATACACCAGTAATCCCTCAAAGTAATGCTGAGTCCTCTGTCAAAAGAAAACTCTGAATTTCTTTTCTTCTATTGTGTACTCATGGGCTTCCATATCAGACTTCCTGTTTTCAGCTGAAACTTCCAGGGCTAGGGCTTGAGCATGCTCAGTTTGCTCCTCTCTCCCCTCCCTGCTGTAATCTGAGCCCAGAGCTATGAGTGAGCAGGAAGACTTTGGCAGGAAGTGATGTCACAGCAAGCTCATATGGCAGCTGCTATCCTAAACAAATAGAGAGAGCTTTTTACTCAGGTATGGTAAAGGCACCCTAGGCCACCCAAGCGGCCACCATGCTCGAGGGAGAGAGCGTCAGAGGGGAGGGGAGGGTGGTACAGGGGGGTGAACACAGAGTAGGGGTGGAGAGAAAACCCTTTAACTGGTACCTGCCCAATGTCCCCCCTAACATTGCACCCTAGGCAGGTGCCTCTTCTGCCCACCTCTAGTTCCAGCCCAGGGTAAAGCATTCTGCAGAATAAATATAGTGTTATAGCTTTCACTATTGTGGCTAATCTGTTGGCAATAAACTGCCTCGTAGCTTTCCTTCTCCTTTAAAAAATATTTTCCTTCCAGCACACTGCTAGGCACTTGCTGCTAGATCTGGTGCATAGGGCATTATCAGACAGATATTTATTACAGGACCCATAGCAGCCAATCACTAGTTAACTTGTAAAGATCTTAATTAGGTACAGTATGAATATACACTGTATATATATATATATATATAGTCCTACCAGCAATGCAGCTTTCTCAGTGTTGTTGACATGTTGCTGGTGCTAGATCTATACAATGAATGTACAATTATGGAGTCAATCAATTTACTAAACCTCCCAATATTTGGAGACTATTTTTTCCAGGCATTTTGTAGCAACAGAACGCACTAAAGCCGTTCTGAATACAAAGGTCATACTTGCTGGAGGCTTTCAGAGAAATGACTGCCGCAACAGTGACTCATAATGGTGGGAAGAGATTTTTTGACATTTTCCAACCATTTCAATTTAAATCTGCTGCAAAGTACAGCAGTGAATTTTTTTTTTTGTCGTTTATTCTTCCTGGCTGATATGATTTGAATGAAATATAAAGCAACATTGAGCTAGTTACATAGAAATAAAGCACAAAGTGGGTGGGGGAGGCTATTGTGACATTAATGGAAGTACAGGTAAATATAATTCTGTTTGGGGCTACAGGAAACAAAATTCCTTTACAATCTTCATTTCTTGATGTGGTTTATGTAGTCTGCAGATGTAAACCTCATATTAACCAGCCTGATTAGGCATAGCACATATAATTAAAGGGGTAGTTCCTCTTTAAGGTAATTAGTATGTTATATATCCTATTCTTAAAGGGATACTGTCATGGGAAAAAAAATTTCAACATGAATCAGTTAATAGTGCTGCTCCAGCAGAATTCTGCACTGAAATCCATTTCTCAAAAGAGCAAACAGATTTTTTTATATTCAATTTTGAAATCTGACATGGGGCTTGACATTTTGTCAATTTCCCAGCTGCCCCAAATCATGTGACTTGTGCTCTGATAAACTTCAATCACTCTTTACTGCTGTACTGCAAGTTGGACTGATATCACCCCCTCCCTCCCCCCCCCCCCAGCAGCCTAACAACAGAACAATGGGAAGGTAACCAGATAGCAACTCCCTAACACAAGATAACAGCTGCCTGGTAGATCTAAGAACAACACTTAATAGTAAAAACCCAGGTCCCACTAAGACACATTCAGTTACATTGAGAAGGAAAAACAGCAGCCTGCCAGAAAGCATTTCTCTCCTAAGTGCAGGCATAAGTCACATGACTGGGGGCAGCTGGGAAACTGACAATATTTCTAGCCCCATGTCAGACTTTAAAATTGAATATAAAAAAATCTGTTTGCTCTTTTGAGAAATGGATTTCAGTGCAGAATTCTGCTGGAGCAGCACTATTAACTGATTCATGTTGAAATTTCCTATGACAGTATCCCTTTAACAACTTTTTAGTTGGTCTTCCATTTTTTTTTATAGTTTTTTAAAGTATTGCCCTTCCTCTTACTTTTCTTTTTAGCTTATCATTTAAAAGGTTATCTAGTTGATGAGAACACTAATAGTGATGGGGGAAATTGTTTTGCTTCGGCCAAAAATTCACGAATTTCCTGTGAAATTCACAAATCAGCTAAAAAATTTGTGAAACACATTGAAGTCAATGGTCGTCAAAATTATTTTGACACTTGTTAATTTCGACGCCTGTGACAATTGTTATACGCGCGCCTGTTTTGGCCAAATGCATTAAAGTCAATGGGCATCCAAATAATTTCTGAATTTTTTAATGCGGCAAATTTTTCGCCAGCAAATTTTTTGCCGGCGTCAAAACGTGGGAATTTGCTGCGAATTCGCTCCTTGCGAATTTATTTGCCCATCACTAAACACTAAGCCTGGCAGCCAAAACTTCCATTTTATTACTATCGTTACTATTGTTCCTATTTATTTTATAGTCTCTTGTTCAACCCACTGACCGTTCGTTAGCATAAATTGGAATAGATTGAGAATTTTTTTGTTTAAAGAAACACCAATTGCAAATTGTCTTAGAATATTACTGTCAACATCATCCAAAAAAATAAAATACTCAATTAATACCAACTAACTTAACATCAGTGGTAAGAATAAACATATATTATGGTGCAAATTCACTAAGCGCCAAACGCTAGCGTCAATTCGCTAGCGTTTGGCATTTTCGGTACTTCGCAAATTCACTAACGAACGCTGGCGTAAATTCGCTAGTGTTACTTTGCACACTTACGCCAGGCGAATTTTCGCTAGCGATGTAACTACGTAAATTCACTAACTTGCGCAGTGTACTGAACGCTACCTTTTACGCTAGACTTCCTTCGCCACCTCAGACCATTCGAAGCGCAATAGAGTAGATAGGGATTGTTTCCAAAAAAGTCAAAAAAATTTCTAAGTCCCAAAAAACGCTGGCGTGTTTTCTACATTATGGGTGATAGGCTGAAAAAGATTGAATTTTTTTTGGGGCTCCCCTCCTTCCCCCCTACATTTCCTGACTCATGGCAACTTACCTAGATAGTGGGCACATGTGTAGGGCAAAATAAAAGTTATATTTGCTGATTTGAAGGTTTTCTAGGCATTTGAATGCTGATACGTGTTCCTCCATTGAAATTTGAATTTCGCGTCTTATGCAAATGAACCATCGCTAGCGAAACTTCGCTTCGCTTGACGAATTAACGCTAGCGCAACTTTGAAAACTTACGCTACCCCTATGTGCAACTTCGGATTTTAGTGAATTTGCGGAGCGCTGGCGAAAATACGCCTGGCGAAGTGCGGCGAAGTGAGGCGAAGTTGCGCCTGGCGCAACTTCGTATCTTAGTGAATTTGCCCCATAGGATCTGTTACCTAAAATGCCCTGGACTTGGAGTTTTCTGGATAAGGGATCTTTCTGTAATTTGGACCTCCATGTCTTAAGACTGTTCAAAAAAATCAGATGTCTGGATAAGGGATGCCATTCCGGTGCGATGTTACCGACAGCTTTAGATTCTGACTTTCTTTCTATTTTCATTCCCAAATCCTTCTGGTCCACCTCCAATGAACACTAGGGGTCGGCTACTCTCCTGAAAATATAATGTTCCCAATATTTGCTCAGGTCTCTGAAGCCAGAGGACATGATTCTTCTTTTAAATGTTCAAGGGATATATACAAAAAATCCTAGAATTGCAGCTCAACTTGGCAATTACAATTTCAATTCTCTGCAGATTTATACGTAGCATTGTATTATGATGCGAATTAGTGTAAAGCAACAGTGTTGCAAATTGATTTATAAGAACAAATTAAGAACATCTTAGCAATTAGCAGAAAGGAATGGTGATTAGAATTGAGGCACGCTGACATTAGTGCAAATGAATCTGTTGTTATATGAACAAGCAATTTTTGTAGCTCACAAAATCAGCAGAATTTGAAGGAATGTTGATCAGCTGGAATGGATAGACACTCAGCTTTAGCCTCTATTTTTTTGGATACTGTTGACCAACCCGGCCATATACTTAAAGGACAAGGAAAGACAAAAAAATAAAATCCCATTTTTACTTTCTTTAATGAAAAATAAACCTATCTCCAATATACTTTAATCAAAAAATGTGTACCGTTTTTATAAGAAACCTGACTGTATGCAGTGAAATTCTCCCTTCATTTACTGCTGTGGATAGGAATTGTCAGACGGTCCCTAACTGCTCTGCAGGGAAACAATCATACTTATGAACAGCAGGGGGAGCCCCCGCCTTACTTACCAGCCATGCAGAACTCAAGCAGCTTTGTTTATGATGATCCCTAAGCAGCCCAGATCACACTGAGCATGTGCACAGTCTTGGTCTTGCAAAGATGTATAACAAAGTTACAAGATGGTGACCCCCTGTGGCCAACTTTGAAAGCATAAATCATTTGTTTGATTAGGCTTGTGGTGCAGTAAGTTCATGTTTATGTTTAGTATACAAAATACAGCATTTCTAGCCTTATTCTATTTTAGACGTTCCTTGTCCTTTAAGGTACTGATCTTGGCATTGGCAACAGATATGGTTTTTCATGAACACTGTTTTCAGAAGGGCAATCCTTCCCCCCACATCTACCCGATTGTGGCCCCACTAACTTGCATTGCCCATTCGATTTTAGGATGGGGGTGGGGGGATTTATATAACTATAGAATAAGATGACCCGACCAATCCTTTGAAATTATCGTGCGGTTAGTGGGATTCGAACGATTGTATATCTTACGATTTTTCGGCCGACATCAGGAAATTGATCGGCCAGGTCAAAAAATCTTTGTCGGCCCCAGTGCAATGTATCTATGTTTGTAGGGCCAAGCAGGCAGCTCCACTTTGTTTTCCTGCCAAATTGGTCTTTTTAGTTGATGGACAATTCGTACGATCGTTCTGAGAAGATCGTGGTCTCACCATCAGGATCTGATCTTTTAAAAATCTCAACATCTATGGCCAGCTTAAGTGGAATCAGGGACATTGAGGTGCTTTTATTTATAAAGCACTGGACCAGTAGCAGACCTAATGAGCATGTGGAGTCTTGGAATGTTTCAATCAAGCAATGCCTCAAACATGGAGCTACCCAAACTAGAAAAAAAAACAATTACAGGACTTCTCAGTCATACAGATGATATACTTACTGGCTCAAGAAGGAGGTACCCAGATATCAGTGGCCTTTAGTTGACTTTATAACAATACTAAAATAATGGTGACAGTTTATCTTCATTTCCTTTATTAGAATTTGTTCTTCAAGCCCTGTGTTGAATACTCCCCCAGTGAAAAATGAAGCCCCAGAATGTGTTGCAGGAAGTAAGTAATATAAATACTAATATCAGTCATGTTCATTCCACGTTCTTCCATATTTCCATATACGTAAGATTTCTTCAATAAAGTTATGTCTTTAAAGGAGAAGGAAAGCAGTTTATTGCCAATAGATTAGCCACAATAGTACATGCTATAACACTATATTTATTCTTAGAATGCTTTACCATACCTGAGTAAACAGCTCTAGAAGCTCTTTGTTTAAGATAGCAGCTGCCATATTAGCTTGGTGTGACATCACTTCCTGTCTGAGTCTCTCCCTGCTCACTCATAGCTCTGGGCTCAGATTACAGCAGAGAGGAGAGAGGAGCAAACTGAGCATGCTCAAGCCCTAGCCCTGGAGGTTTAAGCTGAAAACAGTTAGTCTGATACAGAAGCCCATGAGTACACAATAGAAGGAAAGAAATGTGCTGTTTCTTTTGACAGAGGACTCAGAGCAGCATTACTTTGAGGGGTTACTGGTGTATTTCTATAGATCATTCTGATAAGGCTTACTTACTTTTAGCCTTTCCTTCTCCTTTAACCCCAAAACTCATGTAAAGCATCCTCGGTTAGACCCAGAGGGGTAAAAATTTGTTGTAGTCATTTTTTATTTTCAGAATTCCTAAAAAGGCAGCTAACATTTCTTAAAAGTGTATTGGTACAACCATTGTGGGGAGGTTATTTCTGCAGCCAAGACAGGGAACACCATATACCCTTGTGTCCCCTCTGTAGACCTATTCATGAATCACAGTTTGGTGAGGACATCGTGTACTTTGAGAATCACATGGGAACCTCATGTGTCACTTTCTGACTCCCTGGCAATGATTGAAATGCTGAATATAAGTGGGGACGTAATGTTATGGAAGTCCCAAAAACATCAAAGCATCAGGATTGGTGATCATTTTCTATAGAGGCAGTGAAGCTGATTTCCGTGGGTTCGAACACGAGGATCCCCTACAGATTCAGAATTGGTGGGTTTAATTGAAACAAAGATTTTTCCCAGTCTGATGTAAGAACCTTTATAATTGTAAAAGAGCAGCAAAACATAATTAAAGTTATTTTAATTCTAAAAAGCCACTTTATTTGCACAACTTTTAATTTTGAATGTATCCCTGTAAACAGATTTACTTTATAACGTACCTTTGATTTACCATGTGTCGCCTTCCAAGACTCTGCTCAGTAGTCCAGAAAGTGGAGATAAAGCAACACCCCAACATGTCAACCCCGCTGACTGCATCTTGCCCGAGCGACCATGGCTGTAGACTGTTACCAATGCAGATCTACAGTAACAATCTAAAGCCACGGTTGCCCTGGAGACAGTTGATAGTGGTAGTAGTGTGCTTGGCACAAGAGCTGACGAGGAAGTCATTTGTACCCTCAAACAATTTTCTGTCTGTCTACAGAGCTGTCATTTTATTTTCTTAGCCAGACGAGTTCAAGTTGAGCTATTACTAACTAGTTAGCTTGCATGCAGTTTATTCATGCCGTGTTATATGGCCTCCCCTTACCTGCAACTGGAGATTGCCCAGCAGCCTGGATCCCAGCAATGCTCCAAAAACACCTCATGAGGACAATGATACCATTTTTTACCAGGACTATACAAGCAGAGGGAACAAAAAAACTGAATTATTACAAACACTATGTAAAGATTTTAACACGCTGTCCTTTAGTGTAGTGTAAAGTTTGTAAATACTTGGGGGCAGATTTACTAGCGTCAATTCGTTAGCGTTATCGCTCGCAGGGACATTGCCAATTTACTAACAGGAGCAGGTGTCACAAGAGACAGACGCTAGCGTTCATTCGCACTCTATCGCCAGGCGACAATTCGCTCTGGCGAATGGACGTTACTCCGCAAATTCAATGATTTTACTGAACGTTACCTCTTTCGCCAAACTTGCCTTTTCCAGCTCAGACCAGGCAAAGAGCAATGGACCATAGATCTTCCTCAATCTTCTTTCACTTACATCATATTTTTTAGCGGAAAAAGCATCAAAGTTCAGTGTGATTGGCTGCAAAAGTCCTTAAAAATTATTTTGGGTAACCGGGTTCCCCCATACATTTTGTAACATATGGAACATAAACTATACAGTGGGCTCATGTGTAGGGCAATATAACAACTTTATTGTCTTTATTAAGGTTCCCTGGACTTGTGTAATGTAATGTATTTGCTGCAACATATACGTCCATTCAACGTTAAATTTCCCGTCAAATGCAAATTAGCTTGAGCGCAAGACCTCCAGCGAATTTGCGCTAGGCAGAAATGAACGCTAGCGCATTTTCGCATTCAATTGCTCAAATTGACGAAATAACACTAGCGAAACATCACCAGCATTCGGCGTCAACGACAAAACTCCACATTCCAGTGAATTAGCGGTGTCTGAGCGAATTTTCGCCTGGCGAAGTGTAGTGATGGCTGCGAATCGTGAATTTTCGCCCTCGAGTAAATGTGCCCCTTGGAAGGAACATGTGAACTCCCTGCGTAGTTCCATTACTTACAACTATCAACAGAATTGAGGAAATGCCAAATGACAATGTGGGAAACATAATGGACACACATGTTTCAGTTAGGAAAGCCTTAAAGGATAAGTACAACTTTAAAACAAGTGACTGTAAATGGATGAGGGGTCGATTCTGAGAATTTACATTCATTATTTATTTTCTTTGTATTCCAAGATATTAAAGGGATACTGTCATGGGAAAAAAAACAATTTCAAAATGAATCAGTTAATAGTGCTGCTCCAGCAGAATTCTGCACTGAAATCCATTTCTCAAAAGAGCAAAACAGATTTTTTTATATTCAATTTTGAAATCTGACATGGGGCTAGACATATTGTCAGTTTCCCAGCTGCCCCAAGTCATGTGACTTGTGCTCTGATAAACTTCAGTCACTCTTTACTGCTGTACTGCAAGTTGGAGTGATATCACCCCCAACCTTCCCCCCCCCCAGCAGCCAAACAAAAGAACAACGGGAAGGTAACCAGATAACAGCTCGCTAACACAAGATAACAGCTGCCTGGTAGATCTAAGAACAACACTCAATAGTAAAAACCCATGTCCCACTGAGACACATTTAGTTACATTGAGAAGGAAAAACAGCAGCCTGCCAGAAAGCATTTCTCTCCTAAAGGGCAGGCACAAGTCACATGACCAGGGGCAGCTGGGAAATTGACAAAATGTCTAGCCCCATGTCAGATTTCAATATTGAATATAAAAAAATCTGTTTGCTCTTTTGAGAAATGGATTTCAGTGCAGAATTCTGCTGGAGTAGCACTATTAACTGATGTGTTTTAAAAAAAAAACATGTTTTCCGATGACAGGATCCCTTTAAGGGATACATGTGCTGTTAATATGAATGAATTTTGTTACAACAGCGCCACCTGCTGGTCATTTTCCCACCAGTCTGACCAGCAAGTAGTCAAGGAAGTTGTCAGGAGAAAGAAAGAGGCTGATGTTCTTCTGCTTAGGAATAAAATTAGAAACCTTTCTCACATCTTTCCTAAGCAGAAGAACATCAGCCTCTTTCTTTCTCCTGACAACTTCCTTGACTACTTGCTGGTCAGACTGGTGGGAAAATGACCAGCAGGTGGCGCTGTTGTAAGAAAATTCATTCATATTAACAGCACATGTATCCCTTAAAGGGATCCTGTCATCGGAAAACATGTTTTTTCCAAACACATCAGTTAATAGTGCTACTCCAGCAGAATTCTGCACTGAAATACATTTCTCAAAAGAGCAAACAGATTTTTTTATATTCAATTTTGAAATCTGACATGGGGCTAGACATATTGTCAATTTCCCAGCTGCCCCTGGTCATGTGACTTGTGGGAAAAATGACCAGCAGGTGGCGCTGTTGTAACAAAATCCATTCATATTAACAGTACATGTATCCCTTAATATCTTGGAATAAAAAGAAAATAAATAATGAATGTAAATTGAAAAAGTTCTTAGAATTACACTCTCATCAATTTTACATTCACTTATTTTAAAGGTTTCCATCTCCTTTAAAGGGAATGTTAAAATTGTTGCTCAGTTCTTTGGTACTTAAGGTTTTGCTGGACTACAGGTTCCAGCCTACTGCAATATATTATTGAGGGTTAAAGGGAAATGAGTTGTAGTCAATCAACACCAGTGTTTTATTCCTAAAGCAACATCAATCAACAAAACCTTTCTCTGGATGTCCAGGATAAACAACCCAGTGACTAATATTAAACCCTCCAATGAGAATTGCACCCAATCTAAACCAGAAAATGACAGTTTTCTCCCTCCTCATGTTTAACTGGCATCTCAGACTGTCCCAAGTAGATTTGAGTTAAGGTTCATTGATTACTCATCAAATCCAGTTGTTTTTAGATTGACCTATACTGGATATACCATGACCTGGATGAATGAAAATCTTCATAGTCATGTGGCCTTAGATCAAGTTGTCCTCTACACATCTTATGGGCGACCTAGTGATTTCACCACCAATATTCATGACTAATATTCAATGATCTGACTGTTCGACCCCCAGGCTAACTATCGGATCATAATGGGGGCCTTAATAAACCTGTTGGGAGAAAACCACATGGACACACCAATACAGTCCTCATCCAATGGAATTATCTAACCCGTCCGAATGATTTTTGGCCAGATATTGGTCAGACAGGCTGTTTGTTGGGAGAGCTTGTGTAAGGTCACCATAAACTCGTATTATAAAACACCTTGTTATCTCCTGTCAGGAAAAAGAGGCACAAACTAACATAAAACTAACTAAATGTGTTTTATACATAAATTCCTGCTACATTTTACTGCTTACTGTGCCAACTTTGGGTTCATTAGAATGCAGCATAGGATTAGATATATTTAGGACTGATTCTGCAAGTTCCCTCACTTGTTATGCAGAGGTAGTAACATACAGAATGAATCCTGAGCTGTCTTCTGTCAATACTTTTATGCTTGGCCAGTTTTCTCCTCCCATCCAAATGTCCTGTTTGTTTCGCTCCATTTCTGTCTGGATACAACATGCAAACTTGAAGCCATTTCATCATAATATTGGCTGTGTGAAGGAAACTGATCCATCCATTTTTTCCTTTCTTTATGTTGTTAATTTCCTTTACATCAACAACTGAGATCTATCAATTTATCTGAGAACCTCCATATCCTATAGCCTGTTCATGGGTCCAACAGATATTTACGGAAGAATTTATTGCACAGGGCTAACACTAAGGGAGTTATTTATTAAAGTCCAAATTTATCTCAATATTTTCTGAAAAAAAGACCAAATCTGCACAGGTTTTTTGGGCTTATTTATTAATACACTTTCCCTAACCCTAATACACTAACCCTAACCCTAAGACCAAATCTACACAGGTTTTTTGGGCTTATTTATTAATACACTTTCCCGAAAATTTTGTTTGAATTAGTAATGCATATTATGCTATAATTGGAGTCAGTGTTTATATGTAACATTTGCCTTCACCCCATGTATAGTTAAGGGATACATTCAATTTATTCCATGCTTGTTGGCTTATGAATTATAATATATATTAAGGATGCACCTAATCCACTATTTTGGATTTGGCCAAACCCCGAATTCTTCACGAAAGATTAGGCTGAATACGGAACCAAATCCGAATCCTAATTTGCATATGCAAATTAGGGGTGGGAAGAGGAAACATTTTTTACTTCCTTGTTTTGTGACAAAAAGTCACACGATTTCCCTCCCCGCCCCTAATTTGCATATGCATATATATGTGTGTGTGTCCAAGAACAGTGAATCTCATTACAGTGTAGAATGACAAAGGATATTGAATTGTTAGAAATTGTTCTGTCCTTGTTCAGATGTGGTGATGTAATTTGTAACATAGTAAATTAGGTTGAAAAAAGGCACACGTTCAACCTTTTAAAGGGGATGTTCACCTTCCAAACACTTTTTCAGTTCAGTTGGTTTCAGGTTGCTAACCAGAAATAAAGACTTTTTTCAATTACTTTCTAATGTTTATTTTTTACTGTTTTTCCAAAATCTAAGTTTAAAGTTGAATGTTCCAGTTCAGTAATTCAGGTGCCGACTCTAAATTGTTAATTTGCTACATTTAGTTGATACATTTCTCAGCAGCATCTCTGGAATATCAGTAACTATTGTGTCAAGTCTAACAGCTGCCTGAAATGAAACTCAGGGATTCTGCTCAGCAGAGACAAAGATAAGAAATGTATGAACTAAATGTATCAATTTAGAACAGTTTACAGGGTCGGCGACCCCCCCTCCCAGAGCTGCTTTAGAAGGTGAAAAATTACACTTTACACTTCAATATTAGAAAAATGGTGACACATAGAAAACAGAAAGTAATTGGAAAAAGTCATTATTTCTGGTGATCTATCTGAAAACAACTAGTTGTTTGAAAGTGAACAACCCCTTTAAGTCTATATATCACCTGCCTAACTGTCAGTTGATGAAGAGGAAGGCGAAAAAAACCCATCTGAAGCCTCTCCAATTTGCCTCAGAGAGGAAAAAATCCTTCCATACTACAAGAAAGCAATGGGACCAGTCCCTGGATCAACTTGTACTATGAGCTATCTTCCATATCCCTGTATTCCCTCACTTGCTAAACACCATCCAACCCCTTCTTATACCTATCTAATGTATCAGCCTGTACCACTGATTCACTTCCCAGCTCTCCCTGTAACACCCCTTTCCCTCCTCTCATCTCATTGGCTCCCTCCTGTCTGCTGGGAGGAACTACTGGTGAATAAAGCATCCGACCCCTCCTTGTACCTATCTAATGTATCAGCCTGTACCCCTGATTCACTTCCCAGCTCTCCCTGTAACACCCCTTTCCCTCCTCTAATCTCATTGGCTCCCTCCTGTCTGCTGGGAGGAGCTACTGGTGAATAAAGCATCCGACCCTTCCTTGTACCTATCTAATGTATCAGCCTGTACCCCTGATTCACTTCCCAGCTCTCCCTGTAACACCCCTTTCCCTCCTCTAATCTTATTGGCTCCCTCCTGTCTGCTGGGAGGAGCTACTGGTGAATAAAGCATCCGACCCTTCCTTATACCTATCTAATGTATCAGCCTGTACCACTGATTCAGGGAGACAATTCCACATCTTCACAGCTCTCACTGTAACAAACCCCTTCCCAATATTTAGCTGGAACCTCTTTTCTTCTAATCGGAATGGGTGACCTTGTATCAGCTGAAAGGACTTAACTACACTGTGCTGGGTCTAACGCATGTTTCATTTATTACATTGTGCTTTGTCATGTAAGAAACACACAGTAACTCTCCTAGAGATCCCAAATGGCAGAAAGAATTTAAATTGATTAGTATAGTTCCTGCCAAACAAGCTGTCGATGGGACAGTATGAAAAGTGGAAAGAGATGAATTCAGCAAAACAGTGGGAGGGTGGCATCATGACAACTGCAACGAGAAGGAGCAGCGTCCAAAAAGGCAAGGACTGCAGGGAGGAGGAATTCAAAACAGGCTTGGATATCAGCGAAAAAATATAAATTACCCAGATAAAATAATGGAATTTGAGGTTATAGGTGGGATCTGAGACCCAAAAGAGATTGAAATGAGAATACCACAAAACATGCACGTGACAGTGAGTTTCTAGTAAATCAGTTTATATATAGATATAATAGCTATAAAAAACATGGATATAAATATCTCTTGTTGCGGCAAGGAATGAATCATACTGCAGAGGAGGGTAGCTTAAAGGGCATGTAAAGTGTAAAATAGACTAAGTCTAGAAATGCTGTATTTTGTATACTAAATATAAACATGAACTTACTGCACCACAAGCCTAATCAAACAAATGATTTATGCTTTCAAAGTTGGCTACAGAGGGTCATCATCTTGTAACTTTGTTATACATCTTTGCAAGACTAAGACTGTGCACATGCTCAGTGTGGTCTGGGCTGCTTAGGGATTGTCATAAACAAAGCTGCTTGAGTTCTGCATGGCTGGGAAGTAAGGCGGGGGCTCCCCCTGCTGTTCATAAGTATGATTGTTTCCCTGCAGAGCAGTTAGGGACCGTCTGACAATTCCTATCCACAGCAGTAAATGAAGGGAGAATTTCACTGCATACAGTCAGGTTTCTTACATAAACAGTACACATTTTTTAATTAAAGTATATTGGAGATAGGTTTCTTTTTCATTAAAGAAAATAAAAATAGGATTTTAATTTTTTTGCCTTTACATGCCCTTTAAGGGATTCAATCAAATTCTACATATTTTAAAGGACTTTACAGCTTCAATATATATATATATATATATATATATATATATATATATATATATATGTCATTGTAAGTCTTCCAATCCATTCTTACAGCTTTCCTGCCACATTAAACTAAGAATATTCGCCAGCGCCTTCGAATAGTAGCCAGCGCCTAAGAATAGTCATCCAAAAACGAGATTGAAACTTACCAGTAGCTGCTGAATTTCTCACCCTCGGCTTATACTCGAGTCAATAAGCTTTCCCAGTTGTTGGAGGTAAAATTAGGTACCTCGGCTTATACTCGGGACGGCTTATACTCGAGTATATACGGTACATTATTTGCACGGTGCAGTGTATCAATGTCTGTTTACAAACAGGTAGTCTGATCAGTCTTGGGTCAGATAAGTTAGACTTCTAAATTATTCATTTTTTGAAATATACCGTTATAAAGAAATAAAGACTTTTATCCTTCCATTATTAGCAGGGCAGTCCTTGCAACCACAGAGATATGGAAACTACACTGTATTTCCTAATGGCCTGTCGATATAATATGGTACCAAGCAAAACAATAATGAGCTATCTTACATATATCATTTTATATCAATCAATAGAGAGTGATATTCTGAGACACTTTGCAGTTGGTCTTCATTTTTTATTATATATTTTTTTTTAATGATTTAGCTTTTTTTGTTCAGCAGCTCTCCAGTTTGGTATTTCAGCAGCTATCTGGTTGCTATCTGGTTACCCTAGAAACCAAGCAGTGGTGTGAGTGAAAGAGTGGAATAATTAGGAGAGGCCTAAAAAGAAAAATAAGTAAAAAAAAATGTAACAATAATAATACAATTTTGAGCTTCTGGGGTCAGTGGGGCTCATTTATCAACACTGGGCAACCAATCAGATTGCTGCATTCATTGTTCTTCTTGCAGCTGGCTTTAAAAAGCTAAAGTCGGCTGATTGGTTGCTATAGGTAACAGCCCATGGGCAAATTTGCCCAGTGTTGATAAATGAGCCCCAGTGACTTCTATTTGAAAGGAAATATTTCAAAATTAAATATTTGAAAAACTATAAACAGAAAATTAACCAATTCAAAAATTGCTACGAATAGGCTGAAATATATCTGAAACGTGAACCATCCCTTTAACCCTTTGCCTGCCAAGCACGTACGCTGTACGTTCTGCCAGGCAAGGGCTCAGACTGCCAAACACGTACCTTGTACGTTGTTTGGTATTTCCTGCTTTCTAATGTGATCTGCGGCTTGCAGGGGAAGGAAACAGCCGCAGATCACTTTGCAACCCCCTAGGCAACGCGCACCTGGTCCTCGATCCCCTGCTGGCCCCACCGATCGACCCCCCACCCGACCCCAAGATCCGCCGACTACCCAAACACTAACCGTGTCGGATTTCAAGCAGCTCTTCTTTTCTTCTGTGATCTGCGGCTCGCGCTGCTGGGAAAAGCCGCAGATCACTTGCCAGCCTATTAGGCAACGAGCTCCGGGTCCTCAGTAGCCTGCTGGCCCCACGATCATTCCCCCACGTGACCCCCAAGCAGTGCCAACGTCAGCTGACACGTGGCTGCTTCTGGGGTAAAAAATCCTGCCTCTCAGCACCGCCCCCCTTCTTCTCTGCTGGTGCTGATCTGCCTGGGAGCCTTCCTGCTGCGGACCTCCAGTTGTGTTCGAGAGGGGGAGACTTTGCCTATCCCCAGGTACAAAATTTACTTTATTACACTTTGTTTTTATCAAACTTGTTTTTTTTTTTTTTTTACTTTTTTCAATTTCTCACTTCTTTCCCCCACTATATTTGTATATTTGTATATTTGTACACCCATATACCCACACCAATACTCACATATATACACACACCTTTGCAAGAGTATACACCTGCATAATTATATTTATTTGCTGTCATTTTATCATTTTCGCTTTTTCTGATTTTTTTATTGAATATTCTGTTCTGTTTTGCTTATGTATCTTTAGTATAGTTTTGCTGTTTGGTGCTTTGGTATAGAAAGATATATTTTACTTTGTTTGATCCGTCAGAATATGTACTTTCCAAAAATATAGGGTTTTCTAGGTTTTTTTTACAGTTTGGGGCTCTTACGGCACATAACGCACAGTTGGGGCTCTCTATTCAGCAGCTGAGTTGGCCGGTGTGAAAATTCAAATGCACATTTTTCATTTTGGGTCCGTACACACCACATACTTTGGTAAAGCTATGAATATTGGCCATCAAACTATTCAGTAGACCGCTGACGTCAATATTTAGGGTGATTTTTCTTTGTATGTAAAACATTGTGTGAGATAAATGGGTCCAATTGCAATATATTTAGGCAATTTTCAGAAATGTAAAAATTGTTGCTTTTATCGCCAAATTTAGGAAAGGCTTGCGACTTGGTACTTTGTAGTACAAAGACATGCATACCCAATTTAGATTCATGGGAATGTGTACTTTCCGAAAATATATGGTTTTCTGGGGTGAATTTACCCTTTTCTACTTTTGCCCCCCCCAAAACGATGTAAATGTCTTGATTTTGCAGTATCTGAAATGACAGACCATATAGGGGTCTTCCTTTTGGGGCCCCTATATGCCACGTGCGTGGGTACACCTATACATATTGGGCATCAAACTGTTCAGAGGACCCTAGGCTTTCATATTTGGGGTGATTTCTCTTGATACCTAAAAGTATGTGGGTAATACGATGCTGCAGGGTAGAAATTTTGAGGTGATTTTTGGAAACATCGCCAAAATCACCAAATTTAGGAATGTTTTGCGGCTTGGTACTTTGGAGTACAAAGACATGCATACCCAATTTAGATTCGTGGGAATGTGTACTTTCCGAAAATATATGGTTTTCTGGGGTAAACTTACCCTTTTCTACTTTTGCCCCCCCCCCCCAAACAATGTAAATGTCTTGATTTTGCAGTATCTGAAATGGCAGACCATATGGGGGTCTTCTTTTGGGGCCCCTATATGCCACGTGCTTGCGTACACCTATACATATTGGGCATGAAACTGTTCAGAGGACCCTAAGCTTTCATATTTGGGGTGATTTCTCTTGATACCTAAAAGTATGTGAGTAATACAATGCTGCAGGGTAGAAATTTTGAGGTGATTTTTGGAAATGACACCGAAATCACTACATTTAGGAATGATTTGCAGCTTGGTACTTTGGAGTACAAAGACATGCATACCCAACTTAGATTTCTGGGAATGTGTACTTTCCGAAAATATATGGTTTTCTGGGGGGAATTTACCCTTTTCTACTTTTGCCCCCCCCAAAACGATGTAAATGTCTTGATTTTGCAGTATCTGAAATGACAGACCATATAGGGGCCTTCCTTTTGGGGCCCCTATATGCCATGTGCGTGGGTACACCTATACATATTGGGCATCAAACTGTTCAGAGGACCCTAGGCTTTCATATTTGGGGTGATTTCTCTTGATACCTAAAAGTATGTGGGTAATACGATGCTGCAGGGTAGAAATTTTGAGGTGATTTTTGGAAACGTCGCCAAAATCACCAAATTTAGGAATGGTTTGCGGCTTGGTACTTTGGAGTACAAAGACATGCATACTCAATTTAGATTCGTGGGAATGTGTACTTTCCGAAAATATATGGTTTTCTGGGGTAAACTTACCCTTTTCTACTTTTGCCCCCCCCCAAACAATGTAAATGTCTTGATTTTGCAGTATCTGAAATGGCAGACCATATGGGGGTCTTCTTTTGGGGCCCCTATATGCCACGTGCTTGGGTACACCTATACATATTGGACATCAAACTGTTCAGAGGACCCTAAGCTTTCATATTTGGGGTGATTTCTCTTGATACCTAAAAGTATGTGAGTAATACAATGCTGCAGGGTAGAAATTTTGAGGTGATTTTTGGAAATGTCACCGAAATCACCACATTTAGGAATGATTTGCAGCTTGGTACTTTGGAGTACAAAGACATGCATACCCAATTTAGATTCATGGGAATGTGTACTTTCCGAAAATATATGGTTTTCTGGGGGGAATTTACCCTTTTCTACTTTTGCCCCCCCCAAAACGATGTAAATGTCTTGATTTTGCAGTATCTGAAATGACAGACCATATAGGGGCCTTCCTTTTGGGGCCCCTATATGCCATGTGCGTGGGTACACCTATACATATTGGGCATCAAACTGTTCAGAGGACCCTAGGCTTTCATATTTGGGGTGATTTCTCTTGATACCTAAAAGTATGTGGGTAATACGATGCTGCAGGCTAGAAATTTTGAGGTGATTTTTGGAAACGTCGCCAAAATCACCAAATTTAGGAATGGTTTGCGGCTTGGTACTTTGGAGTACAAAGACATGCATACTCAATTTAGATTCGTGGGAATGTGTACTTTCCGAAAATATATGGTTTTCTGGGGTAAACTTACCCTTTTCTACTTTTGCCCCCCCCCCAAACAATGTAAATGTCTT
Source organism: Xenopus petersii (assembly GCA_038501925.1). NCBI lineage: Eukaryota > Metazoa > Chordata > Amphibia > Anura > Pipidae > Xenopus > Xenopus petersii. The sequence continues at coordinate 4,124,767 of CM076675.1, forward strand.
GATTTTGCAGTATCTGAAATGGCAGACCATATGGGGGTCTTCTTTTGGGGCCCCTATATGCCACGTGCTTGGGTACACCTATACATATTGGACATCAAACTGTTCAGAGGACCCTAAGCTTTCATATTTGGGGTGATTTCTCTTGATACCTAAAAGTATGTGAGTAATACAATGCTGCAGGGTAGAAATTTTGAGGTGATTTTTGGAAATGTCACCGAAATCACCAAATTTAGGAATGATTTGCAGCTTGGTACTTTGGAGTACAAAGACATGCATACCCATTTTAGATTCGTGGGAATGTGTACTTTCCGAAAATATATGGTTTTCTGGGGTGAACTTACCCTTTTCTACTTTTACCCCCCAAAACGATGTAAATGTCTTGATTTTGCAGTATCTGAAATGACAGACCATATAGGGGCCTTCCTTTTGGGGCCCCTATATGCCATGTGCGTGGGTACACCTATACATATTGGGCATCAAACTGTTCAGAGGACCCTAGGCTTTCATATTTGGGGTGATTTCTCTTGATACCTAAAAGTATGTGGGTAATACGATGCTGCAGGCTAGAAATTTTGAGGTGATTTTTGGAAACGTCGCCAAAATCACCAAATTTAGGAATGGTTTGCGGCTTGGTACTTTGGAGTACAAAGACATGCATACTCAATTCAGATTCGTGGGAATGTGTACTTTCCGAAAATATATGGTTTTCTGGGGTAAATTTACCCTTTTCTACTTTTGCCCCCCCCCAAACAATGTAAATGTCTTGATTTTGCAGTATCTGAAATGGCAGACCATATGGGGGTCTTCTTTTGGGGCCCCTATATGCCACGTGCTTGGGTACACCTATACATATTGGGCATGAAACTGTTCAGAGGACCCTAAGCTTTCATATTTGGGGTGATTTCTCTTGATACCTAAAAGTATGTGAGTAATACAATGCTGCAGGGTAGAAATTTTGAGGTGATTTTTGGAAATGTCACCGAAATCACCACATTTAGGAATGATTTGCAGCTTGGTACTTTGGAGTACAAAGACATGCATACCCAATTTAGATTCGTGGGAATGTGTACTTTCCGAAAATATATGGTTTTCTGGGGTGAATTTACCCTTTTCTACTTTTGCCCCCCCCAAAACGATGTAAATGTCTTGATTTTGCAGTATCTGAAATGACAGACCATATAGGGGTCTTCCTTTTGGGGCCCCTATATGCCACGTGCGTGGGTACACCTATACATATTGGGCATCAAACTGTTCAGAGGACCCTAAGCTTTCATATTTGGGGTGATTTCTCTTGATACCTAAAAGTATGTGGGTAATACGATGCTGCAGGCTAGAAATTTTGAGGTGATTTTTGGAAACGTCGCCAAAATCACCAAATTTAGGAATGGTTTGCGGCTTGGTACTTTGGAGTACAAAGACATGCATACTCAATTCAGATTCGTGGGAATGTGTACTTTCCGAAAATATATGGTTTTCTGGGGTAAATTTACCCTTTTCTACTTTTGCCTCCCCCCCCAAACAATGTAAATGTCTTGATTTTGCAGTATCTGAAATGGCAGACCATATGGGGGTCTTCTTTTGGGGCCCCTATATGCCACGTGCTTGGGTACACCTATACATATTGGGCATGAAACTGTTCAGAGGACCCTAAGCTTTCATATTTGGGGTGATTTCTCTTGATACCTAAAAGTATGTGAGTAATACAATGCTGCAGGGTAGAAATTTTGAGGTGATTTTTGGAAATGTCACCGAAATCACCACATTTAGGAATGATTTGCAGCTTGGTACTTTGGAGTACAAAGACATGCATACCCAATTTAGATTCGTGGGAATGTGTACTTTCCGAAAATATATGGTTTTCTGGGGGGAATTTACCCTTTTCTACTTTTGCCCCCCCCCCAAAACGATGTAAATGTCTTGATTTTGCAGTATCTGAAATGACAGACCATATAGGGGCCTTCCTTTTGGGGCCCCTATATGCCATGTGCGTGGGTACACCTATACATATTGGGCATCAAACTGTTCAGAGGACCCTAAGCTTTCATATTTGGGGTGATTTCTCTTGATACCTAAAAGTATGTGAGTAATACGATGCTGCAGGGTGGAAATTTTGAGGTGATTTTTGGAAATGTCACCGAAATCACCACATTTAGGAATGATTTGCAGCTTGGTACTTTGGCGTACAAAGACATGCATACCCAATTTAGATTCGTGGGAATGTGTACTTTCCGAAAATATATGGTTTTCTGGGGTGAACTTACCCTTTTTTACTTTTGCCCCCCCCCAAAACAATGTAAATGTCTTGATTTTGCAGTATCTGAAATGACAGACCATATGGGGGTCTTCCTTTTGGGGCCCCTATATGCCACGTGCATGGGTACACCTATACATATTGGGCATCAAACTGTTCAGAGGACCCTAGGCTTTCATATTTGGGGTGATTTCTCTTGATACCTAAAAGTATGTGGGCAATACGATGCTGCAGGGTAGATATTTTGAGGTGGTTTTTGGAAATGTCGCCAAAATCACCAAATTTAGGAATGGTTTGCGGCTTGGTACTTTGGAGTACAAAGACATGCATACCCAATTTAGATTCGTGGGAATGTGTACTTTCCGAAAATATATGGTTTTCTTGGGTGAACTTACCCTTTTCTACTTTTGCCCCCCCCAAAACAATGTAAATGTCTTGATTTTGCAGTATCTGAAATGACAGACCATATGGGGGGGTTTATTTTAGGGCCCTTATATGCCACATGCTTAGGTACACCTATACATATTTGGCATCAAACTGTTCATGGGACCCTAGGCTTTTATATTTGGGGTGATTTCTCTTGATACCTAAAAGTATGTGGGTAATACGATGCTGCAGGGTAGAAATTTTGCTGTGGTTTTTAGAAATGTCGGCAAAATACCAAATTTAGGAATGGTTTTGCGGCTTGGTACTTTGGAGTACAAAGACATGCATACCCAATTTAGATTCGTGGGAATGTGTACTTTCCGAAAATATATGGTTTTCTGGGGTGAACTTACTTTTTTCTACTTTTGCCCCCCCCCAAAACAATGTAAATGTGTTGATTTTGCAGTACCTGAAATGACAGACCATATGGGTGTCTTCCTTTTGGGGCCCCTGTATGCCACGTGCTTGGGTACACCTATACATATTGGACATCAAACTGTTCAGAGGACCCTAGGCTTTCATATTTGGGGTGATTTCTCTTGATACCTAAAAGTATGTGGGCAATACGATGCTGCAGGGTAGATATTTTGAGGTGGTTTTTGGAAATGTCGCCAAAATCACCAAATTTAGGAATGGTTTGCGGCTTGGTACTTTGGAGTACAAAGACATGCATACCCAATTTAGATTCGTGGGAATGTGTACTTTCCGAAAATATATGGTTTTCTGGGGTGAACTTACCCTTTTCTACTTTTGCCCCCCCAAAACGATGTAAATGTCTTGATTTTGCAGTATCTGAAATGACAGACCATATGGGGGTCTTCCTTTTGGGGCCCCTATATGCCACGTGCGTGGGTACACCTATACATATTGGGCATCAAACTGTTCAGAGGACCCTAGGCTTTCATATTTGGGGTGATTTCTCTTGATACCTAAAAGTATGTGGGCAATACAATGCTGCAGGGTAGATATTTTGAGGTGGTTTTTGGAAATGTCGTCAAAATCACCAAATTTAGGAATGGTTTGCGGCTTGGTACTTTGGAGTACAAAGACTTGCATACCCAATTTAGATTCATGGGAATGTGTACTTTCTGAAAATATATGGTTTTCTGGGGTGAACTTACTTTTTTCTACTTTTGACCCCCCCAAAACGATGTAAATGTGTTGATTTTGCAGTATCTGAAATGACAGACCATATGGGTGTCTTCCTTTTGGGGCCCCTATATGCCACGTGCTTGGGTACACCTATACATATTGGGCATCAAACTGTTCAGAGGAACCTAGGCTTTCATATTTGGGGCGATTTATCTTGATACCTAAAAGTATGTGGGTAATACGATGCTGCAGGGTAGAAATTTTGAGGTGATTTTTGGAAATGTCGCCAAAATTACCAAATTTAGGAATGGTTTGCGGCTTGGTACTTTGGAGTACAAAGACATGCATACCCAATTTAGATTCGTGGGAATGTGTACTTTCCGAAAATATATGGTTTTCTGGGGTGAACTTACCCTTTTCTACTTTTGCCCCCCCAAAACGATGTAAATGTCTTGATTTTGCAGTATCTGAAATGACAGACCATATGGGGGTCTTCCTTTTGGGGCCCCTATATGCCACGTGCGTGGGTACACCTATACATATTGGGCATCAAACTGTTCAGAGGACCCTAGGCTTTCATATTTGGGGTGATTTCTCTTGATACCTAAAAGTATGTGGGCAATACAATGCTGCAGGGTAGATATTTTGAGGTGGTTTTTGGAAATGTCGTCAAAATCACCAAATTTAGGAATGGTTTGCGGCTTGGTACTTTGGAGTACAAAGACTTGCATACCCAATTTAGATTCGTGGGAATGTGTACTTTCTGAAAATATATGGTTTTCTGGGGTGAACTTACTTTTTTCTACTTTTGACCCCCCCCAAAACGATGTAAATGTGTTGATTTTGCAGTATCTGAAATGACAGACCATATGGGTGTCTTCCTTTCGGGGCCCCTATATGCCACGTGCTTGGGTACACCTATACATATTGGGCATCAAACTGTTCAGAGGAACCTAGGCTTTCATATTTGGGGCGATTTATCTTGATACCTAAAAGTATGTGGGTAATACGATGCTGCAGGGTAGAAATTTTGAGGTGATTTTTGGAAATGTCGCCAAAATTACCAAATTTAGGAATGGTTTGCGGCTTGGTACTTTGGAGTACAAAGACATGCATACCCAATTTAGATTCGTGGGAATGTGTACTTTCCGAAAATATATGGTTTTCTGGGGTGAACTTACCCTTTTCTACTTTTACCCCCCAAAACGATGTAAATGTCTTGATTTTACAGTATCTGAAATGACAGACCATATGGGGGTCTTCCTTTTGGGGCCCCTATATGCCACGTGTGTGGGTACACCTATACATATTGGCATCAAACTGTTCAGAGGACCCTAGGCTTTCATATTTGGGGTGATTTCTCTTGATACCTAAAAGTATGTGGGCAATACGATGCTGCAGGGTAGATATTTTGAGGTGGTTTTTGGAAATGTCGCCAAAATCACCAAATTTAGGAATGGTTTGCGGCTTGGTACTTTGGAGTACAAAGACATGCATACCCAATTTAGATTCGTGGGAATGTGTACTTTCCGAAAATATATGGTTTTCTGGGGTGAACTTACCCTTTTCTACTTTTACCCCCCAAAACGATGTAAATGTCTTGATTTTGCAGTATCTGAAATGACAGACCATATGGGGGTCTTCCTTTTGGGGCCCCTATATGCCACGTGCGTGGGTACACCTATACATATTGGGCATCAAACTGTTCAGAGGACCCTAGGCTTTCATATTTGGGGTGATTTCTCTTGATACCTAAAAGTATGTGGGCAATACGATGCTGCAGGGTAGATATTTTGAGGTGGTTTTTGGAAATGTCGCCAAAATCACCAAATTTAGGAATGGTTTGCGGCTTGGTACTTTGGAGTACAAAGACATGCATACCCAATTTAGATTCGTGGGAATGTGTACTTTCCGAAAATATATGGTTTTCTGGGGTGAACTTACCCTTTTCTACTTTTACCCCCCCAAAACGATGTAAATGTCTTGATTTTGCAGTATCTGAAATGACAGACCATATGGGGGTCTTCCTTTTGGGGCCCCTATATGCCACGTGCGTGGGTACACCTATACATATTGGACATCAAACTGTTCAGAGGACCCTAGGCTTTCATATTTGGGGTGATTTCTCTTGATACCTAAAAGTATGTGGGCAATACGATGCTGCAGGGTAGATATTTTGAGGTGGTTTTTGGAAATGTCGCCAAAATCACCAAATTTAGGAATGGTTTGCGGCTTGGTAATTTGGAGTACAAAGACATGCATACCCAATTTAGATTCGTGGGAATGTGTACTTTCCGAAAATATATGGTTTTCTGGGGCGAACTTACCCTTTTCTACTTTTGCCCCCCCCCAAAACGATGTAAATGTCTTGATTTTGCAGTATCTGAAATGACAGACCATATGGGGGTCTTCCTTTTGGGGCCCCTATATGCCATGTGCGTGGGTACACCTATACATATTGGGCATCAAACTGTTCAGAGGACCCTAGGCTTTCATATTTGGGGTGATTTCTCTTGATATCTAAAAGTATGTGGGTAATACGATGTTGCAGTGTAGAAATTTTGAGGTGATTTTTGGAAATGTCACCGAAATCACCACATTTAGGAATGATTTGCAGCTTGGTACTTTGGAGTACAAAGACATGCATACCCAATTTAGATTCGTGGGAATGTGTATTTTCCGAAAATATATGGATTTTTGGGGTGAACTTACTTTTTTCTACTTTTGACCCCCCCCCCAAAACGATGTAAATGTGTTGATTTTGCTGCACCTGAAATGACAGACCATATGGGGGTCTTCCTTTTGGGGCCCCTGTATGCCACGTGCTTGAGTACACCTATACATATTGGGCATGAAACTGTTCAGAGGACCCTAGGCTTTCATATTTGGGGTGATTTCTCTTGATACCTAAAAGTATGTGGGTAATACGATGCTGCAGTGTAGAAATTTTGAGGTGATTTTTGGAAATGTCACCGAAATCACCACATTTAGGAATGATTTGCAGCTTGGTACTTTGTAGTACAAAGACATGCATACCCAATTTAGATTCGTGAGAATGTGTACTTTCCGAAAATATATGGTTTTCTGGGGTGAACTTACTTTTTTCTACTTTTACCCCCCGCAAAACGATGCAAATGTGTTGATTTTGCAGTATCTGGAATTACAGAACTGATAGCTCAAATGAGGTGTCTACATTTTTGGGCCCCTATATGCCACATGTTTGGGTACACCTATATATATTGGGCATCAAATTGTTCAGCGGACCCCAGGCTTTCATATTTGGGGTGTTTTACATTGATACCTAATGTTTTGTGGGAGATATGATTCTGTAGATTGGAAGCTTTGAGGTAATTTTTCAAAAAATTCACCAATTTCTATAAAACATTATAACTTTAGGAAACAATTGCAACTTGGTAGTTTGGAGTACAACGATATATTTATCCATTTTTGATTCACCAGAATCTGTTCTTTCTAATAATGGGTAGTTTTCTAGGGTAAACCTACTGTTAGTGGAATGTTTGGCCTTGAAATCAGAAGTATGCCGTTTGGGGAGCGGTGCTTTGGAAATTTGGTTGTGTACTGCTTGTAGATTTTGATCTATACAAGTGAGAAATCTCCATAAAACGATATATATTTGGTATTGCCGCGTTCAGGAGACATAGACCTTTCCAAATAGGCTGTGTTCTCGTACATAAAGTAAATGATGTTTCTGATATATGTGATTGTTCTTTGTGAAACATGATTTTTTTCATTTTATTGGACACTTAGAAGCCAATATTTTTTTACAGAAGTAGAATTACACCAAAATTCCTGCATATTTTGAAAGTTCAGGTTGTCCTGAAAAAAACAATATATTGTTTTGCTGGGTAAACTAAAAGACTGCCCCAGGAAAGGCCCTTAAAGTGAAAGAGTGCAAAATATCTAAAAACTGCTTGGCAGTAGATGTTCGCATCTAGGACAAAACGGCTGGCAGGGAAAGGGTTAAAGAATAAGTAAACCTTTAAAATAAGTGAATGTGAAATTGATGAGGGGGCTATTCTAAGCACTTTTGTCATTTACAATCATTATTTATTTTCTTTTTATTCCAAGATATTAAGGGATACATGTGCTGTTAATATGAATGAATTGTGTTACAACAGCGCCACCTGCTGGTCAGTTTCCCACCAGTCTGACCAGCAAGTAGTCAAGGAAGTTGTCAGGAGAAAGAAAGAGACTGATGTTCTTCTGCTTAGGAATAAAATAAGAAACTTTTACCAAATCTTTCCTAAGCAGAAGAACATCAGCCTCTTTCTTTCTCCTGACAACTTCCTTGACTACTTGCTGGTCAGACTGGTGGGAAACTGACCAGCAGGTGGCGCTGTTGTAACAAAATTCATTCATATTAACAGTACATGTATCTTTTAAAATCTTGGAATAAAAAGAAAATAATGATAAATTTAAATTGAAAAAGATCTTAGAATTTCGCTCTCATCAATTTTACATTCACTTATTTTAAATGTTTACTTATTCTTTAACAAAATAATACACACACATTATTTTATCCAAATGCCTCCTCATCTGGAGCCAACTCAATCGTAAAACTGAGTGTACTCATTCTAACACTAAACAGACACGTCTTCTTTACCCATGACAAATATAATATGTAAGATTAATGTGAGCAATCATTTAATTTCATCTGAATATACAACCGAACAACCAATGTCAATGTAATAGTCAATAAAGCTCTTGGGCCAAAGGGAATACTCCTAGAAATCCTTCGAATACTAATCCCATTCCACATTTTTATGTATTCTTCTCAGGCTCTCCTGCCTAGGATTGTGATAAATGGATGTGTTCCCTGTATTCACAAATGGCTTAGAGTTTCTTTCTGGCAACTATATGTTTGACATCTACAGTATAATGGTGGAGAATGTGGGTTTGTTAAAGGGCATGTAAAGTGTAAAATAGAATAAGGCTAGAAATGCTGTATTTTGTATACTAAATATAAACATGAACTTACTGCACCACAAGTCTAATCAAACAAATGATTTATGCTTTCAAAGTTGGCCACAGGGGGTCACCATCTTGTAACTTTGTTATACATCTTTGCAAGACTAAGACTGTGCACATGCTCAGTGTGGTCTGGGCTGCTTAGGGATCGTCATAAACAAAGCTGCTTGAGTTCTGCATGACTGGGAAGTAAGGCAGGGGCTCCCCCTGCTGTTCATAAGGTTATGATGATCCCTAAGCAGCCCAGACCACACTGAGCATGTGCACAGTCTTGGTCTTGCAAAGATGTATAACAAAGTTACAAGATGGTGACCCCCTGTGGCCAACTTTGAAAGAATAAATTATTTGTTTGATTAGGCTTGTGGTGCAGTAAGTTCATGTTTACATTTAGTATACCAAATACAGCATTTCTACCCTTATTCTATTTTACACTTTACATGCCCTTTAAGTAGGAGAAATAACAGCCTGCCAGAAAGTAGTTCCATCCTAAAGTCACATGACTAGTGGCAGCTGGGAAACTGACAATATGTCTAGCCCCTTGTCAGATTTCAAAATTAAATATAAAATAAAATCTGTTTGCTCTTTTGAGAAATGGATTTCAGTGCAGAATTTTGCTGGAGCAGCTCTATTAACTGTTTAAACATTTTCCCATGCCAGTATCCCTTTAAAGCAGAATATATGAAGGTTGTGACACCCAATAGTGCATCTATGATTGGGAAAGCATCCTATAGACAATGGTATATTTGTACTTGAGTGTGTCTGAGTGTGAGTGAGTGTGAGTGAGTGTGTGTGAGTGAGTGTGAGTGAGTGTGTATGAGTGAGTGCTGCACGTCTCCTATTCAATGTCACTGCACAGCAATTTCACCTCCTCCAGAAGCAAAGGCTTATGGTACAGTAGCTCCGGATGTGCGACGCTGTGTAATTGCAGTTGAATGAGAATCATATGGTACATTGTTGATCCGCACACGCAATTCCCTCCCACCCTATCACATCCCACCCCTGTCATTCTGTTTGCTCTTGGCAACGTTAAGTCCATTGGTGCCTTTTTCCTTGTGCTCACCCAGTGGCTGTACAGAAGTGGTAGTCATACGTCAGTAGCCATGACTGTAGACTGTTACTGTTCCTATAGCCCAGTTTCACAGTAAGCAGTCTAGAGCCAAGGTGCCGATGTAATGACCATTAGCTGAGCATCACTGGGACCCCGGAATCTGCAGCCTGACAGCAAAGGTGCACGAGAGCTGTTAGTTGGGGGGTGCAATAAGATGTGGGAGGAAAGGCTACAGTATAGTTGACTGTTATAGGAAAGAGCGTGGGAGTTTTACAGTGAAACATAAACACATTCTGGGCTCTGCTTGTCTCAACCTTCTACACTACAGCTCATGGCATAAAGCATTGCATTCTGATCCTAATTTACACAGATCTACTACAAATAGGACAAATATAACCTAGAAAAGTGGAGGAAAAAAAAAAAACATTGTTAGAAACCTACAGAACTATTGTCTCACGCCCCCTCCTTCGCGGTACAGCTAAATCTGCACCAAATTGCCCATTTGCCTTTATTTCCGCTGCTCGTGAATGAAAATGTCCCCACTGTGTAATCAGGCTGTTACCTCTCTGAACATTCTGCTCTCAGTTTCACAGCAAGCGCCCGTCGAACACAAATAACACAAGAAACACACGGGCGCCGACAACTGCAACACAACAATGATCTTAAGCAGAATAGATATCCAGTTATAGGGACTAGTCATAGTGGGGTGCAGGGGTCATACCTGAGCAGCTCTCCCCACCTGAGGTTTTGCCATGGGTTTCTGCCTCAGGCTCCACACTTGGGGGCACATTTACTTAGGGTCGAATATCGAGGGTTAATTAACCCTCGATATTCGACTGTCGAAGTTAAATACTTTGACTTCGAATATCGAAGTCGAAGGATTTACCGCAATTTGTTTGATCGAACGATTCGAAGGATTTTAACGATTTTCCTTCGACCAGAAATTTGTTAGAAAGCCTATGGGGACTTTCCCCAATAGGCTAACATTAATGTTCGGTAGGTTTTACTTGGCGAAGTAGGGGGTTGAAGTTTTTTTTAAAGAGACAGTACTTCGACTATTGAATGGTCGAATAGTCGAAAGATTTTTAATTCAAATCGTTCGATTCGAAGTCGTAGTCGAAGGTCCAAGTAGCCAATTCGATTGGCGAAGTAGCCAAAAAAACGTTCGAAATTCAAATTATTTTTTCTTCTATTCATTCACTCAAGCTAAATAAATGTGCCCCTTGTTGTACTGTATATATAGCAGAGCAGGTCTATAACCCTAAGGGGCAGATTTACTATGGGTCGAATATCGAGGGTTAATTAACCCTCGATATTCGACTAGGAATTGAAATCCTTCGACTTCGAATATCGAAGTCGAAGGATTTAGCGCAGAAAATTTGATCGAACGATCGAAGGATTATTCATTCGATCGAACGATTAAATCCTTCGAATCAAACGATTCGAAGGATTTTAATCCAACGATCGAAGGAATATCCTTCGATCAAAAAAACTTAGGCAAGCCTATGGGGACCTTCCCCATAGGCTAACATTGACTTCGGTAGCTTTTAGCTGCCGAAGTAGGGGGTCGAAGTTTTTTTTAAAGAGACAGTACTTCGACTATCGAATGGTCGAATATTCGAACGATTTTTACTTTGAATCCTTCGATTCGAAGTCGTAGTCGAAGGTCGAAGTAGCCCATTCGATGGTCGAAGTAGCCCAAAAAACACTTCGAAATTCGAAGTTTTTTTACTTCGAATCCTTCACTCGAATTTAGTGAATCGGCCCCTTAATGTACAGATTTAACTTCTTTGTTAGGTGCTATTATGCAGGGGAGCGTGTATAATGTGTGTGCATAATGTATAATGATGTGTATATTTGTATTGATGTTCTTCTGTTTCCAGGTTCAATCCCAGGCTACGTTTGGCGCTAGTGTAAATGCTACACAATTCACAGATGGAGCAAAACTAAAGACATTTTATGCCCCACTGTGTGAAGTGTATCACAAGCAATCATTTTGGTGTTGGATTTCAGCTGTAACATGTTGAGATGTGGAATGATGTGTGATAGTACAATAATGCTTGATGGTTAAACATATATGTGCATTTATGGCTGGGTTCTTATTCTGAGCGCTATGTATTATTGTATGTAAATGTGACAGCAGAGCCCTGCAGTAGAGAGTCCACAGGGTGACAGTCTATAATGGGTACAACGCAGGGATATATCTCATAGATCTGCCCATCCCCCTGATGGAAATTTTGCACGTTTAACTGCTGCACTTTACTGCACCAAGGGCCGGAACTAGGAGAGGGCAGAGTAGGCGCCCGGCTAGGGTGTTATCATGGGGAGGTGCACTTTTAAGGGGAATGTTTTTCTTTTAAACTCTGGTTTGCGTGGCCTTTAATAGCTTTTCAATTTTATAGACAGCTTGTTCCAACCCCCTCTTGCCCGTGATTCGTACTGTGAGCACAAGCACTTCCCACCTCCCAGTTGGCAGCTGCTGGCACAGGTACAGATTTGGGTCAATATGAGGGATTGGCAGCTGCTGGCACAGGTGGGGCAATATGGGGGCTGTTGGCACAGGTACACAGATGTTTGGGGCAATATGATGGATTGTTACCGCTGGCATTGGTACAGATTGGGGGCAATCAGAGGGATTGACTGCTGTTGGCACAGATACAAATGGGGGCAATATGAATGGTAAGGTGGGAAATGGTAACGCAGGACCGGGTGGGGGGGGCACTGATTGAAGCCCTTGGCTAGGGTGCAAAAAAAACATTGGCCCGGCCCTGACTGCCCCCATGCAGATATCCTGAGGTGCTGGGGGGCTCTGAATAAAAACACAAGAATAGAGTAATGAGCAGCTCTAACAGAGTGTGACGGGAAGCCCTGCTGAATCTCAATGTGCTTTGTTGCTGCTGTGTGTGTGTGTGTGTGTGTGTCTTTAAAAACCGGTGAATGGAAGCGCAGCAGTGACGCACACACCACATCGCTCATCACCAGCAACGTCACAACCCAAATCTACAGGGATACGGGGGGGGGCTGCAGTCTGAGGGGGGGAATGATGGGGGGGAGACCCTGCCTTATACATGAGATGGGAGGGAGGGAGGGAAGGGAACATGAATAGGAGGAGGAATGTGCTGAAATGTGTGAGTGAATGAGAAGCTCCTCTCTCTCCTGCAGCCACTCGCACAGCCCCGTCCCCTGCCTGGGATTGATCTGTGTGTGCAAATCACAATTGTGTGTGTGTCTGTATGTGAGTGTATGTGTATGAGTGTATGTGTATGAGTGTGTGTATGAGTGTGTGTATGGGTATATGCCAAAGGATAGCCAGCAATGCACACATAGTGGAACACATAGTGGAACATATAGTGGAACATATAGTGGGTGCAAATACACTGTTAGCAAGATATTCTCTTATACACGTGAGGGGGGGCACACGATCTGCAGCGAGGGGTAAAGCTGTGAGCGCACATATTGCCATCAGGAAAGCAGGGGCGCAGGCACGGCCATGTCTTGTGTTCTGTTGCAGTTATTTCTTCAGAGAGTCCAGAGAGTGGGCGAGAGTTGAGGGAAGCTACAGAAAGTGGGGGGGGGGGGGGGGGCATTCACATGTAGGTTAAACTGCTGAGTATTTAATGGCAGGTATAGTCAGCTAATATTATTATATCTGATATTTACTAGATCTCTATCATCCCATCTGCAGTCTGTCTGTCTGTCTGTAGTTTATGGTGTGTGTAACTCTATAGCCAATCTCCTTATTATACAATGTAATCTTCCCTGTGTCTATATATCATCTATGTTATCAGCCAGTCGTCTCTGTATCATTCCACTGCCTAAATTCCTACAGGTTCCTCTCTTTCTATCGGTCCATCGTCTGTATTCTGTCTGGTCTCATTTATGTATCAGTTATAATCTTCCATTAACAGCTGTGCATCTTATTATCTGCATGTGGTGCAAATGAGTTATTAATAAATGTGAGTCTCTCCAAAAAGGCAATCAAAAGTAATTAAAAGTACAAAAATTATTAGGACATAATCAATGGAGGCCTAACGCATTTCGTGCCTATTGGGCCAGCCTATGAGTAAGTGCCAAGATAGGCACGAAACGCGTTAGGCCTCCATTCATTATGTCCTAATGATTATTTTTTGTACTTTTAACTACTTTTGATTGACTTTTTGGAGGGACTCACATTTATTGGTTTTCTTATGGATATGCACTAGGGTGAACTGTGAGTATATCCTCCTCCCTAAAGTTCATTTTGTTTATATATACTATCAAAATCCAATTTACTGTGGTAGTGCCTACATTGGCTTTTGGCAACTATCTTTCTTGTTATTGCAGATGACTTATTCCTGCAGTTTATTATTACTATTTAGTATGAAGGATCCCAGCGGTGCATAAGCAGAAATGCAGTGTGTGGACAAACTGGGTGCAGCGTGGGATTAGCTGGGGAACCCTGGCGTCTGACTGATCTTATCTGTGATTGGACGCGAGCGAGTTCTGACACAATGGGTGATGCAGGGGAAGCTCGTGTGGATGGTGAGTGGGAGGAGACGGGCAGAACACAGAGATACTGTGAGTGGGAGGCTTTGGAAGTGATTATTATTCAGAGCGTTCAGTGCAGTATCGGCTGTCACCGGGGGTATATGCAATGGGGCAATGCCAGAGATATTATAGCGATGGAGTTATCCCAGTATTACTGCAGGGGCTCATGATGCCTTCAGTTTCTCTCTGTCTCATTATATTCATGTACAAGCACAGTTATTGTGACAATGTTCCACATAGACATACTATATGCACAAATATTGCTCTCCAGCCACTATTTTTTTATTCTATATCTGTTTTGCAGAATCTGTCCGCCCTGCAAGGGGTTAAGGCTGAAGAAGCTCGTGTGTGACGCAGATTCAGACGCAACAAGCTCAAAGATCTACCCTACGTGGGACAGTATAAAAGGGGTAGAAAATAGTCATTAGGTGCAAAGAATTCAATCAGAATTGGTGTGTCGTTTGTTAGCTTGGCTCAGAATTGATGCAATGCCCTGATCTCGTCCCCATGGTAATAATATCTGCCCAGCAGCCTCTCAGTTACTTCTAAAGGCTCAGAGGGGGCAGAAATGCTGATGCAGCTCATGCACGTGCAACTGCAACTCACTAACACAGCGACACTGCTTTTCTCTGCTACTGTTTGATTTTCTCTTCTTCTTATCCCCAAACTATGGTTTCCAAGCTCAGCTACCCCTAGAATTGGCTCATGCTCGCATGGCAGTTACTTACCCAAGTGTCAGCCTTGTGAGTTTCCCTCAACAGCTTCAGCACTGGACAGTTCCCAGCAGCTCCATCCACTCGTCCCAGCTGTGAGCTCCATGCAGCCCGAGCTCGCTCTGCTTTTATACACTGCCTGTAGTACTAGCAGGGCTGGCTCCTCATTCATTCATAAGCTGCACCTACACATTTACGTGGCTCCTACGTCATCCGGACACATGTAGGAAATGGGAAGATGTTACTATTTATATATCAGCAGGGAGCAGGCTCAGGAGAGAGGGGGGAAAAAGGGATAGAGAGGGTGGGCAGGGGACGGGAAAGGAAGGGAGAGGTGGGGAGCGGAAGAAAGGAGCTGAAAGAAAGACAACTAAGTGATAGATACAACCAGAGGAAGTCAATTCAGGATGAAACACAGAGCTGCTGCCACTGAAGGGTTAAACCCGATGGCAAAGTTATTAGGGAACAACCAGACATGGCAGAGTCTCCTGGGAAGATTCACTGAAACACACACCCACGTCCATCGCAGAATGAAAGGGGAAGGAGAGCAGCACTGTCACTATTAGGGGGGCAGGATATGGGGGTATCACAATGGATCTGCAGTACATAACACACAGTTGTTTAGAGATGCTCTATCTGCACAATGACACACACAGGCACTCCTGACACTAAAATGCTGCGTTAGAAAGGAGGACTTCTAGAACAATTGGAGACAACCCAGAAAAGCCAAAAAGATGGAAAGAAAATCCAGGGTGGCAATGTAACAGAGGCGAATCCAGGGAAAATAGGAGGAAGGCATGGAAAAGATCATGCAGATGGGTGGGTGGTAAATGAATGAAAATAAAGAATAGATTGGGATGAGGGGGCACAGGCATGGCAAGAAATGGGAGAAAGAAGCGCTCGGATGCAACACAGACTGCCCGGCACAAAGAGGTACCCACCTACTGCTGAAGGCACAGAGCAGAAGAATGTGTTCAGGCTCCTCAGAGGAACAAGTTGGAGGAAGTGTTGGTGTTTAGGGAGGGAGCACTAAAGAGGAGAGGCGTGAGTGTCTTTTGGTGCTGATGGGAGCTCTCGGATGAAAGAGGCTGTCTCTTGAGCAAGGGTTAACATGTATGGCATCAGAAGGGAGGAGAATAGTCTGGGTGCTGGGATATGATATGAAACACTTTAGTTGAAGGGCAGGATGTGGGTCATTGGATAAGAGGTAAGTCTGGGATTGGATGCGCATTTATCTGCACAAAGTTGTCCCATGTCTTGCCAGGGGGATCATAGTTAATACAAGGCATAGGGCTATGTTTACAGTGACACTAAAATATACAAGGGATCTCAATGTAAAGAGCAATATTAATCGAAGGAAGAGTTCATTGCTGACTAAAGGCACCTACTAAGAGACCACAATCTATCACAGACACAGGTAGAGTAACAGGATCCATAATGTAGGTACACTTATTATCAAGTGAAAACACTGAGGAAGAAACATACTCTTATACGTTTCTGTACTATATTTAGGATGAACAAATGTCTATTCAGCAGATCAATATATATTTTTGGTGCTCCCTCACTCCATATGTTTCAGGGTATCTCCAACAGAGTAGTAGCCCCCTCCAGCCATGAAACTTCCAAATCAGCTTAAGAATAAACTCTGGAGACCCACAATCAGTTCAGTGTAATTTATTTCTCACAACAATATTCTTCATCAGGTGCTTGTTGAACAAGTGGTATACCAAGAGAGTCCAGTTTGTATCATCCAGAAAGAACTGTTGTGAACTTTAATATACCAAAAGAGAACCAGTAAAAGAAAAGGAGAATAACATACTCCCTTAGCTGGAAAACCAGGGTGTATTCACTTTGCAAGAACCAAACACGGAGGAGGCTCAATTTCCCTGTTTAGCTTAAAATATAACAAAAAACGAATGTTTTTCATGCTTAAACCAAAAGACAAAAAGCATGTTCAGCACAAGCTCTAATCACTAAACTCTTGATGAACAAGGGGATATACTGCCTCTTTAATAAGTGCATAACAGTGGTCCAGGGCATTCTCCAATAAGAGCCAATTCTTGTTTATTACCTTGGGAATCATGTTGTGCTCATCAAGTAGGAACACACTCGATGGCCGCTTCCTAACAGGGCCAACAAAACTCAAGCATAGTTACATAGTAGATCTAGTTAGGACCTGCTACTGGTCATTAAGGCATCGAAAAGTTTGTTATATGGTTACCATATACATGTATTTTGAACATGGGAACACTCTGGATAAAACATTGTAAGGCAACAACGTTTTCTCACTGACCTAAATATATAAACCTGAATCATAGAATCTACATTGCTGACACTCTGTAACTTGAATTGGCAGGGAAAAGGACCCTCTCTCTCTCTAAATCTCTCTATCTATGGGGTATATTTATCAAAGAGTGAATTTAATAGTGAAGTTCCGCCACTAGAGTGAAATTCCGCCACTCTCCATTCATTTCTATGGGATTTTTATAGGCGTATTTATCAAAGGGTGAACTTTCAATTTCACCCATTGATAAATACGCCTTTCAAAATCCCATAGAAATGAATGGAGAGTAGCGGAATTTCACTCTAGTGGCAGAACTTCACTCTTTGATAAATTTACCCTTAAGTGTCTCAATGCTCTTTAGATCTCTATTTCAATGTACCGTATTGCTTGCCCAAATTCTATCTTTTTCTATCAATATGTCTCACTTATTATTTTCCATTGTCTCATTAATCTCCCTAGTTATCTCTCTCCATGTATCTCCCTGCTCTCTCCAATTGTGAATCTCATATTATATCCATTTATTTCATAGAAAAGGAGTCTGTGGTGCCTTTCATTGACTCTACAGAAATATAGATTCTGTTATACTGACTGTTTGCGATTCCGAGGCTAATGAAAAGACATGTAATAACAAGTCATATTACTCTATGGGGCCGATTCACTAAATTCGAGTGAAGGATTCGAAGTAAAAAAACTTCGAATTTCGAAGTTTTTTTGGGGCTACTTCGACTATCGAATGGGCTACTTCAACCTTCGACTACGACTACGACTTCGAATCGAAGGATTCGGACTAAAAATCGTTCGACTATTCGACCATTCGATAGTCGAAGTACTGTCTCTTTAAAAAAAACTTCGACCCCCTAGTTCGGCATCTAAAAGCTACCGAAGTCAATGTTAGCCTATGGGGAAGGTCCCCATAGGATTTCCTAAGTTTTTTTGATCAAAGGATTTTCCTTCGATCGTTGGATTAAAATCCTTCAATCGTTCGATCGAATTTTCTGCACTAAATCCTTCTACTTCGATGTTCGAAGTCGAAGGATTTCAATTCCTAGTTGAATATCGAGGGTTAATTAACCCTCGATATTCGACCCTTGATACATCTGCCCCTATATGTGGTTTAGCCAAAACAGCTTCCCAGATTATGTTGTTTGTACCGTGTATAAGAGCAGACATCTGATAACTGGAGTCTAAATGATTCTAGTGTCGTTCCATACAGACATGATCATCCTAATGCCATTTTTTCTTATCTTTTTAACCAATGTTATCCTTTCATTTTCATCAAGCCCCGTCAATCTCCATTTATTTTTATTTAGCGCTGTGCACCCCAGTCTACTTGGCTCCTTTATGCACTTGATCTTCCCAGTAAATTGGGTCCCCTGAATCATAAAATTAACATGAACCAACAATAATAAAACTGCTGCCCGCTCTGCCCTGAATCACTCAGCTTTTCCAGGAATTGCTGCAATCTAAGGACACAGCACTGCATTCTATTTATGAATGTATTTACTGGCAAAACACAGAATATTGCATTTTCAGTGATATGTGTCTGTAATGGAAAACTATATATATATAACGTCCATTTGATAGAGGTTTTCTATAGACATTATCCATTAGTTTAGCCCTTTGCTTTGTCAGTTGTACAGTAAATACATCTGTACGTCTCACACTACATTCATATGTCTGTTTCTCCCTGGAATTGCACCTGTATGCAGTCACTGCACCTGTACTACTTGGCATAATGGTGTAAAACAGACTGTAATACATTAGTTGTATTTGCACTTTGCACAATATGCAGCAAAGGGGCCCCAGGAGGTGGGTACATATTGTCCCTTACAGTAATGTAACTTTCCGGACAAAAAGAGAATACATTATAATTCCATGATGGTATGTATGTATTCCTGAAATGGAGAAAGCCTTTAGGGCTCAATTACAAACACATGTGCACTAGACAAAATGCAATTTCAAAAACAAATTTGCCTACAATGCAGCATTTCTCCCCCAAAATTCCAATGTATTCACTAGCATGCCTGAATATGCACTTGGGGCTCATTTATGAACACTGGGCAAATTTGCCCATGGGCAGTTGCCTATAGCAACCAATCAGTGGTTAGCTTTTTGATGCCAGCTGCAAGTAGAATAATGAATGCAGCAATCTCATTGGTTGCCATGGGTTACTGCCCATGGGCAAATTTTCCCAGTCTTGATAAATGACCCCCAATTGTGTTTTCATGAATTGGAAGCGATTGTGCTGGAAATTTCAAAAGGGGTACTGCCTAATTTACAGTGTTCATCCTAAATATCATCTCTGCGCATCAATCGTAAGGCACAGGTTTGCTCCCACAGACGCAGCCTGCAGTGGAAAACCTGTAATTACTGCCTGGTTTGAGGTGTTGGCATCTCCAAGGCTCCCCTATGTGAGTAGATGCAGTTGTGCACAAGTCATCCAAACAAATTATGTGGGGGCAATAGCGCCAGGAGCAAATAGGAGCAATTGCAGAAAGTATTTTTAGGCCCTTTAATGAGTGGCGTTGAACATATATTTGTATTTATTGCGTCTCATTGGACAAGATATTTGTGCTGCAGTGGATTTGATAATGGCAACGATACACAGTTACATGTAACAAACAACATAACCTGTTAAATGTCCTGCATAAAGTCTATTTCATGAGATGTAAGGCTATGGATTGGCTGGAGGCATTGCTCGACTCTCAGGGTTGGATCAGATAAAATGCCTCGAGGCAAAGGGGACACTGGGGATGGTGACTAATGGCAGAATATAATGCAGAGAATGGGAACTTCCATTTCGGTCAGTCGCAGGGGTTGTGTTGTGGTGGATCATAGAGACATCATTTAGACATTACAGGGACAATGGGAAAGGGAATAGAAGGGTATGGATATGATGGCACTGATAGGGTGTTCAAAATGTGTGGCTTAATTCAACCAACCAATGGTCAGCAAATGATCAACATCATACCTGACATATAGGGGCCGATTCACTAATAGTGATGTAGCGAACTGCCGATTTGATGTTCGCGAACGCCGTTCGCGAACACCGGCAAAAAAGCGAACAGTTCGCGAACAGTTCGCGAACTTCGAACGCTCGATAAAATCGTTCGATCGAACGATCGAAGGATTTTATTCGTACGATCGAAGGATTTTCGTTCGAATCGAACGATCGAAGCTATTCGATCGAATGATTTTAATTCAATCGAATGCTTATAATCGTTCGAACGAATGGAAATCGTTCGATTTTAGCGATCGAACGGTCGAATGATCGAATGGTCGAACGAAATTTTACTTCGAATCGAACGCGAACACCAATTGGCGAACGTCGCGCGACGTTCGCGAACATTCGGCGGACGCGAACAGTCGAAGTTCGCGCGAACTAGTTCGCCGGCGAACAGTTCGCTACATCCCTATTCACTAACTTCGAGTGAAGGATTCGAAGGTAAAAAACTTCGAATTTCGAAGGTTTTTTTGGGCTACTTCGACCATCGAATGGGCTACTTCGACCTTCGACTACGACTTCGAATCGAAGGATTCAAAGTAAAAATCGTTCGACTATTCGACCATTCGATAGTCGAAGTACTGTCTCTTTTAAAAAAACTTCGACCCCCTAGTTCGCCATCTAAAACCTACCGAAGTCAATGTTAGCCTATGGGGAAGGTCCCCATAGGCTTTCCTAAGTTTTTTTGATCTAAGGATATTCCTTCGATCGTTGGATTAAAATCCTTCGAATCGTTCGATTCAAAGGATTTTATCGTCCGATCGAAGGAATTATCCTTCGATCGTTCGATCAAACTATCTGCGCTAAATCCTTCGACTTCAAATATCGATATCGATTTTAATTCCTAGTCGAATATCGAGGGTTAATTAACCTTAATTCGACCCTTGGTGAATCAGCCCCCTAATGTGGAGCATTGTGCAAAAAAAACAACACAAGCTACTGTATTTGTAGCACATTCACCTGTAGGTTGATGCAGAATGGAGCACAAGGACTTCCCCCATGAATAAAGCATGTTTACATGTAGCAGTATTGTATTAGTACATGTCCTCTCTCCTCTTACCTGTCAACCCCCGAACTAACACGTTATTTTTATATACTCCATTCAGATACACAAGTTAGGAGCATGGGCGGGTGCAGACGAGCCCTGTATGACCCCTTTAAAGGACAACAGTTAAACTAAAGAAGTAGGTAGAAATATTGTACATGATGTTTGTGCTTCTTGACCGGCCCAAGGCAACCACAGCCCTTTAGCAGTAAAGATCTGTGTCTCCAAAGATGCCCCAGTAGCTCCCCATCTTCTTTTCTGCTGATTCACTGATTCACATGCTCTGTGCTGCTGTCACTTACTGAGCTTAGGGAGCCACTCACAATATACAGTACACATAGAATAGAAATGTCACAATATAAGGCTGATTAGTAATTAATACACATAATTACTACATGGCAGCACAGAAACCAGTGCAATTAGCATCAGAATTGAATAATCAGCAAACCTGTAGCATCAGCTTATATTACAGCCAGGGAAGCTCATTTTCTGCTGGATAATTAGTGACGAGCCCTAAGCTTAGCTTCTCAACAGCCAATCAGAGCCCACTGAGCATGTGAGTGTCACAGACACTTTCCAAGATGGTGACCCCCTGTGACAAGTTTGAAGTCCTGGATCATTGCTGCTATTGACAAGCTCAAACTTTAGCCTCGTGCAATAAGTTCACTATATTGAATAGGACATTTTTAGCCACATTCATTTTTAGGGTTTAGTTCTCCTTTAATTATTCATCTCATTTACTGTCACTGTGGAGCTTCCAATCTAGTTTTCCTCTAGCGAGCACATTAACACTCCCTATCGGTGTTTTTGGACTGTAGAGAAAGTCTGGTTCAACCCTTAGTGATCCAACTGATTTGGATAAATGCAAATTGAAAAGTCCCAAAAAAAATGCTGGGGCTCCCCTCCTTCCCCTCTACATTTCCTGACTCATGGCAACTTAACTATACAGTGGGCACATGTGTAGGGCAAAATAAACATTTTATTTGCTGTTTTGAAGGTTTCCCAGGCTTGTGTAGTGATGCTACATATACCTCCATTGTAACTTCAATTTGGCACCGTATGCAAATTAACCATCGCTAGCGTAACTTCGCTTTGCTTGGCGAATTAACGCTAGCGCAACTTTGCAACCTTACGCTTCCCCTGAGCGCAACTTCGGATTTTAGTGAATTTGCGTAGAGCTGGCGAAAATACACCTGGCGAAGTGCGGCGAAGCGGACGCTGGCGCAACTACAAATCTTAGTGAATTTGCCCCTTACTGTGTACTGTTCAGTATTACCACTTTCTTGATCAAGGACCGACACAAATGGTCATTAAGGTGCCGATGTTTTGACGTAGCTCTTGAGATTGTGTGGCTCCCACTGACTTGTATACAAAGTCTCCAGTGGGAATTCTTATACTGCACAATCAGTTATTACCGTATATACTCGAGTATAAGCCGAGTTTTTCAGCCCCCAAAATATGCTGAAAAACTCTACCTCGGCTTATACTCGGGTCAAGCGCAAAAACGGTCGCCGGCGTCTAAGAATAGTCACAGGCGCCTAAGAATAGTCGCCGGCGTCCAAGAATAGTCGTTGGCGTCCAAGAATAGTCTCCAAGAATATTCGCCGGTTTCCAAGAATGGTCACCGGCATCCAAAAACGAGACGCCGGCACCTCCAATGGGAGCAGAAACTTTCAATTTTTTTATTGAAACTTACCAGAAGCTGCTGCATTTCTCACCCTCGGCTTATACTCGAGTCAATAAGCTTTCCCAGTTTTTGGAGGTAAAATTAGGTACCTCGGCTTATACTCGGGACGGCTTATACTCGAGTATATACGGTACATGTGCAAGGCAGGCTGTTACTCTGTACCTGAATTAAGAAGAATATATACGAGCAGGGCCGTTGATATTTGGCCTGTTCCTTTTCTGTTAGATGCATCTTATATTAAACATCTGTTGGTTTTGTTTTTGTTACTTTTTAGTGATCAAATAAGGCACCAACCCAAGGCAACCACAGCCCTTTAGCTGTAAAGCAAAGCTCTATGTCTCAAGAGATTCCCCAGTAACTACCTACAACCTACCTACTTCTACTTCTTTTCTGCTGATTCACAGCAAATGCTGAGCTACAGTTACTTGAGCTTAGGGACCAATGCACTATTTACAGTATATAAAAATATAACATTAATGAAACAAGGCGTATTAGCCATTCATTCCCATTCACATTGCATGCAGTTTATGCACTTTAATTAGCTCAATAAAGGGAAGTAAAGGTAATATCATTGGGTTGTATGAGCCTCACACTGTTGAGGGGATAGAGTTAGATACCCTGGAAGTAAAAATACTTTAGTAGTTATTGCTACTGTAGAAATAGCAAAATTCTCTCCCTTGGGGCCCAGGGTCCTGACTACCAATAATAAATCCTAGAAGCAAACATATATCTGCCCAGGGAACCACATGTTACAGGCTGTACTTATTTCCCATCCCAAAGCTCATGTGCTGGAAGATGGTTCAGGAAGGAGGGCCATCACTTATGTAAAGTGGCTTGGAGTCTATGGTGTTACGCTGTTATTCTTAATTCACCCAATTCGGCACTGAGCAGGGGTAAATCTTCCCAGTTATTGCAGTGAGAGAATTAGTTGAGTCAAGGCTGTGGAAATGGTTTTTGTTCAGCACTTTGGACAGCACAGGTTTCAGCACAACCTCAGTCTGCAATACTTTCTCATTCTTAGGCGCAAATTCACTAAGCTCCGAAGCGCTGAACGCTAGCGTTAATTCGCTAGCGTTTGGCATTTTCGCTACTGCGCAAATTCACTAATGAACGCTGGCGTATTTTCGCTAGTGTTACTTCGCATCCTTACGCCAGGCGAATTTTCGCTAGCAATGTAACTACGCAAATTCACTAACTTGCGCAGTGCACTGAACGCTACCTTTTACGCTAGACTTCCTTCGCCACCTCAGACCTGGCGAAGCGCAATAGAGTAGATAGGGATTGTTTCCAAAAAACTCAAAATTTTTTCTAAGTCCCAAAAAACGCTGGTGTGTTTTCTACATGATGGGTGATAGGCTGAAAAAGATCAAAATTTTTTTTGGGGCTCCCCTCTTTCCCCCCTACATTTCCTGACTCATGGCAACTTACCTAGACAGTGGGCACATGTGTAGGGCAAAATAACATTTTTATTTGCAGATTTGAAGGTTTTCTTGGCATTTGTAGTGCTGATACGTGTTCCTCCATTGAAATTTGAATTTCGCGCCGTATGCAAATTAGCCTTCGCTAGCGTAACTTCGCTTTATAAAGCGAATCAACGCTAGCACAACTTTGCAACCTTACGCTACCCCTGAGCGCAACTTCGGATTTTAGTGAATTTGCAGAGCGCTGGCGAAACTACGCCAGTTGAAGTGCGGTGAAGCTCGGCGAAGTTGCGCCTGGCGCAACTTCGCATCTTAGTGAATTTGCCCCTTAGTGCCGTGTGAATAGGGAGCAGGGGGAGATTATATTACATTATAAGTCTTAGATATAAACACAACAGAGATCCTGATATGTGTTCAAGGCAGACCCTGCACTGATTTTCCTAGAATTTCCCCTCGCAGTATATTAGAGGATGCTGGGAGATATAATCCAATGATTGTGCAGTTTCTTTGAGTCCACCACAAACTGAAATACAATTACAGATTTCTATGTGGTTCTCTGGGATACCTGGCTGACCTAATGGAAGAATATTCTTGTGCAGGGCCAGGGGCAGGACTGAGGCATTAGTTAAGTTGTCAGAAAAGAGAAATGGCAACACAAGAGAAAGGGAGGGTCGGACTGGGAGACCAGGAAAAAACCCGGTGGGCCCTCGCTGGCCCATACCCACTCCCCAATTGGATGAAACATAAAAAATGTTCTGTGCGGTGCGCACTGCTCACGCTTGTCCACGTGTGTGTAGAAGTTCACACATGCATGTGGCGAGACATTTTTTTCGCATGCTCATGGGGCCCCTGAGGTTTGGAACCCAGTGGCCCCCAAATGTGCCAGTCTGACTCTGGCTATGGTGTAGCATTTCTTTCCTAAAGATGGCCATACACTATAAGATTTGCTCATTTGGTCATTTTAAGGTTGAGGGTGAGCGGATCTTTTCCCCATTATGCCCACCATAAAATGGACAATATCAGGCTTAAATACTATGGCCAAACAATCAGGAATAGAAGCCATCAGAGTGAGGACTATATCAAATAGCCAATACGATTCCTAATCTTACTGAATCAAACCTGCCCGATGGACAGCTGGTCAATTTAAGGCCAGATATTGGTTGGGTGACCCCACTGGAGATCCCCATAAAGGGTCAGATAAATTGGCCTAAAGGGTCTGAATCAGCAGTTTAAATCTGCCCATGCCTGGCCAAATTAATTCTTTGCTAAGCATTAGTTGTCCTTTAAGAGTATTTATAGTTAAAAGAGTTTTTTTTCATTTCTATTTCAGTCTGTCACTGGCACTTTTATTATAATAAGCCTCGTAAGACTGATCTGTACATTTGGAACCCAAGTTAAAAATAAGGATTGAGAGGGGCACGCCAGGCTTCCCGATTATAATCTACCAACAAATCAATCTCACAAGTTATTTTTATTCAGTGGCCTTTGAAATAAGAGAAGTCTCTTCAACCTTCCCTGAAATAACTCAACGTAAGAGTGAATTGGAGCCACAATAACATTTAACCATAAAGTACCAAGGAAGTGATATTTTATGTGTATTATATACATTTAACAGATAGATAATCAGCATAGCTTCTCTTACCTCTTTGCATTCAGTTCCCTAAATGCCTTCAAGAACTGAGTGTTTAAAACATTTACCCCCTAATGTAATAAAAGGCTCTAAGTTTGCCCAGGGGCAGTAACCCATAACAACCAATAATATAGTTGCTTTTAAACAGGTGACCAGTAAATGCTGCCTGCTGATTGGTTGCTATGCGTTCCTGCCCATGGGCAAACGTAGTGCCTTTTATTACATTACCCCCATAGAAACCTGAAAGCCTGGCTAATGGCACCCCATACACCTCATACCCCCAACCCTCACCCTTCCTGCCATTGACAGGGATGTTTTATTTTTTTTTTTTTTGCTCTTTTGTTTTTAATGTGGCTTTTGGCTTTCTTGCCCAACAGTAATAACAAATAACCGTAAAATGGCTTGGCAAAAATACAGGAAAATAAAAATTTACTTTTTCCTTCTGGCAATAATAAAGGCTGAGACATATAAAGACTTAGGGGCCGATTCACTAAATTCGAGTGAAGGGTTCGAATTAAAAAAACTTCGAATTTCGAAGTTTTTTTGGGCTACTTCGACCATCGAATGGGCTACTTCGACCTTCGACTACGAAAATCGAACGATTCGAACTAAAAATCGTTCAACTATTCGACCATTCGATAGTCGAAGTACTGTCTCTTTAAGAAAAACTTCGACCCCCTAGTTCGGCAGATAAAAGCTACCGAAGTCAATGTTAGCCTATGGGGAAGGTCCCCATAGGTTTGCCTGAGATTTTTTGATCGAAGGATTTTCCTTCGATCGTTGGATTAAAATCCTTCGAATCGTTCGATTCGAAGGATTTAATCGTTCGATCGCATGAAAAATCCTTCGATCGATCGATCGCAGGATTTGCGCAAAATCGTTCGACTTCGATATTCGAAGTCGAACGATTTTAGTTCCTAGTCGAATATCGAGGGTTAATTAACCCTCGATATTCGACCCATAGTGAATTGGCCCCTTGAATTCAACCCACTCTATAGCGCAATCAATCTTGATTAAAATGTATGGCCATAGGTTACTTTTCAATGGAGAAATTAAATTTAACCACATATAATTATTTCTTAATATGGGTTGGTGCCACAATGGGGCTTTTCCGTGTGTAGTTAAAATGAAATTTCGCCATGAGACGCTAATTAAATGGGTTCCCAGTGGGCAAATAATCATGAGAGACTGGTATACTAGAGAAAATTGGTATAACTTTAACCCAGTTTCAGTTGGGTGTCTTATTTTGGGTGGCCAATTGGCAATTATTTACCAGCGCAGCCCGAGTTTTTTCTGTAATTTGCATCCTTAAGTCTACTAAAAAATAACGTAAACATTAAAGGTGTGGTCCTCCCTTAACTTAAGGTGGCCATAGATGCAAAGATCCTATAGTACGAAACGAGGATTCGTACGGTTTTCAGACCATGGGGTAAATTTATCAAAGAGTGAAGTTCCGCCACTAGAGTGAAATTCCGCAGCTCTCCATTCATTTCTATGGGATTTTGAAAGGCGTATTTATCAATGGGTGAAAGTGAAAGTTCATCCTTTGATAAATACGCCTATAAAAACCCCATAGAAATGAATGGAGAGTGGCGGAATTTCACTCTAGTGGCGGAACTTCACTATTAACTTTACTCTTTGATAAATATACCCCCATGTGTGGAGAGTGCCGACATTTTTCGCCCAGTGGAGATTGGTCGTTTGGTCGATCAGACAGGTTTGATTTTGTTCTGACCGATCCCGCCGGAGCCCATTGTGCATCGTAATCGAATCGTTCGCCAAACGAGCGGATCTTTGCGTCTATGGCCACCTTTAGTGTATTATAGAATGACCAATTCCTAGCAACTTTTCATTTGGTCTTCATTATTTTGTTCATTTGTTATAGTTTGTTAATTATTTTTCTTTTTCTTCTGATTCTTTTCAGCTTTCAAATGCGGATCACTGACCCCATCTAAAAAAACAAATGATCTGTAAGGCTACAAATATATTGGTATTACTACTTTTTATTACTCGTCTTTCTATTTAGTCCTCTCCTATTCATATTCCAGTCTTCTAATCAAATGAATTCATGGTTGCTATTGTAATCTGGACCCTAACAACCACATTGCTGTAATTGCAAACATGAGAGCTATTGAATAAAAAGCCAAATTTCTCAAAAAACACAAATAATAAAAAATCAAAACCAGTTACCAATTGCGTCAGAATACCACTTTCTGCTTCATACTAAGGGGCCGATTCACTAAATTCGAGTGAAGGATTCGAAGTAAAAAAAACTTCGAATTTCGAAGGTTTTTTTGGGCTACTTCGACCATCGAATGGGCTACTTCGACTACGACTACGACTTCAAATCGAAGGATTCGAACTAAAAATCGTTCGACTATTCGACCATTCGATAGTCGAAGTACTGTCTCTTTAAAAAAACTTCGACCCCCTAGTTCGGCAGATAAAAGCTACCGAAGTCAATGTTAGCCTATGGGGAAGGTCCCCATAGGCTTGCCTAAGTTTTTTTGATCGAAGGATTTTCCTTCGATCGTTGGATTAAAATCCTTCGAATTGTTCGATTCGAAGGATTTAATCGTTCGATCGAAGGAATAATCCTTTGATCGTTCGATCGAATTTTCTGCGCTAAATCCTTCGACTTCGATATTCGAAGTCGAAGGATTTCAATTCCTAGTCGAATATCGAGGGTTAATTAACCCTCGATATTCGACCCTTGATACATCTGCCCCTAAAAGTTCACTTAAAGGTAAACAACCCCTTTAATTGAACACCAAGAATAGTTTTGCCTCCAATAAGGATTTATTATATATTAGTTGGGATCAAGCAGAAGGTACTGTCTTTTTATTACAGGAGAAAAGGAAATAATTTCTAAAGAGTTATTGATTAATATTAAGTCTAAATGAGATAGCCTTTATCGATAACAGGTTTCTGGATAATGGATCTTATACCTGTACTTGTTGCCAAAGTACCTTGCTGTTCCTACACATCTTTTTATTGGAAAAGGTTGTCTTGATATGTATCTTAATAAAGGATCACCTGTCCCAACAGTCTCCCCTTGAAGGAGAAGGAAGTTACAATTTACAAAATGGTGCAAATAAATGTAAGGGTGTCGCTACATCAGGTGCATTGCTCATTCTCCAATTAGCAGACTTAGCTGGGTGCACGTTCTCCAATGGCCGCTTTCCACTGGCAAAACTGGTTAGGAAGTTAGTCCAGCACCCAAAATTATGCATTAAACAGCCTTAATTGGTGCAAGGGCATTACAGCAATGTTTCAGACCATGTGGTCTGCTCAGTGGCGGAACTACCGGGGGAGCAGGGGGTGCGAGCGGGCCAGGGCCAGCACCCCCTCAGGGCCCCCCGGCAGTCCGTTCGCCGCTGAAAATGTGGCCAAATGCGTCCGTACGGAGGGGGGCGGGGCCCGGCTGCGCATCACGCACCAGGGCCCGCCCCCCTCAACGAACGCTACTGGGTCTGCTGATAAAACACTGCATGGTCTGAAACGTTGCTGTAATGCCCTTGCACTAATAAAGGCTGTTTTATTCAAAATTTTGGGTGCTGGACTTACTTCCTTGCTCATTCTCCAGCCACGCTATAGCAACTTAGTGCTCCCTATGTGCACATACTGTATAACTAGCCCCTAGACAAAAAAACTGTTATTTTTGCATGAGTATAAGTGACTTATTCCCTAGTAAATAGGTCATGTTTTGTCCCACTTTGACCCTATACTGTCTCTATCACAGCTAATGTATTCCTTATCCTACTCATCCTCACCAGCGGCTCAGTTAGACACTCCTTGCTCCCCTCTCCTGTTGGAACTGCAATGGGAATCATAAAACACTGACCACACATTGCCACGATTCGGCTAAATGTCAGGGGGTCAGTTCCACAGTTAACAGCCTAAACAGCAATGACTCACTTTGTTTGTGAGTGTTGGTTTAATAGAGCAAATCTGACTTGTGTTTTATGTGTCTGTCACCAATAGGACTTGAAATGCTAGAATGCAATTAGCGGCTCTGAGCAAAACAAAGGCACAAATAATGAATCAGTAGTTAAAAATCTCTGTATTGGGGCTCTTACTCATGAGCGTTTTTACCTGCGTTCGGTTTTTCGGCGTTCAGCCGCAGGGGAGCGCAGGAATAGACGCATTTCATTATTTCAAATGGGGCTGTACTCACACAGGCGCATGTAGGCGCCGAACGCAGGAAAAATGCAGCATGTTGCATTCGGCACCTACATGCGCCTGTGTGAGTACAGCCTCATTTGAAATAATGAAATGCGTCTATTCCTGCGCTGCCCCAGCGGCTGAACGGAGCACGGGTAAAAACGCTCATGAGTAAGAGCCCTTAAGGTGCTATAGGGTCCCAGTCTCTAGAATCAGTATGGACCAGATACAGGCTTAACATTTTGTTCGCATTCACAATGGAGTCCTCACTGGGGCTCATTTATTGTGCAGGACGGATTGGGCAGGTGGGACACTGGGAAGGCCCAGTCCAGCTATCGGCACATTGGAAGGGCCTGGCCAATGCGTCTTCGCCAATGGGGCAGTCCACGTCTGTCTGCACCCAAGCTGAGCCAATATTTCTGGGTGCAGTCACCTCAATCAGCAGAGGAGCAGTGGAGGAGTAGATTGAGAAGTGCAGGCCGAGACGCACTTACGTTGTACCCTATATAATGACTAGTGGCACCGTATCAAAAATGGCTTCATCACATTTTCCCATCCTGCACCTTCACTAGTGATGAGTGAATCTGTCCCGTTTGCAAAACGCATTGAAGTCAATGGGCGTCAAAAATAATTTTGTGCGCAAAACTTTTTTCTTATTACAAATGCATCAAAGTCAATTGGTGCTTATTTTGTCTGTAAATGTTTTGTCTTGGTGAGTTTTTTTTTGTCCAAATGCAATTCACTGGGTGCTTTTTCTTATGGGGACTTGTTGCTATGTTGTTGCAGCGAATTTTTTCGCAGCAGATTTCACCGCAGTTTTGCAAAAAAATTCTTAGATGGGGAAATGCAGAAATTCTCAACGAATGCCTGGCAAAAAAATTCACTCACCACTAAGGAAATTATTTACTAAACTCCAAATGCAATTTTTTTTTTATAAAAATCTGACTTTTAAAAAATAGCAAATTTTTCGGAATTTATTATACCCCAGGGATGGAAAAGTCTGAATCTGAAAATCCGGCATCTCAGACCTGTCGATGTCCCAATGATTTTTTGATGTGCACTCGGTTTTATGCAATACCCTGAAGTTTTCAACGTTTTCAGGCAAAAAACATAAGAATTCAGAGTTTTCGGGTGAAAAATCCGGAAAAATCGCGAAAATCTGATTTTTTCCCACAAAGCAAATTTTCAGGAAAATGTAATAATAAATAAGGGTAAAAAAAACCAGAGCGGATTTGATAGCAGAAAATGTTGAGATAAAATCGGACTTTGATAAATTACCGAAAAATACTTTGGTTTGTGCTACTGCCACAATAAGGGGCAGATGTATCAAGGGTCGAATATCGAGGGTTAATTAACCCTCGATATTTGACTAGGAATTGAAATCCTTCGACTTCGAATATCGAAGTCGAAGGATTTAGCGCAGAAAATTCGATCGAACGATTAAATCCTTCGAATCGAATGATCGAAGGAATATCCTTCGATCAAAAAAACTTAGGCAAGCCTATGGGGACCTTCCCCATAGGCTAACATTGAGTTCGGTAGCTTTTATCTGCCGAACTAGGGGGTCGAAGATTTTTTTAAAGAGACAGTACTTCGACTATCGAATGGTCGAATAGTCGAACGATTTTTAGTTCGAATCCTTCGATTCAAAGTCGTAGTCGTAGTCGAAGGTCGAAGTAGCCCATTCGATGGTCGAAGTAGCCCAAAAAACACTTCAAAATTCGAAGTTTTTTTACTTCGAATCCTTCACTCAAATTTAGTGAATCGGCCCCTAAGAGTATCTTTGGTACTACTTTACAAAAATAAATATTAAATCAATAAAGATACAAAAATATAAAATAAAAAAAGAAATAATAAGGAGGAAAACACTCACAGTTCACCTCAGTCCCAAGGTGCAGAAACCAAAAACATTGTATCCAAAAAGTGTGAGGGTCTCCAAAAATAAAGAAACAGATGTAAAAAATAGAAAATTTATTAGGACATGAAGACCTAACGCGTTTCGTGCCTATAGGGGCACTTACTCATATGAGTAACTGCCCCTATAGGCACGAAACGCGTTAGGTCTTTTTGGATACAATGTTTTTGATAAATTACCCCCTAACCTTCCCCATAAATGACCACCTATGTCTTATAGTAATAACTGACATGTAAGTAGCAGCTGCAGTGCATTGAGCTTATTATTGGGCAGTAAATAGATGACAACCCTGCAAAATGCCTATTTCCTAATTCTCTTGGCTGAAAGAACATAGCAGGTCTAATAGTTGGGTATTTTACTGTCCTGGGCATTACATGCTGCTTCTTAGAAACATTATTAAAAGAGCAGATGGATAAGAAGAATGGTATTTTTTAAGGAAAAGTGTCAGCTCTGCAGGTTAAGTTAAACAATTAAGATATTGCTTCAGGCCTTGAATGATTTCATCTCACATTGTGCTGTAACTGTACAAAACTACGGTTTCTTTTATAGCCATTGATCTGGCTCCCTACAGCCACTCAAATTGGGACTGACATGTCAACTCCCACTACTCTCATTACCAGTGATAGGCGAATTTATTCACCAGGCGCGAATTCACGGTGAGTTTGCGCGATTCGCCGCCAGCGAATAAATTCGCGAAACGCCTGCGAAAATTCGCTTCAAAAATTCGCCTGCGTCAAAAATGTTTTTCCGAAAAAACGGACGCTGGCGTCAAAAACGGACGCCGGCGCCCATTTTTGCCGCCAGCGTCCGTTTTTTCGGAAAAACATTTTTGACGCAGGCGAATTTTTGCAAATTTGCCCATCACTACTCATTACTCCCAACTGTTAACTCTGCACACAACAGATAGTACAAGGTATTAACAGCATGGGAAATAAAGAGTTGCTACCTGGTGACCTCAATGGCTGTACCCCTATGCCAATATTCGCCCCTTAAATACTTGCATACAGCAAATCTTTTACAATTCCCATAAACAAGCAATAACAATAAAAATGATGAAAATGAACAATGGCTTTGCATCTGCTACAGGAAGAGATGATCCAGCAAAATCGGAGAGCCACAAGTTTGCATCTCCTACTGTATATAATATAGTTATAACAGTGTACCCCCTGTTGTAAACTATAAGGATATTACAAGTCACTGAGGAGTTCTATGACCATATAAATGATACACGGGTAATGGAACTCCAAGGTGACTTCTATTATCCTTATCTTTTACAACAGGGGGTTATTATCGACCATTATTTATTTAACCAGTGAGTCATGTGACAGAAATTACAACACTAAGCACCATGTATAAGGATATACTGTAATCACAGGCTCTTGTGTATTAAAGGACATGTAAACCCTCCCCACAAAGATTTGATCAGGGAACAGCCTATTTGAAATCTTTAGATACCTGCTATTCTAGTTGTTAAAAGGTTAACAGTATGGCTGCAGCATCCCCTTAATCACTTAGAAATCCTTCTCCTCCTCTAACCCACTCTGCCCCCTCCCTCAGGAATTTATTTACATGAGCATGCTCAGTTCTTCTCAGCTCAGATTACTAAACACACCCTCCAGTCTAACAGCCAATGAAGAGATAGCATTACTGGTTCCCATAGAAACTCTAGCTGTCTGATCCTATTTCTTTCTCCTAACCACCTCTTCTGAGCTCAGTTTAACCGTTACACTGCTCAACCCCAGCAGAACTTTTTTTCAAAGTATGTTCTGCATTGCATGAACTTTACAGTCTACAGGGCAAATTCACTAAGATTTGTAGTTGCGCCAGCGTCCGATTCGCAGCACTTCGCCAGGCGTATTTTCGCCAGCGCTACGCAAATTCAATAAAATCGGAAGTTGCGCTCAGGGGAAGAGTAAGGTTGCGAAGTTGCGCTAGTGTTAATTCACCAAGCAAAGCGAAGTTACGCTAGCGATGCTTAATTTGCATACGGCGCCAAATTGAAGTTACAATGGAGGAATATGTAGCAGCACTACACAAGCCTGGGAAACCTTCAATACAGCAAATAAAATGTTTATTTTGCCCTACACATGTGCCCACTGTATAGTTAAGGTGCCATGAGTTAGGAAATGTAGGGGGGAAGGAGGGGAACCCCAAAAAAAATTTCAATCTTTTTCAGCCTATCACCCATATAAAAATAAAAAATTCCAGCGTTTTTTGGGACTTAGAAAATTTTTTAACTTTTTTTGAAGCAATCCCTATCTACTCTATTGCACTTCGCCTGGTCTGAGGTGACGAAGGAAGTCTGGCGTAAAAGGTAGCGTTCAGCAAAATTCGCGCGTCAGTGAATTTGTGTAGTTACATCCGTAGCGCAAATTCGCCAGGCGTAAGGGTGCGAAGTAACACTAGCGAATTTACGCTAGCGTCCGTTAGTAAATCGGCGAATTAACGAAAATGCGCTATTCACGCTAGCGTTAGGTGCTTCGTCGTTTAGTGAATTTGCCCCTACATGTCTCAATATTACTGATCATGTGTCAGAGGGAAAATGGCCGCCGGGTGGAAGCTTCTATTTGTTTTAGGAAAATGTGATGGCGCTGGCAAATGAAGGGGTATATGTTGTACAAATGATGTGACTTGGGTGGGGAAGATATGCCCAATTTATATACATGGTAGGAAAATGTAGGCTTTACATGTCCTTTAAGATTTCATAGTCATTTATCATTTTGCCAGTGTCGCATACATTAAGTTAAGAGAGAGCTCTTTTTTACCATTGGGCAAGTCTGTCCTCTCATCTGCCTTCCACAATTGCAGGATTCAAAAATACTTAGGACAATATTATTTGTCAAAAGCTTTTTTGGTTGAACCCCCAACAGCATTTGTTGTTGTTATATTGGGAGTTGCAGTATTACAACAATAATGGAAGGGCCATGGATGGCATAGGACTGGTATAAAGCATTAAAGTTGCCAATTTATTTATTGTTTCCATCACACCCTTCTATACCTGCTGCCCCCCCTCTCCCTTCCACTCCACCTTCTTGCCCCACTCTATGAGGCCTATGACTTCCAGGCCTATTTGCACAACCTTCAGACCATCCTGTGAAATTGGTGTCATAATACCCTGTGATTAGTGATGGGCGAATTTGCGGCGTTTTGCTTCGACGAAAAATTCGCGAATTTCGTGCGAAATTCGCGAAACGGCGAAAAATTCACTAAACGGCACCAGCATCTCGTTTTTGATGCCGGCGCCCGTTTTTGACGCCGGCGCCCATTTTTTCGACGCTGGCGTCCGTTTTTCGCCCAAAAAATTTTTTGACGCCGGCGAATTTTTACCGCAAATTTTCGCGGGCGTTTCGCGAATTTATTCGTTGGGCGTGAATCGCGCAAATTCGCGCCTGGCAAATAAATTCGCCCATCACTACCTGTGATCTGTGCGGGATTTTTGCAAAAATACAGTTGCGATTCAAAATAAAAATCACTTAAAACACTTATTTGTTTGTTTTAGTTGATTCCAAAAAGCAATTTGTTTGTGGTCCGAATCAACCTCTTTATTTGTGCTTTACTCAACCCAGTAAGAACTATTGATTGGGCCTGATTCACAGCTGAAACAACTCGTACTCTAACAGATTATCCCAAATACTGTTTGTTGCTGAGATTTCCCATGTCGCTGGTAACAACCTCATTATAAATAGTCTGACATTTCTTGCCATCCTATCAATAAGCGTTACTTATTGCATAAAGAGAGACGTGTATTTAGGGCAGAGGTCTCAGTGATGAGCAATTCTTGCCGTTATATTAACCACGCGAAAGTAGTGGAAATTGCCATCTTTTTCGTTATTTTAAAGAACTTGTAGTCTACAGTCTGGTTTCTATGATAAAAACAACCTATGTCAGTATTATGGTGCCCACACTTGAGCAGATTACTGCCGACAACTTGAAGGTATGGTATGGGACCTGCCAACCAGAAGACCAGATAACAGGTTTTCCTGTTATTTGGATCTCCATACCTTTAGTCTAATAAATAAATAAAATGACTGAAATATTAAACATGGGGTGCCCAAAAGGTAGATGGGGGATCTATCAGTAGACCTTTAGCTGGTGATCAGTAGATCTCAAGACTGTGTCAACAAACAACTTGTCTATATCACCCTCCTGTTTTATACTTTTCATTCAGATATTTATTATGTTCAGGTTACATAAGAAATAGTTGTTTGTTAGATCTAGCAAAGCACATGCTCATAAATCAATATTTCAGTAATTTTCCATGGAACAGAATGTTAACATTGCTTTTATGGATGTAGATCATAATGGGACAACATCACTAAAAGTAGACTTCGCATTAGTAAAGTATGGGCCCTCCTGCATTAACCATACTTAAACGGCATGTAAATGCAAAAAAATAAAATCCCATTTTTACTTTCTTTAATGAAAAATAAACCTATCTCCAATATACTTTAATTAAAAAATGTGTACCGTCTTTATAAGAAACCTGACTGAATGCAGTGAAATTCTCCCTTCATTTACTGCTGGGGATAGGAATTGTCAGACGGTCCCTAACTGCTCTGCAGGGAAACAATCATACTTATGAACAGCAGGGGGAGCCCCCGCCTTACTTCCCAGCCATGCAGAATTCAAGCAGCTTTGTTTATGATGATCCCCAAGACCACACTGAGCATGTGCACAGTCTTGGGCAAAGATGTTTAACAAAGTTACAAGATGGTGACCCCCTGTGGCCAACTTTGAAAGCATAAATCATTTGTTTGATTAGGCTTGTGGTGCAGTAAGTTCATGTTTATGTTTAGTATACAAAATACAGCATTTCTAGCCATATTTTATTTTAGACTTTACATACCCGTTAAAACCAGAAAGCAGAAGGTGGTTTATTGTAACAGGTCACAAACCAACACAACCTCCTGCATTAAACCCAATAGGATAGGTTGCCTCCAACAAGGATTAATTATATCTTAGTTGGATCAAGTACAAGATAAACTGGAAATTGTGTTTTAAAATTAGAATTATCTTCTTAAAATTAAGTGTATCACGTAATTCAGAGCTTTCTGGAAAATGGGTTTCTGGATAATGGATCCCATACCCTTGCCTTTCCTAGTCAATCACTGACTTGGTTCATCCAGAATTTAATTGGGCACACAAATCCCTGTTGGCACAGGCTCAGTGAAGCCAAGTATTTGGCTATGCTAATTCTTTGTTTTTTTTGTAACTTTTATTTTTATTGATTAAAAAAAAAATAGCAAATTAAGACATATAAATTTACATTTCGAACAGAGTACCAATGAATTGTTGCTTGACAATTTCCAGTAATGAGATACCAAATTTACGTTTCTTCACAATAACGTAGATAACGTTCTGTTTTATAACATCAGTTTGAGGAGCTTGGGTTTGATTGTTGAAGTCGTGGAGAGCTAGGCGTCTCAAAATCCAACATTTTTTGAAATCAGCCTTGAAGACAATACGAAGAGCCGGAATTTGAAGATAAAAATGGAAACTTTTACTAGGAAAAACAATTTGACCATTGAAAAAACTTCTGCCTTGTATATGTACATCTATCTTCCCCTGCCAAAAGAAAAAAATATATATTTTACTGCTCTGGTTCCCTAACTTTTATCATCAGCCCAAAACAAATCTTGTGTATTCTCCCAGGTCAACAAATCTGGGCCAATAAGTACAGGTAAGGGATCCTGGGATCCGTCTGAAAACCTGGAATCCGAATTACAGAAAGGCCATCTCCCATAGGCTCCATTTTATCCAAATAATCCAATTTTTAAAAAACTATTTCCTTTTTCTCTGTAATAATAAAATAGTACCTTGTACTTGACCCAAACTAAGATGAAATTAATCCTTATTGGAGGCAAAACCAGTCAAAGAAAGATCCATTATCCAAGAAGCCCCAGGTCCCGAGCATTCTGGATAACAGGTCCCATAGCCCATATGGGAACATGTCACTGGCTGCTTTATGCAGGGGCTGAACTACAGAGAAAGCTGACAATGCAGGTGTGAGGGGCCGGGTCTGCTTCTTCTGTAGGTGAGCCGGCAGGTACCTGCGATGCATGCGAAATCGTGGGTGGATTTTATTTCACATTGTGGGTCACCAACAATTTCACATGCACCGCGTGTAAGGGGAATTTCTTGACACAGACCCCAAACATAAAAAGGTCGGAACACCAATTCTTAAAAAAAATGAAACTTCTTTATTTTTCTGATACGTTACTGGCAGTCATATACAAATTCCAAAAGACTTTTCAATTGCCGTTTCCACTTTA
This sequence comes from Xenopus petersii, assembly GCA_038501925.1. Lineage (NCBI taxonomy): Eukaryota > Metazoa > Chordata > Amphibia > Anura > Pipidae > Xenopus > Xenopus petersii. The sequence goes on from CM076675.1 coordinate 4,163,235, forward strand.
AACTTTCGATTGCTTTCTGACTTAGTAGTCTGTGCGTTACTACCCAGCGTTTAGAATAGGGTTACTTTTCTACTCACAACCTGCTGGTCCTCATCGGTCTGGCTCGGTGATCCGGCGTACCACTACACCCCTTCACCATTCCACCAGTCTCCCGCTTCGATCATCCGACACTCGACCAGTGCCCCTTGACCACTCCGGCGGGTACCAGCCACCTGGACTTGAAGTTTTCTACTTGCACCCTCTCTTGCCTAACAACCTCTATTACCCTATCTTGGGAATTATTCCCCGGATCCTAATCCGACTACGCTCCTTGTCGGGGCAAAAGACTACCCATACTAACTTCCCTGTCTCAGACACCTAGTGCCTGCTAACTATGAACTACTATGCTAACTTCTATCTTACTTTCCTTTCTGCTGTGGTTCTTCTTCAGGACTCCTCCTCCTCTGACAGCCTCCTGCCATTCAGACTCTAACTCTAGGGTGTGGCCTTCTTTTATACCTGCCCAGCTTCCCAGTCACTGCTGTATCACTTCCTCTGCATGTGCTGGTCCTCATTCTGTTCATGTGCCTCCCATCTGCTAATGGGGAATAAATTACACTTTTTTTTACCCTTGAGCTCCACCTGCTGGCCACTCACCCAAATAACACTCTACTGCCACCTAGTGGATGTTTGAGATAACCCTTTACACAGTGTTTCATACAAATTCTCATTAACATCACATAATTCACAAACAACATTTTAACCATTTCACCCTCTCACAACACAATTCACTCTCTTACACGCGGATCATCAACAATCTCAGCCGGGATGGTGGGAGCCTGGAGGAAACATTTTGCAGGGGATACTGGGCTGCCATTGTTACGTCACTGGCTGTATATATATATATATATATATCCACACTATAAGCACAGGGGACATGCTTACTGCAGGTACCACAAACATTCTGTATACATTGAGCCCATAGCTCTCCTGCGGTGAATTCTTCATACTGAGTTGCAAACATTCTGGGTCTTTATTACAGCACAAAACAAGTGCTGAGGTCCTTCTGCTGCACCTGAGAAATATCCGTGAAGGAATGAACGACTATGAGTCAGTGCTGCTTATTCTGCCAGCCCCTTAGTCTGAACAACTAATGAACAATCATTTTCTCCATTCTATTGTTTCTCTTACCCGAAAAATATATATGAAATAAAAACCTTGAAACAGGTTCATACGGCTGTTGTTATGTCTTACCGGCTGGCACGGCTGCAGAAGCGCAAGGGTAAAACACAACTTTCACGGAAGAGAATTGTGTATAAATTCCAAGGTTCGATTTATTCAGCCCATAATATGTATGTGGACAAAAACCTAAGAAACACCTTATTCTTGTGTGTGTATAGAGAATATCTCTAGAGCAGGAACTGACAGTTGAGCATTTGCTCTCTTTCTCCTGTTAATCCCTGCTAATTATTTAGGTTCAAGCGGAGCAGAAATCAAATACCATTAACAAAGAAATACAAAGGGAATTGTGATAAAGGTGAACAAATATTTTTATACATTTTTTGGTGGGTGGGTATGACTTTTCTAAAGTAGGTACAAGAAAAGAACACACTGGCACACGAGGCTTGTATCTGCAGGGCGAACCCTTGCAAAAAATTTACCGCAGTAAATTTTTTGCAAGGGTTCGCCCTGCAGATACAAGCCTCGTGTGCCAGTGTGTTCTTTTCTTGTACCAGTTACCGGGAGGTTGCCGTATCCTCCATTCATTGAGCACCGAGCTAATCTTCATAGCTGCACAAAGGGTGTGCGAGAGTCTACTTCAATTTTCTAAAGTAGGGACAGTGTTTAGTATTCAATTGATTGGATTTACTTGAGTCCTAGATGTTGAATGAATGAGTAGGCTAAGGCTAAGTGTTTAAACCTGGGCTCCTCTGTGTTCTGTTTTAAAGCGTTAGCCACAGGGGAGCACAGGACGGAATGCAGCTTAATTGAAAGGGTTAATTTAAAGAGTCCCATACTCACACAGGCACATAAAAGGAACACAGCGTGGGAATGACCACAAGTCGTGGGGGTTCTAGGGCCCGGACCTGGGGGAGGCTACTGAAGAGGTGCAATGTGCCATTGTGGCCTAGGCATGTGCAACGTTGGATTGGGGGCCCAGGGGCCTCCATACCATCCCCCACACCCCCCAGCCGCAAGGTCCTCTTTGCCGCCAAGGACAACCAGGAGTGTCAGTGTGGCCGGGGTCACGGAGGGAGATAAGGAGAGGGAATACAGGGAGCTGGACCGGCGGGACCCAAAAGAGCCACTGCCCACCAGGTTTTTCCCAGTGTCCGACCGGCACAGTCCGACTAGGGTTGCCACCTTTTCCTAAAATTTTTACCGGCTGGTGGGATCAAAAGGGGGAAGGCTGTGATGTAAAAGGGGCGGGCCATGGTGTAAAATGGGCGTGGCGGCATCGCAGCGAAGGCCAGAAGGAGGACAGAAGTTACGTTTCCAGCGGATTGGGGGTGGGCCAAGGGGTCTTGTTAAGGGTATTACAAATTCACAGGCAGCTACGTTGCTGGTAAATTTGTGATCGCCAAGAAGAGTTGTTAACGTCGCACCATCCAAGATTTGTGAATCAAGAATAATAAGTGTGGAAAAGAGGAAAACACTCCGGATCCATTACTGTGAAAAGTTCATTGTGATTTACAATAAATTCCGTGGGATCGTTAAAACCCAATGTTTCAAATTATTTGATCACTTGTGCAAACAAAACTTTTGTTGGTGGTCAGTTCATTGGTTGTACAAATTCATTAGGGAATTAATCATTATAAAGTGCTTTAGTGCCAAAAAGTATCAAATCTGTAGTAGGCAGTTCTCAGTCCACTGGTACCAAAATAATGTTTGGACTTAATTAAAACATAACATTTAATAGCTCTATTAAAACATAAATCTTGAGGGAAAAATCAATTATATTAAAAACAATTAAGAATATTTGATGTGTATCGATCGGGTGTAAAGTATTAGGGATACTCAGTGTAAATAGCAGTTACTATCAGACCTATAAACCCTCTATAATAAATGACCATTGATAATAAGTTAACTTGGCCAGTGGTCAAGTGATCAGATCATTTGAAACATCGTTTTTTTTTTCTAATCACATGAAATTTATTGTGAATCACAACGAACTTTTCACAGTAATGGACTGAGCACTATCAGTAGTGTTTTCCTCTGTTCCACATATATTATTCTTGATTCACAAATCTTGGATGGTGCGACGTTAAAGGGCATGTAAAGTCCAAAATAGAATAAGGCTAGAAATGCTGTATTTTGTATACTAAACATAAACATGAACTTACTGCACCACAAGCCTAATCAAACAAATGATTTATGCTTTCAAAGTTGGCCACAGGGGGTCACCATCTTGTAACTTTGTTATACATCTTTGCAAGACCAAGACTGTGCACATGCTCAGTGTGGTCTGGGCTGCTTAGGGATCGTCATAAACAAAGCTGCTTGAGTTCTGCATGGCTGGGAAGTAAGGCGGGGGCTCCCCCTGCTGTTCATAAGTATGATTGTTTCCCTGCAGAGCAGTTAGGGACTGTCTGACAATTCCTATCCACAGCAGTAAATGAAGGGAGAATTTCACTGCATATAGTCAGGTTTCTTATAAAAACGGTACACATTTTTTAATTAAAGTATATTGGAGATAGGTTTCTTTTTCATTAAAGGAAGTAAAAATGGGATTTTATTTTTTTGCGTTTACATGCCCTTTAACAACTCTTCTTGGCGGTTCTCGGTTGATCCTTTTTCGATTTGACTTTTAAAAGGTTCTTTCTCTGTGTATAAGACAAAGACATACAACACGTCAGACATTCTTCATGAGTAATTATTGAAGGTGGAGTATTCCACTGGCTAGATTTGTTTTACAGCTTATCTCTGGCAGAAGCCTCTCTCTGTGTCTAAGCACATACATGTCACTATCTGTCCATGGCCACAGTCATCCCGGGGAGCAGACAAGGACAATCAAGGTGTGTTGTTACCTGCCTGTGCTCCTACTACACTACCCAGAATACTCAGCAAATGACTGTTATGGGATGTTACCCTCTATTCTGGGGCCGAATAAAGGGAAATTTATTTTTTATTTTCTAGGAGAGATCTTTTCTTAATTACTGAATGTAACAAGCTTTTCTCATTCCTTCAATCCAAGGCAATTTCAGTAAAATATACCTACTATACATATCATATATCTGCCTGGCAACTGTGGTTTCTCCGGTAATTACAGAAGGGCTGGACAAAGCCTGAGCCCACTGAGATTAGGGGAAGGCAGGGGGTAGAGTGTAAGGGAGAGTGAGGGAATGGCAGAGAGAGAGAACCCTGAGACATCTGCGAGTAGCTTCTCTCTGCTCTCTCTCTTCCCTCCCACTCCTCCCACTCACACCTGCCATTATACAGATTTCCACCAGCTCAATGTGATACAAGGGCCAATCCCAGCGCTTCGGCATTTAAAGAGATAGTGGGACTCTCAGCTGCTTCCGTTAACTGAATAAAAGAATAACTGCTCTAAGAAACAGAAGTACTTGCCTTAGAAGCATTCAGCTTTTCTGCAAATGTGTTTTACTGATAGAGAAAACCACGAATAGAACCATCTGCTTATAGGAGATCTGCTGTATTAACATAGATATAAATACACCTATGTGTGACAAATACATTCCCCTTCCATCTATATCTATTTATCTATCTATTTATCTATCTATCTATCTATCTATCTATCTATCTATCTATCTATCTATCTATCTATCTATCATCTATCTATCTATCTATCTATCTATCTATCTATCTATATCTATCTATCTATCTATCTATCTATCATCTATCTATCTATCTATCTATCTATCTATCATCTATCTATCTATCTATCTATCTATCTATCTATCTATCTATCTATCTATCTATCTATCATCTATCTATCTATCTATCTATCTATCTATCTATCTATCTATCTATCTATCTATCTATCATCTATCTATCTATCTATCTATCTATCTATCTATCATCTATCTATCTATCTATCTATCTATCTATCTATCTATCTATCATCTATCTATCTATCTATCTATCTATCTATCTATCATCTATCTATCTATCTATCTATCTATCTATCTATCTATCTATCTATCTATCTAACATCTATATATCTATCAACCCATCTGCTGTATCTACCCATCCATCTATCAGTACATCATTGTCAGGAGCGCCAGTTGGCGCTCCTGTCTCCGTCGGCATCCAAGGCAAGATGGTGGCACCCATGTTCCATGTGGATCAACGCCGGTGTGTTGACGCCAGCGTGATGAAACTTTGAAATAAAAGGACTTCCAGGTCACAGGTTCGATGCCTGAATATAGGAATTGCTAGATCGTGTTCCTGAGTTCTTAAATTCCTGAATTCCTGCTTCCTGACCCTTGGCTGGACCCTGATTTTGATTCCTGCTGCCTGCCTTGCTGAACATTTGCCTGAACTTGACTATGCTTACGCCTGACCCCTTTCTGGATACCGCCAACTTGGACTTTGACCCGTAGCTTCCTCCTTGGTCCTGACTACTCCCGCTGGGAGCCAATAGGCCCCCTCACAATCATACACTGCTATACAGTATCTAACACTAGAGGGAACATCCACAGAGGGACAGAGGAGGGAGGGACAGAGGAGGGAGGGACAAAGGAAAGAGGGAGGGACCGAGGAGCCAGCAATAGAGGGGGTAGGCAAGACCTGCATAGGGGAGCGAATCCGGACTAGGGGTAAGCAGAAGAATTTTGAACAGGCACCTGCCCAAGACCCCCACAGTGTTGTGCCCTAGGCAGGTGCCTCTTCTGCCCACCCCTAGTTCTGGCCCTGACTGTAGATAAGAACCAGTGCGCACTTCATATAACATATGGACACAAGAGAGTCTTGGAATTAGCATGGCTTCAAAAAGGAGTTACTACCAGGACTCCATTTGCATATTGTGTCTGTACTCTCTCAACTGAATTTGACTTGTTGTACCAAATACAAATATATTTTTTTTACAGGTGCAAACACTGGTAGACTAAAATGCCATTTGTACATAAATTAACTAGGAGAAATTTTACTGCTACATTTTCACTTATTACAGTCATATGAAAAAGTTTGGGAACCCCTCTTAATTCTTGGAGTTTTGTTTATCATTGGCTGAGCGTTCAAAGTAGCAACTTCCTTTTAATATATAACTTGCCTTATGGAAACAAAAATATTTCAGCAGTGACATAAAGTTTATTGGATTAACAGAAAATATACAATATGCATCATAACTAAATTAGACAGGTGCATAAATTTGGGCACCCCAGCAGAGATATTCCATCAATACTTAGTTACAAATGTAACAGCCTCTAGACGCGTTCTCTACTGTGTGTCCTGTGCTTGAATGGCTGCCCCCATGGCTACACAGCAGCTTGTTTATATAAACTATAGTAGTACTTATCTGTTATCTACTGTGTATCCTGTGCTTGAATGGCTGCCCCCATGGCTACACAGCAGCTTGTTTATATAAACTATAGTAGTACTTATCTGTTATCTACTGTGTATCCTGTGCTTGAATGGCTGCCCGCATGGCTACACAGCAGCTTGTTTATATAAAACTATAGTAGTGTTTCTGAAGCAAACATGCCAGTTTTACCAGTGCAGGGTAACAGTATATTATATTGTCATTCATTCAAGACACTTTCAGTTTTTGGTGTTACTGTTCCTTTAACCATCAATATAGGTAGGTACCCAGCAGCTGAAGAACTGTGCATGCTGAGGATGCTGGGAGCTGTAGTTTTGTGATGCCTGAAGTAGCAAAGGTTACCTGTCTCACCCTATAGGGAGGTCTCCAAACCTCAAGATATTTCCACTAGTGCTCCCATAAACCCCCAACTGCACAGAACCTTGGAGAGGATTTGTCGTTCTTTTAGAAACTGTTTCTTTCTATTTATCACATGATCTTTCTATTCTTGATTGTGTGTGGGCATTCCTACAATAATTCTTATTTTCTCTTTCTTCCCATTATTCAGTCTCCATTGTCTGTGTTATTCCCCTTCTCTCTCTCCCCCCCTCTCTCTCTGTCCCTCTCTCTCTGCCTCTGTCTCTCTCTGTGTCCCTCTCTCTCTTTCTGTCTCTGTCTCAATCTATGTCTCTCTCTCTCTTTCTCTCTCTGTCTCTATCTATGTCTCTCTCTCTATCTCTCTGCCTCTCGCTCTCTCTGTCTCTCTCTCTCTCTCTCTGTCTCTCTCTGACTCTCTCTCATTGTCAGTCTCTCTCTCTGTGTCTCTCTCTCTCTGTCTCTCTCATTCCCTCTCTCTATTCCCTTTGCTGTGTCTTCAAAGCTGTGACTCAGAGACATTAATAGTCGTTTCTCTGCAGGGGCTGAAATCATTTCGGTGTTATTAGTCACTGGCGCTCGGCTCTGTAAGAAGAGAAGTCTGTAGCCACCGTGATAGAGCCGAGCTTTTCCCACTTCCAATACAATACTAATGTGAGTGTGCGGCACCAAGCTGGGCTGCCAGTCTGTGTATGGACTAACCATTAATGGGCACGTCGGCCCTCCTGCATGGGGGGAACTCTATGTCTAGAGCGTATGCAAATGTCATATCTAGTACTAGGCCTGTCTATCTGTACAGGTATGGGACCTGTTATCCAGAATGCTTGGGACCTGGGGTTTTCTGGATAAGGGACCTTTCTGTTAAAAATGTGAGATATTTGATTATAATGGAGTCTATAGGAGACAGCCTTCCTGTAATTCAGAGCTTTCTGGATAAAGGATGTACAGATGACTGATCCCATCCCTGTATCAGTATCACCCATGCAGCAGTTCATATATGGTCTGTATCCTGCCTTGGGAATCTATAGTACCTGCTATCCACTGATTTATTGTCTCCATCTGTTTATAAATCTTGTAACCATCAGTTTATTTTACATCTCTATGTCTCTTACATCTGCTACTTGGGCCTTGTCATACAGTGAATTACAGGCTTAATTCAATTCCCAGGAGAGACCCAGCATTTGTCCAAGGCCCCCCTTACCTTATAGATACTGATCTCTATAGACCATTGAGCCATAACTTTGTTAACATATATAATAATATTAAATGGATAATGTCATGATTTTTATGGTGTAGTTTTTAGTTCTAAATGACACTGTTTAAACTGCAAATAATTCACTGTACAATATAAAATGTCATTCCTGAACCAGCAATTGTATTTAGTTGTAATATTGGTGTGTAGGTGCATCTCAGGTCATTTTGCCTGGTCATGTGATTTCAGAAAGAGCCAGCACTTTAGGATGGAACTGCTTTCTGGCAGGCTGTTGTTTCTCCTACTCAATGTAACTGAATGTGTCTCAGTGGGACCTGGATTTTACTATTGAGTGCTGTTCTTAGATCTACCAGGCAGCTGTTATCTTGTGTTAGGGAGCTGCTATCTGGTTACCTTCCCATTGTTCTGTTGTTAGGCTGCTGGGGGGAAAGGAGGGGGTGATATCCCTCCAACTTGCAGTACAGCAGTAAAGAGAGACTAAAGTTTATCGAAGCAGAAGTCACAGGACTTGGGGCAGCTGGGAAACTGACAATGTGTCTAGCCCCATGTCAGATTTCAAAAAATTTGGGAACACGTCAGAATACTCATGCACATAAAAATTGTCGCTCATCAAAATTATTCCGACACTCATTGACTTTAATGCATTTTGGACAAAATAGTCGTGTGTATAAAAGTTGTCAAAACGGACACGCGTCAAAGTTATGTTGACGGCCATTGACTTCAATGCGTTTCACAAATTTTTCACCGTTTCGCAAATTTCACAGTTAAAAAAAAAAAGCAAAACAGGGCAAATTCGCCCATCACTAATAATGGTCTGGGAGTTCAGAACTGGGCAACTAACTTTCATATTGAATGAATATTACATGAATCTACTGATTCGTCACATTTCTTCTTCTTCATCATCTCTCTCTTACTCTGCCCATCTAACTGATCCATTGTCCATCTATATTATGCCCCAATCAGTTTATTCAACTGGACACACAGCCACAAAATCTCACGGAATAAAAGTTTGTGGCAGGTCTAGTAACCCATAGCAACCAATCAATGGGTGGTATTTACTACTAAACTGTTTAAAAGCAGCTGATTGGTTTCTGTCAGTTAAGAAACCTGGTGCAAATGACATTAGTGCCTGTTCTGAAGAGACAAATTCAGACTTAAAGGGCAAGAAACAAGCCCTGGGGGAGCCATTATTCTCTTTGGCAAAAGCCTCCACTGCTCAGCTCTACACAGACGCACACAAAAGAAATACACTGTAGTGTGCAATAACAATCAGAATGATAGCTGACAATTAGACAACAGACGAACCAGCAGTTTGTGTAACTCTGATAATCAGAATAAAACCACATATGAGTGAATGTAATTGTAGCGCAGAATTATAACTTGCACTGGCAATGGCCGAAGCACATAGAGAACCAGCAAGTGCAGAGAGTGTGCTGCCATCATGTGCTCATGTGAGGTAATGCAAGTGAATACAAGGGCAAGAAGTGATTTATGGCTTTATATGACTAATGACTGTAACTTATTTATGTTATAGAACTTATTACTATAACATTTATTTTATAGAACTTATTATTATAATTTATTTATTTTATAGAACTTATTACTGTAAGAGATTTGTTTACACATTTGTATTGTCTTTAAAGGGCATGTAAAGTGTAAAATAGAATAAGGCTAGAAATGCTGTATTTTGTATACTAAACATAAACATGAACTTACTGCACCACAAGCCTAATCAAACACATGATTTATGCTACAGGGGGTCACCATCTTGTAACTTTGTTATACATCTTTGCAAGACCAAGACTGTGCACATGCTCAGTGTGGTCTTGGGGATCATCATAAACAAAGCTGCTTGAGTTCTGCATGGCTGGGAAGTAAGACGGGGGCTCCCCCTGCTGTACATAAGTATGATTGTTTCCCTGCAGAGCAGTTAGGGACCGTCTGACAATTCCTATCCACAGCAGTAAATGAAGGGAGAATTTCACTGCATACAGTCAGGTTTCTTTAAAAACGGTACACATTTTTTAATTAAAGTATATTATTAGTTGCTATATATAGTTGCTGCTTGCTGCCAGTACCTCTCTGGTTGGAGCCGAGGGCTCGAGGCTACTAATGCTGATAAAAAAAAGTTCAAATTTCGAATGATTTTTTTGGCTACTTCGACCATCAAATGGGCTACTTCGACCTTTGACTACGACTTCAACTTCAAATTGAACGATTCAAACTAAAAATCGATTGACTATTCGACCATTCGATAATTGAAGTACTGTCTCTTTAAAAAAAACTTCGACCCCCTACTTTGCCACCTAAAAACTTACTGAACCTCAATGTTAGCCTATGGGGAAGGTCCCCATAGGCCTTGTAAGCTTTTTTTGGTTGAAGAAAAATCGTTCAATCGATGGATTAAAATCCTTCGAATCGAACGTTTCAAAGGGTATAATCGTTCGAATTGCGGTAAATCCTTCGACTTTGATATTCGAAGTCGAAGGATTTAACTTCGGCAGTCGAATATCGAGGGTTAATTAACCCTCGATATTCGACCCTATGTAAATCTGCTCCCATATATATATACACAATGATATTCGTTGGGAGGGATAAACAATTCTTTTGGCCAATACAGATTGCTACAGTGACAAGTATATGGAAGAAAGAATAGACACTGATTTTACTGTAAAGAATGTGAGAAAATTGATGTATTTGCCACAAGCAGGGTCGGACTGGGGCAGTCACTGGGCTGTTACTGTGGGGGTAAAATTGGAGCCTGGGGCAGAAGGGTTTCTGGTTTAGGAAACACAAGGCACAGATCACTTGTGCCCAAAAGAGCTGTAATTAATGTGGCACTGGATATGTTTACGGAGATGCCAACTAATCCCTGGTCATTGGAGTGATTTATTTTTCCACCTAATTACTGTTACTTCTGTAACTACAATGAAATAATCAATAACGCTGCAAGTGGATCATTGTGGCACAAGGTTTACTTGGATTATCTACTGATATCAACTCACTTTCATCCCCAAGTTCATTCCGCTAAACCCGGCCATAGACGCAAACATAAACTTGTACAAACCTTCATTTTGTACGATTTTCGGACTGTGTTTATGGATCATGCCGATATTTTCCGTACCATGACGATCAGTCGTTTAGTCAATCGGACAGGTTAGAAGATTTCTGGCAGCTAATGATAATAACTACATCTATGTCTATGGGCAGCATTAGTTTTCTCTCGTTTTATATTTTCCCGACTATTCATTAGTCCTGGGAATAATATGTTTTAGAAATGTTTGTCATGGGAATCTCTCCAATTAGCTCCTTGCAAGCAGCATGTTAGCTCTTGTGCCATTGCCTTGCCTCTTTAAAGGGATACTGTCATGGGAAAAAAAAATTTTTCAAAATGAATCAGTTAATAGTGCTGCTCCAGCAGAATTCTGCACTGAAATCCATTTCTCAAAAGAGCAAACAGATTTTTTTTATATTCAATTTTGAAATCTGACATGGGGCTAGACATTTTGTCAATTTCCCAGCTGCCCCATGTCATGTGACTGACTTATGCCTGCACTTCAGGAGAGAAATGCTTTCTGGCAGGCTGTTGTTTCTCCTACTCAATGTAACTGAATGTGTCTCAGTGGGACCTGGATTTTACTATTGAGTGTTGTTCTTAGATCTACCAGGCAGCTGTTATCTTGTGTTAGGGAGCTGGTATCTGTTTACCTTCCCATTGTTCTTTTATTTGGCTGCTGGGGGGGGGGAGGTAGGGGGTGATATCACTCCAACTTGCAGTACAGCAGTAAAGAGTGATTGAAGTGTATCAGAGCACAAGTCACATGACTGGGGCAGCTGGGAAATTGACAATATGTCTAGCCCCATGTCAGGTTTCAAAATTGAATATAAAAAAATCTGTTTGCTCTTTTGAGAAATGGATTTCAGTGCAGAATTCTGCTGGAGCAGCACTATTAACTGATTCATTTTGAAAAAAATGTTTTTCCCATGACAGTAACCCTTTAACTTCTTACTATTCATCAACTCCTTGACCAACTGCAACATTCTCTGTGTGCCAAACATCTCAGCCCTTCATATCTGCATTTTATATATGAAAGGGAACTGCCATATTGCTCTGCAACAGATCATTACCTTTCCTACCAGTAGGGTATAGGTGCGCTTTAAGAACGCAACTTTGCAGTTTAACCTGTTTAATAGGAAATCTGAGAGTACATGGAATAGTAACATGCGACACAATCAGATATAACGGAATGGCATTACTCATACATAATAACCTTCTTCTACAAAGGCAGCAACATCAAATATAAAAATGACCTTCTACAAAAGAAACAGAGAACATTCTTTGTATCCATTGTTTATCCGGAACAATGTGACTTGCGGCTCTTGAGATTTCCACTTCAATATGAACTTTTTCCACTTTTGCCGGCCTCATGCACTTTCATATTGTTACCTTGCCAAATCTGCACTCTAGATGTTTTACCCTTTATATGCCACCCCTTTACAATCATCAATGCCAGGGTTAATATACTGTTGCTGATAACTGGCAACAAGACTTTTTATACTATGACCAGCAGTAAAGAAGTTAGGGACCACCTTATGGGGTTTACCTTGACATGGATACGGTGGCTTATCAACTTTATGATCATAGCTTAAAATATGTCAATAAAACCCCCTGTTTTTATAAACACATGCACTTGCCATTATACTGAATTACTTGTGAGACAGGGGACCAGGGAATGTGCATTGATTAATTGGCCAAATCAGTAGCACTTCCATTGTATTGAAACACATTTTTATTTGGCCTTGGAGTGCTCCCACAACAACACTTTTTTGTACTTTAACCACTAGGGGTGCAGAATGGATCACTTGGGACCTGCCAAAGCTGCGATCGACACTCATGGTGGACCCTCCATACACTCAATAATTCCAATAGCTATACTAAGGGGCCCATTTACTTAGCTCGAGTGAAGGAATAGAATAAAAAAAACTTCGAATTTCGAATGTTTTTTATGGCTACTTCGACCATCGAATGGGCTACTTCGACCACGACTTCGAATGGAACGATAAAAAATCGACTATTCGACCATTCCATAGTCGAAGTACTGTCTCTTTAAAAAAAAAACTTTGACCCCCTACTTCGCCACCTAAAACCTACCAAGGTCAATGTTAGCCTATGGGGAAGGCCACCAAAGGTTACCATTTCATTGGAAACAATCAACGGGTTGTTTTGATGAGCAACAATATGGCAGCTCAATAAACACACATAAAAAACAAGGCCAATATGCTTTAATCACTGATAGAAAAAAGACAAATGAAACCCTACTAATAAATAGTATCAACATTTCAGGTAACTGCTCTCAGCAATGTGCAGGTCAGTCATTCCCTATCCAGCACCTGCCACTAACCCAACCAGGGATGCGCCCAATCCAGGATTCGGTTCGGGATTCGGCCTTTTTCAGCAGGATTCGGATTCGGCCGAATCCTTCTGCCCGGCCGAACCGAATTTGCATATGCAAATTAGGGGCGGCGGAGGGAAATCGTGTGACTGTCACAAAACAAGTAAAAAATATTTTCCCCTTTCAACCCCTAATTTGCATATGCAAATTAGGGTTCGGTATTCGGACTGAATCTTTCACGAAGGATTCGGGGGTTCGGCCGAATCCAAAATAGTGGATTCGGTGCATCCCTAAACTCAACCCGTCACAATCTTTTTTTGGTGCCTCCACAGAACTGACCCCTCTGAGTTCCATCTCTGCTTTACTGCTACAGCAAATGTCTTTTCTACTTCACATTAAGAAAAATTTATGTCAGAGCCCAAACAGGCTCCAAGAAACATGATTCCTTTATTCAATAAGACTGAAATTCCCAAAAGGCTTGTAGATGATTTAGAACGACGTGATTTTTACAAGGCTCATCATTGGGGGAATTACTTAATTGCAGCAGCTTCTGTCCTGTGAACACACACCTTGATACGAAGGTCTTTTCCCAGACACTAGACAAGATGGCTCCCGGAAAGCAAATAAAACAAACCGTTTTCTTCTTATAAGAGCAGGTTTTTGGGAGTAATAGTTCTACAAAGTGCTGATCAGTGAAGACGGCATATGTTGCGGCACTACCAATGAAGACCAGAAGGGGGCGTCTTCTCATCCTTATTGCTCTCCAAAGAAAATGGAGGAATTCGAACATCAAAGTGTGAGCCATCAGGCCTTTCACAACGAAATGTACCCCTGAAAAGATAAACAGACGGTGAGTATTGTACTTTTATGCCTTTCTATATGATTCTCCTATAAAAGGTTGTTTTTTTTTTTTTTTTAAAGTGTATATTACAGTTTTGGTAACTAAGGATTTCTGCCCAATGAAATCAGCAACTGCAGCAACAGTGGCTCCGTGCATAGTTTTTAGTTTTTAATTGCCAATGCAATTAGACCCGTTACCCTAAATAATAAATGATTTAAATCTTGTTTCCTTCAGTCTTGGAATTCACAAACACAGTAGACAGGCAGCAGCCATTTTGTAGACACTGTTGTTTATGCACCAGAATGGGGGGAGGGGGGACCCACGCCAAGGTTACACAATTAAATAGTGTGAGGAAGGAGGGGGGAATGTGAGGAGTGCAGTGACCTATATGAGGAGCAAAATGTAACTGATTGCCATGTAGAATCACCTTAAAGGACCGGTAACATCAAAAACATTTCTTGAAATATTCATTAGCATACATTGGAAAAAAAGCACTAAGACAAATTAAACTTTCAAATTGCAAAGTCTTTATTAAGAAATAACTTACCGAAACTCCGCTTCCACTCCTCTTCAGGAAGCGAGCGGACTATCCATCGTGCATTGCTCGATTTCTCCTCCCTGCCGTCCTTATAGAAGACAGCCAGGGAGGAGAAATCAATCGTCAACTTAACGAAACTCCACTCGCGCTCCTCTTTAGAAATTGAGCAGGCGATCCATTGTGCGGTGCTCAATTTCTCCTCCCTGCCGTCCTTATAGGAGATAGCCAGGGAGGAGAAATCAATCGTCAACTTAACAAAAATCCACTCGCGCTCCTCTTTAGAAATTGAGCGGGCAATCCATTGTGCGGTGCTCGATTTCTCCTCCCTGCCATCCTTAGGAGATAGCCAGGGAGGATAAATCGATCGTCGTAGTGTTGCCTTTTCTGAAGAGGAGCACAAGCGGAGTTTCGGTAAGTTATTTCTTTGTGATTTGAAAGTTTAATTTGTCTCAGTGGGGTTTTCCCAACTAATTTTTTAAAAAAAATTTTTGATGTTACTGGAAAAAGTGAACCAACATAGGGCCCCACGGCACAGGATCCCCTCCAGAACCTCTCTCCCATATCTTCCTAAAACAGTTGTGCAGTGGGGTTGAAGGTGTCAGCAGCTTCACTTCTACTCCCTTGAGTTAGTCAAGAGCATGACCAGTAGAAGCCGACTGTCAGGAACTTGGTTGTCCCTATGCATCAAAGATGCCAACCTCAATCCAAAGTGATCCTGGGGCATCTTGGATGTGCCTGTTACACCCTGGCCCTGACTCCATTTTGCCCCATTCCTTCCCCTGCTTTGCTGCCTCAGGCAGTATTAGAAGAAGGGTAATGATTCTATGTATTTCAATGAAATTAAGTCTGATTCTAGAGCAATTTACTGACAATGGAAGACCTGTTATTACAGGAGTTTGCTGCACCGTTTCATTTCCAGACAAGCACCCAACAACTGTGTGTAAAGCAAATTTATTTAAAATACAAAGTAATTTGATTAAAGGGGTGGTTCACCTTCCAAACACTTTTTTCAATTCAGTTGTTTTTAGATTATTCCCCAGAAATAAAGACTTTTTTTCAAATACTTTCCATTATTTAGTTTTAAAGTTGAATGTTTGTGTCTCTGGCAGTTCAGTAATTCAGGTGCAGACTGTAATTGTTCCAATTTTGCAACATTTATGTTGATCCATTTCTCAGTATTAGCATTATTATTATTGTTTCAATTCTAACAGCTGCCTGTAATGAAACCCAGAGACAAATATAAGAAATGTTATCAACTAAATGTATCCATTTAGAACAGTTTACAGGGTCGGCGACCCCCCCCCTCACAGGGCTGCTTCCGAAGGTGAAAAGTGACACTTTACACTTCAATATTAGAAAGATGGTGAAAGATGGAAAATAGAAAGTCATTGGAAAAAGTCGTTATTTCTGGTGATCTATCTAAAAACAACTAGTTGTTTGAAGGAGAACCACTCCTTTAACCCCTATAAATAGTTGTAAAGTAACTTGCTATGCTCAAATATGTTTATAATTTGTGAATTCATAATCAGTCCGATTGATAAAAAATACTGATAAACATTTCTCACCACATATGACCACTGGAAGCCTGCAGAGAGACATGGCTGCTGTACTGAAATGCTGGCTGCTCCTTAGACAGCACTGGTTCCTGTAAAGATTCAGATAAAAAGAATTCATAAAAATATACAATTACTCAAATACACTATATACTGGCAATAGCTCCTTGCCAAGGTAACAACTGAAACCAATATACACAGACAACTCACCCTGCCTACGACTCCACGGCCCCTCACAGTTTCCAAAGTTCCTGATAGGCTAAAAATTCTCCAGTGTCTTTCCCGCAGTTGAACTACATCAGTACCAAGATTCTCCAAACGAATGCAATACCGCCACTGTATAGACACAAGGGGAAAAAAATCAATATGTATTACTATAGCATTCTCACCTGGACAGCATCTATGTTATCAAATAAACAATTTATATTTAAATATGTGACCTGGTGTTATTCATACAGGGTTTCTTATATTGGTATCCACATGCCAACCACAATGACAGTTTATGTGTTTCTATGTCCAGGTATAATATTAGCACATTCAGTGGATACCGCTTCTCTTTATGCCATGTTTGAGTCTTGTCCGCACCTCAATAGGATGTTACATCTAGAGCCAAAATAGAAAAAGTCTACTTACCCAGTATACGTGAGAATTCTGAGCCTCCTAAAAAGAAGAAAATACATATTGGCGTCAGAATTTTATTTTTACTGTTCTCACTATTAACCCAAGAAGTAAACAAATGTAAAATGTAATCAATGTCTCACTGACTCAATTACTACTCATGCAGCAATTCTATTAATATGAGGGCAGATAAAATTGATTTATCTGAAATGTAGACATCACTACATTAACAGAATTGGTCGTCCATTTATAAAGGAGTCACATCAGTTAATAGTGCTACTCCAGCAGAATTCTGCACTGAAATCCATTTCTCAAAAGAGCAAACAGATTTTTTTATATTTAATATTTTTTATATTTAATTGAAATCTGACATGGGGCTAGACATATTGTCAATTTCCCAGCTGCCCCAATTCATGTGACTTGTGCTCTGATAAACTTCAATCACTCTTTACTGCTGTACTGCAAGTTGGACTGATATCACCCCCTCCCTTTCCCCCCCAGCAGCCTAAAGGTGGCCATAGACTCAAAGGTCGCCAAACAAGCGGATCTTTCCCAGATATGCCACTAAACTGCATGGCTATATCAGGGGTAATTCGACCATTCGGCCATATGGCCGAACGATCAAATTACGATGCACCAATCGGCTCCGACTGGTAAAAATCCAACCTTCCCGATCGATATCGTGGCCAGATATCGATCGGGAAGACCCGTTGTAAGCCCCCATACACGGGCAGATAAGCTGTCAAATCGGTCCAAACGACTGATAGCAGCCTGCCAGAAAGCATTTCTCTCATAAAATGCAGGCACAAGTCACATGACCTGGGGCAGCTGGGAAATTGACAAAATGTCTAGCCTCATGTCAGATTTCAAAATTGAATATAAAAAAAATCTGTTTGCTCTTTTGAGAAATGGATTTCAGTGCAGAATTCTGCTGGAGTAGCACTATTAATTGATGCATTTTGAAAAAAACGTTTTCAGATGACAGGATCCCTTTAACAGAATTGGTCGTCCATTAATAAAGGAGTACTGTCATGGTAAACCGTTTTTTTTTTGTTTTTTTTTTTTGAAAACACATCAGTTAATATTGCTGCTCCAGCAGAATTCTGCACTGAAATCCATTTTTCAAAAGAGCAAATAGATGTTTTATAATTTTGAAATCTAACATGGGGCTAGACAAACTGTCAGTAGAAACAGAAATACACACAAAGTCCTGCAGCTGCAATACAGACCCTCATTCCCATGTAGAAAGGGATGACGGTGACTCTGATATTCTCTGTGGTCTCTCGGTGCACATCAGACAGCTCTAGCCACGGGTGATTCTTCTCCTGCCATGCGCATAATGTTTCCCGTGCAAGAAAGGGTGGCACTGTTGAGCAGGGGGGACACATTAGTTAAATGGGAATTAAAATGTGTGTTTTAACTTGATGAAGTATTGGGTGCGTTACCTTTAGTCTGATCATAACTGAGAAACCTTTCAAACAGCTCGTGCTGGATGGGCACGTGGTCTGTAGAGTTGTATGGAAGGATGTCTTCATGACTCACATAGTCTAAACCTTTAATAAAACAAAGGGCACATATATTTGCCACAACTAAATTCAAGAATGTATAATTAAAGGAGAAGGAAAGCTACAGAGCCATTTTATTGTCAAGAGATTAGCTGCAATAGTGCAAGCTAGAATGCTATATTTATTCTGTAGAATGTTTTACCATACCTGAGTAAAAAGCTCTAGAAACTCTCTGTTTGTTTAGAATAGGAGCTGCAGTATTAATGTGGTGTGACATCACTTCCTGCCTGAGTCTCTCCCTGCTCTGGGCTCAGATTACAGTAGAGAAGGGGGGTGGGGGAGAGGAGCAAACTGAGCATGCTCTTGCCCAGGGCAATGAGGTTTAAGCTGAAGGCAGGAAGTCTGATACAGAAGCCCATGTGTACACAATAGAAGGAAAGAAATGCAGTGTTTCTTTTGACAGGGGACTCAGAGCAACATTACTTTGGGGGTTTACTGGTATATTTAGATGGACCTTTCTGATAAGGCTTACTTAGTTTTAACCTTTCCTTCTCCTTTAAGCAATGCCCCTCACAATAATTTAAAATGCTTCCGTATTTTAGATACAAGGGTGTGCCACTTTGTATGCCACTTCTTACATTTTCCCTTTTCTGTTATTGGGGTTTATATGCTATACCATTCTACTTTTACAGTAGTAAAGTACAATAGAATTTTCGATTTTGGGTGAACCCCAGAATCCTTTCGCAAAAGATTTGGCAGAATACCGAACCGAATATTAATTTTCATATGCAAATTAGGGGTGGAAAGGGGAAAACATTTTTCCTTGTTTTGTGACAAAGGCATGTGATTTCCCTCCTGCCCCTAATTTGCATATGCAAATTAGGATTTGGTTCGGCTGTGCAGAAGGATTCAGCCGAATATGAATCCTGCTGAAAAAGGCAGAATCCTGGATTTGGTGCATCCCTAGTTTACACTATAGTTGGTAATCAACTTATGCTGATAGGGTGGGAGGGCTCAGAATTGCTAACAATGCAAATTTGTGGGGAAAAAAGAAAATTATATGATGTGAAGGCATACAATATCTGTGGATAACATTAAATGGAACATTAAAGGGATACTGTCATGGAAAAAAAAAAATTCAAAATGCATCAGTTAATAGTGCTGCTCCAGCAGAATTCTGCACTGAAATTCATTTCTCAAAAGAGCAAAAATATGTTTTTATATTCAATTTTGAAATCTGACATGGGGCTAGACATATTGTCAATTTCCCAGCTGCCCCAAGTCATGTGACTTGTGCTCTGATAAACTTCAATCACTCTTTACTGCTGTACTGCAAGTTGGAGTGATATCACCCCCTCCCTTTTCCCCCCAGCAGCCAAACAAAAGAACAATGGGAAGGTAACCAGATAGCAGCTCCCTAACACAAGATAACAGCTGCCTGGTAGATCTAAGAACAACACTCAATAGTAAAAACCCATGTCTCACTGAGACACATTCAGTTACATTGAGAAGGAAAAACAGCAGCCTGCCAGAAAGCATTTCTCTCCTAAAGTGCAGGCACAAGTCACATGACCAGGGGCAGCTGGGAAATTGACAAAATGTCTAGCCCAATGTCAGATTTTAAAATTGAATATAAAAAAATCTGTTTGCTCTTTTGAGAAATGGATTTCAGTGCAGAATTCTGCTGCAGCAGCACTATTAACTGATTCATTTTGAAAAAAAAAATGTTTTTCCCATGACATTATCCCTTTAAATTTACTATATGATTATTGCAGGGTTCAGCTGACTTTTTAATCACTCTCTTTAGCTTTTCACTGCCCAGTTAAGATGGTTTTGCTACTTAGCATAGTGTCAAGTACTTTGGCAGCAATTTGCCAAGTATGTGTTTCATACAGTTTGTATTTTACATTTGCCCAGCAAATTTACTTAAAGCATTCCTGTTTTCTGAGACAGTAGCAAAGCTTACACTTGGGGGCAGATTTATCAAAGGTCAAATTTCAAAAGTGAAATATACTTCGAAATTCGACCATCGAATGGCTTTACTTCGACTTTGAATATCGAAGTCGAAGGTTTTTTTTTTACTGAGTTGCACTGTTTTGCGGTCGAAGTAAAATCGATGGAACGATTAAATCCTTCGAATGGAACAATTTTATCGTACGAATTTACTTTGACTTCAAAAGAATTAGAAAAATGCACTAGGAGGTCCCCATAGGCTAGCATAGCACTTAGGCAGGTTTAATTCGGCTGAGTATTGAAGTTAACGTTTTTATGAAGAGACAGTTCTTCGATTATCGTATGGTCGAATATTCAAACGATTTTACTTCGAAGTCGTAGTAGCCTATTCGATGGTCTAACTACCCAAAAATTTACTTTGAATTTAGAATTTTTTTACTTTGTAAATTCGCTCAAATTCACTTCGACCCTTGATAAATCTGCCCCTTACTATTTTTAGCGACTTCCCTGTTTGCATGATACAGACTTGTCACCTACCTGGAATTGCATATAGTGCTCGACTGTCATCATGATTTGCAAGGAACGTCACAGCTTCCGTTTGTGACCTCTGGGACTAGAGAGGAGAAAGAGAATTCCACGAAATTATAAAGAACCACAGCACATACAACCGTTAAAATGTATAAGCTGGTTAGGATGCCCGTTTGTCTGGGTATAAAATTAATACAGGTATGGGATTCGTTATCCAGAAACCCGTTATCCAGTTATCTGAATTATAGAAAGGCTGCCTCTCATTGACTCCATTATAATCAAACAATCCATATTTCTAAACATTCCCTTTTTCACTGCAATAATAAAACAGTCGCTTGTACTTGTTCCCAACTAAGATATAATTAATCTTTATTAGAAACAAAACCACCCTATTGGCTTCATTTAATGTTTACATGATTTTCTAGTAGTCTTAAAGTTTCTTTCGGAAATATATTCTGACAGACTAAATTATCTCACATCCCTAAATAAAACAACAAACACAGGAGAACAATGACTAAACTCAAAATGCAGAATTAACTACACATAAATAGTAGGGATGCACCGAATCCAGGATTCAGTTTGGGATTCGGCCAGGACGGGGAGCGAAATCACGTGACTTTTTGTCAGAAAACAAGGAAGTAAAAATGGTTTTCCCCTTCCCATCCCTAATTTGCATATGCAAATTAGGGGTTGAATTCGATTTGGTATTTGGCCGAATGTTTCACAAAGGATTCGGTGCATCCCTAATAAAAAGACATACGTTTATTTGATATGATTTGGTATATATTTATTATGTGATTTGTCTCCCCCCATGTATGATTTTATATACCGTATATACTCGAGTATAAGCCGTCCTGAGTATAAGCCGAGGTACCTAATTTTACCTCCAAAAACTGGGAAAGCTTATTGACTCGAGTATAAGCCTAGGGTGAGAAATGCAGCAGCTTCTGGTAAGTTTCAATCAAAAAATTGAGGGTTTCTGCTCCCATTGGAGGTGCCGGCGTCTCGTTTTTGGATGCCGACGGCCATTCTTGGATGCCGGCGACCATTCTTGGACGCCGGCGACCATTCTTGGACGCCGCCGACGAGACTATTCTTGGACGCCGGCGACCATTTTGCGCTTGACCAGAGTATAAGCCAAGGTAGAGTTTTTCAGCATATTTTGGGGGCTGAAAAACTCGGCTTATACTCGAGTATATACGGTATATATTGTACTTTTATGCACTGTACAGCGCTGCGGCTCCTTAACAGCACTTTACAAATAAAGTTATCCATATATCTCTGAACTTACTGTATATTTCTGAACTTCTAGTGCAGAATAACAAAGCTGAACATATGAAATAGAAGACATCACTGAGTCCTGTGATCTGTACAGAAGATCTCAGCCTACAGTCTAATAGATAATATCACTTCTAATAATATATCACAGTAGCAGAATGAAATCATATCATATAGTGAATAAAGTACCCCCTCTTGTAAAATATAAGGATATTACAAGTTACCGAGGAGTTTCATGACCATATAAAAACACGAGGACAAAGGCCAGGTCATGGAACTCCAAGGTAACTTCTAATATCCTCATATTTTACAACTGGGGGTACTTTATTATAATAATGGGATTTTTGTACTTACCGTTAAATCCATTTCTCTTGTACTACATTGGGGGACACAGGCACCATGGGGATAAGGATCCTGTTGCTGGAGGATGGACACTAAACAGTTAACGAAGCTCCTCCTCCGGCACTGGGCTTTATCCCCTGCCTACTTCCTGTAACCCTCAGTTTTCTGACCGAAGAAGGAAGGACCACCCGGAGAAGTCAACTTGCAAACAGAGGAGAAACCTCACCCCCTTTAAACTTGAACTAGAACTAGAATGATTAAACTGAAAGACAAGGAGGGAAGGCCTGTGTCCCCCAATGTAGTACAAGAGAAATGGATTTAACGGTAAGTACAAAAATCCCATTTTCTCTTGCCTAGATTGGGGGACACAGGCACCATGGGGACGTCCCAAAGCTACCCATGAGGGCGGGACCTATAATCCCCCGGGCTCAGGAAACAACAGCCTGAAGAACCCGTCTCCCAAAGCCTGCTTCTGCTGAAGCGAAGGAATGTATCTTATAGAATTTGGAGAAAGTGTGAATTGAGGACCACACTGCCGCCCTGCAAACCTGTTCAGCGGAGGCTTGGTGACGAACCGCCCAAGAAGTGCTTAGGGATCTGGTGGAGTGAGCCCGGATTCCTGCCGGCGGAGTTCTACTCTTTGCGGCATAGGCTCTGATGATGGCTGTCCTGATCCATCTCGAGATTGTAGCCTTAGAAGGGCGTAGGCCCTGGCGATGACCCTCAGGAATGACAAAGAGACTATCCACTCTCCTGATACTCTTAGTCGCGGAAATGTAAACTCTCAATGTGCGCACCAAATCAAGCGTGTGAAGCTTCTTCTCAATTGCCGACTTGGGATGTGGACAAAAGGACGGCACCACCAGATCCTGATTAATATGAAAATCCGATACCACCTTGGGAAGGAACTCTGGAGTTGGTCGCAGCACCACCTTATCTTCATGAAATACAGTGAAGGGAGGTTTGCATGACAAGGCTGCTAGCTCCGACACCCGTCTGGCCGAGGTGATTGCTAACAGAAACACCGCCTTTAATGTTAAGGTAGATAGAGGGATCTCCCGGAGAGGTTCAAATGGAGGATCTTGCATAGCAGATAGCACCAAATTAAGATCCCACGGAGAGACAGGATGACGATATGGAGGTGCCTGCCGAAGGGCGCCTTGAAGGAAGGTCTTAACGTTAGGTCGCAACGCCAACTGATGCTGAAACAAGATGGACAGTGCCGAAACCTGAACCTTCAGAGAACTAAGGGCCAGACCCTTATTCAAGCCTTCTTGTAGAAAACGCAAAATGTTTCCTTCATGCAGGACCTGTGGGTTCTCCGAGTTGTTCTCGCACCAAGTAATGAAGGTCTTCCACACCCTGTGATAGATGCGAGCAGACACCGGTTTCCTGGCCTTCATCAAGGTAGGTATGGCCTCCGTGGGAACCCCTGAGTTGGAAAGGATGAGGGCTTCAAGAGCCACGCCGTTAAATCCAGCCGTGGAGAATTCGGGTGGAACAGCGGTCCCTGTGACAACAGGTCTTCTCTGACTGGGAGGCGGAAGGGAGCCTCTGCTGCTAGAAGCATGAGTTCCGCGAACCAGGGTCTTCGGGGCCAAAAGGGAGCTACGAGGATTGCTTCTACTGCTTGTTCCTTTATCCTTCTGATGACCCTCGGAAGTAGGGCCAGGGGAGGAAAGACGTACACCCTTCGAAATGGCCATGGAGCGACGAGCGCGTCCACTGCCATCGCGAACGGGTCCTTGCTTCTTGCCATGTATCGTGGCAGCTTGTTGTTGTAGCGAGAGGCCATCAGGTCCACTTCTGGCGCACCCCATCGTGCCACGATCTCCTGAAACACCTCGGGATGAAGGCTCCACTCTCCTTGGTCCACCGTCTCGCGACTGAGGAAATCTGCTGCCCAGTTCTCCACACCTGGAATGTGCACAGCCGATATCGCTGGTACATTGTCTTCCGCCCAAAGAAGAATCTTTCGAGCCTCTGCTAGGGCAGCCTGGCTTCTTGTGCCTCCTTGATGATTGATGTAGGCTACTGCCGTCATGTTGTCTGATTGTACTCGAATCGGCTGACCCCTCAGGCAGGCTGTCCAATGGGATAGGGAATGCCTTATGGCCCTGAGTTCTAAGATGTTGATGGGAAGGGAGCTTTCCTCTGCGCTCCATCTGCCCTGAACAGTGAGGTTGTCGAGGACCCCTCCCCAGCCCTGGAGACTGGCATCCGTCGTGACCACAGTCCACGAGTGGTTGGGGAAGAGTTTTCCGGACTGCAGCGTCAGGGGTCGAAGCCACCATGACATGGAATCTTGAACTGTGCCCGTCACTGGTACTCTGCGGTCCAGGTTCCCGTGGACCCTCTTCTGGTGCTGCAGTATTAGCCTCTGCAGCGGTCTGGTGTGAAGCTGAGCATAAGGCACTGCTGGAAAGGAGGCTACCATCGTTCCCAGGGCTCTCATGGCGATTCGTAACGGTATGGACGTGTTCTTCTGAATGGCTAAGAGCCGAGAGCGGAAGGAGGTTATCTTGTCCGGGGGAAGGAAGGCCCTCCCCCGGGATGTATCCAGCGTTAGACCAAGGTATTCCGTCCGTTGTGAGGGTGTGAATACTGATTTCTGATGGTTGATGAGCCAACCCAGCTGGGATAGAGTTGTCATCACCCTCTGAAGGTGGATTGATGTTTGGGACAGAGACGGGGTCTTGATGAGAAGATCGTCCAAGTATGGAATGACTCCCACTCCCTGGAGTCTCAGTTCTGACAGGGCTGCCGCCATCACCTTTGTGAAGACTCGCGGAGCGGAGGAGAGTCCGAAGGGGAGAGCCACAAATTGCCAATGTTCTCCTGCGGCAAAGAACCGAAGGAATCTGTAATGGTTGGGATGAATTGGTATGTGGAGGTATGCGTCCTTGATGTCGAGAACCGCCATGAACTCCCCTTTGTCTAGGGACAGAAGAACTGATTGCACCGACTCCATCTTGAAATGTTGCTTGCGGACGTATCTGTTCACCCTCTTGAGGTCCAATACAGGACGGTAAGAATGGTCTTTTTTGGGTACAATAAAGAGGTTGGAATAGAAGCCTCGACCTCTGTCGCAGGGAGGGACGTGTTGTATGACCCCCGAGGTTGCAAGGTCGTGAACGACAGATCGATATGCAGAGCGCTTGGGTTCCCTTGGTGGCAGGCGGGACACAAAGAACCGTGGTGGGGGAATCTGAACAAAGTCTATGAGGTAACCCTGGGCTACAATCTTTTGCACCCAGGGATCCTGTACGTGCTGTTCCCACACCTCCCGAAAGTGTCTTAGGCGGCCGCCTAAGAGGATGCCCTCGGGGGTGGGCACCCCCTCATGCGGAGGAAGACTTGTCTTGAGAGGGCTTGTTGGCATGTCGAGTTGCAGACCAGCTGGAGCTCTGCTTGGACTGAAATCTGGGACGACCCGCCGACTGGTGTTTGTCTGTCTGAGACCTCTGTCTCTGCCCCTGTCCCTGACGAAAGGGCCGGAGAAATGGCCTCCTCTTAAAAGTAGGACGCTTGGGTCGGTTCTGTGGAAGGAGGGTGCTCTTACCCCCAGTAGCTTGAGATATTATTTTATCAAGCTCTGCCCCGAAGAGTTGTTTTCCGCCGAAGGGGAGACTTACTAGCGATCTCTTTGACGTAATATCTGCCGACCAAGTCTTCAGCCATAGAAAGCGCCTAGCAGCAATGGACTGAGCCAAGGCTCTGGCAATTAGTTTAGCGGCATCTAGTGCTGCCTCACAGATGTAGGCATTTGCGTCAGCGATCTGGGACAGGATCTGATCAGTAGATGGGTCCTCCGAGCCAATGAGCTGAGCTACCTGCTCGACCCAGACCTCCATCGCTCGTGACACCCATGCAGTTGCGAAGATTGGTTGTAGAGCCGCACCTGCTGCTGAGAAGATGGCCTTGCAGAAACCTTCTAACCGTCGATCAATGGGGTCCTTAAAGGATGCTGCATCCGCCACAGGAATGGTTGTGGTCTTGGACAGCCGAGATACAGGAGGGTCTACAGAAGGAGGAGAGGACCAGAGGTCAATACACTCCTGTGGGAAAGGGTAAGACTGAGTGAAACGCCTGGAGAGTTGAACCTTACGATCTGGCGTCTTCCATTGTGCCTTAATGATCTCTTCCAGTTGTTCGTAGGCTGGAAAGACTGCAGTAGACTTCTTCTGTCTTTTGAAGATATTCCTGCTTGGTTCAGCAGTAGTTACAGAGTCCTCAATATTTAAAGTCTGAAGGACAGACTGTATAAGGTTCTCAACCTCCTTATGGGAACGAGGGGAATCCTGTTCTTGATCAGAATCGTCCCCTGAGAGAATCTGGCCCTCTTCCCCGGAAAAGTCTTCCTGCTCCTCTGGGGAGTCTGGAGGGGAAGGAAGCTGTCGCTTAGAAGTGGCCGCCTGGGCCTGCGCTCCTATCTTGGGTGGCTGTCCAGATAGGTGTTCGAGTACCTTGTCTAAGGTCTCCGGTATCCTGGCGAGGTTCTGAAGTCCTGCCAGCGATAAGGTTAGCGCTCGCACCAGTTCAGAATCCGAGCTACTCTGGCTAGCCGAAGCTGCCTCTGAGCCGGATGGTAGGGTGGCATGTGGTTGGGAAACGGCAGGGGTAGAACCCTCCTGGCAAGATACACACAAAGATTCAGCAGAAGCGCCTGAAAATTTGGCCTTACACCCAGTGCATGCAAAGAAGGAAACAGCCTGTTTGTGCCTAAGAGTGGATCTAGTGTCCACCTTGTCAGCCATGTCTAAGGTTAAGTCCCTGACTATTGTGTCCCTAGAAGTAGGCAGGGAATAAGAGGCCTCCCTCAAGCAGTGGTGGCGTTATCTGCAATAGAGAAAAGGGACAGGATAAGCCTCTCACTATCTAAGAGATTGAAGGGAGTCTTGTAAGAAAAAACTTACAGTTTAAGCGGCTGCAGGCTCTCACACAGAGACAGCAGGAAGGGCTCCGATCCAGTGCGCGTGTAAAGGGCGCGCAAGATGGCCGCCGCTGATGTCGGCGGAACAGGAAGAGGATGCCGCCTGTGTAGCCCACAAGAAAAATGGCGGACGCGCACCGCCTCCTGAGTACACGGCCCAAGACTAAGATGGCGGCCGCGCCGCATGGCGGCCGCGCTGACACGGCCCATAACTAATTACCCGGTATAGAGTAAATTAGATGGCGGCCGCCCAGAAGAGCAGCATGGCAGCTGCGCCGCCTGGCGGCCGCGTCACTAGATAGAGTGAGGAGGTAAGGGCTGCATAGGCTAGTCACTGAAGGGTTGCGCCAAGAAGACCCTATCACTGCCGCAACTGGGAAGCTGCTTAGAGAAGGGAGAGGGGGGGGGGGGGAAGAGACAAGGCTACTTACCCCTCCACGCCAGCCGAATAGTGCCCAATGCTGGTGCCTTGACCCTGGACAGACCACTGGGGCGGCCTCCGTAGAGCGGGATCCAGCAGTCACAGGGCAATGAGGGGAGTCTCAGCCTGCAGACCTCCGTGGAGCGGGAAGGCTCTAAAGGGCACAAAATAATTAATCAACCTCAAAATTAGGATGATGTCGGCTGGGGGGGTTCTGGAAAAGGTAACACTGACCCCCATAGCTGGCATGGTACATTAATGCCTCAATACCACTTCTCCCTGCCAAAGTATCCGTCCTCCTTCTGAGGACACTAAAGAAAAACTGAGGGTTACAGGAAGTAGGCAGGGGATAAAGCCCAGTGCCGGAGGAGGAGCTTCGTTAACTGTTTAGTGTCCATCCTCCAGCAACAGGATCCTTATCCCCATGGTGCCTGTGTCCCCCAATCTAGGCAAGAGAAATACAAATTTCAATGAGTCATGTGACTGAAATGACATCAGAACTCACCGTTTATAAGGATATAATTTACAAGATATTCATGGCTTTTGTGTATTATATATTATATTCAATATATTTAAGCCTACATCGTTGATATGAATGGCCGTACTTACTATATGAGGACAGTCTCTTGCATCTATGAGAACTTGATAGTATGTGTGTGTTTTGCCTTTAACCTCTTTGGCGCCTTGAGCAGCTGATGGGTCTACCCTGAAAATCAGAAGATTTATTCATTGAGTCTTATTCATTGTTAATTTTTGTAATGAGTTAGGATAAAGTTCAAATAAACAAATACAGCAATGAATAGTTTGCCCAGTGCACATGAAGCACAAACGAGTTTATTTTATTATTCCCAACACACATTACTGGACATTATTCATTAGCAGGGGATGCACCGAACCCAGGTTTGGTATTCAGTCATTATCAGCATGATTTGGCCAAATCCTTGTTTCTGGCCGAAATTAAGCTGAATCCTTTAAATCATGTGACTTTGTCACAAAACAAGGAAGTATTTTCCCCTCCCTGATTTGCATATGCAAATGCAAAAACGACTCACTTTTCTGAGACAGGGAAAGCAACATCTCTATCATACAGTCTGGCCTGCCATGGGAACAGCACGATGCCTCTATAGCCAAACACACTGTGAAGAAACAGCTGCAGAAAACACGAGAGCAATGGTAAGTCTACGTTATAACTTTTACAGCTCAGATAATTAGAGGATGATTCAGTTAGCACATGTAATATACACAAACCCAAAGATTGTGCAGAATGAAATAACCATTTTCATTGCATACAGGCACCTAATAGGACCTGTGAATTTTATTCTTAAATCATTTTATTATTGGTAATTTCTTGTAAATAACCTTGCATAAAACAATATCAACTAACAGGTTTCCTTATTGTAAAGTAATGTGTACACCTGTGGTGCAATAAATTGTATAAAATACAATGGTTTGGGTTCTACCTTCTTTGCTTTCTATAAAACATTTTGCCAGATTCCTCACAGGCTGATGAGTTCATCGGCTGATTCAACATTCAAGGTGAACTGATATGACAACTTTATTCATTTTATTTTTTGCCAATAGTCAGGACTTATATTCGCTGGCTGCAAACATATGGACACCCCAAGAAAACAGGTCGTGCTACCAAAATAAAATGACAATTAACCCTTAAAGGGATACTGTCATGGGGAAAAAAATTTTTTTCAAAATGAATCAGTTAATAGTGCTGCTCCAGCAGAATTCTGCACTGTAATCCATTTCTCAAAAGAGCAAACAGATTTTTTTATATTCAATTTTGAAATCTGACATGGGGCTAGACATTTTGTCAATTTCCCAGCTGCCCCAAGTCATGAGACTTGTGCTCTGATAAACTTCAATCACCCTTTACTGCAAGTTGGAGTGATATCAACCCCTCCCTTCCCCCCCCCCCAGCAGCCAAACAACAGAACAATGGGAAGGTAACCAGATAGCAGCTCCCTAACACAAGATAACAGCTGCCTGGTAGATCTAAGAACAACACTCAATAGTAAAATCCAGGTCCCACTGAGACACATTCAGTTACATTGAGAAGGAAAAACAGCAGCCTGCCAGAAAGCATTTCTCTCCTAAAGTGCAGGCACAAGTCACATGACCAGGGGCAGCTGGGAAATTGACAATATGTCTAGCCCCATGTCAGATTTCAAAATTGAATATAAAAAAATCTGTTTGCGCTTTTGAGAAATGGATTTCAGTGCAGAATTCTGCTGGAGTAGCACTATTAACTGATGCGTTTTGAAAAAAACATTTTTTTTTCCCAATGACAGGATCCCTTTTAGGGCAGAGGCATACCGGCAGTTTTGGGGAGATTAGTCGCCCCGTGACAAATCTCCTCTTCTTCAGGGCGACTAATCTCCATAAACTGCTTTCCCACCAGCTAGAATGTAAATTGCAGGTTGGATGGCACTCGAGCACTTCATTTTCTGAAGTTGCCCAAAATTACCTCACGAGGAAACTTCAGGGACTTCGGAAAACGAAGCACTCCCACCGATGATTTTCATTCTAGCCGACAGGAAAACATTGCGGGGAGATTAGTCGCACCGAAGAAGAGATTTATCGTCGTGCGACTAATCTCCCTGAATCTGCCCCTGTGTCTCTGCCCTTAAATATAATGCCTTGGCAAAATCTAGCAACAAAAGGAAAACAGAAACTTATTTTCCTAATTCTGAAGAAGATATGGGACCAATGAAAATAGACAGCGTCTTGGTAAAGTTAATGAATAGTAAAGAATCTACGCCAAAATAGATTGTAGTATTTATGAACTATAGGCAAGGGAAACATAGTTAAAGGGGCAACCCGATTTTTAGTTAACTTTTAACATGTAACAATATGTCCTATTCTTAGCAACTTTTCATTTTTTTTTTGTCTTCCTCAACCGCCAATTTCCAGTTTCCAAATGGGGTCACCGACCCTGGCAGCCAAAAAAAAAAAAACTGCCGTGAGACAATATAATTGTACAGGTATGGGATCCGCTATCTGGAAACCCAATATCCAGAAAGTTCCGAATTCCGGCCAACTCCATTATAATAAAATAATCCATATTTTTAAAAACCCACTGAAACATTGAAGATTTACTTCCTTGGCCTTTGTACAAAAACCCCCACAAATATTCTAAAATGAATTCATCAAAACATGAGAACTGGCTGAAGTCTTACCTGGCCTGTCTCATATTTCCCTTGTTGCTTTGGCACTTCGAACACTCCAACGGGTTCCAAAACTTTACCTTCGGGTCTGTTTCTGGCGGAATGAAACATTTTATTTATAACAGGTTATTAGCTATTAATAGAGAAGCTAATAGTTTACTAATTTATTTAGCACAAGATATCCAGATCAACGTTTACTGGTTGTATGCACACCAAAGCATTTTCCCCACACATTGCTGAGAAGGAATTAGAGGGAACATTAATCCAAATCCTACATTATTTTGGTACGGTCTATTTTACTGGTCCACTGGCTTGTGCTTGCCTGGCTCAGCCACGCTTTTCTCTTCCTTTAGGAGATTTACGGAAGGCAGAAACATGCCCAAAGCTCAGAGAATTCAAAGGGTTACTGTCATGGGAAAAAATATTTTTTTTTAAAATGAATCAGTTAATAGTGCTGCTCCAGCAGAATTCTGCACTGAAATCCATTTCTCAAAAGAGCAAACAGATTGTTTTATATTTCATTTTGAAATCTGACATGGGGCTAGACATATTGTCAATTTCCCAGCTGCCGCTGTTCATGTGACTTCTGCCTGCACTTTAGGAGAGAAATGCTTTCTGGCAGGCTGCTGTTTTTCCTTCTCAATGTAACTGAATGTGTCGCAGTGGGACTTGGATTTTACTATTGAGTGTTGTTCTTAGATCTACCAGGCAGCTGTTATCTTGTGTTAGGGAGCTGTTATCTGGTTACCTTCTCATTGTTCTGTTGTTTGGCTGCTGGGGGGGGAAAAGGGAGGGGTGATATCACTCCAATTTGCAGTACAGCAGTAAAGTGTGACTGAAGTTTATCACAGCACAAGTCACATGACTTGGGGCAGCTGGGAAACTGACAATATGTCTAACCCCATGTCAGATTTCAAAACTGAATATAAAAAAAAATCTGTTTGCTCTTTTGAGAAATGGATTTCAGTGCAGAATTCTGCTGGAGCAGCACTATTAACATTCATTTTGAAAAAGATGTTTTTCCCATGACAGTATGCCTTTAAATTACTATTTACTGCAAGTTGGAGTGATATCGACCCCTCCCAACACTCAATAGTAAAATCCAGGTCCCACTGTGTTTTATTCAGTTACATTGAGAAGGAAAAAACGACAGCCTGCCAAAAAGTAATTCCATCCTAAAGTGCAGGCACAAGTCACATGACCAGGGGCAGCTGGGAAATTGACAATATGTCTAGCCCCATGTCAGATTTCAAAATTGAATATAGGAAAATCTGTTTGCTCTTTTGAGAAATGATTTTCAGTTCAGAATTCTGCTGGGGCAGCACTATTAACTGATGCATTTTGGGGAAAAAAACATGTTTTCCCATGACAGGATCCCTTTAATACCACCAGGCACCATTGTTTACTTTCAGCCAGAAATGACGCATTAAAGGAACAGTTCAGTGTAAATAAAAACTGGGTAAATAGTCTGTGCAAAAAAAACTGTATCTAATATAGTTAATTAGCCAAAAGTGTAATGCTGGAGTGACTGGATGTGTAGAATAATAGCCAGAACACTACTTCCTGCTTTTCAGCTCTATTGGATTCTCTATTACTGTCTGGTAACCAATCAGTGACTTGTTTGCCTTTGAACGCAAACTCACTGAACAGTTATGTCCCATGTGACTGACTAACTCAGAGTTAGAGAGCTGAAAAGCAGGAAGTAGTGTTCTGTTCTTACAAGATCTTCTTTTGATCATAGAGTTTGCATAGAAAAAACTATATTTTCTGTGTCTCCATCTTCCTGAGACTTGTGAGCATTTGTCGAGGAGAAAGTAGATAATTCGATCACCACTGTGAATAACCGACTTCTACATATCTATGAGCAACAAACGGGGAACAGAGAGGATCGTTTATAGATTTATAATACACAAAAGCCATGAATATCTTGTAAAATATATCCTTATAAACGGTGAGTTGTGATGTCATCAGTTATAAACGATGAGTTCTGATGTCATTTCTGTCACATGACTCACCGAAACTTGTGTATTATAATAAATAAAGTACCCCCAGTTGTAAATATTAGAAGTTACCTCGGAGTTCCATGACCTGTATAAAAACACTCGGCCTTCGGACTCGTATTTTTATATGGTCATGAAAGGTAACTTATAATATCCTTATATTTTACAAGAGGGGGTACTTTATTCACTATATAATACACACATGCCATGAATATCCTGTAAATTAATTCCTTATAAACAGCTGTTAGTGATGTCAGCAGAGCTTAGTGATGTCATTTTTGTCACATGACTCACTAACCCTTGTGTATTATAATAAATATATACATAGTACCCCTTGCTGGAAAATATTTGCTAATCACATAAGAACAGAGACTCTCACATTCTGGGAGATTTAGTCGCTTGGCAACAAATCGCCTCTTCTTTGAATCACTCCGAACTGCCTCCCCTCGGCTACAATATAAATCGCTGGTGGGATGCCACTCGGATCGACTTGTTTTTTCGAAGTCACCCAAAGTTTCCTCATGAGGCAACTAGCGTGTAACTAGTGTGCAACTATCTAGTGTGTAACTAGTGAGTAACAAGTGTGTAACTAGCATGTAACCAATGAGTGTGTAACTAGTGAGTAACTAGTGCCTAACAAGCGTGTTACTAATAACTACTATGTAACTAGTGTGTAACTAACTAGTGTGCATCTATCTAGTGTGTAGCTAGTGAGTAACAAGTGTGTAACTAGCATGTAACCAACTAGTGTGTAACTAGTGAGTAACTAGTGTGTAACAAGCGTGTAACTAATAACTACTAGGTAACTAGTGTGTAACTATTGTTTAACCAACTAGTATGCATCTATCTAGTGTGTAGCTAGTGAGTAACAAGTGTGTAACAAGTGTGTAACTAGCATGTAACCAACTAGTGTGTAACAAGTGTGTAACTAGCATGTAACCAAGTGTGTAACTAGTGTGTAACAAGCATGTAACTAGCATGTAACCAATGAGTGTATAAGTAGTAACTAGTGTCTAACAAGCGTGTAACTAATAACTGCTATGTAACTAGTGTGTAACTATTGTGTAACCAACTAGCGTGCATCTATCTAGTGTGTAGCTAGTGAGTAACAAGTGTGTAACTAACATGTAACCAACTAGTGTTTAACTAGTGTGCAACTAGCGTGAAACTAACTAGTGTGCATCTAACTAGTGTGTAACTAGTGAGTAGTGTGAAACTAATGTGTAACTAAATAGTGTGTAACAAACTAGTGTGTAATTAATGTGTAACTAGTAACTAGCATGTAACTAATGTGTAACTAGTGTGTAACCAACTAGTGTGTAACTAGTGTGCTACTAGCGTGAAACTAACTAGGGTGCAAGTAGCATGTAGCTAGTGTGTAACTAGTGAGTAGTGTTTAACTAATGTGTAAGTAAATAGTGTGTACCAAACTAGTGATTAACTAATGTGTAAGTAAATAGTGTGTACCAAACTAGTGAGTGACTAATGTGTAAGTAGTGAGTAAGGACAGTAGGATTAGACATTGCTGACGTGAGGGGTTAAACATACACAGAGGTAGAGCCGCTGCATAAGTTTTAATAGCAAGTCCCCCCAGGACAGTGAGTCAGTTGCTTTTGTGCAACTCAAAGGGTTCAACATTCGTCGCTCTCCTCCTACAACCACTATATCTGCGTCACACGAGTAGTTATTGACTCTTTATTTCACCGACTGCCCCCCCGTCTGACCCAGTTACCGGGAAGTGAGAGTCCGCTTCTGTTGCAGGCAGAAAACACACACACACCGCGGAACAACACGATCGGCCGGG
Source organism: Xenopus petersii (assembly GCA_038501925.1). Classification (NCBI taxonomy): domain Eukaryota; kingdom Metazoa; phylum Chordata; class Amphibia; order Anura; family Pipidae; genus Xenopus; species Xenopus petersii. The sequence goes on from CM076675.1 coordinate 4,198,166, forward strand.
CGCACGGCAAAGGCAACGCTTGATTGGACCGCCCCGCGACGATATCGGCCCAAAACCGATAAACACCTCCGCGCCACACAGGCCGCCATACTCTTGCGAACAACGTTTACGTCATACGCACGCGTCGCAGGATCCATCTGACCTTCTACCCATAATGCTCCGCTTTCATCAGCTGACTTTGGGGGATCTATGTTTAAAGCATACAGGGCAGGTGAGAGGCTGCTGAAAGCCTGGGGGAACAAGCGACCAGGTTTAAAGCAGACTCTCGACTGGCACTAGCACAAGTTCTGATGAAGAGTCATGGGGCTGTGCTGTCATTCACTGTTGTGCGGCGATATTGCGCCTGAAAGGTGGGAAATAATTCACTGTACAATATAAAATGTCATTCCTGAAGCAGCAAGTGTATTTAGTTGTAATATTGGTGTGTAGGTGCATCTCAGCTCATTTTGCCTGGTCATGTGCTTTCAGAAAGAGCCAGCACTTCAGAATGGAACTGCTTTCTGGCAGGATGTTGTTTCTCCTACTCAATGTAACTGAATGTGTCTCAGTGGGACCTGGATTTTACTATTGAGTGTTGTTCTTAGACCTACCAGGCAGCTGTTATCTTGTGTTAGGGAGCTGCTATCTGGTTACCTTCCCAGTGTTCTGTTGTTAGGCTGCTGGGGGGGGGGGGATGATATCACTCCAACTTGCAGTACAGCAGTAAAGAGAGACTGAAGTTTATCAGAGCACAAGTCACATGACTGGGGACGGCTGGGAAATTGACAACATTTCTAGCCCCATGTCAGATTTCAAATTGAAATATAAAAAAAAAATCAGTTTGCTCTTTTGAGAAATGGATTTCAGTGCAAAATTCTGCTGGAGCAGCTCTATTAACTGATTCATTTTGAAAAAAACATTTTTTCCCATGACAGTATCCCTTTAAGTAAAGCCTCTCATTTAGTATGAAGGCAGTGCTATGTATGTAGCATAAGGTATGAGAATACCATCTGTTTCCAGAAGGATTTCACTGCATCTTCATTGTGGAGGGCTCTTGGGCTCCTTTTAGCCCTTCTCAATAATACCGTATATACTCGAGTATAAACCGTTCCCAGTATAAGCCGAGGTACCTAATTTTACCTCCAACAACTGGGAAAGCTTATTGACTCGAGTATAAGCCGAGGGTGAGAAATGCAGCAGCTTCTGGTAAGTTTCAATCTCGTTTTTGGATGAGTATTCTTAGGCGCCGGCTACTATTCTAAGGCGCCGGCGAATATTCTTAGGCGCCGGCGACCGTTTTTGCGCTTGACCCGAGTATAAGCCGAGGTAGAGTTTTTCAGCATATTTTGGGGGCTGAAAAACTAGGCTTATACTCGAGTATATACGGTAATAGTAATCTGTACATTAAGATGGTGAAACCCGCTACTGCTTGTTTATTAGGTTTTAACAAAGCCCTTTAACACTGCGCGGCACATTTATTAAAGGTTGAATTTCTAATTCATGTGCATTTTTTAAAACTCCCCTAATCTCCCATAATTTCAACCAATTGAAATTCCTTAATAAAATTACTAATAAAGAAAACAAAAAAATACAAAAAGTATTGTAGAAGTGATATCTAGCTACAGGCTAACACGGTACCACAGTTTTTGTTTTGTGATTAATGAAATCAAAACTTTTAAACTTGGATGAATAGATTCGACCTGAAAACTCGAATCAAATTCGATTTGAATGTTAAAAACACGATTCGAGTCTTTTTCTCTGAAAAAACCTTGAATGTCAGAATTGATCCCTGGACCTGTCCCATTGACTCAAACAGCAATTTGGCAGGTCTTAGGTGGCGAATAGTCGAATTTGAGTTCTTGAAGGGCAGGAGTATGATAAATCTCAAAAATCTAATTAAAATTAAAAAAAAAACGCTGATCGAATTTGAATAACTCCCTAGTCAAATTTGATCATTTTCACTATAAAAAAATGTTAAAATTAAAATTTTCCTATTTTTTTTACTCCTCCTCGCTAAATGCATGTTATTTCGATAACGATAATCTCTATGTACCATTAACTGGACATATTGAAGGTCCAAGAAATATATAACATGCGATGGAAATTAAAAACTATTTTCAAAAACCTGGACCTACATTGGGACCCAGTACAGTTTTACAGAGTCCACATCAGTAAGTAGTATCGTAGGAATGAAAATCGTTATTTCTGGATTAGGGTTGCATTGTGCTGTAAGTGTTATACAGATATGGGACCTGTTATCCAGAATGCTCGGGTCCTGGGGTTTTCCGGATAACGGATCTTTCCGTAATTTGGGTCTTCATGCCTTAAGTCTACTAGAAATTAATTTAAACATTAAAAGGATCCTGTCATCAGAAAACATGTTTTTTTCAAAACACATCAGTTAATAGTGCTACTCCATTTCTCAAAAGAACAAACTGATTTTTTTATATTCAATTTTGAAATCTGACATGGGGCTAGACATTTTGTTAATTTCCCAGCTGCCCCTGGTCATGTGACTTGTGCCTGCACTTTAGGAGAGAAATGCTTTCTGGCAGGCTGCTGTTTTTCAATCTCAATGTAACTGAAGGAGTCTCAGTGGGACATGGGTTTTTACTATTGAGTGTTGTTCTTAGATCTACCAGGCAGCTGTTATCTTGTGTTAGGGAGCTGCTATCTGGTTACCTTCCCATTGTTCTTTTGTTTGGCTGCTGGGGGGGGGGGAGGTAGGGGGTGATAATCACTCCAACTTGCATTACAGCAGTAAAGAGTGATTGAAGTTTATCAGAGCACAAGTCACATGACTTGGGGCAGCTAGGAAATTGACAAAATGTCTAGCCCCATGTCAGAATTTAAAATTGAATATAAAAAAATCAGTTTGCTCTTTTGAGAAATGGATTTCAGTGCAGAATTCTGCTGGAGTAGCACTATTAACTGATTCATTTTGAAAAAAAATATTTTTCTCATGACAGTATCCCTTTAAAGAAACCCAAAAGGCTGGTTTTGCCCCCAATAAGGATTAATTATATCTTAGTTGGGATCAAGTACAAGCGACTGTTTTATTATTACAGAGAAAAAGGAAATAATTTTTAAAAATTTGGATTATTTGGATAAAATGGAGTCTATGGGAGACAGCCATTCCATAATTCGGAGCTTTCTGGATATCGGGTTTCCGGATAAGGGATCCTATACCTGTATATGAAGTCTACTACTGAATGACTGCATGGGTAGGGCTGTTGCAGCATGCTTGCTTAGTGAGTAGCATTTCTGCCTTGCAATACAGCGTTCCTGAGTTCAACTCCAGCTTAGGTATTATTATCTACAAGGCATTGTATCTTCTCCCGGTATTTGTGTGGGGGTTTTTCTGGGTATTCTGGTTTCCTCCCACACACTAAAAACATACAAACAGGTTAAATAACTTCAAACTGACCCTAATGTGTGTGAATGTATTGGGGACCTTAGAATGTAAATCCCATCGGGCAGGGACTGATGTGAATGACTTATAAGCTTTGTTAAAGGAGAAGCAAACCCAAAAGTTAAAAAAACCCTACCCTACATAGACCTCCCTCCTCCTCCCCCCAGCCTAAGTGTTACCCGGGCAAATGCCCCTAACTCTTTACTTACCCCTCTGTGCAGATTCTGTTCAGCGCAGTTCACATGCAGCATCTTCTCTTCGGAATGAGACCGGTGGCGCATGCGCAGTTGGAGCAATTTCTGTTTAGTGTCAACTGCACATGCGCCGAAACTCACGAAAATTGCTGAATCGCCGGCCTCATTCTGAAGATTACCGAAGTGGCTGAAGATGGCTCTTGTGAACTCCAATGCCTGAATCTGCACTCAGGGGTAAGTGAAACGTTAGGGGCATTTGCCCGGGGTAACACTTAGGCTGGGGGAGGAGGAGGGATGTCTATGTAGGGGTAGGGTTTTTTTTTTAACTTTTGGGTTTGATTGTCCTTTAAGCGCTGCATAAATGTGTCAACACTATATAAATAAAATAATAATTTTGATCCCATATAAAGCTGTCATAGTCAACTGTTATTCAACATGTCGTTGTGGGCAGATTTTGATGATTTAAGTAATGCCAGGCTCCCTCCTAGGACAACAATATCTTTATGAATTTTTCATTTACTGTGCTTTAAGCTGGCCATAGACGCAAAGATCTCATCGTGCAAATCGAGGATTCGTACGATTTTCAGAATGTGTGTGGAGAGTCCCGTCATTTTTTGTCCGGCGGAGATCGGTCGTTTGGTCGGTCAGACAGGTTAGAAAATTTCTGTCGGCTGCGGGTAATTTCTCTGCGTGTATTGCGATCGTACGATTTTCAGAGGGAGACTGTCACCAGCTTTGTCTATCGTACAACCAACTTTTATTTGGTCGGAATGGTAAGACTTTGATCTGAATGGTTAGTGGCAGGTCGGGAGATGGGAAAGTCCGATCGTATGAATCAATGTATCAATCCATCTTTCGTCTGTGGCCAGCTTAAGGGTAAGGCCAGACGAGGAGATTTGGGGAGATTTTGTCGCCTGGCGAGGCAACTTTGGGCGACTAATGAAAACGCATAGCCGCGTGTGCATTAGCGCAGGCGATTTTGCGCTGTAGCCTATGGGGAAAAGACGCTGAGGCAGTTTGGGGAGATAGTCGCGCAAAAGACGTGGCGATAAAATCTCCCCGAATCTCCTCGTCTGCCCTTACCTTTAAAGTGTAGACTGCTCAGAAAGGGCTGCAGGAGCTTATGCTATATCTTCATATACCTACAATTAATGTGTGTGAGAGTGGGACTAAAATCACTCCAATTCAATGTTCACTCTAATTCCTTCTTGGCTTTGTGCGGGGAAGAAAAACATTATGGGGCAAATTCCCTAACCAACAAAATTTGCCAGCGACGGCTATGCAGCCATCGCAACACTTCGCCAGGTGTAAATTCTCCAGGACACCGCTAATTCACTAAAGTGCGAAGATGCGGCAAATTTTCACTAACGTTACTTCGCCAATCAAAGCGAAGTTGCACTACTGTTGCCTGATTTGCATACGGCGGGAAATTATATAGTTGAATGGACGTAAATGTTGCAGCAAATACATCACATTACATAAGCCCAGGGAACCTTAATAAAGACAATAGAGTTGTTATATTGCCCTACACATGAGCCCACTGTATAGTTTATGTTCCATATTTTAGAAAAAGTATGTAGGGAACCCAGCTACCCAAACAAATCTTTACGGACCTTTGCAGGCTATCACTCTGAAAAAAGGAAAAGACGCCAGCGTTACCCTAGAGCAGTGATCCCCAACCAGTAGCTCGTGAGTAACATGTTGCTCTTCAACCCCTTGGATGTTGCTCCAAGTGGCCTCAAAGCAGGTGCTTATTTTTGAATTTCAGGCTTGGAGGCAAGTTTTGGTTGTATAAAAACCAGGTGCACTGCCAAACAGAGTCTCAGTGTAGACTGACAATCCACAATACCAAATGGCCAATCACAGCACTTATTTGTTACCCCAAGAACATTTTTCATGCTAGTGTTGCTTCTCAACTCCTTTTACTTCTGAATGTTGCTCACGGGTTCAAAAGGTTGGGGATCCCTGCCCTAGAGTTACCCCATAATGGCAAACTCGGGGATAGGATTGGGGGCTTCAGTTTATACAAGTTCAGTACTATCTGCCATGCTTTGTAAGGTGTCAATTATCGGGTAGGCAGTTAGAATATCTGGTGGTTTATGAAATGGGATATATTTCAGTTACTTCACTGAACTGGCTAAGTTGCCTGTAGGGGAAGGTTTGGGTTGGTGGTATCGGGACAGAACTACCACTGGACATAATAAACCTGTGGGGCTAGAAAGCAGATTTGTCAGGATAAAAGCACTTCGCTCCTTCCAGATATTGATGCTCAAGTATCCACTGCAAAGGGGAAGCAAGTTTGTGTCAATATTTGGGTGTATGGTGAATGTGCTAGTTTTGTCCCAATTGATCCTCAAACCAGAGTTGTTCCCAAAGTGTTCAATTATATGCAGAACCACCTGGAGTGAAGCACAAGGAGAGTCCAGGTATAGCAGAACACTGTCCGTGTAAAGGGATATACATTCCTCTACAGCCCTCAATTTGAGACCTGTGACAGCTGGGGAGTATCTGATTAAGATGACATGGGGCTCTATATCCAGTGTGGATAGGAGGGATGGTAATGAGCAGCCTTGTCAGGTACTTCAGAATAAAGGAAATTGACATTGACTCTTGCTTTTGGTGATTCATATAGCATTCCCACCCATTTGATGAACTGCTCGCCAAGGCCAACTTCTCAATTTAAATTAAATTAACTATGCTCACTAATGTACTTGTTAAAATTTAGATTTTCATATTTTATGTAACTCGTATGACTGCATATTTTGTAGTTGTAGAACTGGAAGATAATCTGTGCGATTTTGACATTCTTTTTTTTTTCTCTTCCCCCCTTCTATTTCAGAGAGTGCTGTCTTCTGTCACTGTGGCTTCCTTGGTGGGTTTGGCAGAGTTGTACGGGCTGCTTCGGACAATGGAAGGAGAACTTGGAGAGTTATAGCTGTATAAGTGATAAACTGATCTGTTTGATGTACCCTGAACGTAAGCCTATAAAATGTACATGATTTGCTACATAGATATTTGTTTCTGACCTCCAGCAAACCTAGTTCCTTTGGAATTTGTTTGTACATATTATATAGCTTTACTGTGCCTGAACATGTTGCACTGATTATTGTAGAATAAAAAAAAGACTTCTTTATGTTGAAAGTTTTTATTTGTATAAAGGGGACCTAACTCTAACTTAACTTAAAGGAGAAGAGACAATTTATTGCCAATAGTTTAGCTACAATAATGCAAGCTAGAATGTTGTATTTATTCTGCAGAATGCTTTACAATACCTGAGTAAACAGCTCTGGGCACTGTCTCTGTTTGTTTAGGATAGCAGATGCCATATTAGCTTGCTGTGACATCACTCATCGCTCTGAGTTCAGATTACAGCAGGTAGGGAAGGGGAGAGGAACAAACTAAGCACCTGTATAATCTTGTTATGATGCATATTGTATATTTTCTGTTGATCCAATAAACTTTATGTCACTACTGAAATACTATTGTTCCCATAAGGCAAGTTATATATTAAAATGAAGTTGCTACTTTGAAAGCTCAGCCAATGATAAACAAAACTCCAAAGAATTAAGGGGGTTTGAGGGGTTCCCAAACTTTTTCACATGACTGTATGATCTTTTTTATTAAATACTCCACATATCACTTGTACCTATGTGAAAGAATGATATTATGAGTATGGATAATTGATGATGGTGTCATTTCCAGGAGCATATGTGTAATGTTCCAGTAACAATGAATATTCCAAATAGACGTAGATCATTGTAGCTGCATCTTTTCTTTAAACATAGTATGGATTCTGACTGAGAATCCATCGGACAGCATCTTTGCCTTTATTTAGTATGAAACAAGAAGGCAATGTAACCATAATGTATATCAATCATATAAGGATTTTATTATAATTGTTTTATTATATGGTTTTATTTTAATTCTTTTATTATATGGTTTTATTTTAATTGTTTGGCTGATGTGTTCACCTACATTTTCATACTGACACTGGAAGATTCTCTCTTTGGAGTTAGTGTCATTAACCATAAGAAAAACACTCAAAAAAACTTCTTCCTGTTAATAATTTATATACTATAATTGTTATTGCCCTTACAAGCCAAAGCTCTGTTCCAAAAATTATTGATTGCAGCATCCAAATGATATTTTTTTTCTTTTTGCTGCCTGTAGTACTATTGCCCAGAAGAGGATTAGATGGGAAAGGAACTGTTAGAGGGCAAGTGGGGATTCCATTTTCTGAGCCTTTCTCGCTATAAAATCAACAGTGAGATCTCTGGGGTTCTCTTGTCAGATGCTCCCCATTATATTTATAGCCCCAAGACACACACACTGCATTTGGGGAAAATAACTTTCATCAGCCAAAGGCTTTGTCACCAGATGATTTAAGGGTAACTAAATCCCTGAAAAAAAGATTGTACATTGCAAAAATGTGCTGATTCATATTTGCCTTAAAGGCAATATATATGTATATATGTATTTTATAGCGTGGCTAATTCTAAGCAACTTTTCAATTGGCCTTCATTATTAATTTTTAATAGTTTTTTTTTTATATAGTTTTTTTTTTTAAATATTTGCCTTCTTCTTATAAATCGTTCCATCTTTCAAATGGGGGTCATTGACCCATGTAAAAATAAATGATCTGTAAGGCTACAAATGTGTTGTTACTTTTTATTACTCATTACGTCATGAAACGTCAAGTGACCTACTACAGGTATTGTGGATTGTAGTTTTTTTTTTGTTGACACGGTTACTGTAACGGTTGGCACCCTGAATCTAGAACCAATGCCAAGCACCCTTGTCTCAGCTTCTGCCTGTAGCAGCCGCCTTTGGCCTCGGGAGGAGCCCTCAACTACTCAGATGCCGCCAGGTCTTAAAATGAGAGGTGCAAGGCAAAAAGGTCCTAAACAAGCGAAGGGGCACAACTGTAAGCAAAGACTTTTGGGTAGAAGGTCGTGGTACAAGGTTTAAGACAGAATCGTAGACAGACCGGGTCGAGTCAGGCAGAAAATAAGCGAAGTCAGGTAGGCAAGGGTCAAACCAGAAGATCAACCAGAAGGGATTTAGCAGAAGAGGTAGTCGGTATACAGGCAAGGGTCAGGAACCAGAGGTCAGAATAGTCAAAAGCCAGGCAGCGGTCACAACAGGAATCAAACAGGTTCAAAACAGAATAGCACAAAGCTCGAATATCACCAGGAACAAACTCCTATAACTGGCAATGATAGAATAACTGAGCTCCCTTGAATACCCATTTGAAACTCGCACCAATGTGCGTCATCACGCCAGCGCGTCCGCGTCAATATAACCAACGAGACACGGGCGCGCGCACCCTAAGTAGCCGCAGTGGTGACTGAAGAGGAGTCGGGCGTCTCCGCCGCACCACTGGACCACCAGGTACGGTCTTTATTACAGTTACATTATGGTTGCTGGGGAGTTTTGAATGAGACAAAACCTAAAATGTGAGTAAAATATGAACTCACACCTGGCCAGAAATAGACATAAATGTGAGACAGAGCCTCGCTATAACACCCAGGCAATATACCCGTCGTCTCGTCTCACTGTATATCCGTATACTGCTGAGATGACAATAAAGTTTACTTTGACTACTGGTATGTGCTGAGGTTATTGTACAGACAAAATGGCAATGTTAGACTTGACACTGGATTCAGGGGGTTCTACCCATGAATCTGTCACTGTTATGAGTTTTGGGAGGAATGCTGTGAGTTCTGGGGGATATTATACATGGAATTACCCCACATTCATCCTGCTGTTTGATATGGGGTTGTATTATGAATGGAATTGCCCCTTTGTCCAGCCAGCTGCGGAGTAATGTACATGGAATAGACCCTGCCTTCATCCCACTGTGAATTCTGGGGTTATTTATACATGGAATTGTACCTGCACACAGTCTGCTGTGTGTTTGGGGGGAGGGGATTATACATAGAATTGCCCCTGCCTCCATCCTGCTGTGAGTTCTAGGGGCTATTATACATTGAATTGCCGCTGCCATCATCTTGCTGTTAACACTGGGGTGTATTATACATTAAATTGCCCCACGCTCAGCGTCAGACTGGGCTGCGACCTCAGAAGTTAAAGTTGGCGCATTAAAATGGTCGACGCTGCCCTGAATAAGCAGTGACTATATAGAGTGGAGACTTGTGAGGTGAATTGAGAGCAGGCCTGGATTTGTGGATAGACCACCAAGGCCCGGGCCTAGGGGGGAAGGATTTTAGGGGGCGACATGCTGCCCAACCACATGTCGCCAATCTCCATTGCTCTGCTCACGATGATGACAATTTGCACCAATAAAGGACAGGCAGTGGCCTATTGCGCTCGCTGTGTAAATTTGGCCCTGGATGAGAGCTGGAAAGAAGACTGAAATGTAATAGATACACCGCGCACCTGGGATTTAGTCACTCGCTCTGCAGTACTGGCGCTGGTCATCCGTCGACCCGGCCCCCCAGCAACTTTATATTCACAGATCCGCACACACAAGTTTTTCTGCAGTGGGGAAACTACCCCTTCTTTTTATTTGTTTACACCACCAATATCAACGTTTCTGGGGGTACAACCTCCCTTCATCAGGATATAAATGTGAAAAAACACCTTTATAGGCATAACCCCGCCTCTTCCCTCCATCACATGTGACCCTTGTCTCAATTAACCCTTATTGCCGCAATGTCGCAAGTTATTTTTATGTTTGATCAGTTGGTAACTGTGATGTAATACATGTAGGCAGGGATAAGGAAACAATAGTATTTGTAATAATGGACTTTTAAATAATTTATTCACTATTAAATTGGGGTTCTTGGTAATACTGTATGGGCAATAAGGGTTAATTGAGACAAGGGTCACATGTGATGGAGGGAAGAGGCGGGGTTATGCCTATAAAGGTGTTTTTTCACATTTATATCCTGATGAAGGGAGGTTGTACCCCCCGAAACGTTGATATTGGTGGTGTAAACAAATAAAAAGAAAGGGTAGTTTCCCCACTGCAGAAAAAACTTGTGTGTGCGGATCTGTGAATATAAAGTTGCTGTTCCCGGAAAGAAAACTTCCATCATGTGACAGGTCTGACAGAAACAAAACACACAAGCTGACAGACCTCCCTACAACCAATAACGGCGTCTCCTCAAGACACTCGCTCACTCATTGGACGCAGTCTTTGCCTCCTTCCGTCAATCATCTGGCTGCTGCAGCATGGGAGGAAATACAGTAAAGCAGCAGCAGCAGAGGATGTTGTTGCCACAGAGACGAGATGCGACTGTAGACAAGAGGTGGGGCCGAGGAACATGATGTGACCCTGCAGTTTACTGTCGTATTGAGGCTCCCACACCGGGGACAGAAGCAGGAGGAAAGAGTCAGACACAGAGGAGGAGGAGGACAGAGAAAACTTCAGAGCCGGCAGAACAAACAACTGTCATGAAAGGGAACAGCAACCAGGACAGGAAGCTGAGTCAACGCCCGACTCCCACAAATGGACTTCTCTAAACACTGACTCTTCTGCTTCTTGGCTCATTCCTGTGTCTCATACTTTCCCCTGGTACAACATGTCTTCTCTTTTCTCTCATACATCTGCCAGGCTCCAATAACCTTCACTGAGGCACCACAATATTGTTATACAGAGGGGACTGAGGCTGCACAATATTGTTATACAGAGGGGACTGAGGCACCACAATATTGTTATACAGAGGGGACTGAGGCACCACAATATTGTTATACAGAGGGGACTGAGGCACCACAATATTGTTATACAGAGGGGACTGAAGCTGCACAATATTGTTATACAGAGGGGACTGAAGCTGCACAATATTGTTATACAGAGGGGACTGAGGCTGCACAATATTGTTATACAGAGGGGACTGAAGCTGCACAATATTGTTATACAGAGGGGACTGAGGCACCACAATATTGTTATACAGAGGGGACTGAAGCTGCACAATATTGTTATACAGAGGGGACTGAAGCTGCACAATATTGTTATACAGAGGGGACTGAGGCTGCACAATATTGTTATACAGAGGGGACTGAAGCTGCACAATATTGTTATACAGAGGGGACTGAGGCACCACAATATTGTTATACAGAGGGGACTGAGGCACCACAATATTGTTATACAGAGGGGACTGAGGCACCACAATATTGTTATACAGAGGGGACTGAGGCACCACAATATTGTTATACAGAGGGGACTGAGGCACCACAATATTGTTATACAGAGGGGACTGAGGCACCACAATATTGTTATACAGAGAGGACTGAGGCTGCACAATATTGTTATACAGAGGGGACTGAGGCACCACAATATTGTTATACAGAGGGGACTGAGGCACCACAATATTGTTATACAGAGGGGACTGAAGCTGCACAATATTGTTATACAGAGGGGACTGAGGCACCACAATATTGTTATACAGAGGGGACTGAGGCTGCACAATATTGTTATACAGAGGGGACTGAGGCACCACAATATTGTTATACAGAGGGGACTGAGGCTGCACAATATTGTTATACAGAGGGGACTGAGGCACCACAATATTGTTATACAGAGGGGACTGAGGCACCACAATATTGTTATACAGAGGGGACTGAGGCACCACAATATTGTTATACAGAGGGGACTGAGGCACCACAATATTGTTATACAGAGGGGACTGAGGCACCACAATATTGTTATACAGAGGGGACTGAGGCACCACAATATTGTTATACAGAGAGGAGCCATTACATTGTGTCTGTGTGTGGAATCTATAGGATGATCTCCTTTGTTTCATTACCTCTTTCTTCCATTTGTTGTCACTGTGTAAGTTTAGTTTCCCCTTTTGCTGCTGCCACTTTATGATATAACCCAAATCTTTACTGACTATATATTTTCCTGAGCGAATGAAATGGTCCCCAAATAGGCTGTTATAGTCCAGTCGCTGCTTCCATAAAGGATTCATGGTCCTCACCCTTCTTCTTTCAGCCTATAATAAAATCGTCCGGTGTCTAACCATGTTTAAGAGCGATCGCCTTGCAGTTCCGAGCTATGTGAATAGCATGTGCTGGTGGCAGACGTCCGGGGGAACGGGCACAAACGATGTATCCCCAGGGATCAGTGAGGATGCACAGACATCATTGGATAAAGTCCTACCTGACCTCCATCTCACCATTTCCAACCTGAAGCAGGCGGTGGATGATCAGAGTATTCGCAACAATATGGCAGATATTTTCCAAATGGTTGAGGAGGCTTGGGTGATGCCAGCAGTTGGCAGAGAGGTTGCTCAGGGCTTGTGTGAAACCATAAGGCTGGAGGGGGCATTGGACCGGCTCCTCTCACTTCTTCAGTCTTCAGAGGCATCAGTGAGATATCAGGCTTGTCAGCTCCTCGAACAGGTTCTTGTGGCAGAAAACAGGTAATTTTTGCTAACAAATATATTGTGTTCCTGCTGAATCTCATCAACAGCTGTAGGGCTGTGAGTGTGAGCTCACCTGGGCAAGTCTTTATATCTGATCAAATGAAAGGCCAACTGGTGATGCAGTTTAGCAGGTTTAGCTGCAGCTACATGGACTCATTTGGCTTGGGTCCTCGCAGTCAGGCTAATAAATCTTGTATAGGAACATGTATTAAGTGCAGGGCCCCATTGCAATAGTTCTGATGTGCAGCCCCATGCAACTATGGGAAAACGTCTGTTTATCCGTACACTTAACTTGTGATTTGTGGTGCTTGGGTTGGAAAACGGTGCAAGTTATTACAAGTGCAAAAACAAACGGCATACTTAAAGGGATACTGTCATGGCAAAAAAACATTTTTTTTCAAAATGAATCAGTTAATAGTGCTGCTCCAGCAGAATTCTGCACTGAAATCCATTTTTCAAAAGAGCAAACCGATTTTTTTATATTCAATTTTGAAATCTGACATGGAGCTAGACATATTGTCAATTTCCCAGCTGCCCCAAGTCATGTGACTTGTGCTCTGATAAACTTCAATCACTCTTTACTGCTGTACTGCAAGTTGGAGTGATATCACCCCCCTCCCTTTTCCCCCCAGCAGCCAAACAACAGAACAATGGGAAGGTAACCAGATAACAGCTCCCGAACACAAGATAACAGCTGCCTGGTAGATCTAAGAACAACACTCAATAGTAAAAACCCATGTCCCACTGAGACACATTCAGTTACATTGAGAGGGAAAAACAGCAGCCTGCCAGAAAGCATTACTCTCCTAAAGTGCAGGCACAAGTCACATGACCAGGGGCAGCTGGGAAACTGACAATATGTCTAGCCCCATGTCAGATTTCAAAATTGAATATAAAAAAATCTGTTTGCTCTTTTGAGAAATGGATTTTAGTGCAGAATTCTGCTGCAGCAGCACTATTAACTGATTCATTTTGAAAAAAAAATTATTTTCCATGACAGTATCCCTTTAATGAAACAGCAGTTTTGCAGGCAAAAATAAATTAATTTTGTGACCTTTAGCTGTAATTTTGTTCTATGCCGCTCTTAGGACTACTGTACACAATGTTTTTTTTGTTATCACAAATATATTAAATGTGCCTAAATTGTTATGAATGTTATTGTCTTTTCCAAGCTACCTGAGTGAATTTTACATCTTTATTTTTTTTGTAATTGTAAAAAAAATAGGTTTACCCATTACCCATCACTACTGCTGTATTTTTCAGCAGGTCCAGATTTGTGGTGAGGCCACAATGGGCCGGACCTAGGGCAGCAAAATTTCAGGAGCGGCATGGCGCCCAGCCGCATTATAGAGAGTACCAGGAGTTGCAACTCCCCATCCGGCGCATGCATGGCTCTAGGACCTGCTGGCCTTTGGGGAACAAAATAAGGAAATCCGGGCCTGTTTTTCAGCATTTATTAGCACTCTGCCTCTGTATACTTCGGATAAACATCTCCTATTTGAAAGTGTAGCTGGTGTATACACTGTTAGGGACAGATTTATCAAAGTGTGAAATTAGAGCTCACCAAAGAAAAACTCATCTACTTTTTATTCATTCCTATGGATAGCAGTTTACCATTTGAAAATACACTTCAAAAAACACTCTATTATATCTGCCTCTTAGTGTTCCCTAATAACGGAGCATAACACAAAAGCAAAGGTGGGTGAGATCCCTTTAATGCATCTCTGTGCTCTTAGCCTGGGCTAAAGGGCCCTCATCTGTATCACCCTATGTGCTTTCGATGCATTTATGTATGCATTACTGTTAGGGATGCACCAAATCCAGGATTCGGTTCGGGATTTGGCCAGGATTCTGCCTTTTTCAGCAGGATTTGGATTCGGCCAAATCCTTCTACCCGGCTGAACCGAATCCGAATCCTAATTTGCATATGCAAATTAGGGTCGGGAGGTAAATCGTGTGACTTTTTGTCACAAAACAAGGAAGTAAAAAATGTTTTTGCCTTCCCACCACCAAATTTGCAAATACAAATTCGGATTCGGTATTCGGCCGAATCTTTCACAAAGAATTCAGGGGTTCGGCCAAATCCAAAATAGTGGATTGGGTGCATCCCTAATTACTGTATACATAAATATATTCTATATATAAATACACTGCGGTATCTCCCATTACAAGAAGCCTTTTCCAGTTAAAGTAAACAACCCCACCCTCCCATACAAGACTACAAGTTAAATTGTCGTTCATTTTATAGGACTTTTTGGCAGGCATCGGATTAGATGAAAATTACTGTTTTGTGTCAAGTTAAAGGGGTAGTTCAACTTTAAGTTAACATTTATTATGTTAAAACAACTTTTTGACTGGTCTTCATTTTTTATATCCTTTCTCTTTTACCTCTTTCCAGCTCTTAAATCAAAGGGACCCCAGCAACCAAACAACTAAACAACTATTGCTCTGTGAGACTACAATGTTATTGTAACTTTGTATTCCTTCTATTTCTATTCAATTCTATCTATTCATATTCCAGGCTTTTAGTCAAACCACGGCCTAGTAAATTGGACCCTAGCAACCAAATAGCTGCTAAAAAGTACAAACTGGAGAACTGCTAAACAAACAATGAAATAATTAAATTAGCCACAAGAAATACAATTTAAGACCAACTATATCTCAATATATCACTGTCTATAGCAGGGATCCCCAACCTTTTGGACCCGTGAGCAACATTCAGAAGTAAAAGGAGTTGGGGAGCAACACAAGCATGAAAAATGTTCTTGGGGTGCCAAATAAGTGCTGTGATTGGCCATTTGGCAGCCCCTATGTGGATTGTCAACCTACATTGAGGCTCTGTTTGGCAGTACATCTGGTTTTTATACAACCAAAACTTGCCTCCAAACTTGGAATTCAAAAATAATCACCTGCTTTGAGGCCACTGGGAGCAACATCCAAGGGGTTGGAGAGCGACATGTTACTCACGAACCACTGGTTGGGGATCACTGGTCTTGACATTAAAGTTAATTTAAAGGCCAACTACCCCTTTATCTTCTAAATTTTACAGAAAATCTGTTGATATTTCATTCTGGAACATTGTCAATTGACAATTGAAATTTGGCCAGATATGTTTTCATTCACTGTAAAGCTGCATTCCCAACCCTGCTTCAGGAGCTAAAATGTAAGCATTGAAAAAACAATTGCCCAAATGTAATATTTCTACCAAAGGTAAAATTAAATGTTTAGTCTTTCTGATTATTATAGGAAGCTGATACTGCTAAGGCAAAATAAATCATTCTGTGCAATTATTGTTTCTCCGACTGGGCACTTATAAGACCCTTACTTTGTGCTCATCAATATATGGGCGATGTATTTGGCCTCTACATTTATAAATCACTTGCCCTTAGAAGGATAGCTGCACATATATTATCTATTGTGATGCTCTCATGCAGTTGACTTTCCTGTTTGCAATGGGAACTTTGTGTGGTTTTCCTAAGCAGCTGCACATGTAGAGCAACTTCCGTTCCCTGCAGCAGCTTAAAGGCACACTGTCAAAAAGTTTGTATTTGTGATTGAAAATAATGTGTAATCTTTTGTAGAGTTGTTTTAGATTGAGCTGATTTCATTACATAAAAAAATGTGCCATGTGTGAAAATGAGGTTATAATTACCTCTTTTTTGCAGGGCAGTCCAGATTTTGACAGTTCAACCCACAGTCCCAGATTGTTACTGAAATGTCCCTACTTTCTCTTTGATCTCCTGCACTGAACAACCAAAAAAAGATATAAACTTTCAAAAACATTTGCTTTTGGCAGAGAGCCAACAACGCTCCCCAGGTGCACTTAGATACTTTTGTAAAAATTTAAGATAAGCAAAGAAGCAACAATTTAAGATAAGCAAAGAAGCAATAGTAACAATGTAAGATAAGCAGGTCTCTTGGGTAAACTGTGACTTGCAGCTTAAAGGGCGATTCATCTTCATTAGCAAAACTGTAATAACACATAAAAACCAAAGAAATGTGTTCAAACTTTTATATTCTGCCAAAGTTTGTAAAATGAACATGGTAATTAGGGGACGTGGCCACAAAAGTGGGCATGGTCAAAAATATTTCACCAAGCTAAGTGTGGCAAATCTTTTTGTCCCTCTTTCTATTTACAAAATGTTGGGAGGTATTATTATATCTAAATTAAATCACTTAAAATGCTAATATAATGGATATAGAACCCTATAGCTCTGCACACCCAGGGGCAAATTCACTAAGATGCGAAGTTGCGCTAGGCACAACTTCGCCGCACTTCGACAGGCGTAGTTTCGCCAGCGCTCCGCAAATTCACTAAAATCCGAAGTTGCGCACAGGGGTAGCGTAAGGTTGCGAAGTTGCGCTAGCGTTGATTCGCTATGTAAAGCGAAGTTACGCTAGCGAAGGCTAATTTGCATACGGCGTGAAATTCAAATTTCAATGGAGGAACACGTATTAGCACTACAAATGCCTAGAAAACCTTCAAATCTGCAAATAAAAATTTTATTTTGCCCTACACATGTGCCCACTGTCTAGGTAAGTTGCCATGAGTCAGGAAATGTAGGGGGGAAGGAGGGGAGCCCCAAAAATATTTTCGATCTTTTTCAGCCTATCACCCATCATGTAGATAACACGCAAGCGTTTTTTGGGACTTAGAAAAAAATTTGACTTGTTTTGAAACAATCCCTATCTACTCTATTACGCTTCGCCAGGTCTGAGGTGGCGAAGGAAGTCTAGCGTAAAAGGTAGCGTTCAGTACACTGCGCAAGTTAGTGAATTTGCGTAGTTACGTCGCTAGCGAAAATTCGCCTGGCGTAAGGGTGCGAAGTAACACTAGCGAAACTACGCCAGCGTTCGTTAGTGAATTGCGCAGTAACGAAAAATGACAAACACTAGCGAATTAACGCTAGCGTTCGGCGCTTCAGCGCTTAGTGAATTTGCGCCCCAGTTTTGGTTGTTGGCAATGCAGGGGCATAGTTAAAAGCCTATAAACTCTGGTGTAAATGATAGGGATGCATTGAATCCAGGATTCGGTTCGGGATTCGGACATGATTCGGCCTTTTTCAGCAGGATTCGGACATCGGCCGAATCCTTCTGCCAGGCCGAACCGAATCCTAATTTGCATATGCAAATTAGGGGTGGGGAGGGAAACTTTTACAAATTTGTCACAAAACAAAAATAACAAATAAAAAAACAAAGAAATACAAAAAGTATTGTAGAAGTGATACCTATATTGGCTAACAATAAAAAAAATAGATTGCAAGCTTTCAGAGCACACAGGCCCCTTCGTCAGGCAAAATACAAATGAAAGGTAGAAAGGCACAGCATGTATTCTGTTAGATCAGTCAAAGGGATTCATGGGCAATATATTAGGAAGTTACAGCTAGAGATCAATTGTACAGATAATACAATGAATTAGGGTGGGTTGTAAATAGTCCAGGAGTCTGGATTCAGTCAGGTCACATAGTGTCACATGAAACCTGACCCTAAATTAAGGCCCTTTCTTAATATGTTAAATAACATGAATTTGAATTCATAAATCTTCCTTTCCCGTTCAGGTTTAAGTTCCCTTTTAGAATTAAGACCTGCATGTCCTGAAGACTGTGATTTTGACTGCAGAAATGTTGCCCCACTGGTGTATCACATGATTTGCTGTTGATTTTATGTCTGTGATGGTTCATCCTTGTGCACAATTTTTGTCCTGTTTCACCAATGTATCTGCCTCCTGTAGAGCACCCAGTACATGTAATCATGTATACCACATTGGATGAAGCACACGAATACTGGTCCAGAATGTGTAGACTTTTTGTGTATTGGGAATTGCAACTTGATCTTTGCACAGGATGGATTTGCAGGTTTCACATCTGTTGCTGTTGCAGGAAATGTCGCTGCTTTAGTTGTTTTCGGAAGAGACTTGTGACAATCATTTTCCTCAGATTGGGTGGTTGTCTATAAGACAAGAGAGGTAGTTCCAGGAATATTTGTTTTAGTCGGGAATCTGTATGGAGCATGGGTTGAAGGGCTATTTTTCTAATAATGTCCAGTTGTGGGTTGTAGATAACTACAATATTTATTCTGTTGTTTTCTGTCTTTTCTTTGTAATCCAAGAGTGTGTCTCTGGGTATTTGAGTTGCTCTGTAGAGTTGATCATCAATAACCTGCGGATGGGATCCCTGATTAACAAAAGTTTTCCGTAAGGAATGGAGATGTTTATTTCTGTCATTGAGGTTTGAGCAAATCCGGTTGTAACTCAGAGCCTGGCTAAACACAATTGAATTTTTTATGTGATGAGGAGGAAAACTGTCCCACATAAAATATGCAGGACAGCCTGTTGGTTTTTGGTATAGGGATGTTTGTATAGTTCCATTTTTGATGTAGATGGTTGTATCCAAGAAGTTGATGTGTGAGTAAGAGTG
The DNA here is from genome assembly GCA_038501925.1 of Xenopus petersii. Classification (NCBI taxonomy): domain Eukaryota; kingdom Metazoa; phylum Chordata; class Amphibia; order Anura; family Pipidae; genus Xenopus; species Xenopus petersii. The sequence goes on from CM076675.1 coordinate 4,217,562, forward strand.
GTTAAGGGTAAGGTTGATGGTGGGGTAGAATTGTTTCCATCTTTGGTGGAATGCCAATAGTTCTTTTTCGGATGCTGTCCATATAACAAGTATGTCATCTATATACCATAAATAGATTAAGGGCCTGGTGTTGCAGGAAGCCAGGTAATTTTCCTCTAGCTGGGCCATAAACAGATTGGCATACTGAGGTGCTATTTTGCTTCCCATCAGTTGGAGGTATATGGCATCCCCTAAAGAGAAGTAGTTGTGTGTCAGTATAAACCTGATCAGTTGTACAGTTGGTACTGTGGGCAAATGATTTATTTCTAGGAAGTGCTGGCAGGCTGCAATACCGTCTTCATGTGGGATGTTGGGATACAGAGACTCCACGTCCATGGTAGCTAGGATGGTGCCCTCTGGAAGTGGACCTATATTGGCCAGTTTGTTTAAAAGGTCACTGTTGTCTCGTATAAAGCTGGGTGTTTTTCTTACAATTGGCTTCAGGATATTTTCTACCCAGCCAGATATGTCCTCAGTTAATGTTCCAATACCAGAGATGATGGGTCGCCCTGGGTTTCCTTCCTTATGTATTTTGGGTAACATGTAAAAGGTACCAATTCTGGGGTTCACTGGTATCAAGTCCATTAAGTGTGTCTGCAGGGGGGGGGGGTGAGACCACTGATAACTTATTTTAATTCCTTTGTATATTTATGAGTTGGGTCCTCTTCCAGTCTTTTATAAAAAAATATAGACCTGGATTCTGGTAATAATAGTGGGCAATTGTAATATTGTTTTTGATTGTAAGCTCTTTTGGGCAGGGTGCTTTCTACCTCTTGCACTGGTTATTGGTTGTTTTTGTATGTAACCTGTAGACACCCATTTATTGTACAATGCGGCAATATATGTAATTATTATTAATAACAATAAGCTTAAGAACTTTGGGAGAAGTATAAAAAGATGTCATGCGAAGTTACCGCAAGCAAATCCTTATGTATCATATCCATTAATGTTGCATTGTCCTAAACGCTGCAATTCTAAACTGTTGTGTCATAGAAGAAACATTTATATCTTTATGTCACTTGAGCAGAATAGAGACTAAGAGGTTATTCAAACATAGCAAAGGGCAAGCAAAAATTATTTGTGCAGCCCATGCAGCCAAACAGGGGCAATGTTGGACTGGAGCAATATGAGATCCACATACAGTCATGGCAGGGCAACGAGTGCACTGTTATCAGAGGTGCCAATTTGTTTTTGCTTTTTAAAATGGAAAATTTGGCTCTTCTAAATGCATTCCCAACAATAGCTAAGTGGGAGTGGATAAGAATGGGGGGCAGCACCACAAACACCCAAAAAATATCCATTCCTTGCAAGGAGTGTGCCAGTTCTGGTAGAAAATTGTAGAGAATGATATGGTATTCACATATGTATTTTTTTATTTGCAGTAGAATAACATTAAAAAGCTGGAAATAAATACAAATTTTTATCTTGAATTACACAGAAATCATAAAATAGAGTTGGGGCAAAAGATGATTTCAAGGCAGGGGTCAAGGGTTAGGATTCAGCCCTGTGCAAAACCTTTTCTTATTAATCCCATTGTCTGAAAGTTGGGTTGGGTCTCTGTTGCAGAAAACCTTCCATAGAAAGATGTAGAAAGTTAACTAAAGGCTATAGGAATCGCTTAATTTCAGTTATTCTGTCCAAATGGTGCACTAGCAAATATTATGTTTACAGTGCCAGTAATTGTGTAAATGTAGCTTTTTAGGATTCGGATTCGGTTCGGCCGGGTTGAAGGATTCGGCCGAATCCGAATCCTGCTGAAAAAGCCCGAATCCTGGGCGAATCCCGAACCGAATCCTGGATTCGGTGCATCACTACTTTTTTTTGGACTTTTTCAGGCCCGGTGTTGTCAACTCAGACTTCTTATTTTGCAGCAGATATATTTGTATAAGATTTAGATTTGCTGTTGTAGGTATGACCTCTGAGCATTCTCATTTTGTCTGTGTCATTTACATTTCCAGAGATCGCATTGCCCGAGTTGGACTGGGTGTGATTCTGAACCTGACTATAGACAAGGAAAACCCACAACTGGTGCGCAGCCTCTCTGGCATCCTGCAGCACATGTTCAAACATACAGAGGAGACGTGCAACCAGCTTATTTATGATGGAGGCCTGGACTACATCCTCTTTTGGTGCCGCTGTACTGACCCAGTGGTGTTGCGGCACTGCGCTGTTTCTTTGGCCAACTGTGCTATGTATAGTGGACCCTGTAACCAGCACCTCATGATCGAAAAGAGAGCAGCAGAATGGCTTTTCCCTCTGGCCTTTTCCAAGAAGGATGATCTGATCCGGTTCCACGCCTGTCTTGCTATCACTGTGTTGGCAACAAACAAAGAAATTGAAAAGGATGTGGAAAGGTCTGGCACATTGGCATTAGTAGAACCATTCATCTCTTCTCTGGATCCCCAGGAATTCGCCCGTTCCCTTCTAGATAGTAGTGATAACACTCAAGGTCGTACGGGTGATGATCTTCAGAGACTTGTGCCCTTGCTTGACAGCTCTCGATTAGAGGCACAGTGCATTGCTGCATTTTACTTGTGCGTTGAAGTGGCAATAAAGTGTCAACAGAAGAATATAAAGGTAAGTAAGAGAAGCGCTGAAAGTGGTCATACACCTTAAGATACCCTTGTGTGGTGATTATTTCTCGATATGGCCACTTTCTGATTGGCCGGTATTGGGCTGGTGGGATTTTTTGCTCGGGCCAAACATTGGATCTTAAAGGAAAAGTAACATCAAAAATATAATGTACTGCTGCCCTGCCCTAATAAAACACCGCTATTGTGTGTATTTACAAGCTGCTGTGTAACAATGGCGGTCAGGACCAGAACTAGGGGAAGGCAGAAGAGACAAGTGCTTAGGGCACAAAGTTGGAGGGCACCAGGCGCGTACCTACTCTGTCACCTACTAGTCCGGGCCCATGTCCCTGATGGTGTTCTACTTCCCTGTAATACACCTATTCACGCAAGTGCTCACGCTCACCCACCCTGGTTCAGCATTGTTGGTGGCAGCCATTCAAGCACAGGATACATTGTTAATAAACAATAAGCTCTGTAGAATCCCATTGTATACTACAAAATCGATCTGTTATCTGCTATGTAACCTGTGCCTATTCTCCTTTTTCAACTTTGAATGGCTGCCCCCACGGCTACACAGCAGCTTGTTTATATATATATATATATATATATATATATATATATATGTCAGGACTTACCAGTATAATCCAGACGTAGAAGAGGTTGGAGCAGAAGATAATGAACCCACAAGCGCCTCACACAACCGCTACCCACCTGGAGTGGAACAGGGAGCAGGGTTGTGGAGCGTAGCCAATGAGACGTTCAGCGAAGTACAAGGGATTAGGCAAAAGGCGTAGTCAGGAGATCCAAGGTCAAAGGCAGGCAGCAATATTCGTAATCGGTAAACAGGCAAGAAGGTCGAGACAGGCGGCAGTAATCAAAGTCCGGGTTCAGGCAAGGGTCAATAATCAGGAATCCAAAGTTCAGAGTCGCTAGGGTTTCAGTCAAATAACTTAATAACCAGGCAATGCATGTTAATCTGGTCAGGGTTTAAATACAGGGCTTTTGGCGCCAAACTGGCATCATTGCGCTGACGTCGCGGAGCTGACGCCAGTACGTCCATCACAGGCGTTTCCGCCTACGTCCTTGCGCCCGCGACCGTCGCTGACGCGTCCGCGACCGTCGCCGGCGTCCCGCGTCAGACACCGATGCGCATTAGCGCGTCCGCGCCTGCGCCGGACAGGACGCAAGCATGCGTTCTCACATATATATATATATATATATATATATATATATATACACACAATACACAATATCTTGTAAATTATATCCTTATAATACACAAAAGCCATGAATATCTTGTAAATTATATAGTGAATAAAGTACCCCCTCTTGTTAAATATAAGGATATTATAAGTTACCGAGGAGTTTCATGACCATATAAAAACCATATATAATACACAAAAGCCATGAATATCTTGTAAATCATATCCTTATAAACGGTGAGTTCTGATGTCATCAGTTATAAACGGTGATTAGTGAATGTCATTTCAGATATAATTTTCAGATATAATGTTGGATATTTTCAGATATAATGTTGGATATTTTCAGATATAATGTTGGATATTTTCAGATATAATGTTGGATAGGGCCCACAAACAATTCTGTGTTAGTGTCTAAGACATGAATAGGCAGACAACTCCCCTTTGCTTTAGTTTCTTTGGGAGTTTCTCTCAGGCTACAGAGACCCAATGGAATCATAGGTGTCACGTCTAATGCGCCTAATCTAAGGTAAGTAATAGGAAAGTCACGACTGTCGGATGCGAACGCTGCATATTGCATCTTCATCCGACAGTCGCATCCGACATTCCTTATGCCTAACTTAGATTCGACGCATCTGACGTGAAGCCTGCACTTCCTCGCATCTGAATGGAAGGTATCGCATTTCAAAACACCGGTGTAGTTCTACCCTAATATTAAAAAAGATGAAAAGCACTAAAATGCTTGTCTTGCCTGCAGCTGTTCAACGAAATTGGTGCAACACAAAGCCTAAGGAGGATAGTATGTTACTGCACAGATGGCACAGTATCTTCTCTGGCTAAAAAGGCCCTGCACATGATGGGAGAAGAGGTTCCTCATCGCATTGCACGCTCAGTCCCTAACTGGAAACCACTTGAGGTGCAACACTGGCTTCAGCAGATTGGATTTAGCAGCTATTCAGAGAAGTTTATGGTATGTTTGATTGAATTCATGAGTGGCAGTAGATATTTAATAAATTATCATGGCATTCTTCAACTGTTCTTCAGCTTCCTTACTATACAGTAAATATACCTTGTCCTAAAGATACATCCCTACCTTTGACCACATCTTACTTTATTAAACACGTTCTCTTAAAAGGTACAGCCCCTTCCTACCCAAGAAATAAATCTGTCAGGTACAAAGGAGTTTCTTTAATTCAATTTACATAAAACTACCCTCTTCCTCTGTATAGATTGGTGACCCAGCCGACCCCCATTGTGCCTGCTTGCCATCTTGATTGTTCTTCTCTGCATAACTTTACATCAGTCAACCTATTGTTTTTTGTTTTGCACTTGTGCTGTATTTTACAAAATTCCTGCAGGCTGCAACCAATTTTCATTTTAGTAAATCCATTATCCCAGCAACTATTTGCACAATATATTTTATATAACAGAATTCAAACTTGCAAATAGTGATGAACTAATTTATTCGCCAGCCATGGATTGCAATTTGCAGAGAAAAAACACCCATAAGAAAAAACTCTCATTGACTTTAATGCATTAGGACAAAAAAAATTTGCCATAAGAAAAAACGGCCACTGACTTTAATGCACTTATAGTGAAAAGAAAATGTTTTGCCATTTTGCAAATTTTTTCGAAAATTTTCCAGCAAAGCAAACGGGACATCACTACTCACAAAGAAACTAAAATGTAAACATCTTATAATGGTACAACATACCATCTACTTGTATCAAAGCTCTCATACTGTATGTAAACAATGTGTTGCCTGACAATTCAGGTGCTTTTCTCCTGGCGAAGTGTTGCGATGTGCGCGAAGCTAGCGCTGGCGAATTTATTTTGGTTAGTGAATTTGCCCCAATGGTGTCTGGCTTTTACTGCAGAGAAAATAACTGGTTGGCAAAGTGAAGATACATCTGTCAAATTATTTTTAGTTTTAATGTAAGTACATAACAAGTCAAATGAAACATTAGAAACCATCTCCAGGATCTTTGGAAGTCCTCAGGCATCTGTCAGTTTTCTCTGCCGTCTGGATTTTTATATATTACATAGGTAGGCTGCTTATTTCAGAGTTGAATGTACAGATAGCTACTAGTAAATAAATGAGACTTTATTATACAGATTAATACTAAGGGGTGCCAGGAGGGTTGAATACAAATGACTCTTGCTTAGATGAGAGTTTATTAAAGAAATGAATACTGGGTTTAATACAGATGGACATCATGTTCTGACTAAACGTAAGTGTATCACTGGATTTAAAGGGCCATTAATAGCACAAAGTGAAAATACTAATTATGCTTAATGTGCACTTAGATTGCATTTCTGCAAATTCTTCGTGAGGTTCAGAAAGCATTATATTTTTATCTAAATGATTTTATTTTATAGGGTCATTGGACTCAGGTCATACAATCCATTATCTAATGTTAAACTGAAAACAGTGACTGGAGACTAAATGCGTTGGGCATGTGGAAACAACAAAAGTTTTGCAGCCAAAGAGTAGTTGACAGTTGGCAATACACATACAAATGATTTACAGTGTTGTATGATTATTGATATGTGTATGCAGGGTCTGATGAGCTGGTGGGACACCTAGGCCTGCTCTCCGTGGCTGCCCACTCTCTCCAGGTAAAAAGTGTGCAGGCAGGTGGGCACACACACAGTACGGTATGACAGGTTGATTTTGCATGAGCTTGGGTGTCACGGCCGGCCAGTACCAGAACAGGTGCCAAGTACCCTGGTCTCGGCTCGGCTTCACCAGTAGTGTGACCACCGTTGGGCTTCGGGAGGAGCCCTCAGCTTACTTGGGTGCCACCTGGACTTAACGAGGGGTACAAGGCGAGATGTTCTGGCTAGCAGAAGGGCACGGCAGGTAGAAAGTCTTTTGGGCCGAAGGTCACGGTACAAATGGAGCAGGCAAGAGAATCGTCAGACAGGCAGGGTCGAGGCAGGCAGATATCAAGAATCGTCAGGCAGGCAAGGGTCAAATCGGGTAATCAAACAGATGGGGGTCAGGCAGAAAGAGTAGTCGAGATGCAGGCAAAGGTCAGGATTCGGATATCAGAATAGTCAGGAACAGGCAGGGATCAAAACCGGAATAGCAGATACAAATTTCACAGGAACAGACAGCACAAGGCTAAAGGAACCACCAGAATCAAGATTCTATCACGGGCAATGGCTGGGGGTCAGAATGGGCTTTATATACATTCAAAATTGGCACCAAAACGAGCGTCAATACGCACTGGCGCAATCACGCCAGCGCGCCTGTACCTTTAAGAGGCACACCGCGCGCGCCCTAGAAGAATCAAGATGGCGTCGGACCAGGAGCGCAGCGGCGTGGCGGCCGTCCACGCCGCCGCACACCAGGTAATTTTATTACATTGGGTCTGGGGTGACTTGAACAGGTGGTGGGGCCAACACGGAGAGGCCCATTTATCAAAGTCCGAATTTCTCTTAATATTTTCTGAAAACAACCAAATCCATATGGGTTTTAACTCCTTTGGTATCAATACATTTTCCCGAAAATTTTGTTTCTGGGAAAAAACCCGAAAAATGTGTGAAGAAAAACTAGAATTTTCTGATTTTTGCCCAAAAACTACAGAATCTTCAGATTATTGCACGTACACCCAGCGCAGATAAAAATACCTTTGGGACTTCTCCCATTGACTTATATGCAACCTCGGCAGGTCTAAGATGCCAGATAGTGATGGGCGAATTTATTCGCCAGGCGCGAATTCGCGGCGAATTTGCGCTATTCGCCGCCAGCGAATAAATTCGCGAAACTCCCGTGAAAATTTGCGTCAAAAATTCACCGGCGTCAAAAAAAATTTTTACGAAAAAATGGACGCCGGCGTCAAAAACGGGCGCCGGCGTCGAAAAAATGGGCGCCGGCGTCAAAAACGGGCGCCGTTTCGCAAATTCGCCCATCACTAATGCCAGATTTTTGGATTCTGACTTTTTCCATCCTTGTAATAAATCCTGAAAAACTTTCGAATTTTTCGGGTTTTTGGCATTCGAAGTTTAGTAAATAACTCCCTATGTGTATGGCACTTGCCGATTCTGTTATTGCTGTTATCCATGGACTGTGGATGGATATTGGTTTACTCATGAATTGAGCAGGTTACTAATTAAGAAAGGTTTGGATTGTAGGAACCTTGCTAATTAACAGAATTGAGCAGGTTAGCAAATTTCCTCTGCCGATGCATAATATCTACCAGTTCATGGAGCACTGACAGATGAGGGAAGAGGAGGATCCACAGCTCTTCCTTACTTCCTGCTGTTCCAATCTTTTGTGACAGCAACAATGATCAGAACAGTAGGGAGGCGGCCATACTGTGCATCAGCCCCTTGGAGAGTTAAAGAAGAGAGGAAACTTAAAATCACTGGGGTGGTGAGTTAGGCACCCCCCTCACTTACTTGATACTCAGGGTCAGGGCTCCTGTTAGCAAAAAAATTCTCTGGCCTGGGGGACTACCGAGCAAGCACCACACCACAGCTTTTCTCCTCTGCTTTGTCTTTCTTTTGTTGACCCAGGCTGTGCAGTAGAGTGACAAAGCCAGCTTTTTGCTTAAAGTTTGACTTTTCAATCTACTGCTTATGCACAACCAACACAATGAAGCAGGCAGAAGAAAGGCTCCATAGTGCTTGCTCAGAAGTATCCCGGGCCGGTGCAACTTTCTACTAACAGAAGGCCGGGGGTTTCAGGGGTAAGTAGTTATAATCACTGGTGGGTGCCAAACTAAACAATTGGCACCCCCTGGTTATACATGTCATTATCTTTTAATGGTGCATTGGAAGATGAGGAATAAAGATGAGTGATAGCTCCTCTTCAGTCCCTATCATCATCATCATTTATTTTTATAGCACTGACAAGATACGCAGTGCTTTACCTTAGTTATAACAAACAGGAAATAAATGGAGGATAACAAACAAGGATTACAGAGTACAATAGGATTAGAGGACCCTACAAATTATAGTTTACAAACTAAAGGTTAGGGTACAATTGAGACATTAGGATTTTAGAAAAAAATTGTGATTTTTGATACAGCAATGATTGATTAATTAAGGTACATTGATTAAGCTTCTTTAAACAGGAGGGTCTTTAAGGAACGCTTGAAAGTTTAGAAAGAAGGAGAAAGTCTGACAGCTCGAGGCAGAGAGTTCCAGAGAAAAGCAGAAGCCCAAGAGAAGTCTTGTAGGTGAGAATGGGCAGAAGTGATGAGAGGAGAAGTGAGGCGAAGTTCAGAAGCAGAGCGAAGGTTGTGTGAGAAGTGTATTTGGAGATCAGAGATGAAATATGTTGATGTTGAGCGGCGAGCTAGATGAATGAGTCTAGCGGCCGCGTTTAGAACAGATTGGAGTTGTGAAAGGTGACTTGTTGGAATACCTGTGAGGAGTAGGTTTCAGTAATCAAGGCGGGAGATGATGATGAGAGACTGAATCAGTGTTTTAGTTGATTCTGAACTGAGATAGGGTCGTATTCGGGCAATGTTGCGCAGTTGAATACGACAAGATTTTGCAAGTGTTTGAATGTGTGGTGAAAAAGACAGATACTAGTCCAGGATAACTCCTAGACAGCGTGCCTGTGCGGTGGAATAAAAGGTGGTGGTGTTTACGGTGAGTGATATCTGAGGGACAGGGGAAGATCTTGGAGGAAAAATAATGAGTTCTGTTTTTGAGAGGTTCAGTTTCAGGTGGCGCTGTGACATCCAGGAGGAGACAGCAGATAGACAGTCTGTGACTTGGGAAAGGACAGAATTAGAAAGATCAGGAGTAGACAAGTAGAGTTGGGTGTCATCAGCATAAATGTAATACTGAAGTCCAAACGATTGAATACGTTTTCCTAGTGAAGTTGTAGAGCAAGAACAGCAGAGGGCCTAGAACAGAGCCTTGAGGAACTCCGACAAAGAGAGGGAAAGTAGTAGAAGTAGAGTTAGAGAAGGCAACTTTAAAAGAATGGTCAGACAAATAAGAAGTAAACCATGAGAGAACGGCTGAGTATAGAATTTCTAGGAGGAGAGTATGGTCAACTATTCAGGTTGTCATTCCCAGAGATCAGAACAAACTAACCAGCCTTTCCCTTATAGGACAATCAGATTGATGGTGATCTACTCTTAAGACTTACAGAATCAGAGCTAAGTGATGATATAAATATGATTTCCAGCATCACCAGGAAACGGTGAGTACTTAGTCGAATACCAGGCGTCTAAATTCCTAAAGGGTCTAATAGAGGTAGAGGCCTTATCTAGAGTGCCAATTAATCGTCAACTGAGTAGGAGAATATGATTCTTTTGGAACTTGAGTTGAAAAGAACATTGTTGTTTTGCTTCCGTGGGGTTTTGTGTGTATGAATATACTATTAGGTTGTTCAAAACTTGTTTCTGAACCTAACATCTTTCCTTACACAAACACAGAAAAATAGAAATTAAAGACATGAAAGAAATAGACAAAAATTTACACAAAGAAAAAACCCAAATTGTGGATCCAATTGAATGCCATAAGATTGCAAGATTTACGACAATAAATTAAATGAGGAGGTTGTTAAATGCCTTTGCAGGCTCTATAAATTAGGACTGCCTAAAGCACCTGTAAGGTTTTGATTCTCTCATCTCAATGAATAACTGGCCCAGTACTTGGTTGGGCAGCACTGAATTCATATATGAATGTTTTGTTCAGAGATATATTTTATTATAGACAGTGTTATTTCTATTGTACAGTGCTGAAGAATATGTTGGAGCTTTTATAAATACATAAATATTATTCTAAAGTTAGTGTAAATGTTATTGCACACAGCTGGTACATGATTCTATAATGCCACAGGGGCAAAGCTACAAGGAAAAAGACACAATAAGTGATAGCTTGTTTTGGAGGTTTGGTAATGCATACATTTGAAGTTTTAACTGATTGTTTTAATATGGGGCAAAATGTTTAGCCTGTACAACAATTGTTTGCCTTTGTATGTTCACATCTCTGCATCTTAAAGACCAGTGACATCTCTGCATTGTCTAGGTTTATGCGAGAGCTAGTAGAACTGAAGACATTTGCCAACTACTCAATGTGTGATCGCAGCAATCTAGCAGACTGGCTGGGCAGTGTGGATCCTCGATTCAGGCAGTACACATACAACTTAGTCACCTCCGGCATTGACCGTAACTTCCTACACCGCGTTACAGAGCAGCAGTTAGAACAGGACTGTCATATATCAGTAGGATTTCACCGAGTTCGGATCCTTTCTGCAGCAAGAGGTAAAGCTTCATCTGCCAGAGTTTCTAACTTCTGGTTTACAAGCGATACCAACAAAGTAAACCAGTTCCTATGATATGTTTAGTTGCTTCAAAATGGCTCATGTATTTGGTTTGTCTACAACAGAGATGCTGCATTCTCCTCTGCCTTGCAGCGTGGGCAAATCTAGTGCTGATGGACCTGATGTTTTTATCAGTTACAGAAGAAGCACAGGATCACAGCTGGCCAGGTAAATGATGAAGACTACACATATACAGTATATATATATTTCCGATTTGAAAAAGCTGTTTAGCGAAACGTACGTCGGCGTTCTTAGTGATCGTCTTCTGCTCAAATTGATTCTTTTTTGTAAATTCGATCCACATTTAATAGTCTGGTTCTGCTTTTTTCAACGGAAGTGGGGGCAAGAATTTTTGGGTCAAATCCTTTACTATTCTATACAACCTCTTATAATCTTCTTTCCATTCTAAGGGGCCGACGGTTTGTGGCTTTTTAGGGTTACTTAGCCTCTCTTAATATCTAGGGCAAGTTAAATACCAAGGCCACAGCCCCGGTTACCCTGTCCTGCCTTATCTTTGTGGTGTCCCAGGCTCTAGAAAAAAATCAGGTAGCTAGATTACAGGACAACTCCACCATCTATTTTTTCCTATTTCTATTATCTATTTTTAGGGATTGTGACTACATTTTTTAACCCACTACCATGTTTGGTCATTTTTAATTACTTTTTAATTAGCCAATCAACTTTATAGGTTTAACACTTTAAATTATTGCACCGCACTTTATTTAAATAATGAATTTCTTGTCTATCTATGGATTAATTTAGGGAGTAACATTAATTCACAGAGGAATTGAATTGATTCGTTCTTTCATTTTTTTTCATTTCAAAGTATTCAGGAAAAGTCAATGTTATTTATAACGGCACTAGCACTTTAAATTCTTTTTTGAGTACATTTTCTAACGAATTATTGTTATTAAATAAGTAGGGTGCATTACTTTTTCTTGTCAACTTTATAATCACAACTATTGGTGGGGTTTCTTTTTCCTTTTATGACTACACATATTGTCACTTTGAGTTTATTTAACCATCATGTAAGAAACATCAATGTACCAAAGCCATATCTCCAGTCATTTCCAAATTCAAAATGGGAACACTCTTGTCAACGCTTCCAGTTGACTCACCGTGCCAGGTTTTAGGCACACACATTGATGAATTAAGACTTAACCTTTCTGGCAGTCTATGCCTGTCGGACTGGATGAGCTGTTGTATGGGAACATTGACGTATAGGAGTTTTTAAATACAGCCAAATAACTTTGCCAACATATTTTTCCTTTACAAAGATTTAAGAATCTTTATATACTTAGTACATTGCACCAGATCCTTCAACTTAAGGTTCCATCTTTCAGATATGAGATAACAAGAGCAAAGCAAGAATTGGCAACCATTGCTCAAATTATTTCAGTCTCATGTAGAACTGATATAATTATGTTGGACAGCACTACTAACATATATTTTTACAGCCTTTTGAAAGTGCATCTGTATCTACATGGTTTCAATGCATTTATCGATGTGGAAAAACTGGAGGCAGGAAAATTTGAGGACAAATTGATCCATAGTGTGATCAGTGCCAGAAATTTTGTCTTGATCTTATCAGCTGGAGCTTTGGACAAGTGCATGGGGGACAATGACCTCAAGGATTGGGTGCACAAGGTAAGAAGACACGATACACAATAAGTTATGACAGGGATATAATTCTTATATTATGTCATTAGAGCTATAGATCATACCAGGCAAATCAGCAATACAGAGACTTACTGTACCTAGTAATTTGGGTTAAAAATCAAATGCAAATATTGATCCAGTTAATCTGATCACTGTTCATTTTGGTACTTCTAATATAAAAGAATTCCACAGAGCTCCTTTGACTTCTTAATGGTAATTTAAATAGTATTATTACTTTTGATCATATTTATATAAATTATTATAGCCCATAGAATATAAGTAGGTCTTTCTGTTATAGGGTTCAGCTTTACAAAAGAGCCATGGCTGTTACATCTCTATCATGTAAATCATTTACAAGTTTTTTGCTGCTCTAACTTATGAAATATTCATCATTTCTTGTATATACAACTACTGGGCAGCTTTAAAATTCACTGTCTCTCATCTGTAGCTGCCAATACAAATCAGGGGCAGGGTGTCTATAGATAAAATACCAGTGTTTGTGGGAATAAAAGGGATTGTGCTGGATAAGAGTAGTAGATATCCATGCATCAGATACATTACTGTCACTTTTTCAATTCCCAGCAGCTAGTTGAGGAATTTGTAGAACATTTCTAGGCCAACTAAAGGACAAGACAAGTGTATGAACTGTTTTTCAATATATTACTTCTATAGCTTGGTGCACAATAATACTTCTTTGGTATGATGGTTACCTGCCAATTAATTGGCAGACAAGTTTTGGTGTTGGAGTCGCTCCAAAATAACATTCCAATGTACTCTGGAGTTTTGAATATCTGGAAGTTTCTTGTTTTTGCTGTTATTGTTTGGGTGATTATTTATGTTGACCATTAAGTGTGAGGGACGTTTAACAATAGTTTATTCTCTTACCAGGAAATCGTCACGGCTTTAGACAACAGTAAGAACATTATCCCAGTCACAGATCACTTTGAATGGCCAGACCCAATGACCCTACCAGAAGACATGAGAGCAGTCTTGAAATTTAATGGCATTAAGTGAGTTGATTTTTGAATCTCCTTTATCATTTTCGTTGGACAATGCCTCATAGGGAGCAGAATGTGTTTTAGATTGGGGGTAATGCAACAAATACTTTATTCAGCCACTAAAACTAATGCCAATATTTTCTTGTCTAAGCAGAAGATGGCTACCAGCAATTTTAAAAAAGATTGTCGATCATTTACCAGCAATTTTACACATATATTTATAACAAGGATATGGTATTTTAATGCTAGCATCCCCATCCCCATGGTATCCCCATCATACATTGGAAAAGCACTGGATAATGCCGATCCCAGCACATTATTTATTAAGAGCATATAATAAAGTGAGAGCAATAGGTGATAGAATTATTCTCAGAGCATCATAAAGTGAGAGCAGTAGGTCATTGTATAGCATTCTAATACATAATAAAGGGCATTAAACATTGAAAGGCAGAAGTCACTGGTATACCAATCTTATTACACAGTAACTAACCCATTGACAGTGGCAAGTCCAAGTAAGAAGCAGTTGGCACTGTTATCCCAATGTGTATAATACACACTAAGAGGCAGTGAGTACTGGAATTCCAAGAACATTTTATACAGTTCTGAGCAGTGAACACAAACACACCAAGTAGATTATACACAGTGAGATAAGGGGCACTGACACTCCAATACTATACAGTAAGAGAGGATCCTCAAGTATATTATATAGAGTGAAAACAGTGGCACTACAAGCAAAGTAAGAGGCAGTGGTTTAGCTCAAAAAGTAATAATAACAAAACAATATGTTTAAAACAAGTGCTGTTCATTGTATGCATATTAAACAAGGGTGTATACTGATCCTTTAAATGTAAATATCATGAAACACCCCATTTGTTTAGTGATATATACAGTAAAGCTGGTTATACAGGGCCTGAGTCAGACACTTTCTGTCTATGAAAATCCCATTGGTTTGCAGACTGCATCAACACATTAATTAGGTCCTCTCCTAATGGCCTGCATCAGCCTTTTGTTATGATCCAATAATTGGCCTGAGGAACAAACAAATGGATCAACCTGATATGGCCCAGCATATAGATCAGCATATAGGAATAAACACTGCTTTTCTTCAGTGTTAACTTATTTCCAGTATTCAATAATTCCATAAATGAAGGTCTTTCAAAAGAACAGGACTAATCAAAGTTTTAGGGATGTGCAGGTAACAGCTCTATAAATTTGAAAAATATTGGAATTTTATATCTGGAGGGCCAATGTTTGCCAATCTCTGGATTTACAATATTAAATTACCATATATACTTGAGTATAAACCAAGTTTTTCAGCATCCAAAATGTGCTGAAAAAGTCTACCTCGGCCTATACCCGAGTCAGTGGGCAGTAGCTGAGATTGCAGTCACTTTTAATCACTCCTATACCAACAGTTCGCTTGGGGAGAGACTGCAATATCACACAGCGCCCTCTGTTGGTTATATGAAAGAATAACAGTGTGGCCTCTGTTGGTTATTTGAAAGAATAACAGTGACTGCAATATCACACAACGCCCTCTGTTGGTTATATGATAGAATAACAGTGACTGCAATATCACACAACGCCCTCTGTTGGTTATATGAAAGAATAACCGTGACTGCAATATCACACAGCGCCCTCTGTTGGTTATATGAAAGAATAACAGTGATTGCAAAATCACACAGGACCCTCTGTTGGTTATATGAAGGATTAACAGTGATGGCAATATCACACAGCACCCTCTGTTGGTTATACGAAAGATTAACAGTGACTGCAATATCACACAACACCCTCTGCACATGGTAGTGGGACAATGCACACAGTAATCCGTTTGGCAATTCTCTGTCACCATCAACTTTGCAAAGAAGTCTGCTTGATCGCTGGGGGGGGGGTCGCTGTAGCGGAATGTGCGCTGCTGGGAGACTTAAAATTAGGTACCTCGGCTTATACTCGGGTTGGCTTATACTCGGGAAGGCTTATACTCAAGTATATCATTTTTTCTTCTATTAGATGGTCCCATGAGTATCAGGATGCTACCATTGAGAAGATTATTCGCTTCCTGCAAGATCGCTCATCTCGGGATTCTTCAGCTGGCTCTGAAAATAGCCTGGATGGCACATCACCTCTTGCCCAAACATAAATGTATATCATTGGTGTGAGCCTGCTGTGCTTGCGGTTTTTCCTTTGTCTTTCTTTTTTATTCTTTTGCCATATGGAGATGAACCCACTGAAGTATCTCATAATTCTTGTGGCTTTTTTTTTTGCCTTCCTAGGAATTTCTTTTGAGCTTTAACTTTCTCAGGAGATCAAAGGGAAGCTATTTTGTGCTTTTAGTGGTTACTGTAAGGATAGTATAACTCTGATCAGTTATGTTACATTGCTTACAAGCCTGACAGGACGTTTCCGTATCTGATATAGTCTGAATAGCTGTTTGCAATCGAAAATTCAGCCTACAGGGGTTTAACACAGTACTTTATGGTAAGAGTTCAGCGAAAGGATTCAAACCACAACCACAGCTTTATTTTGTCATCTATGAATATGGGCTGAGAAGTTTTCAAGGTTGCTTTATTTAAGTAACCTCAAAAGCATTTATTACGTTTGCTGTCTTGCTGAACATTGAACCTTACATCACCAAGCAACTGTGAGATGTCGCAGAATGCTAAACTGAACAATGAAATCCAATCTATCCAGGGAATCCTGATTGTATAATCACAACCGGGCTTATTCTACAACGCATAGCAATAAGTCCTTGGTCATTTTTTTTGGTTTGAGGATCATGATTCATCATATTACAAGTAGGTATAGCGACAACTGAACCTCTGCCAATGAAAGGAGCAAACACATGACGGAATGGCAGCAGTTTACTGAAATTCACCCAGTCAACATCAAGTGGAACTCGCTCTCTAAATGATCTCTAAGAGAGAATGTATGTGACACAATATGGAATACGGGACTTGAAATAAAAACCATAAAACCATTTAAAACCATTCTCAACAGTACACTTGCAGTAACGGTTCCCAGCTGTGTTTTCACCGATGTTTACAATGATGGAGCCCTGTGATGCAAGTACAGTGTACAAGAAGTGTAAATGATTTAAATCCTTGCTAATAGTACTTAGATATATTAAAAATAAATATTGTGTTAGATCCTATATGTTATGCCAGTGGCCCTAGAAAACGATGAGTAGTGTCGGACTGGGACACCAGGGGCCCACCCAAAAACCTAAAACTAGGGGCCCACCAATTAATGTTAGACCAGGGGCCCACTCTTAGTTCTATTATTCTTCCTTTCCTCGCTCATCTATTCTTCTTTTCTTTACATACTATAATCTATTATTCCATCTATTTAGCCTCTTTGTTCTCATAGAAATAGGGAAGGGGCATGAAATAGGCCAAATATTTAGCAGCAGGAGGGGCCACTGATACCTGGGCCCCGGTGGGCCAGTCCGACACTGACGTTGAGGACTCTCTTAATGGTTCTAGACCTTACTTAATGGCATTATTACAGACACTATTGTCTGTAGTTCTAGGCTGTCCTACTAGGGCATGGGGCTAGGTGCAACTCTCCAGTCCAAGACTCTGCAAGTCCAGCCTTTAATGTAATCCAGCGTGCAAACATGTGGTTGAAATAGAAAAAGCTGGATAGCACATCTGGATAGAATGGGCTGAAATGCTTAATTTGGGTATTATTACTCTATATCAGGATTTCCAGTATTCACTGAAGTAATTATACTGAAAGTGTTGTCAATTTAAATACGGTAATGACTATTGAGATAGAGTGCTGAGAACAAGTAATTAGGCAATAAAAAAGTCTTCAGTACTAGACATTCCCCCGAGACAATGAGCAAATGGAATATATAAATAAATACAAATGTATTACTGTGGTTCAGCCTTACACTGGATACTTGGATACACGAGCTTCAATGCAGCCTAGCGTATTATTTCAAAGCTTCTGGAGGCAGCCATATTGGGTTTATAAATGTCCCATGAAAGAGAAATAAACAATGGGCTGTGAATGGCTTGATCACTTGGAAGCAGATACATGATTAGAGAAATAAGTGAGCTCTTGATATACTGTCTATTCTTAGATATAATAGTATCATTACAAGTGAGTTTATTGAATTAAAGGGGTGGTTCATCTTTAAGTCAACTTTTAGTATGTTATAGAATGGCTAATTCTAAGCAACCTTTCAGCTGGTCTTCAATATTTATTTTTTATAGTTTTTTAATTATTTGCCTTCTTCTTTTGACTCTTTCCCGCCTTCAAACAGGGTCACTGACCCATCTACAAAATAAATGCTCTGTAAGGCTACACATTTATTGTAATCGCTACTTTAAATTACTTAAAGGGATGGTGTCATGGGAAAACATGTTTTTTTCAAATTGCATCCATTAATAGTGCTGCTCCAGCAGAATTCTGGACTGAAATCCATTTTTCAAAAGAGCAAACATAATATTTAATTTTGAAATCTGACATGGGGCTAGACATATTGTCAGTTTCCCAGCTGCCCTCAGTCATGTGACTTGTGCTCTGATAAACTTCAGTCACTCTTTACTGCTGTACTGCAAGTTGGAGTGATATCACCCCCTCCCTTCCCCCCTCCCCAGCAGCCTAACAACAGAACAATGGGAAGGTAACCAGATAGCAGCTCCCTAATACAAGATAACAGCTGCCTGGTAGATCTAAGAACAGCACTCAACAGTAAAAGCCAAGTCCCACTGAGACTGATTCAGTTACATTAGGTTGGAGAAATAACAGCCTGCCAGAAAGTAGTTCCATCCTAAAGTGCAGTCACAGGTCACATGACTGGGGCAGCTGGGAAACTGACAATATGTCTAGCCCCATGTCAGATTTCAAAATTGAATATAAAAAAATCTGTTTTCTCTTTTGAGAAATGGATTTCAGTGCAGAATTCTGCTGGAGCAGCACTATTAATTTATGCAATTTGAAAAAAACATGTTTTCCCGTGACAGTATCCCTTTAACTTTCTATTCAGACCCTCTACTAGACATATTTCAGTCTCTTATTCAAAGCAATGCATGGTTGCTAGAGTAATTTGGATCCTAGCAACCAGATTGCTGAAATTGCAAACTGGAAAGCTGCTGAATAAAAAGTTAAATGACACAAAAACCACAAATAAAAAAAATGAAAACCAATTGCAAATTGTCTCATCGTTCCCTATGTCATACTAAAAGTTAATTTAAAGGTGAACAACCTCTTTAAGTCATGTAAAAGTTCTATCGACATCCAGAATAATTTTGAGAGGAAATATGAGATCATTATTGGAGGACGTGTGGAAATTCCAGTTTCGCAAGTTGACAAGGATATCTTATTAATAGGTCAATAAAGTCGCCACTGCAATATGGAAAAGACTGCAAGTATAAATACATGAGAATATATCCATCGACAGCACTCCAATTTTTATTAAAACCACCTTTATTGTTTGCAAAGCATTGCATAGCAGTATAGCAACATAGTGCAACGTTTCGAGTGGCACTCCAGTCTTTGGGGCAAATTCACTAAGCGCCGAATGCTAGCGTTAATTCGCTAGTGTTTGGCATTTATCGTTACTGTGCAAATTCACTAACGAACGCTGGCGTAGTTTCGCTAGTGTTACTTCGCATCCTTACACCTGGCAAAGTTTCGCTAGCGACGTAACTGCGCAAATTCACTAACTTGCGCAGTGTACTGAAGGCTACCTTTTACGCTAGACTTCCTTCGCCACCTCAGACCTGGCGAAGCGCAATAGAGTAGATAGGGATTGCTTCAAAAAAAGTCAAAAAATTTTCTAAGTCCCCAAAAACGCTGGCGTGTTTTCTACATGATGGGTGATAGGCTGAAAAAGATAGAAACATTTTTTGGGGCTCCCCTCCTTCCCCCCTACATTTCCTGACTCATGGCAACTTACCTAGACAGTGGGCACATGTGTAGGGCAAAATAAACATTTTTATTTGATGTTTTGAAGGTTTTCTAGGCATTTGTAGTGCTGATACGTGTTCCTCCATTGAATTTTGAATTTGAAATTAGCCTTCGTTAGCGTAACTTCGCTTCACTTAGCGAATCAACGCTAGCGCAACTTCGCAATCTTACGCTACCCCTGTGCGCAACTTCGGATTTTAGTGAATTTGCGGAGCGCTGGCGAAGTTGCGCCTGGCGAAACTACAAATGTTAGTGAATTTGCCCCTTTGTCAAGCATAAAAAATCCAATAACCACATGGCCTTAAATAGCCTAAAGTACACCGCCACCTAGTGTCAAACCATATTATAACATAATATCATTAGAACATATGACAATGTTTCATTCAACACATCCTGTTTCAATACAAATGTATCAATCACAGACCTTTACTTTATATTTCTTACATTCATGGTCTATATAGTGTAAACGATTGACTTATCTGTCTTACGATATTGTCCATTCAAGGTAATAGCCCACTCCTGGGCAGACAGAGCAACCGATTTGAATGAAACCTGTAAAACATAAAATATTCTCTTTAAAAATATTATTTAAATAAAAATGGACTCAGATCATACTCCTGATTTAAACCATGTGGGGACATAGTACCCAGATTCTTTATCCAATGGGCCTCCTTACGTAACAACTCCCTGCCACGATCTCCCCCACGCCTCCTCTTTGATACTGAGTCCAAAATCTGAAAACGCAATTGACTAATTGTCTGGCCATTTTCATTAAAATGTTTAACTACTGGCTGGTTCAGTTTATTTCTAATGGCTGACTTATGTTCTGTTAGTCTATCCCTTATGCAGCGTATAGTTTTTCCCACATATATTTTTCCGCAGGGGCATTTTAAACTATACACTATATAGGTAGAAGCACATGTATAGAAGCCTTTAATTGGGATGCGGGTCCCCTTTAAAGGATGATATATCCATTCACCCTTTACCACACTGCTGCAATGGTTACATCCACAGCATGGGAAGCTTCCATTTTTTTGTGTTTTCAAGAAAGTTTGTTTATAACCTGCAGAGGGCCCCAAATCAGCCTTCACCAATTTTGCCCCAATTGTATCTGCCCTTGTATATGACATAACTGGTAAAGATTTAAAGATATCCTTATCTGGAATGTTATTACCTAGTAAACTCCAATCTTTTTTTTATTATTTTCGAAATTTCACCACTTAAAAGGTTGAACTGATTAACAAACGGAATTCTCTGTGTCTTTTGATGTACAACCCTATCACTGTTCTGTCTCAACTGTCTATTCTCACTCTCCATCCTGTGCAACACCCTATCCGGATACCTTCTCAATTTGAATTTCTCTTTCATTTCAGATATCCTTGTGTCCTGCTGCTGCTGATTTTTTACTATGCGTTTTACTCGTAAGAATTGTGACTTGGGGAGAGATTTCTTTGTAGGGGGATAAATACATTCCACTGATGAGTGAGTAGCCATCAGAAAATGATTTAAATTAAAAGAAAGTTTATTGAAATAAACTAGTGCTAGTGCAAGTGCTGCAATGTCCTTATTCCTTAGTTAACTGCAAATATATCCGGCATTTCTGTGCTGTCTCCTGAAGGAAGAAACAACTGAAATACAAAAGATGAGCTTGCATTGCTCTGCTAGCTAAAGGTTGCTTAGACCTTTGACGTATAAGAGTGATTTCTAGTTTATCTTGGATGCTGTGTATATAACTAACTAGAGTCTCTAGTTGTATTCTAGGAGGCTCTTTGTGATGCACAGGACACAACAGTCTTCAGTCTCCCAGCGTGTGGTCATCATTCTTGTAGGAAGGAGAACATACCGCCTTAAAGGGATCCTGTCATCAGAAAACATGTTTTTTTTAAAACGCACCAGTTAATAGTGCTGATCCATCAGAATTCTGCACTGAAATCCATTTCTCAAAAGAGCAAACAGATTTTTTTATATTCAATTTTGAAATCTGACATGGGGCTAGACATATTGTCAATTTCCCAGCTGCCCCAAGTCATGTGATTTGTGCCTGCACTTTAGGAGAGAAATGCTTTCTGGCAGGCTGCTGTTTTTCCTTCTCAATGTAACTGAATGTGTCTCAGTGAGACATGGGTTTTTACTATTGAGTGTTGTTCTTAGATCTACCAGGCAGCTGTTATCTTGAGTTAAGGTGGCCATACACTGGCAGATAAAGCTGCCGATATCAGTCGTTTGGACCGATTTGACAGATTATCTGCCCGTGTATGGGGGTGTCAAGGCCACCGGGAGCATGAAGAGACGCGTCTGCTCCCGGCGGCGAAGAATCCAAAATGGCGGCACCCAGTCGGCCCACGTGGATGCTGGGACGCCAACGCCGCAACGCCGACGCATGCATAAAACACGCATTCGCAAACACGCCGGCGCAAGCACGCTGGCGTAAGGACGCCAGTGACGTCACTATGGCACCAAATTCAACTATAAAAGGGCGCCCAGGACGCCAGAAGGGCACCCAAGAATAGGTTCTGCTACCCTGAACCTGGGTTTCTGTTATCCTGTGATCCTGATTCCTGCTCCTGCCTTGGTTTTGACCCCTTGCCTGGACTCTTGTTATTTGATCCTGATCTGCCTGCCATTGAACTCTTGCCTGGACTTTGACCTTGTATCTTGCTTAACCCTTTGGATACCGCGACCTTGCACCCTCAAGAGGGCTTCCTCCTTGATCCTGACTACCTCCCTGGAGGGAGCTCCCGGCTCCCTGACAGGGGGCTTCCGACGGGTCTTCCTGATCGATATCTGGCCATGATATCGATCGGGAAGGTTTGATTTTTAACCGACCGACCCGTCGGAGCCCCTTGGCGCATCGTAATTCAATCGTTCGGCCATACGGCCAAACGTTCAAATTACCCCTGATATAGTCATGCCGTTAGTGGCATATCGGGGAAAGATCGCCAAACGAGCGGATCTTTTGAGTCTATGGCCAGCTTTAGGGAGCTGTTATCTGGTTACCTTCCCATTGTTCTTTTGTTTGGCTGCTGGGGGGGACAGGGAGGGGGTGATATCACTCCAACTTGTAGTACAGCAGTAAAGAGTGACTGAAGTTTATCAGAGCACAAGTCACATGACTTGGGGCAGCTGGGAAATTGACAATATGTCTAGCTCCATGTCAGATTGCAAAATTGAATATAAAAAAATCAGTTTGCTCTTTTGAGAAATGGATTTCAGTGCAGAATTCTGCTGGAGCAGCACTATTAACTGATTCATTTTGAAAAAAACAAGTTTTCCCATGACAGGATCCCTTTAAACATCCTACTCCAGTCAGGTTTGTTGAATAAGTCAATTTAGTGAGTGAGTAAGAAGTCTGTTTCTATCTTAGCCTCAAATAGAAAGCCATATATCTGTATCTCTTTATTGTATCAGTCTGTCCATGATAAAGCAAATATTAGCATTTGCGTTTCTACATACAGTGCCTTTCTCTGATTTGTTTTGTAGTCCTGTAAAGGCAATGAGGAATCAATCGCTTTAATCATATTAGCCAAATCTACTGGATTGCAACACTATAAAGGGAATTCATATGATTCCAATGTTATCAGCTGTTTACAGATGTAATTGTGGTTGGATGAGTGGGTTGAGTTCAAACTGGCAGCCAGTTCTAGCAAGGGGAATACTATACAGGTGTGGGACCTGTTATCCAGAATGCTGGGGACCTGGGGCTTTCCGGATAATGGATATTTTCATAATATGGATCTTCATACCTTAGGTCTAATAGAAAAACCTGTAAATATTAAATAAAGCCAATAGGCTGGTTTTGCCTCCAATAAGGATTAATTATATCTTAGTTGGGATCAAGTACAAGCGACTGTTTTATTATTACACAGAAAAAGGAAATCTTACATTTTTAAATAAAGTCTATTGGAGACAGCCTTTCTGTAATAGCTTTCTGGATAATGGGTTTCTGGATAACGGATCCCATGCCTGTACTATTGCTTTGTCCAAATAAATGATACCTTTGCTTACAGGGTTCTATGCCATAAGATATAAAGTGCTCTGCTTATTGTCGGTTAAACATTCCAATTTGTATCCCTGTGTGCATGTCAGAAACTGAAAGGTCTGTTAGTTGAATAAATAAGCATTAAAAATCCATATTATCATTACCTGACCTGCATACATTTATATTTATATGTACAGCACCTCTGGATCACTGGCAAATACATCCGAACACTGTCTAAAAGGAGATATATATATATAATATATAAATTTGTTTATTAATGTCTCTGAAATAACACCACACAGATGAGCAGCATGAGCAATATGTGAGATATATATACTGTATATATTATGTATATTATGTATGCAGAAGAGATGACAATAAATATGATTTGATTTGGTATGCCTGTAAGATCTACATTTGCTAATTTTTTATGAATGTTATATGAAAAAGAAATGTTTTGTCCTTTGTTACTCTGGAAATGAGCCCAATAACTGGCACCACATTGTGAACTCACAGTTTGTACCAAACAGAGACTCCTATAGGCTGCCAGTCCACATTGGGGCTACCAAATAGCCAATCACAGCCCTTATTTGCCATGCCCAATGACTTTTTTTCATGCTTGTGTTGCTCCCCAACTCTTCTTATATTTGAAAGTGGCTCAAGGGTAAAAAAAAAGATTGGGGATCCCAGGTTTAAGGTATTAGTAGATGCCTCAAAATCCAAATCAAGGATTTAGTCAATACAGGTGAATTATGATATGTTGTCATATTTGTCTAGCGGGCTGTGACTCAGTAGCCAAGCAGCCTTAAGGTGGCCATACACTGAGAGATACGCTCGTTTGGCGATGTTGTCAAACGAGCGGATCTCTCCCCGATATGCCCACCTTGAGGTTGAGGCTGATCCGATAGTGGGCCCTAGGGCCCAATGATCAGATCCTAACGAATAGCAATGGGCGGTCGGATCGCGGGACCACATCAACGAATAATCCGTCGGGATTTTTTTGTCCCATCCAATCGAGATCTGGCCGACTTTCGTCGAGATCTCGATCGGTGAAGCCCGTCGGGGGGGGGCCCATATTCGGGCCAATAAGCTGCCGACACGGTCTGTCGGCAGCTTTTATCGGCCCGTGTATGGCCACCTTTACTCCCTATAAATCCAGTTATCTTCCTTTTTTGTATTTATTTATTTATTTATATATATATATATATATATATATGTGTGTGTGTAGAAAAACATGGAGGAGCACACCCTAAACTTGTTTAGCAACTTGCCCGGGTGCTGGTAAATAAGGTAAATTAAACAATATAGTACCGCACTCAATGGGAATACTTGTGAAAAAAATCAAGATTTATTGAAAAAATCAGACATTTCGAACAACAACTGTGCTCTTTCTCAACAAAACGTTATTATCCTATATTTATATATATACTCGAAAACTTGCTTGAAGCCGGCACAGCACGTATAAAGGTTAAGTGTGCCTGGGTGCAAAATACAAACAATAACTGTCCCAAATAAGGCATGCACTTACAGGTCTTATCCAAGCTCAAAAAATTGTGTTTATTCAGCAAAAAACTGCTCAGAATATATATATATATATTCTTCAAAAATGGATCCGCACTCCAAACAATTCAATCAAAGTGAATTTTATTAGAACATCACTCACGTGTCCAACGTTTCGGCCCACATTAGGGCCTTCATCCTTGATAAAGGCCCTAATGTGGGCCGAAACGTTGGACACGTTTGAATTGATTGGAGTGTGGATCCATTTTTGAAGATTGCATATCATTAACTTGACCCAGCACCCACCCATACCTCCCAACATTTTGGAAGTAAAAAGAGGGACAAAAATTTTTCCCACACGTACTGCAGCAATTTTTTTGACCACACCCCTTTCCGTGGCCACACCCCCTAATTACCATGTTTGTTTTACAAAATTTGGCAGGTTATGAAAGTTTGAAAATATTTCTCCTTATATAAACTTTGTTTTTGTGTCTCAAACTTGTTACAAAGTATCTTATTTGCACCTGTTAGCTGTTCTGGGCTCTCTGCTAAAAGCCAATTAAGTGAGAAACTTTGTTTCTTTTTTCTGGCTGTTCAGTGCAGAGAAAAGAGGGACTTTCCAGTACAAATGAGGGACTGCGGGTTGAGCTGTCAAAAGAGGGACTGTCCCTCTAAAAAAGGGACAGTTGGGAGGTATGCCCACCACAAACCAGAAGGGATTGAGTGCAGGTACTTTCTGAACTTGCTGAATATTAATCTTCGGATGAGTAGAGGAGAACAATTCCGCACACCAGGTCGTTCAGTAAAAGTAAAAATTCTTTATTAAATCATGGTTAAAAATATATATAGATCTTATATTTATCTGGTGTGGATCGTCTGTTAGACTTAATATGTTTTTGGAGTATCTTAATACTAATTCCTTTAATCTGACTTTTACCATGAACCAAAATCCCATCCAAATTGAATTCTTGGACACATTACTGATTGGATCCTCAAGTACTGGCAAAATTGAATCTAAAGTTTATATTAAACCCACAGCAGGTAATACTATCCTTAGGGCTGACAGTTGTCACCCAAGTCACACGAAGACCAGTATTCCCTTTAGTCAATTTTTACGTTTCAGACGGAACTGCTCAACACTTCAGTTTTTTGATGAACAGTCTATAACATTAAAAAAGAAATTAATAAGTAGGGGTTATCCACCGAACTTGGTTGAAATAGCCTACCAGAAGGCACGAACTAGGGATAGACAGAACCTCCTTTTTAAAAATAAGGATAATGACAACAATACTAATATAAATAAAAATAAGAATAAATACAAAATTATCAAAAATTCAAATGAAGACTCGAATACTGAGGTTAATATTGATACTTCTTTATTACAGAATAATAGCAAAACTCCGATTTATTTTAGTACACAATATAGTATGGAATTCAATGATGTATGCAAAATTGTACGTAGACATATTCCGGTTTTGTTTAATGATCCCATAATGAAAAGAATACTTAATGATGATCAAATTAAAATGATTTCAAGACGATCTCCTACTTTGGGAACAAGGCTTTCACCGAGTATGGTTTGTAGTCAAGATTCTTCTCTGTCCAACACCTGGTTAACAACAAAAGGTACCTATAAGTGTGGAAAGTATCCCTGCAAAACTTGTATGGTAATTTCAATAAGTACAGATTTTAAATCGAATGTTACAGGAAAAGTGTTTAGTAACCGCAGTTATAGCAATTGTTGTAGCAACAGGGTTATATACTTATTGGAATGCAAATCCTGTAAGAAACAATATGTTGGACGTACTATTCTCCCTCTTAAAGACAGAATAAGAGAACATTTACTCAGTATAGAGAAAGGCGATATGAAATCCCCTATCGGCAAACATTTTAAATTTTGCAGTAAACGCGGTATACAAGATCTGGGAGTAAAAATAATAGAAAGAGTGTCCTTGCCCAGAAGGGGCGGTGATCCGCTGCTTTCATTAAATAACCGTGAAGCTTTTTGGATTCTAACTTTAAATACACGCAATCCAGATGGATTAAATACCAGATTTGATATTTCCTATTTCACTTAGGTAATTTGAGTGGCTAATCATAATGTATCTCTATATGTATCATAATTGTTTCATGTTTCACTAAATAGATACTTTTTAGATACCTTTTAGATGTTTTGTAATCTACTTACCTTTTTTGACCATTGGGGGTCACTGTGGGTATTAGCTATTTAAGTTAGGATTTTCATCGTGTCTCTATGCTTATGATTAAGGGCAGCTGAGCCCGAAACGCGTCAAGCGCAAGATACAGCGTGTATTTTTAACCATGATTTAATAAAGAATTTTTACTTTTACTGAACGACCTGGTGTGCGGAATTGTTCTCCTCTACTCATCCTTATCGTTCACGGCTTGGGACGCCGAATTTTCCAGCACCCGAACTTGGATTTTATTATGCCGGCTGCTTTACAATCAACTTGCGGTGAGTCGGAGCGGTTCTCGCTTTCTTGAATATTAATCTTCATTGGGCAGAAGCGGTGGTTAAAGGTCAATTGAACTGAATTGACTCTCATTCATCTGTTTGAAGCAAGTATGAATATATCTATATATATATATATACTGACTTTAGGAAATTTAACATTTCTGTGCGTTTGTGTCATTTTGAATGAGAATGAGAAATGAAAGTAATAAAACTAGATTGAAGTCATGATTTCATTGGCTCCTGTGCTTTGCTTGCGTTTGTCTGTGAGTGGATATATTCATACTTGCCACTGTTAACCTCTTCATAGAACTTTAAGCACCCTAACTGTCTGTAAGTAAATGTCAGCTCTAGGGCCTAAAGCAAGATCACTTTGTAGTGAGAATTCTGCCTCCTCTGTGTATCCCCACCTCCTTGCTCTTTGGCCATGCAGTAATTGCTGGAAGCAATAAATCTATTTCTGTGAATTCTTAGTACCTAAGTATCACAATGTCCCTTCTTTTATTGTTTAATCACAGTGTAATATCAGCAAAACTGCATCGTTTCCTAATGTTATAAGTGTTAGGAGTCAGTGAGGGGATTTATCTCCTACATCTCATCCAAAAGGATTGAAATAGGAAAGAAATAGTGCGGCAACTTGCTAATGGAATTGGTAATCTGTAAAAAGGAATATATTTCCATTTGGATGGGGGAAACGTTACCCCCCAAGAAAACATATTCTGCCTGAGCCAAGTTCCTTATTATCTCTCTAATTGACTTTGACGCCAATTACAAATGTGCTTATTGGTGTGATTAAATGTCGGCAAACAGCCACCGGCCTCATAAGGAAAAGTAATAAAATAATAATCGAATTTCAAATGAAAAGATCAGACTATCCACCTTGAGTCGATTCTTACAACATCTTTTCTGACTTACATAGTTTTAGTACCTTTCCCTGTAATGGAAACTAATTTGTCTCCACTCTTATTTCACTGATTAAAGCATTTTGGATCCTGGAGAATTAAAGGGGTTGTTCACCTTTGAAAGAACATTTAGGGGCAAATTCATCAAGGGTCGAATATCGAGGGTTAATTAACCCTCGATATTCGACTGGGAATGAAATTGAACGATTCGAAGGATTATCCTTCGACCAAAAAAAACGTAGCCAAGCCTATGGGGACCTTCCCCATAGGCTAACATTGGCCTCGGTAGCTTTTAGGTGGCGAACTAGGGGGTCGAAGTTTTTTCTTAAAGAGACAGTACTTCAACTATCGAATGGTCGAATAGTCGAACGATTTTTAGTTTGAATCCTTCGATTCGAAGTTGTAGTCGAAGGTCGAAGTAGCCCATTCGATGGTCGAAGTAGCCAAAAAAAACACTTTGAAATTCGAAGTATTTTTTCTTCTATTCCTTCACTCGAAGTTAATGAATTGGCCTCTTAGTATGATGTAATGAGTGATATTGTTCCCCAAAAATAAAACGTTTGAAAACAAGTGATATGCCAAGGGTCTAATCACCGTTAATATGTTTATGTATTTGTTATAATATGTTTATTTGTGAGAAGCAGTTATGGGAGTATAGCGTGCCCCTTACACTACAATTTGAGACAATCCAGTGAGATGCTGGAAAAGGTTCCCTAACTCATGATTACTTACCCCAAATTCCCTTCTTCACACAACAACCCGCCCTTTTCTGGAAGGATTTCGGTGCCCCAAATTTTCCAATATCCTGCCTGTCAGAACTAAAACGGTTCCAGGTTCTGCAATTCGGCAGGTTCCTTTCTTTTTCTATTTTCTAACATACTTACTATAAAGTACTATTAAAGCAGTGTAAAAAAATTGCCCCCTGCATGGGGGGTTTGTAGTGACGCCACACACATTCGTTTTGTACAGGATCAAATTATTTGTTCCATCGGACCCACTCAGACCACACTCTCGTGCATTATCCTGAGCTCTTAGCAGCACTAAAATGGTTCTGCATTACCAATGTTGACCACTTTGGGGCAAATTCACTAAACAACGAAGCGCCTAACGCTAGCGTGAATGCAACAGCGTAGCGCATTTTCGTTAATTCACCGATTCACTAACGGACGCTGGCGTAAATTCGCTAGTGTTAATTCACACCCTTACGCCTGGCGAATTCGCGCAACGGACGTAACTACGCAAATTAACTGATACGCAAATTATTCTGAACGCTACCTTTTACGCCCGACTTCCTTCGCCACCTCAGACCAGGCAAAGTGCAATAGAGTAGATAGGGATTGCTTCAAAAAAAGTTAAAAATTTTCTAAGTCCCAACGCTGGCGTTTTTTCTTTTTATATTGGTGATAGGCTGAAAAAGAGCAAAAATTTTTTTGGGGCTCCCCTCCTTCCCCCCTACATTTTCTAACTCATGGCAACTTAACTATACAGTGGGCACATGTGTAGGGCAAAATAGACATTTTATTTGATGTTTTGAAGGTTTCCCAGGCTTGTGTAGTTCTGCTACATATTCCTCCATTGTAACTTCAATTTGGCGCCGTATGCAAATTAAGCATCGCTAGCGTAACTTCACTTTGCTTGGTGAATTAACGCTAGCGCGACTTTGCAACCTTACGCTTCCCCTGAGCGCAACTTCGGATTTTAGTGAATTTGCGTAGCGCTGGCGAAAGTACGCCTGGCGAAGTGCGGCGAATCGGACGCCGGCGCAAGTACAAATCTTAGTGAATTTGCCCCTTTGTGTCTCACTAAGCTACAAATTCTAACATCTAATGATTACTAAAGCTGGACATACACGGGCCAATAAAAGCTGCAGAAGGACCGAGTCAGCAGTTGATTGGCCTGTGTGTGGGGCCCCAATCGATATCTGGCCGAAAGTCGGCCATGTGTTTATAAGGCAAGTTTAAAAATCCGTTGGGTATTTATATGAAGTTGGTCTTCCCTTTGCTGCTCTGCCTTCTTCCGGGAAGGCTTTCCACTAGATGTTGGAAATTCGTAAGCAGGGCTGAATCAGGGTTCAATGCCCCCCCGAGGCAGCTAAATGGATGCCGCTCCCCACTCCTTTTATACATTAGAGCAGGTCAGAAAAAGTGATATTTTGAGTCAATCTGCAATTGTTTTTTGTCTTTTATTATTTGTGTTTTTTCAGCTTTTCATTCAGCAGCTCTCCAATTTGCAATTCAAGCAATGCCAGGATTGTCAATAATGTCATATTTATGCCGTAGCCTTATGATTGGCTTTTAACTGAGCCCTGGCCATTATTTCTTTAACACTAAGGGGCAGATTTATTAAGGGTCTAATAGTAAACATTTTCGAATTTTAAACACCCAATTTGAATGTAAATTAATGAGTTTTATCACGCTTTGACCATGGAAACCGTTCTACTTTAAATATTCGCCACCTAAAACCTGACGAGTTCATTTAAAACACAATGGCAGAAGTCCGTTGAATCATTTGAACATGTTAATAGCCTTCCTGACATTCGAGTTTTATTCGGAGGGGAAACTCTTTTTGAATTTGATTCAAATTTTTGGGTTGGGACTATTCGATCGAATATTAGACGTTCACATTTTTTCTTAAATAACCTACCATTCAAGTTGCGATTATATTCGAATTTATTATAGTAAAAACTGTTGGTGTTAAGCATTTAGGCAGGTCTTTCCAGACGTCTCCATTAGACAGACAGACAACAAGGAACACAGTATTTCTCCAGTAGACTCTACTTTTCTTTTCTACTGCTCCAAAGTCCAATGGTGGTGAACTTTACATCCCTACAGCTGGTGCTTTGCACATAGTGTTCATTTTTCAATGTACATGACTGGAAGTGTGAATTGACATGAAGTCACTAGATGCTGTAAATCATGAACTGGATGAATGAAAATCTTCAAAAAAACTTATTTATAACCTACATTTCCATTCAACTGACATAGCTTTGAATTTATAATTAAAAATATCCTGCAAGCCTTAAGTTTAGGGCTTAAAGGGCATGTAAAGTGTAAAATAGAATAAGGCTAGAAATGCTGTATTTTGTATACTAAATATAAACATGAACTTACTGCACCACAAGCCTAATCAAACAAATGATTTATGCTTTCAAAGTTGGCCACAGCGGGTCATCATCTTGTAACTTTGTTATACAGCTTTGCAAGACTAAGACTGTGCACATGCTCAGTGTGGTCTGGGCTGCTTAGGGATCGTCATAAACAAAGCTGCTTGAGTTCTGCATGGCTGGGAAGTAAGGTGGGGGCTCCCCCTGCTGTTCATAAGTATGATTGTTTCCCTGCAGAGCAGTTAGGGACCGTCTGACAATTCCTATCCACAGCAGTAAATGAAGGGAGAATTTCTCTGCATACAGTCAGGTTTCTTATAAAGACGGCACACATTTTTTTAATTAAAGTATATTAGAGATAGGTTTCTTTTTCATTACAGAAAGTAAAAATCTTTTTTGACTTTACATGCTCTTTAAGGTTATGTAGAATTTGCAGGAACATGTAAGAGACAACAGGTACAGGGGTTTGGGGCTAATTTGGTCACTATGGCAATAGGTCTGTTCATGTTCCCAAAATACCCACCTTGATCGATATTTGTCAGTGACATATTTACATAGTTAAGTTGGGTTGAAAAAAGACCGAAGTTCATCAAGTTCAATCCCTCCAAATGAAACTCAGTGTCCATACATACACACATACACACGCAGCCTCCATACACTCTTATAAACCATATATATATATACCAATGTATATACTAATTGTAGACTTTTGTATGACAATAGCCTTGGATATTATGCTTGTCCAAGAAAACAAGACATATTTCATTGAGATGGATTGAAAGCTTGTAGGCACAGACTGCTTTTGTCTATAGATAAACTCCATATGTGACATTCCCATGTGATTTGATTGTTGGTTCATCCTGATTTCTCTTTCTACTATTTCGGCAAACCTGGAAAAGATATTGGTGGGTATGGCCAAGCAAAAAAACTTCCTGCATCAAAAAATAAAATCATTTTTTAAATTGAAGCACATGGATATGTATAATATCTCTTTAATTCGTTTAGTTGGATTGTTAGCTCGCAGAGATTGCAGGAGTCCAAAAAAACAACTTAAGCAATGACCAGAGGATCAAAGGTTGCAAGATAAGGCTGAAATGGATATCAAAGCAAACAGAACAAATTTCACTCAAGGTTACTTGTCTGCCTTGATAGCAATCTTCTGATTCATATACACTTTCAGCTCTTACAATAACAATAAATCTAATAAGGCAAAGCAGAATGTACCAGGGTCACATGATCTCCCATTAGGCTCTAGTCGACTCCAGCTAATAATTCCCCAGGAGCCCTTTTTATTTCCACCATAAGACGACTGTAACATTGTCTACAGCAACAATAATCCTTGTCAAGTTGGGACCTTGACTTCAGGTTCTCTGGTGGGCTCTAGCAGAGCCGACATGTGCCATCAACAATGGGAGAATATCTTGCATCCCTTTTATAATACAGTATTTTCCATGGTTAAAAAGATATAAAATATAAAAATAAGAAGGGTCAAATAAATAAGATATGATGTGTATACTCTCTAAATTGCCAATCAATTGTAATTAAATAAGGAACCCTGCAATGTAGATTGAGATATAGTTAAAGGGATTCTGTCATGGGAAAAAATTTTTTTTTCAAAATGAATCAGTTAATAGTGCTGCTCCAGCAGAATTCTGCACTGAAATCCGTTTCTCAAAAGAGCAAACAGCTTTTTTTATATTCAATTTTGAAATCTGACATGGGGCTAGACATATTGTCAATTTCCCAGCTGCCCAAAGTCATGTGACTTGTGCTCTGATAAACTTCAATCACTCTTTACTGCTGTACTGCAAGTTGGAGTGATATCACCCCCTCCCTTTCCCCCCCCAGCAGCCAAACAAAATAACAATGGGAAGGTAACCAGATAGCAGCTCCCTAACACAAGATAACAGCTGCCTGGTAGATCTAAGAACATCACTCAATAGTAAAATCCAGGTCCCACTGAGGCACATTCAGTTACATTGAGAAGGAAAAACAGCAGCCTGCCAGAAAGCATTTCTCTCCTAAAGTGCAGGCACAAGTCACATGACCAGGGGCAGCTGGGAAATTGACAAAATGTCTAGCCCCATGTCAGATTTCAAAATTGAATATAAAAAAAATCTGTTTGCTCTTTTGAGAAATGGATTTCAGTGCAGAATTCTGCTGGAGCAGCACTATTAACTGATGCGTTTTGAAAAAAAAATTTTTCCCATGACAGTATCCCTTTAAAACTATTGTAATAAAGGAAGGAGCCCTGCAAAATGGATTGAAATAACTATGTGGATGTGACCCAATACACAGCTCCTCTGATGAAGATCTCAATGGGCGGACAAGCAGCAGGGAGAGGCATGAGGTTGCTGACCCAGGGAAGAAATTGCCTTGTGGTATGTTTAATATAATATAATGTCTTTTTGGTGTTGTTTGCTGTGATTATTTTTTGCACTAATAGATACTTGAAGTGAACTGCAATTGCATACAAAGTACTAGGATGAACAGTCTATTGATGGCTCTGTAGCATCTGTCTTTCTCTATGGGCACCTCTTATACAAATCATTTCAACTCAAGCAAAGCAGAAGGAATCTTGGTAAGGACTTGTTTTATTGGCTCAAGCTCACCCAATGGGGTTTTAAGCACAGCCAGGACTGTTGCTAAGCAGATCCCAACTACAGATCCAAACTGGGTTTCCTACCCAGAATTCCTTCAATTCATACAAATGAGTAAACGCAAGCTGCATTTTACGTGGATCCGCTTAACTCTGATCAGAAAACGATTCAGTACACTGATAAAACCCCAAAAAGAGCAGAAGTGTTCCATAGTGCAGATCTAATCAGCAACTGCCCAATCTAAATCTGTAGGTGAGTGAACTTGTGCTTTTCTTCATCACTGGAAAGGCTTTTCTGCATGAACTGGCTCAATAATAGACTCTGCCTTGGGTTGCCTGTGTCACACTGCTTGGAAAGAAAGGATCCACATCTTTGGGCAGGGATTTATTATATTTATAGTTATTGCTAAGACCCAAAAACAATGTATAAATCAGAATACTGCTCACTCTAACGGCTGCCTGAGGGAGATCATGAGACAGAACCAAGATCACAAATATAAAATTCAAGGGACAGAATGGAGGCCTCCCAGACTAGTCAGGGTCCAGTTAGTGTATTGGACATAATGCACCGTGATAAGCTTTGTCTGGAACAGAAGGGTTAAAAGGAAATAGATTTATGAATATGATATCATGAATCACCCCATTAAGAGGAAATCTATGACTAGGGGGCAGATCTATCAAGGGTTGAATTGAAAATTAGAATTTTCCAGTTTTTTTATGGTCAAAACTGTGAAATTCGACTAAAGAGTCATTCAAATTAGATTTTAGAACTCAAATTTGACTTTTCTCTACCTAAAACCTGCCGAATTGCTGTTTCAGTCAATGGAAGAAGTCCAGGCATCAATTTGGAGTTGTTTGCAGCTTCCTGACATTCATGTTTTTTTTTGGAGAAAAAAAAAATTGAATCGAGTTTTTAAAAAGTTCGATTTTTATGATAAATTTGCATTGGTCAGATTTCGAGTTCATGGGGGTTTTAAAAAACATTCGAAATTCGATAAATGTGCCTCCCTGTGTCTGTTTTATCAATGGGGTTGTGAAAGGAGGTGCAAGTATAGCTATGGGAACAGCTGGTGGGCCCCCTAAAGACACCCCACAACATTATACAAACTCTCTGCCTAGAAAGAAACTCTGGAATAATGCTGAGCTTATATAGTGCTCTTATTTCAGATGCCACACTTGTTTGAGCACCAGGTAAATCGAAATTTGTAGAAACAGGTATAGGATCCCTTATCCGGAAACCCGATATCCAGAAAGCTCTGAATTACGGAATGGCTATCTCCCATAGGGGCAAATTCACTAAGCACCGAAGCGCCGAACGCTAGCGTTAATTCGCTAGAGTTTGGCATTTTCATTAGTGCGCAAATTCACTAACGAACGCTGGGGTAGTTTCGCTAGTGTTACTTCGCATCCTTACGCCAGGCGAATTTTCGCTAGCGAAATAACTACGCAAATTCACTAACTTGCGCAGTGTACTGAACGCTACCTTTTACGCTAGACTTCCTTCGCCACCTCAGACCTGGCGAAGCGCAATAGAGTAGATAGGGATTGTTTCAAAAAAAGACAAATTTTTTTCTAAGTCTCAAAAAACGCTGGCGTGTTTTCTACATGATGGGTGATAGGCTGAAAAAGATCGAAAATATTTTTGGGGCTCCCCTCCTTCCCCCCTACATTTCCTGACTCATGGCAACTTACCTAGACAATGGGCACATGTGTAGGGCAAAATAAAATTCTTATTTGCTGATTTGAAGGTTTTCTAGGCATTTGTAGTGCTGATACGTGTTCCTCCATTGAAATTTTAATTTGGCGCCGTATGCAAATTAGCCTTCGCTAGCGTAACTTCACTTTACATAGCGAATCAACCCAAATTACGGAAAGATCCGTTATCCGGAAAACCCCAGGTCTCGAGCATTCTGGATAACAGGTCCCATACCTGTACTGCTAAAAAAAGAATGGGAGAGAGAGTTGCAACTTTGGGGCTCAATTCATCTCATGCTTAATCCTTTTTTTTAGCAATACAGATGCTCCAAAGGGTTTTCATGGAACTTGCCAGTATCACTTTAGGTTTATGAGCTGCCAGTGATCATTTCTATTGGATTCCAATAAGTTGTCTCTGTCAGATTCTGAGCAACAACAATCAATACAAGCTTGAAAGCCACCATTTATTTCCCCATTAGCAATTCGATTCGCGTGTTTTCTATCATTAAAAAAAAAATAACAATTAGTAATTATACTTCTATCGTCTCTGCTGAACAGGAATAAGTTCTTTTCTTTTTGGCTCAGAGAAGCATTTATTAGAAATAGATATATATGCTGATGATATGATACAACAATGGCTCTCACTGATCCTGCCTTCACTTCAGGGGACACAATAGGACTCACTAGTTTGGCTGCACATAAGTGATAAAAAAATATGGTGTGAGATTTGGACCGAAACCGAAAGCTTATCTCAAGTAAAATATATTTAAATCTTAAATAGACAAATGCACAAGTTAAAATGGCCACAGGTAAGGCTCATGGCATTTTTTCAGCTGACAGAGAAGCACCTGAATGTGGTATTGCAGCTTTCATGGACCTGAATGGATATCAGTGGTGGCCAGGGTCAGATGTCCATGTATCCAGCGGAGCAATGGGAGCCAGGGCAGGATGGTGGGCCCTTGACTCTGGTATCCAGTGGGCCCCGAGTGCTCCTTTCTGCTGACAGATCGATGTGGCCCCCAAAAACAAAATGTACATGGGAAAAACAAGGGATTATGACTTTTGTTTTGGACAATTTAACCTTGTGCAATGTGGCCAGTGTCTGGTGAGTCACTCTTAAAGGAAAAGGAAAGGCTAAAACTAAGTAAGCTTTATCAGAAAGGTCTATATAAATAAAGTAAGTAAGTCCTCTGTCAAAAGAAACCGCATTTCTTTCCTTCTATTGTGTACTCATGGGCTTCTGTATCAGACTTCCTGTTTTCAATTTAAACCTCCAGGGCTAGGGCTTGAGCATGCTCAGTTTGTTCCTCTCTCCTTCTATTGTGTACTCATGGGCTTCTGTATCAGACTTCCTGTTTTCACCTTAAACCTCCAGGGCTAGGGCTTGAGCATGCTCAGTTTGCTCCTCTCTCCCTCCTCCCCTCCCTGCTGTAATCTGAGCCCAGAGCTATTCATGAGCAGTGAAAGACTCAGGCAGGAAGTGATTTCACACCAAGCTAATATGGCAGCTGCTATCCTAAACAAACAGAGAGCTTCTAGAGCTGTTTACTCAGGTATAGGGATGTAGCGAACTGTTCGCCGGCGAACTAGTTCGCGCGAACTTCGACTGTTCGCGTCCGCCGCAAGTTCGCGAACGTTGCGCGACGTTCGCCAATAGGCGTTCGCGTCAAAATTGTTCGAGCATTCGATCGCTAAAATCGAACGATTTTCGTTCGAATCGAACGATCGAAGCCATTGGATTGAATGAAATCATTCGATCCAATGGCTTTGATCGTTCGATTCGAATGGAAATCGTTCGATCGAACGATTAAAATCCTTCGATCGTTCGAATCGAATGATTTTCGGATGTTCGAAGTTCGCGAACTGTTCGCAATTTTTGCCGGTGTTCGCGAACGGCGTTCGCGAACACATTGTCGGCGGTTCGCTACATCCCTACTCAGGTATGGTAAAGCATTCTGTAGAATAAATATAGTGTTATAGCTTACACTATTGTGGCTAATCTGTTGGTAATAAATTGCTTTGGTTGCTTTCCTTCTCCTTTAAAGAACACTTACGATTAATAGCAATTTAAAACGGACATGAAGGCAGATCTTTGTGTTTCAGAATGCACCGTTTACATGTAGTTGTCATTGCATGACAAATACAATGATAATATTTGCTTTTCTCTTTCATTTATTATGGTACAAGTGACACCAGCCTGTTTTAAGGCAGGACTCCATGGATCCGACAATAGCATTACTTTCCTTATTTCCGTCGCATCCGACGTGACGCCTGCGTTTTTTTGAGCAGCGCGTCGGATCGCAGCGAATCGCCCATGGAGTCCTGCCCTTAGGCAGTATATTTTCCGCTAGGGCTGCGGCACATAACACATTCCGGTTCTGATAAGAGGACGTGTAGCACAGGTAATTGTAGTTTTCACTTTAACGAGAAGCAACCTGCAGCAGCATCATGTGTTGTGAGATATACTGTAGCCCTTAATATAACCTAAGTGCTTCCAACAAGCTATATTTAATGGTAAAGTACATCTAGTTGCCACAGTGATAGTAATAATAATGACTGCCCTCCCAAGACCTGCCCTGATTTGTTCTGCAAGAAAATAATTATATCATCATACCAGTAATTCTCCTGGAGCTGCAGAATCCTCACGCTCTATTGACACCCCAATGTCTGGTTGAGATATTAGAAAATCATTTACCAGCACAACAGAGCAGATTCAATTGGGGTAAACCAAATAAAGATCCCCCAGATGCCATCTTGTTTTGAAGACCATCCAATCACACTAGAAGGAAGATGCCCGGCAAAGCTCAGACACAAGAGTAGGCCTAGAGCTCCAACCCAGAGTGATCAGCAATCTGCTTAGCTAACAAACCAAGGAGGCGACCCAAATGCTTCCATGCACCTTCCTTAAAGGGCATGTAAAGTCTTAAATAGACTTTTGTATACTAAACATAAACATGAACTTACTGCACCACAAGCCTAATCAAACAAATGATTTATGCTTTCAAAGTTGGCTACAGGGGGTCACCATCTTATAACTTTGTTATACATCTTTGCAAGACTAAGACTGTGCACATGCTCAGTGTGGTCTGGGCTGCTTAGGGATTGTCATAAACAAAGCTGCTTGAGTTCTGCATGGCTGGGAAGTAAGGCGGGGGCTCCCCCTGCTGTTCATAAGTATGATTGTTTCCCTGCAGAGCAGTTAGGGACCGTCTGACAATTCCTATCCACAGCAGTAAATGAAGGGAGAATTTCACTGCATACAGTCAGGTTTCTTATAAAAACGGTACACATTTTTTAATTAAAGTATATTGGAGATAGGCTTCTTTTTCATTAAAGAAAGTAAAAATGGGATTTTATTTTTTTGCCTTTACATGCCCTTTAAACTTTGCTAGATACACACCTCGTCATGCTTACAATATAAATGTGAGAGAGCGGCCTTTTCTAGTTCATTCCTTATTATATCAACATAGACGGGCTGGTTATTATTTGATAAAAAGGGAAATGGAGACGTATCAAATATTTAAGTTGCGCAGCTTTAAGTCGTATCAGATTTTTTAAATATATATGTTTCATACAATTTGTGGGATGAGTTTCCAAGATATGATTGGACCAGCCATCCTTATGTCATGGCTAAAGGTCAGTTTATTGGTCAGACAGGTTTGAGTGTATATGTTTGTGTATAAGAAACCTCGTGGTATCAATAAAAGTGATGATATTGCCAACAGGTTCCAAACTGCCATCTTTATATGCCGTCAAATCTTTTCTGCAAATACTAGGGATGCACCGAATCCAGGATTCGGCCTTTTTCAGCAGGATTCGGATTCGGCCGAATCCTTCTGCCCAGCCGAACCGAATCCGAATCCTAATTTGCATATGCAAATGAGGGGCGGGAGGGAAATTGCATGACTTTTTGTCAGAAAACAAGGAAGTAAAAAATGTTTTCCCCTTCCCACCCCTAATTTGCATATGCAAATTAGGGTTCGGATTTGGTTCAGTATTCGGCCGAATCTTTCACAAAGGATTCGGGGGTTCGGCCAAATCCAAAAAAGTGGATTCGGTGCATCCCTAGCAAATACAAATGTTCGTATTTCCCAAATTGCACTTTGTAAGAATCACTGATCCTGATTTTCCTTTAGAAATCAGCATCTTGGTACAATTTTCTCTAAATGTAAATCTTTCAGGTCTTCTCTGAGCATCAGGTCAGGAAAGTGAAAGATTCGTTCCATTGTCTCCATACGGATGTGAAAAATCGTCAGCTTTATGTTAGACATCAGCAATGTTCATGCAGTAGCGACACCTAATGGCTGAAACTGTAAATGGCTTTTTTCTTTAGGATAAAGCTGAATAGGTGGCTCGTTAGAGAATCAAATTGATTGTCATGTGATTAAAGCAATAGCAATCACAAACATATTTGTGCAAACTGCATTATATGCTTAAACACTGCTTTAGTGTTTATATTTCTCACTTATATTCCTCATAGAAGGAGTCTTCTGGCCTGCGCATAATGCGCCTGCATGCGATGGATGCATCCCAGTATTACATCATACACATGCACATAATGTGACAGCTACCAATAGAATGTGCTTTTTAAATGCTCTTTTTTTCCCCATTGAGGCCAACCTTTCCTCATAACATAGATTTCCATACACTAAGGGGCCGATTCACTAAATTCGAGTGAAGGGTTCGAATTAAAAAAAATTCAAATTTCGAAGTTTTTTTGGGCTACTTCGACCATCGAATGGGCTACTTTGACCTTCGACTACGAAAATCGAACGATTCGAACTAAAAATCGTTCGACTATTCGACCATTCGATAGTCGAAGTACTGTCCCTTTAAGAAAAACTTCGACCCCCTACTTCGGCAGCTAAAAGCTACCGAAGTCAATGTTAGCCTATGGGGAAGGTCCCCATAGGCTTGCCTGGGATTTTTTGATCGAAGGATTTTCCTTCGATCGTTGGATTAAAATCCTTCGAATCGTTCGATTCGAAGGATTTAATCGTTCGATCGAATGAAAAATCCTTTGATCGATCGATCGCAGGATTTGCGCAAAAACGTTCGACTTCGATATTCGAAGTCGAACAATTTTAGTTCCTAGTCGAATATCGAGGGTTAATTAACCCTCGATATTCGACCCTTCGTGAATCGGCCCCCAAGTTACTGATAACACTTAACATCATGTTTAAAGGAGAACTAAACTCTAAAAATAAATATGGGCAAAAAAGGAATATTATTATATCCTGGACTTATTG
Source organism: Xenopus petersii (assembly GCA_038501925.1). Lineage (NCBI taxonomy): Eukaryota > Metazoa > Chordata > Amphibia > Anura > Pipidae > Xenopus > Xenopus petersii. Next base: position 4,258,743 of record CM076675.1, read on the forward strand.
CACGAGGCTAAAGTCTGAGCTTGTCAACAGCAGCAATGATCCAGGACTTCAAACTTGTCACAGGGGGTCACCATCTTGGAAAGTGTCTGTGACACTCACATGCTCAGTGGGCTCTGATTGGCTGTTGAGAAGCTAAGCTTAGGGCTCGTCACTAATTATCCAGCAGAAAATGAGCTTCCCTGGCTGTAATATAAGCTGATGCTACAGGTTTGCTGATTATTCAATTCTGATGCTAATTGCACTGGTTTCTGTGCTGCCATGTAGTAATTATGTGTATTAATTACTAATCAGCCTTATATTGTGACATTTCTATTCTATGTGTACTGTATATTGTGAGTGGGTCCCTAAGCTCAGTAAGTGACAGCAGCACAGAGCATGTGAATCAGTGAATCAGCAGAAAAGAAGATGGGGAGCTACTGGGGCATCTTTGGAGACACAGATCTTTACTGCTAAAGGGCTGTGGTTGCCTTGGGCTGGTACAGAAGCACAAAACACAATGTACAACATTTCTAGCCACTTCTTTTAGACACCACAACTGCACTGCATATCCTAGATGGGCCTTAGCAGTCCTTTAATGTGATTTGAACATTTTTATCTGAGAATGCAAGTCATAGTGGTAGAAATAGACATTACTGAGACCCACAGCAAACTTTCTTTTGCCTGTCTCTCTTTATAGACAGATGGGTTACAGAGGTCATAGAGCTTCCCTCAAGCTAGGGGAAATTAGACTGTACACACTTCAATTTCTAACAATATTTATATATAATACACAAAAGCCATGAATATCTTGTAAATTATATCCTTATAAACGGTGAGTTCTGATGTCATTAGTTATAAATGGTGAGTTCTGATGTCATTTCTGTCCCATGGCTCATTGAAACTTGTGTATTATAATAAATAAAGTACCCCCGGTTGTAAAATATGAGGATATTAGAAGTTACCTTGGAGTTCCATGACCTGTATAAAAACAGCAGCAAGATGGCAAACACAACAAGGTCTATCTTAAACTCTGTACATTTATACAGTACAAATATGGGACCTATTATCCAGAATGCTCGGGACCTGGGGTTTACTGGATAACTGATTTCCATACCTTTGCTCTACTAAAAAAACATTTAAAAATCAATTAAACCCAATATGCTGGTTTTGCCTTCAATAAGGGTTAATTATATCTTAGTACAATGTATTTTTTATTACTGGGAAAAAAGTAGTCATTTTTAAAAAATAACTACTAAGGGTGGCTGACAGGAAGATTTGTCACCCGCAATAAAAATGCACGACTGTGGGCTATAAATCTCCCGAAAATGCATCTCCATTGGAAATAACTGAAATCGGCTGCTGTAAAACCAACCCATCGTTTCGTGTATCCGAAGTCGCCTCAGGAGGAAACTTTGGGAGACTTTGCGATATGTAGGTTTCAGTTATTTTCAATGTATTTTCGGGAGATCTGTTGGTCACCTAAAGTGAGAAACTGTTAGAAAAAGCTGCCATTATGTTAGAGCTGAACTGTATAAACAGATGTTTGCTGATTTCAGAATATTGCAAGACAAGACGGAATGTAATATAGATTTATATCTGGGAACATGAGAACAGCTTATTGAAACTTCCTCATAGCTTCAGAGTAATCTGAGATCATCATGAGTTCTTTCTCAAATCAATTGCTGTTTTGGTCTCTCTACCCGAAATGACTTCTGTAAATATTGACAGAGCAAAGGGGAAAACTCTTCAGAACACTGCGTTGTGTTTCTAACTGCTGTTAACAAGAGATAAGAGCCCGATTATCGAACTTGTTTGCCAGTGTCTAATACATACAAACACTTAGTGGAAATTGGACATTGCAGAAAGCTCCACTGTAGATGTAGCCGAGCCCCGTACTTAATAAAGCACTTACCGTATATACTCGCGTATAAGCCGAGGTACCTAATTTTACCTATGAAAACCAGAAAAACTTATTGACTCGCGTATAAGCCTAGACACAACTATGTTATATATGTTGCTCTTTCTTCGCGGCTGGGATGCCTCACTACAACATGCAGGAGCCGTGAATGCGCTGGTGAAAGTCATAGCTGGACAACAGATGGAGGGCAGCAAACATGGCATCCCTGCAAGTGCCCATAACAAAGACAGCGCGTCTCAACTGGCCTGTTCCCTCCCCCCTCATCCTCCTCACCCGCAGCCTCGCTTACCAGGAGTACGTCTGCTCAGCCATGGCTCCTCCGGGGGAAGGTGTTATGGCTTCTTTTTTTTTGTGATGGGCAGCAAGGACACATGAAATGAAGACTGCAGCTCAAAGTCAAAGGGTATATTATATTGTGAGACATTTTATACTTATATTATTGGAATATTGGAATTATAAGTTCTAACATCCAGAGAGTTGCAATTGAACAACTGCTGGAGGGCTGCAGGTTTGACATCCTTGATTTATATCAATGCACCTTCCACCATTAAGATGGGAGCCCAATGCATAGTTCTAAGGTCCCTCTAACTGTGGTCCTTACACTACTGGGGGTTTGCTGAGGTGACCTTTGATCCCAGCCTGCAGAAGCCAAGTGCTTTCCCATTGGGCAGCGGCGCTTATAAGGGATGATTAGGTAGAAAGGCTGACCAATCAACTGTAGCCCAGGCCAGTAGCACCAGGGGCTTCCTCGTTGCTGCCCCTTTGTTCCACGCGGTGTGCATGCGCGTCCCTTTGTCTCTCAGTGTGTGACAAGCAGAGAGTTGGGCAGTAGCAGAGCAGCAGTCCTGATACAAGAGACGGCACTTACCCTGAGGTGAAGGTCCGAAGCCGAGATACTCTTACTGGTCGCTGCTTAAGTTGCTGGGAAAACCTGGATTCCGGCTGCCCTGACCCATGGTGAGGAAACTGGAAGGCCAAAAGGAGACGTCGAGAACCGTAGCTCACACTGAAACTGAGAAAGCACGGTTGCGCGCACGGGACTAGAGAAGACGTGCACTCGCGAATCACGGAATGGAGGAGGAGACGCGCAAGCGCAGTTCAACAAAGCTGTCACGTGGGGCAGGTCTAGGCGGGGTTTGCCTTATTACGCCTAGATGACACTTGCGCTGTTGCTCTTCGCGGCTGGGAGGGGGATTCATCGCTACAAATTTACCGGTAAGGCAGCTGACCCGCGTATAAGCCGAGGTAGGATTTTCAAGCACATTTTGGGTGCTGAAAATCTCGACTTATACGCGAGTATATACGGTACTGCGGGCAAATGTGAGCTGCAATATTATTTGAGTTACCCGAGGGTGAAATAATGTAACAGTAGAGACAGCAGACTCAAATGATCCTCAGAGTGGTGGAGAACCTCAAGTGATTTTGCTGTGGACATGGTGGCCTCTAGTTATGCCAGTGATGTTTATTAGATGGATAGTCCCACAAAGACATTTAGCAGAGCTGTTGCTTTCTGAATTCTGCTTAAAGTGCAGGTAAAATCTGATTTATTAATGGCACAGAGCTGTTCTGTTCTTTGTGCATGTCCCCACATATCTTTCATCCTCCTTTGGAATCACCTTTCTTCAAACAGTGTGGACACCAGTACTTTGCTTGCACCCTAGAAAAGTGAGCTGGACTTGGGCTGCGCCCTTGAATATTTTTCATGTGGACAGAATAAAGAATCTTCTTGCAGATCATGCCCTTGCCAAGGTTAAAGGGATTCTGTCATGATTTTTATGATGTCGATTTTATTTCTAAATGACACCGTTTACACAGCAAATAATTCACTGTACAATATAAAATGTCATTCCTGAAGCAGCAAGTGTATTTAGTTGTAATATTGGTGTGTAGGTGCATCTCAGCTCATTTTGCCTGGTCATGTGCTTTCAGAAAGAGCCAGCACTTTAGGATGGAACTGCTTTCTGACAGGCTGTTGTTTCTCCTACTCAATGTAACTGAATGTGTCTCAGTGGGACCTGGATTTTACTATTGAGTGCTGTTCTTAGATCTACCAGGCAGCTGTTATCTTGTGTTAGGGGCTGCTATCTGGTTACCTTCCCATTGTTCTGTTGTTAGGCTGCTGAGGGGGATATCACTCCAACTTGCAGTACAGCAGTAGAGAGTGACTTTACAGAGCACAAGTCATATGACTGTGGGCAGCTGGGAAACTGACAATATGTCTAGCCCCATGTCAGATTTCAAAATTAAATATTAAAAAAACTGAAATGGATTTCAGTTCAGAAGTCTGCTGGAGCAGCACTATTAACTGATGCATTTTGGAAAAAAAACATTTCCCATGAGAGTATCTCTTTAAGCTCCACAATCCAGCACCATGAAGCATCAGTACTCACCATTGTGTTACCAGTGTGGACTGGCTGGATTTATATAAGTGATAATGTCAAACAATTGAATCATGTGAGAAACGTAAAAACTTTCCATCTTGTGGCCCACCAGTTTCTTGGGGCAGGAGAAGGAATGATCAGTGGCCAGATCAAATCAAAGCTTATTTGCATTTCCAGTGGCGCATTTAATATTTAGCCACACAAGGACCCATAGGGCAGCAGCTTTGGGGGAGTGGCCCTCTTGTGGTGGGCAGTAAGTACAGACCCCATACCTGTAGTTTATTTTGGAGAGTGAATAATATTTTATGCTGCATCTTCTGCTTTCTAGGGATCATTTACTACTGGTACCAACACACCAGCTGTTATAATATGGCACAACCTAGAGGATTTTAAGGGGACACAAGCTGGTCAACTCCTCTGAGGTGTAAGCAGCAACTCTAAGCCCCTGCAGTGTTGCATGAAGAGTGAGTTGCAACTCTTTACTCTCTATTCAAGGTGAAAATAAAAGTGTCTTTAAAGCCATTTTTGCACCATGTACCTCAGCCCATTTTTGGTAAATGAACCCATCTGTGCTTTAGGTGTTGTTACATACTTCTCTGCTCTTGGTGTCAAGTGGCAGTTGTGAAAGCAACACCTGGCCATGGACTTATGACCGGGAAACAGTTAACTTTCTCCTAAGTTTACCTATTTATTAGTTTGATTATGACACTTCCACAAGGCTCCTCCTTCCTGGCTGCTTGTTCAGTTGTGTAGAAGGAAAAAAAATGATCTACACCCACAATTACCTGCAGGAGTTGCTGCTCTTATATAGAGCCATAGAACGGAGAAGTCTTTCCTGACTGACTAGGGCAGACCTTGGCTGAAAAAATGGTTTCCATCGGGAAATGGATCTTGGCAAACAGGAATTATTTCATCATCTTTCTGGTCCCTCTCTTTCTCCTGCCTCTGCCCCTGGTAGTACCCACCAAGGTGAGTAGAAGGGACTGCTGAAAGCCATGTGTGGGCTGAGAGTAACCGGCACAGTGTGACGCTCAGCTAATACTTTATTTACATTCCCACAGCTCAGGGTATGTTACCTGCTTTTGGATAGCAATAACTACATTTAGACATAGTAATTCCCTATTTTGAATACTATGTCCTACCCTCGGAGCACCCAGCATATTCCAAGGCATGCGAGATAAAGGGAATGCTCCAAGATGCAGAGAAGTCAACAAGAAAGTCAACTGTAAACACCAGTCTTGGATATTCAGCTTAGAGCTCTCTAGATATTGTTTAATTACAGCTCCCAGCAACCTCTGATGGCCATAAGTATATAGAGCTAAAACACCACTAGTTGGAAGTTTCTGGTAAGATGAGTTCATTGGCATTTTAAAGGGTGAAACAGTCTTTTTTTTCCATGGAGAAAATGCAGTAAGAATGCCAATAGTATTATATGGCTCTCAGTATGTAAGAAATAGATATTTTGGGTATGCCATTTACTTATGTTATTTGTATGTGTCTTGGAGCCATATTCATATTTATGTTTTAACCACTGTGTATGGAGCGGTTGACTACAGAGTCAGTTATTCTCACAGTGCAAGTCACACACTTACCCAAATTATACATATTAAAGGGTTTTTGGGGATGGAAGCAGGGCTGGATGTTTGCCACTGGAGCATCAAAACACACATAGGGGCCGATTCACGAAATTCGAGTGAAGGGTTCGAATAAAAAAAAATTCGAATTTCGAAGTTTTTTTGGGCTACTTCGACCTTCGACTTCGACCTTCGACTTCGAAACGAACGATTCGAACTAAAAATCGTTCGACTATTCGACCATTCGATAGTCGAAGTACTGTCCCTTTAAGAAAAACTTCGACCCCCTACTTCGGCAGCTAAAAGCTACCGAAGTCAAGGTTAGCCTATGGGGAAGGTCCCCATAGGCTTGCCTGGGATTTTTTGATCGAAGGATTTTCCTTCGATCGTTGGATTAAAATCCTTCAAATCGTTCGATTCGAAGGATTTAATCGTTCGATTGAATGAAAAATCCTTCGATCGATCGATCGCAGGATTTGCGCAAAATCGTTCGACTTCGATATTCGAAGTCGAACGATTTTAGTTCCCAGTCGAATATCGAGGGTTAATTAACCCTCGATATTCCACCCTTCGTGAATCGGCCCCATACTGTATACATACACTATATACTGATGAGTATGGAGTGTAACACACAGAGCAGCCTTATGTTACTATATTCTCATATAAGATATCAAAGGGTAAAGAAGACACACAAAACTACTAGTAGCAGCTACTTGTTGTGGCTACAAAATGCCCAATAAATACCCTGCCATAGACATTGATGAAAACTGCCTTTGCTAAAACACTCGTAGAGGCAGATTTATCAAGGGTGGAAGTGAAAATTTGAAGTTTTGGTTTCAAATTTTCAATTTTTTTTTTATGGTCAAAACTGTCAAATTCGACTAGGGAATTGTTAAAATTAGATTACATTTTCAAAATGTATCATACACTGGCCCTTTAAGAACTCGAATTCGACTATTCGCCACCTTAAACCTGCCAAAATGCTGTTTTAGCTGATGGAGGACGTCCTGGGAACAATTTGGAGTTGTTCCTGAAAATCGAGTTTTGTTCGTAGAAAAAACTTGAATCTAATTTGAATTTATTGTACTTACCTGAGTACAAAAAAATTCGACTTTTTTTTAATAAATTGCAGTTGGTCGAATTTTGAGTTCCTGAGAGTTGATGGGAGTTTAAAATAACTCCCATGAACTCGAAATTAGACCCTTGATAAATCTGCCCCGTAGTGTCTGAGCAGGGCCAATTATCACTATTGCCTGTTTTGTAGCAGTGAAAAGTAGCTGCTACTGTCTGTGTGCCTTCACCCTTAGGTTAACATTTAGTATATAATTCAATGTCCTATTCTTTGCAACATTTTAATTGGTCTTCATTTTTTATTCTTTATATCTTTTAATTATTTACCTTCTACTAATTCTTTCCAGCTTTCAAACAGGGTGGTCACTGACCCTGGCATTCGAAAAAGGATTACTTTTTGCGGCTGCAGTTTTATTATTGCTACTTTTTATCACCTATCTTTGTAGTCTGATCCTCTCCTATGCATCTTCCAGTCTCTAGTTTAAATCAGTGCTTGGTTGCTGAGCTAAATTGGACAATAGCAACCAGATTACTGCCGCAATTCCCAACTGGAGAGCTGAGGAACAAACAGCTAAATACTTCAAAACCCACAAAAAAAATAAAAAATGAAGACACATTTCAGATTGTGGCTGAATATCACTGCCTACATTCTTTTTTATTAAGATTATATTTTTAAACTAAAGGGTATTTAAAAGCAGCTCGTTTTTAACGTTTTTAAAGTTGATCCTAGGTATATAAGGTGGATGTACCTTCCCAATGTCTATGGCCATAGTTAAATATAATTTATTTATTTAACATGGTATCATGGCACCCCCCCCCCCCCTTCGTAGGCTAACTCACTTCTAGATGCAGATTTATCAAGGGTTGAATTTCGAAGTAAAAAAATACTTCGAAATTCGACCATTGAATTAAAATACTTCGACTTCGAATATCGAATAATGAACTGGAAATTAGACCCTTGATAAATCTGCCCCGTAGTGTCTTAACAAGGTCAATTATCACTATTGCCTATTTTGTAGCAGTGAAAAGAAGCTGCTACTGTCTGTGTGCCTTCACCCTTAGGTTAACATTTAGGGGCAGATTTATCAAGGGTCGAATATCGAGGGTAAATTAACCCTCGATATTCGACTAGGAATTGAAATTCTTCGACTTCGAATATCGAAGTCGAAGGATTTAGCGCAGAAAATTCGATCGAACGATCGAAGGATTATTCATTCGATCGAACGATTAAATCCTTCGAATCGAACGATTCGAAGGATTTTAATCCAACGATCGAAGGAAAATCCTTCGATCAAAAAAACTTAGGCAAGCCTATGGGGACCTTCCCCATAAGCTAACATTGACTTCGGTAGCTTTTATCTGCCGAACTAGGGGGTCGAAGTTTTTTTTAAAGAGACAGTACTTCGACTATCAAATGGTCGAATAGTCGAACGATTTTTACTTCGAATCCTTCGATTCGAAGTCGTAGTCGAAGGTCGAAGTAGCCCATTCGATGGTCGAAGTAGCCCAAAAAACACTTCGAAATTCGAAGTTTTTTTACTTCGAATCCTTCACTCGAATTTAGTGAATCGGCCCCTTAGTATATAATGAAATGTCCTATCCTTTGCAACATTTTAATTGGTCTTTAAATTCCCTCAAATTCACTTCGACCCTTGATAAATCTGCCCCTTAGTGTTAAGATATGGGGCGGATATAAGGGTCTGCTTCCTCTGTAGGGACACTTATTTGTGGCTGCCAAACACATGTCAACAGGCACAGGAGAACTAACTGGCATTTGATGGAACACAATGACCTAATGTATCAATCTGGCTAGTGATGGTCTGGCTAGTATTCTGCAGTAACAAATAAAATCTGCCTGCATAGAGCTTCTCTTTGTCGGGATATGCAGCCGTGTACAATCCTCAACATGAACAGCCCATGTACATAATAATCAGTGAATGTGTTAGCTCTTTTTATTTGGCCTGGTCCGTCTGTAACCAGGCCAGGATTTGCGGCAACGCCGCATAGGCCCAGGCCTAGGGCGGCAAAAAAATAGGGGCGGCATGCCGCCCAGCCGCATTATGGGGACGCGTGCACGCTGGGAAGGGGAGGTGAGGTGGGCGCTAGGACCACGCGGCCGCCTGGTCGGACATCGCGGCCTAGGGGCGCCCCTCATTGAAATCCGGCGCTGTCTGTAACTGCAACTTTAGTGTAGCAACATACAGATATATTGGAAATATGATTCTATTTTTATGTACAGAGAGATTGCTCATAAGCTCTTATGCTTTATAAGGTAGTCCTAGTTTTATTACATTAGGTTTACTTTATCTGCTTCTTCACGGCAGACATTTTTATCAGTTGCATGAACAAACTCTACAAATAGAGTCCCAGGTCAATTGCGTTCTATGACACTTTACAACAGGGGTCCCCAACCATTCTTACCCCTGAGCCACATTCAAAGGTAAACAGAATTTGGGAGCAACACAAGCATGAAAATGTTCCTGAGGGTGGCAAATAGGACTGTGATTGGGTATTTGATAGCCCCCGTCTGGACTGGCAGCCTATAGGAAGCTCTGATTGGCACAACACCTGTTTTTTAATCAACCAATAGTTGCTTTTAAGTCTGGAATTACAAAAACAAGCATTGGGACCACTGGGAGCAACATCCAAGGGGTTGGTGAGCAATATGTTGCTACTGGTTGGGGATCACTGCTTTAGAATATAAGGATCCATAAGGCTACTGAAAGATGAGGTTCATTCTCAACCTGTGAATAAACACATGTCAATAATCAGCCTATCTCCGGCCTCTGCTCCATCCAATGTCTGCACCAAAAAGCTCTGCATCAGCCTTGGTGCAGAAGACACATCGTGGGATTGACTACATGAATACTGAGTGTTAGAAGAACAGACCAATAGATCAGCTGATTCTTGATCTGCGTTTATAGGCAGTACCCCTATAATGTGTAAATGTTTTATTTTCATGAGAAAAACTTGTATTTTAACAACGAGGGCTGGATCTAGGGGTAGGCAGAATAGGCACATGCCTAGGATGCAGTGGTATGAGTTGTTTGGCACATAACTGTTCTGCTTGCCTGACCCAGCTTAGGCCTTTGTGTAATTCTGGTTAATGGACTGGGAGTCTCGACGGTGACAAACTGTGTGGAGAATGGATGTGATGAGCCCCAACTTGCCTTTTGGCCCTTCTTGTCCTCTGATAAATACTCCAATCTGGGGTTCTTTCTAGGTGAGCATTGTGTTGCCATCTTTATTCAGTCTACCAGGACTATCACATGGGCAGTAGAGTAACACTGGAAATTTAACTGCACAAGTGCCAATCCTGGACCCCAGGACCAGATACACCAATCAAAATAGAAATGTTAGCCCAAGGACTTAGTTCAGCAATTTTATTCACTAACAAACGGCACCTCCAGACAATAGCACTTTCCTTTTTTTTAACAGACGATCACTTTAAGCGCAGGGAGCACAAGAATGCTGCCCCCTTGAATCCCCTCCAAGTACAACTGAGATAACACAGTGTGAGCAGCAGGGGGCAGGAGCAACCCTATATACAAACCCTATTTACACCCCTAATGCTATTCTATCAACACACTGGTGACTGATGCAAAAAGATGATCTAAATGATTATCTGAAGCAATTACTGCATAACCCTCTGCAGGTTTATATTCTTCTCTTCTATCAAATAGAAAATAAATCTGTTTCATCTGAAGCACAACAAAGATTAGAGCGGTCCATCATATTAGTATCCTAGGGAGCCAGCTTTAGCTCTATAAACCAAATAACAATATATCTCTAAATAATACCCATTTATTACACTTAGGGGCAGATTTATCAAGGGTCGAATATCGAGGGTTAATTAACCCTCGATATTCGACTAGGAATTGAAATCCTTCGTCTTCGAATATCGAAGTCGAAGGATTTAGCACAGAAAATTCGATCGAACGATCGAAGGATTATTCATTCGATCGAACGATTAAATCCTTCAAATCCAACGATTCGAAGGATTTTAATCCAACGATCGAAGGAATATCCTTCGATCAAAAAAACTTAGGCAAGCCTATGGGGACCATCCCCATAGGCTAACATTGACTTCGGTAGCTTTTAGCTGCCGAACTAGGGGGTCGAAGTTTTTTTTAAAGAGACAGTACTTCAACTATCGAATGGTCGAATAGTCGAACGATTTTTAGTTCGAATCCTTCGATTCGAAGTCGTAGTCGAAGTAGCCCATTCGATGGTTGAAGTAGCCCAAAAAACACTTCGAAATTCGAAGTTTTTTTACTTCGAATCCTTCACTCGAATTTAGTGAATCGGCCCCTAACTCTGCAATCTGAGGGATATTTTTATAGGAATCTATGAAAGTTCACTTGGATCTGGGATCCCTGCAATCTATTTTCAAGGCTATAGATAGAGAGGGGGGTGTCAATATATAGTGAAGAATAAACCGACTAATTTCTCTGCGGCTTCAGTTTATTGTGCTTTCATACACCACGTGTTTTGGGGTCTACCCATTTCTTTGGCAATGCAGGAAAGATGGGGACCCTTTTAAAAGATGATAACGAATAAATCAGGGATGTCCAACATGAGCTTTATTATGGGTAATTTGGAAGGTCTGGTTAATGATAAATGGTGCGTTAATAATGACATCTAATGAATGCGTTAATGGTGATGTTCCGGTAATCAGTTCCACCCAGATGCAAATGAGATAATATTGGGTGTAGTTCAAGTTGTGCACCTACTAATGGATCATATTATGGCATTTTTCAGTAGAAATAAAGGTGTATGATTGTACACTGATACTGAACACTAGGTAGTATAATCCAGTTATTATGATTCAGTATATTTCTTTATATTGTAACATAGTGCTGTGTTCACCTGTGTGTTTGTGGGCATTAGTGTGGCCTTCAGTTATTATCTCTAGCGATGATTAGATCGAGCCCCTTCTCTCACTATTTCTGCCAAATCACAGCGACCTTTGCATTTTGCACACCTATCTTTACAGTGAGTGATTATTCAAATCAGAGATTATCATTTAATATTAACCAATGTTTAGCTGCACAGATCTTCCAGCGCTGGGGGCAAATGATTAACCCTGGATCAGCAGCAGTAGCTAAATTGTTTATTTTTGCATTAGGGCAGTTCTTGTATCCCAGGGTCACAGACTCCCATAAATATGATTCCTTGTAATAGATTGAGCATCTTGGCCTGAGGGCAGGTTCACAGATTGGAGCAGGTATTGACTGCTATTTTTTTTAACCCGACCCTTTGTGGTTTAAACTAGATATCAGTCTTTAAATATGTTTTTCTTTATTTATAACACAAGAATAAGTATGGCATAAGTAAGTCAACTGTTTTCAACAAAGGTTATTCAGTAATATATAATTACATTACAAAACTTACAGCTCAAAATATAGTATATGACCCTATGTAGGACTCGATGGGTACATTGCCAATATTCTAGATATCAGTCTTTTATAAGTCTCAGCAGCCGTATCACCAGGTCTAAATTTTAAAAACCAGCCAAAGTGAACTACAAAACCAGCCCAAAACTAGCCAAGACGCACTTCAAAAGTATCTCAAAAATAGCACAATATGAAAATAAAAAAAAAAAATTTGAAAAAATTAATAAATATACACCTTTTTCAAATTTGATTCACCCGTCATCAGGAGGGTAACTACAGAGGGGGGCCCAGGAGGTATAGGGACCCCATAAGGCCCTAATACACATACAATTTTAATAAATATTGGTAAAACAGCTTAACCTCTAGACATTTTGGTGGCCAACAGATTTTTGCCCTGAAATTGAGGAAAGTCACCGGAAAATGAATGGGACGGTAGACTACAGAGCACAAAATCTGGTAAGTCCCGGCTTCAATACAAGTCAGTCCCATTGCATGCTGGGTATTGTAGTCTTACATTAAACTTGGCAGTTGGCAAATTGAGAAATAAAAACAACATTACCCATCATGCATTGGGAGACACAAACTCGGCACATTAGGGCAAGTACAAATCAGCCAAAAGCCCAAAAAGTAGCCCAAATCCGTGCCTTGGCTAGTTTGTACTTTCAAAACCCACCTAGGCTTTAAATTAGTAGCCCAATTTGACTAGAAAACCACCATCCTGGCAACTCTGCGTATCACAGAGCCATGGGGTGGGGTCAGCATTGGATTGGGGCACATAGGGTCCACCTCTTGATGTCCACCACCTTTCACCAGTATGAGCACATGTAGTGTCAGGTCCTACCTACTGAGGGGGCGGCTGATCAAGGCAGGAGACCTGGTCTAGTGGGGCCCATGGGGCCAGGGCCCTCCTGATTTTTTCCTGGCGGCCCAGTCCAACCCTGGTGGGGTGTATTCTATGCCATCCGATTCCCAAAATCCCTTATCCAGTGCCATATTTACACACAGTTTGTTTATGCCATGTAACATGGGCAATAATTAAAAATTGCTAAAAGTCTGCTGTCCATGTTCTTGCACACTTTGCAGCCTGGCTGATTTGAATTTGAAAAAAAGTTTGACTATCAAAATTTATCATGTACTGTCTCTTTAAAAATTTGACTTCAACTATTCACCATCTAAAATCTGTCAATTGCTGTTTTACCCAATGGGGAACCTCCTAGAACCTATTTGGAGTCATATTTGGAAAAAAAGTTTTTTTTTTTTTTTTTAAATACTTTGAATCGAATTTGATCCGTATTCGATTCGAACAATCAAATACAGCCTATTCACTCGAAGTTAAAAAAAAATGTTTTTTTTAAAATTCATTTTGGTTGGTCTTTTTTTATTCGAATTTCGAGTTGATCGAAATTCGACCCTTGATAAATCTGCCCCTTATAAATGCTGCACAGTCATTGTTAACATGTAGGTTAAAAAATAATTGATGTAATGTGATTTATTTTCTCCTCTTTAGTGATTTCTGAGATATTTGCATATTTATACTGCTAATAATAGACTTTTGGCTCAGCAACTAGAGGGTTTACTGAATCCAGGAAGTGCAGAGAAAGTGCCTAGACAATTAGGGTCGCTGACACTCTGACCTTCAAAAAAATGCTGTCAAGCCAAAAGCCTGGTATTACCAGTCTAAAACTGCTTATAAGTCAGAAACCTTGGAAAAGTAATGTAAACTGTGAAAGTGCTCCGAGGAGTACTCTGATTAAGTTTAGACTTGTTTGGGGGGTATAGATGCCCTTTAGGGTCAGGGCACACAGGCAGTTTTGGGAGATTAGTCACCTGGCGACAAATCTACTCTTCTTCGGGGCAACTAATCTCCCCAAACTGCCTCCTCTGCCTTCCTGTCGGCTAAAATGTAAATCGCCGGGTGGGATGGCACTCGGAGCGATTTGTTTTCCGAAGTTTCCTCGTGAGGCAACTTCGGAAAACGCATTGCTGGCCAGTCTGTCAGTGAAACAATAACTGCTTAGACAAGTCATGAAACAAAGAGCAACACAAGTGAAAAGAAATCCTATATATTTGCACCTTTACAGAGAACACTATATTATTAGGATTAATAAAAGTAACTCCCATGCAGGAAAGCTTGGCTTGAATTCATTGAACACATAATTTATCCAAAACTAACCGTGCCCAAGCTGGTCCTGATAGTCAACTTTATTTATAGACCTGGACCCAACCCGCCCTGATGTCACTAAGGAGACAAGGCCGTACCATCATGGGCAGGGTGGGCGGAAGGAAAAGCCCAAACACACCTGTGTCACCTGTGAAGCATATGTGGATTTCGGCCTAAACCAGACTGATCTGCCCATTTCTATTAAGCATCAGATATTCAGTTTAGCCCTGATGAAGCAGAACCTGCAGTCGGGGGAACAGTATAGCCTGGACTGCAGGGTCTACAGAATAAATATTCCCCCCAAGCCTCTTTCCTACATGAAAATTACTAGATTGTGAGCTTTTTGGGACAGGGACCCAACTATATACTAAATCACCTAGACCCATAAACATAGATTTATCTATTTTTCGCTGTATAACTTATGATAACTATTCCCATGTTTGTGTTTTTACCTTGTAAAGCCCTGATGCAATTTTGGGGATATAAAACTAAATGCATACATACAGGGATACATCAGAAATACTGTTTCTAGAAAGAAAATAGTACAGTGTAAGTTTTCTGCTAAAAGACCCTTGGGTGGTAGTAGAATGAAACAACATGATGATGTCATAAAAAGAAGCCCCCCCGGCACATAGTATAGATGGCCAATCCCTTGGAGAACTGCATCTACCCCATGGGCCCTCTGATGGACAGCCATTCGTTCCCTATAATATAATATCCTAGGGGCCACTTGGAAACAATTGTATTTAGTATTTACATTGCTTTCTGAAATCTGTTCATTTTGTGCTGTTCTAGTACTATGGCTCATATGAGAAAAAGATTGAACAAGCTCTATGGGGGGAATTCACAAAAGTGTCGGGAACGAAAAAATGTCTCTAAAATGTCGTAGAAAGTGTCGTAGCAACAGCCGACAAATTCACAGAGCATTTCTCCGCCAATTTTCCAACATGTGCGACACTTTTGAATTAGTGTCGTTAAAAGTGGGCGTGTTTTTTTCGGCGCCACTTTTCCCGACATTTTTATGAATTATTCGTAAACTGTTTTTTTTTACCGACAATTTTTCAGACACTTTAGGCTCTCCAAAATGAAAAAGTCTTGGTAAATGTCGTTTGTACGATGAAAAGATATACGACATTTTAGAAAATGGTCAGACTTACGAGACATTCAGAGATGGTAACATCTGCCTTTGTGAATTTGCCGTTCATACGACATTTTACAAATTTGTCGACCGCCACTTCTGGGTTACTTTTTTTACCGACACTTTTGTGAATTCCCCCCTATATGTTTTGGCAACAACTCACACGATATATTAACAAATTGATGGAATAATAAACAGTGAGAGTCATTGTTGAGTTACAGTTAAATGCACAAAGCTCAGGCCGTCATACCCACAGTGCCAGCTGGAAAGCAAGATTCCTTGTAGTGTGCAGCCAAGATCTTCACAATACACCGGAGTGCTCATTTGCTAATGTAAGGCACAATGATCATAATGTAATCAATAATGTAATGATCGTGCCACAAATGTTGGCTGTTTTCCTCTTTTGTACGACCTGCGGCTTATACAGACAGGCACTGTGTTTGCACTCTGTTTAAGAAGAGCAAAGAGTGAGCAGCAAGTGCAAATTAAATTGGTACGGTACATTATGGGCACACAAATATAACCCTGCATTTCAGAAACTTAAAGGGATACTGTCATGGGAAAAATTTTTTTTTCAAAATGAATCAGTTAATAGTGCTGCTCCAGCAGAATTCTGCACTGAAATCCATTTCTCAAAAGAGCAAACAGATTTTTTTATATTCAATTTTGAAATCTGACATGGGGCTAGACATATTGTCAATTTCCCAGCTGCCCCAAGTCATGTGACTTGTGCTCTGATAAACTTCAATCACTCTTTACTGCTGTACTGCAAGTTGGAGTGATAGCACCCCCTCTCTTTTCCCCCCCCCGCAGCAAAACAAAAGAACAATGGGAAGGTAACCAGATAACAGCTCCCTAACACAAGATAACAGCTGCCTGGTAGATCTAAGAACAACACTCAATAGTAAAAACCCATGTCCCACTGAGACACATTCAGTTACATTGAGAAGGAAAAACAGCAGCCTGCCAGAAAGCATTTCTCTCCTAAAGTGCAGGCACAAGTCACATGACTTGGGGCAGCTGGGAAATTGACAAAATATCTAGCCAAAGAGTGAGCAGCAAGTGCAACTTGAATTGGTACGGTACATTATGGGCACAAAAATATAACCCTGTATTTCAGATACTTTTAATATGCTTCAATAGTAAAAGGTTCTTTATTTTATTTTAGTCCTACAACATATGTAGCATCAGCGGAGTAATGATTTTTACCTCCCAGAATGTATCATGGCCCTGTAGCAGAATGAGGTGGGTCTGATTAGCCTCGGATGGCTGGACAGTTCCCCGGGGTCTGTAAGTGAGACAGACATAAAGGGAGGTCTGTGAACTGAACATACAGAAGTCTATGTACCGGCACACATACACAGTTGCCTATTTAGAAGTCTGTCATTTCGCTTACATTGTGTTATTACTGAACTGTTATTGCTGCTCAAACCCCCTATTTGCTGTTTTGATCTGTTTTTTCTTTATATACTGGAACCCTGATTGCACTTTCTTTGTTTTCCAACCCCATGCTAACAGGAGGCAAGCTGTGGCTTTGTGATCATTGTGATGGCTTTATTCTGGTGCACAGAAGCTCTTCCTCTGGCCGTCACTGCACTCTTTCCAGTCTTGCTTTTTCCAATGATGGGCATCATGGATTCCACGGCAGTAAGATATCTGTATCTGTTAATTAAAAGTTGTTTCTTGAGCTATTATACCAATGCTTAATTAATGCTTAATTTTTACTTCAATTGAAAGCAACGAGCATTGTTCCGTAGCTGCTACTAGTTTTATCCATCCAAGATGTTGGGTAACGCATTGGTGCTGCCCATTCCCTGACATGGGGAAAGTAGCAGCAAAATGCATATTCCCTGGACACATTCCCATGTCTTACGCAGCTTTCTCTACATTTGAAAAAAAATGAAGAATTTTACTTACAGGTTTTTCATCATAAATTTGTTATGAGCTATACTGGTTACTTTTGTGGAAGGTTCACCGAGCTACCTTGCTCTGATGTTGCACCCCTAGGGGAGTTTACCCTGGCACGGCTGTGGTGACTGTAATGCACTATTAAGCTTTAGGACCAGTGTCACAACTGCTGGCAGACAAGACAGAAAACGTATCTGGTGTATTGTTTACAAACTTCGTTTGGGGGATCCAGACACACGAGTAGAGTTGCAGCCAAGTGCATTAAAGCACCACAAGAAACATATTTAAAACAAGAAAATGGATTAAGGCAGGCAGCCTAATATACATCATATCCAACAGGCAAGAGGTCAGGGCATGTGGAAAGACCTTGTCTTTATATTTGGCCTTAAATACTTACATATCCCCTCATTAACCACTGACCTTCAGACCCAGACCTTCTAGCTATCTCTTCCTGGACGAACCAAGGCTACCTCAAACTAAACTTAACTAAAACAGAGTTCAAGGTCTTTCCCCCAAACCTGCTCTTTCTTGTCCTTTTACCATTACTTTTGGTGGTATAGCTTGATTCGGCACACTGCCTGAGATTATCTTTGACCAGTCCTGTTCTGCTCTATATCCTATTTTCTGCTTTTTTTCCTTCATCATGTTATTGAAAATATACTGTATACCTTCATTTCACTATTACTGCTAAAACACTAATCCATGCCCTTATCCTATCCCACTTGAATGTTGAAACCTTTTACTAACAGGTCTCCCAGACCCCCCACCTCTCTCCTTTGCAATCATTCTTAAAGGGCACGTAAAGGCAAAAAAATAAAATCCCATTTTTACTTTCTTTAGTGAAAAAGAAACCTATCACCAATATACGTTAATTAAAAAATGTGTATTGTTTTTATAAGAAACCTGACTGTATGCAGTGAAATTCTCCCTTCATTTACTGCTGTGGATAGGAATTGTCAGACAGTCCCTAACTGCACTGCAGGGAAACAATCATACTTATGAACAGCAGGGGGAGCCCCCGCCTTACTTCCCAGCCATGCAGAACTCAAGCAGCTTTGTTTATGACGATCCCTAAGCAGCCCAGACCACACTGAGCATGTGCACAGTCTTGGTCTTGCAAAGATGTATAACAAAGTTACAAGATGGTGACCCCCTGTGGCCAACTTTGAAAGCATAAATCATTTGTTTGATTAGGCCTGTGGTGCAGTAAGTTCATGTTTATGTTTAGTATACAAAATACAGCATTTCTAGCCTTATTCTATTTTAGACTTTACATGCCCTTTAAGGTGGCAATACACTGTAAGATTTGTACTACCAGGAGACAGTGCTACTTATCCTAGTAGTGCTTTATAAATAAAGTTATACGTTCATACATATAATACATATAATGATGTGATGGCCAGCGCCGGATTTCTTCTCCGGCCGCCCCTAGGCTGCACGGTCCGACAAGGCGACCGCGCGGTCCTAGCGCCCGCCTTCCCAGCGCGCCAGCGAAAAAACGCCGGCGCCGCTGGTGTAGTTCAACGGGGAAGCAAAGATCCCCATAATGCGGCTGGGCGGCATACCGCCCCTATTTTTTGCCGCCCTAGGCCCGGGCCTATGTGACCTTGCCGCAAATCCGGGCCTGGTAATGGCACAAAGGCACTGAGGTTTGAATCCACTAGAGATGCAACGAATCCTGGATCAGGATTAGGTCAGGATTCGGCCTTTTTCAGCAGGATTTTGCCTAATCCTTCTGCCCGGCCGAACCGAATGGGAATCCTACTTTGCATACGCAAATATGGTCAGGGAGGGAAATCGTGTGATTTTTTGTCAAAAAAACAAGGAAATAAAAAATGTTTTCCCCTTCCCACCCCTAATTTGCATATGCAAATTAGGATTCAGATTAGGCTCGGTATTCAGCCAAATCTTTCACAAAGGATTCAGGGGTTCAGCCGAATCCAAAAAAGTGGATTTGGTGCATCCCTAGAATCCACCATTGTGCACAAAGACTTGCACAGTCCTTACATTGACTTGGCAATTCTGTAATCTGTGACCACAAACACGTTCACAAGGAATTGATTAAAGGTTAAAATGTATGACAAAAATATTGCGCATCTCCCTGTGGATGTCCAGACTAATTCATAGAAAATCAATGCTCATATCAGTCTTTTGAAATTACAGGTGTGTAGCCAGTATCTGAAAGACACAAACATGCTGTTCATTGGTGGGTTACTGGTGGCGATATCAGTTGAAAAATGGAATTTGCATAAACGCATTGCCCTAAGAGTGCTGCTTATTGTTGGAGTCAAACCTGCCCTGTAAGTCTATTACAACCTGTTGTAAACTTATCTAGTATAACTTATCTAGTATACTATAGGTAAATCTAAAAACAACTGGACTTGCTGAGTAATCAATGAAGACGTTTCACTACTCATCCGAGCAGCTTCTTCAGTTCAACTGACTGGTGTGGGAAGTTCTCGGCATATAAACTCTTCCACTAATCCAATCAAAATGGCAGCCTTTACAGAACACATTAACTCAGAGGACAATATCAAGTTCACAAGGGAAGATGTCCACAAGTACAAACTTGCCTTTTTGGACTGTTTGATATGCATCCAAGAGGGGGGTAACTTGAAGACGGAAGTATATAGGAAACCCACTCATATGGATCAATATCCGTTGTTTGATTCCCACCATCCACTGGAACACAAACTGGGTGTCATTCGAACCCTGCACCACCGGGCGGAATGTGTGGCAACTGATACAGAGTCCAAAGACAAAGAGCAAAAACATCTCAGAGGAGCTTTGAAAGCGAGTGGCTCCCCAGACTGGGCCTTTGTCAAAACAGCAGCAACCAAGCCCAACAGGAACACCAATAGAAATAACCGCCTGGAGACACATAGTAGGCCAAACATAGTCATCCCATATGTAGCTGGAGTGTCAGAGAAACTCAGGAGGATTTTCAACAAACACCATGTCCCTGTGTTTTTCAAACCTTACAACAAAAACAAAAACTGGTACAACCAAAGGATCCAACACTAAAAGAAAAACAAAGCAATGTGGTATATGGAGTCCAGTGTAGTGAGGAGTGCACAGATCTATACATTTGGGAGACAAAACAACTGCTCTCTAAACGAATGGCTCAGCACAGGAGGGAGAACTCTACAGGGCAAAACTCAGCTGTCTTTCTACACTTAAAAGACAAGGGACACTCCTTTGAAGACAGCAAGGTCCAAATCTTGGATAAAGAAGACGCTGGTTTGAACGAGGCATGAAAGAGGCGATTCATGTCAAGGTGGAGAAACCATCTCTTAACAGAGGTGGGGGCCTTCGACACCACCTGTCTGCTACATACAATGCTGTTCTAACATCTGTACCCCGGCGGATTCAGAACACTTCACACATCCATTCATGTAACTCTCACAAGTAACACCTGTATCTAGGAGTTGCATGACACATTGGATAATCCTATCACAGTAATTACACAGAGTCAACACCTCAGAGTTACAATGTGCCATTGTGATTGGATTAGGGGAAGAGTTTATATGCCGAGAACTTCCCACACCAGTCAGTTGAACTGAAGAAGCTGCTCGGATGAGTAGTGAAACGTCTTCATTGATTACTCAGCAAGTCCAGTTGTTTTTAGATTTAGCTATACTAGATATACCATGACCTGGATGAATGAAAATCTTCATAGTCATCTGTTGTAAATGTGTGTTTTTAGACAACTTTATGTGGTGAATGTGGCATTCCTTTTGACTTGTGAAGAGGTGGACACAGAACTTTTAGAAGCTAAACACCATTCTCCCCCTCTTCAATATAATCTATGACCTGTGGCAGATATAAGTTCTGAAAGAAAAAACACAAGAGAAGTTCTGAGTCTTTTGTAAATGTTGACTAAACTAACCTTTATGCTCAGTTCAGAATAGACCAATGTCCCCCCACACATTTCATATATGAAGTCAAGAAGGTTATAAAGGTGTTAGATTATGGCCCATATATCTTAAGTAGAAAAGAGAAGAGGGGATTAATAGGTTACAGCATTAGCACCTGTGACCATGCCCAAATGGGAACCTGTGGAATTTCCAGTTCTGTATGGCATTGGGGAATGCAATGGGAGTTAAATTCACACTTGGTAGTGCGTGTGGTGGTAGCCCAGGGAAAAAGCCAAAAATACTTGAAGCAGGCATGGTGAAATATACAGGATTTAATGGAACTGAAGCAAAACAGGAACAGGTGAAAAATAAAGTCTTTACCAGGCAGGCAATGAAAAGCTGGAACAAAAACACAGGAACAAGATTCAGGAACGTGGAATATCCAGGAACAGATTCATGAACAAAACCAAACAAATTCAATGACTCAGCCCTGAGCAAGGCTCAGGGCGTGGTTTATAAAGGGCAATTGATTAGGGAATAGGAGACACATGAGGGTAACCGAGGTGGGTGGAAAATATACTGGAACAGGCAGATAAACACAAACAAAACAGAAGAGCCCCCAGGGGCTCATGAGGTAAATGCACTGAACTGAAAGTCCAGCAACCCCAGTCCCAAGAGTTCAAGTCCCAAGAGTTCAAGTCCCAGATGGTCCTTACAGAATTGTAAATACACTTTCTGTGTTTCAGTCAGTTCTCTAACCATAAACAAATAATACGTCAAAATTGAGACATTCTAACACTGTTTCTATAATTCAGCAACCATTCAAGGACTTACAGGGCTTCTGTGTCCACTATGCACAGCAGATACAAAATCTAATGATTAGAGTTGAAATATCTATAAAACGGTCACTGATATAAAACATTTTATTCTCTGAGGTTGCTGGCCATTTAAAATTACTCTTTATTGTTACCTTTTGGTATTTTTAACCAAACTTTCAACAAGATGGGAATTTACAATAATGAGGAAGAAAAAAAGGAAACCGTGTTGTGATTGGTAGGGGGATACCAAACGTTTGGTGATTGCACAGTTGTTCGATGACACTCATCCTTGACTATTTACATTACAGCCTGCTTCTTGGATTCATGGTAGTCACAGCCTTCCTTTCCATGTGGATCAGTAACACAGCCACGACAGCCATGATGATTCCGATTGCCCAGGCTGTAATGGAGCAGCTTCATTCCTCAGAGGGGAAAGTGGATGAACGTTTAGAAGGCAACAGTAACACACAAAAGAATGTGAATGGAATGGAAAATGAATCAGTAATGCCAAGTGGAAAAATAGCCCTGGCAATTGACAACACTTATGCTACTGAAAATGAGGGGTTTGAGATTCAAGAAAAAAGTACGAAAGATCCTGAGCCTTCCAAGCAAGAGAAACAAAGTGAGTGTTAAACAGATATAAAATAGAGGCAGTAGCACTAAAGTGACTTTGACATTGGGCAGAATATACATCGACACATAGGATGAGGCAAAAAAATCCAACAAATTAAATGCCATGTTTTTTTTCTAACCTGTCACTGGAATAATCTTTTGTATCAATAACCATAGACTTTAATTAATCATTTAAGCTATATGGAAAAAAATCCTAATAAGGATAAAGACAGCTTGTATTTTTTTTTTTTGATACATGTACTTTTGGACTTCAGTTTTTCTATTAATATGATATAAACCTTAACAAGACGCAACAACTTATGTGTAAATTGACACCCACGTATGTCCCGTTTCTGTTCCTTACTTCTTCTTAAATTAACTCTTTTTCAGGTATTGGCCCTATAGTGATAGAACCTGAGGATGAAAAACAAACTGAAGAGAAGCAGAAACTTAGTTCAGAGAAGCACCTGAAGATCTGCAAGGGAATGTCCCTTTGTGTCTGTTATTCTGCCAGTATTGGTGGAATCGCAACACTGACTGGCACCACCCCAAACCTTGTAATGAAAGGACAAATGGACGAGTAGGTACTTGGAACTGTCAGACAAAGTCAGATGCCAGACAGGTGGATCCCTTTAAGTCATGGCTTTAAAGTCATCTAACAGTGTTAGATATAGTAAGGGGCTTAGAACATTCATCCATTACTGGAAGGCAACAACTTCCTCATAAATGTTGAACTTCATTGGTGCTGAAAGTTATTAGTTAAAATGGGAGAATCAACTGGGCATCTTGAGTTTAGAACTGTATGAGACTTCTCACATAGAGCTCTGCAAGAGACATTGCAGTTCAGTTCAGGCTTTAAGAGAGTTTATATCAAAAGATATAGGTCCCAAGGCTTTCAAATAGTTAAAACAGAAATATTTATTTAAGTTACATTAAAAAAGCGATACATACTGACCCCACATGGTCCACCTTACGTATTTCGTACCCTCCGGTACTTAATCATAGGTGAACGGGAGTCACCAAACTTTTTTACCCGTGAGCAACATTAAAATGTAAAAAGAGTTGGAGAGCAACACAAGCTTGAAAAATGTTCCTGCGGTACCAAATAAGGACTGTTTGGTAGCCTCTATATAGACTACTAGCCAATTGTAGGCTCTGTTTGGCACTAAACCTGGTTTTTATGCAGCCAAATCTTATAATCAGCTTGAGGCTTCCAGGAGCAACATCCAAGGGGTTGCAGAGTAACATTTTGCTCATGAGTCACTGGTTGGGGATCACTACATTAGAAGGTTAAACTCACCTTCTGTATATGATATACAGGAATGGGCACCATCACTATTTTAAATGACTCAAGTATCTATCTTACAAAAAACCTTAAAGGCTCTTTAAGTAGTAGTAGATTTGGCACCTCAATAGATACTGTCATGTGCCCATTGCATGGCTCTGATGTAGGCTTGAAATCTAAGATACAAGTAATAAAGCCACCTGAAACGTAGGTATATGTAGATAGGAGTAGATTGATCTTCTTGGCACAAATAAAGGCAGAGAAGACATGCATGTGGATCTGATCTAGGTGAATCCTGATCTTCCAGAAAAGAAGAGTGATAGTTCATGCAGGTACATTATATTCTTATGTTAAATACAGGCTTGAGAAACAGCTGGATGCGGCTATTGGGATTTATGGTTAATCTAGAAAAGAATTTGCAAGTTTGGCTCCCTATTTAAAAGGCCTGTCCTTATCATTTTTATTGTTATGGTGTCTCCTGCATATCTCTATATGCTGCTAGTGTTTCTTTGATATTCACATCAGGTATTTTGGTTTATATCCTACAACTCACTTTATTCTCATTATTCTTTCTTGCAGACTTTTTCCAGAGAACAATAATATCATCAATTTTGCCTCCTGGTTTGGATTTGCATTCCCCACGATGCTTGTGCTACTTGCATTGTCCTGGCTATGGCTCCAGTTCATTTATTTGGGCGTCAAGTAAGTTCAAGGGCTGAATTCTTTGCTTTACATTTCTGATCCAACTTGACTAGAAATCAATATGACTCAGTGCTGATAATATATAACATGTTACCAATATTTTAATTCTGTTGCACAATGTTTTATTTTTTATTCCAGTTGCACACAAATAGCAGGTGATTAAATGTGTTGGATTAACACTGCCACACATTGCATTTATTAAAATCAAATACCCATTATGGACATTGGGAATAAGGCCAAACATGGCACAGCACATGTCATACTGCAGGGAATCCTTTTGTCCATGACATTTTAATGTATATTATTGTTTCTTTTTTTGCTTTCACTGAAATAGCTGAATTCCTAAAGACGTGTAATAATCAAAAACATATTAGGGCTTATTTACGTCTGGTGGGGCAGCATGCAGAGTACTACAGCACTTGGAATATGCCAAGTTTTTTTGACCTTTCAGGATGAAGAGGTGGGATGAAGGAGGTGCATAGTTGTACCCATTGAAGCTTATTCAGATGTGGACGTTAGGGAGCTCCAGCAACCACAGGGTGCAATGGAGTCCTGTACTTATGATCTTCCATATGATAAGGACAGAGCTCCTTTAGAGTAAGGGCACACCTGGCGATTCGGGGAGATTTAGTCACCTAATCGCCTTTACTAATCTCCCCAAATGGCTTCCCCCTGTCTTGTGGCAGCTATAATGAAAAGTCGCCTGCGGCATGACACACGTGGCGCTTCGTATTCCGAAGTCACCCGAAGTTGCCTCAGGAGGAAACTTCGGGCGACTTCGGAATACGAAGCACCGCCCCAAAGAAGAGGCGATAAGTCTCCAGACGACTAAAGCTCCCTGAATCGCCAGGTGTGCCCTTACCCTTACACCTTGCTCCCCCCTAATTGAACATCATCAGCCTACCCATTATGAATAAAGCAATGGCTAACATAGGCAGTGCTCTATTGATGCTGAAAATGCAGGTTTTTGTGCTCCATTGTAGGGTACAATGAACTGCTCCTACAGGCACAGCAAGGCAGGGTGGAAAGTATGAAAAACTGCACCCTGTTCCACCAGGAATACATTACCCTACTATGTGCGTGACAGCTACCATTCTATGAGCAATTTATATAATAGAAACATTATTAGTTGTTTATGATCTTGATTAGGTTTATTATAGAGTTATCTGGAGAAGATGGCACCACCCATTCTCATTGTATAATTGCTGATAATAAATGAGAAAAATGTGATTTTGCTCATTCAAGTCTCATTTTACGAAAAAGCTAAATTTAAATATACAAGATTTAAGTCATAAACAAAAGGAAGCTTATGCAGCATTTAAAACTTGTCCTTCACAAACTACTCGTCAGGAGTTTGAAATTTCCATAAAAGAATTGAAATCTTGGTTAAAAATAATAATAAATAATAATAAATAAATAAATAAATAAATAATAAAATAACTCCATAGTATTTCATCCATTAAATACTCTAACAATAAATTAACCTATAATCCACAAGAAATAGTAGAGATATTTAGAGAGTATTATGAGGAACTATATTCTCCATCTAATACTGATCATACTGTGAGACACGATATGTTCAGTAAAATAACCTTTCCTAAAGTATCTCAAGTTGATTTAGATAACCTCAATTCACCAATCACTGAGGACGAAGTAAGATCAACAATTTCACTACTAAAAAAATATAAAGCTGGGGGCCCTGATGGACTTACTTCTCCGTTTTATAGGATTTTAATTGACGAAATGTCTCCCTTTTTAACTAAGTTATTTAATTCATTTATTGCTCAACAACAGTTATTACCTTCCAGCTTTAATTCTTATACCAAAGTAATACTCAAACAAGGTAAAGACCCGACCCTTACCTCTTCTTATAGACCTATAGCCTTAATAAACCAAGATCTGAAAATACTAACAAAAATAATTGCTACACGATTGGCCAAGATTCTCCCAAATCTTATTTCACCAGAACAACGAGGTTTTATTAAAGGCAGATCAGGAACAAACAACATAAGGTCCTTAATGTCACGACCGGCACCCAATACCAGAACAAGTGCCAAGCACCCTGGTCTCGGCTCGGCTTCACCAGTAGTGTGACCACCGTTGGGCTTCGGGAGGAGCCCTCAGCTTACTTGGGTGCCACCTGGACTTAACGAGGGGTACAAGGCGAGATGTTCTGGCTGGCGAAGGGGCACGGCTGTTAGCAGAGTCTTTTGGGCCGAAGGTCACGGTACAAATGGAGCAGGCAACAGAATCGTCAGACAGGCTGGGTCGAGGCAGGCAGATATCAAGAATCGTCAGGCAGGCAAGGGTCAAACCGGGTTGTCAATCAAGGGTTTAAGCAAGAAGAGTTGTCATAGGCAGGCGAGGGTCAGGATACAGAATGCAGAATAGTCAGGAACAGGCTGGGTGAAACACGGGTAATCAAACAGACAGAATACAGAAAAGATCAGATGCACAAGGCTCAGGAAACCACTAGAAACAAGTTCTATCACGGGCATCTGTCTGTAGTCAGAATGGACCTTTTATAGGGGATAGAATTCGTGCCAAAACGCGCTGACGCAAACACGCCAGCATGTTTGCGCCTATAAAGAATGCGCAGGCACGCCGCGCGCGCCCTAAGGCAGGCAAGATGGCGCCAGAAGAGGACCATGCGGCGGGCGTCCCCGCTACCCCACTAGACCACCAGGGCAGGTAGGTTTTCTTACACTTAATTAAAGTGCTCTACACAGCAAAGTCACGTAAGATTCTATCTGCCTTGGTGGGAATGGATGCCAAGAAAGCCTTTGATAACATTTGTTGAAAACATCTTAAGGACTCTTTAAAGGCCTTTGGTTTCAGGGGTCAATTCATGAGTTTAATCAATCTTTTATACTATTCTCCAACACCCCCAAATTATTGCAGCAGGTGAACTCTCTAAAACTATAAAATTAGAAAAAGGTACAAGGCAAGGATGCCCTCTTTCACCTTTATTATTTAATTTGTCACCAGAACCCTTGATCAGATATTTGAAAAATGCAGATTGCTTACCAGGCTTAGTCATAAATAATACATCCATTCAACTGACTGCATTTGCAGATGATTTGTTATTGATTGTTAAGGATCCAAATAAAAACCTTATAAACATCATCAAAAAATAAAAATGTGATTTTGCCTTTTTCTTAAGTTTTAAAAAGAACTTTGGGTGCGGTGGAAACGCAGAACAAAAGGAAAAGGAGAAAAGAGCTTTTAGAGTCATCTCTGGGGAACACAAAAAGCTGGGATCCATGACATTTGCCGAGATATCCGTGCTGGTGCTATTTATTCTTCTGGTGCTGCTGTGGTTTACAAGGGAACCTGGATTCATGCCAGGATGGGCAACCATCAGCTTTAACAAAGGTGGCAAAGAGTAAGTCTGTCGATCGTTTTCACTACCAATCATAACATTGTTTCAGAATAGATTGGAATGTATCAAAGACAAATAAAAAGAAATATTTCTTGCTTGCTTATCCTACCAGAATGGTCACAGATGCAACGGTTGCCATATTTGTGTCCCTCATGATGTTCTTCTTCCCATCGGAGTTACCTTCTTTCAATTACCAAGATACCGATAAGCCAGGTAATTCTTGAGGATTAATCAGAAGTATCCACAGTACTGCTGAAATCTGGTCTATTACCCATCTCTTTTATCTTCCTCTTTGGAAAATGTTACCTTATTAGTTACATAGTTAAGTTGGCTTGAAAAAAGAGCAAAGTGTATGAAGATCAACCCCTTCAAACGAACCCCAGTGCACATATTTACTCCAGACCTATCTATAAACTCACATAACTACAAGAACTAACTGTAGATCTTTAGCCTTGGACATTATGTGTGTCCAAGAAATCATCCAATCTCCTCTTTAAAGACAGTAATAAAATCGGCATTCACATCATCATCCAGCAGGGCATTCCACAACCTCACTGCCCTCACTGGGAAGAACCCCTTACCCTTTTCAAAGCATTGTTCATCCAGAGGGATGTCTCTGGTCTTTTCTATGGGAAAAAAGACCCCACTATTTGTCTATAACGTCCTCTAATGTATATGTAAGGAGCAATCATTTCGCCTTGCAAGTGATTTTTTCAATCTTTCCTCAATTTTTAAAGGGATACTGTCATCAGAAAACATGTTTTTTGCAAAACACATCAGTTAATAGTGCTACTCCAGCAGAATTCTGCACTGAAATCCATTTCTCAAAAGAGCAAACAGATTTTTTTTTGTATGCAATTTTGAAATCTGACATGGGGCTAGACATTTTGTCAATTTCCCAGCTGCCCTTGGTCATGTGACTTGTGCCTGCACTTTAGGAGAGAAATGCTTTCTGGCAGGCTGCTGTTTTTCCTTCTCAATGTAACTGAATGTGTCTCAATGGGACATGGGTTTTTATTATTGAGTGTTGTTCTTAGATCTACCAGGCAGCTGTTATCTTGTTTTAGGGAGCTGCTATCTGGTTACCTTCCCATTGTTCCTTTGTTTGGCTTCTGGGGGGGAAAGAGAGGGGGGTGATATCACTCCAACTTGCAGTACAGCAGTAAAGAGTGACTGAAGTTTATCAGAGCACAAGTCACATGACTTGGGGCAGCTGGGAAATTGAAAATATGTCTAGCCCATGTCAGATTTCAAAATTGAATATAACAAAATCTGTTTGCTCTTTTGAGAAATGGATTTCAGTGCAGAATTCTACTGGAGCAGCACTATTAACTGATTCATTTTGAATTTTTTTTTTTCCCATGACAGCATCCCTATAAATTTTTCATCCCTCTAACCAGTTTAGTTGCAAGTCTCTGCAGCTCATTTAAATCTTTCTTAAGGACTGGAGCCCAAAAATGCACTGCTTATTCAACGTGATGCCTTACCATAGACCTATAAAGAGGCAACATTATATTTTTATCCCCCAAGTTAATGCCCTTTTTTAATGCAAGACAGAACTTTGTTTGTTTTAGTAGCCACTGAATGACACTGTCTATAATTACACAACTTGTTATCTACAAAAATCCCCATTTCCAAGGGATTGCTCACCTTTGAGTTAACATTTAGGGGCAGATTTATCAAAAGTCGATTTTCGAGATATTTTTTGTGTACTTCAAATTTGAAAAAGTAGGGTGAGGGGCGAGGCGTGACACAAAAAGGGGCGGAGCCGATGAGAGGCCCCACAAAAGGGGCAGAGCCACTGGGAGTAGCGTCACAAAAGGGGCAGAGCCATGGGAGTAGCGTCACAAAAGGGGCGGAGCCACCACCAGAAGCCGACGAAAATGTAAGTTTTCATCGGCGTGCAGGGGATTTTGCAAATGGTATTACAAATTACCGGCAGCTACATTGCCGGTAAATTTGTAATACCGGCCCCGGCCCTGGCAGGTGTTTTACCGGCTAGACCGGTATAATACCGGCCGGATGGCAACCCTAAGTGCAAACTGAGTTTCGGTAATTTATTTCTTAATAAAGAATTTGTGATTAAAGGGCACATTTACTATGGGTCGAATATCGAGGGTTAATTAACCCTCGACATGCGACCATCGAAGTTAAATCCTTCAACTTCGAATATCGAAGTCGAAGGATTTACCGCAATTCGTTTGATCGAATGATCAAAGGAATGAAATCCTTCGAAATCGAACGATTCGAAGGATTTTAATTCATCGATCAAACGATTTTTCTTCGATCACAAATTGCTAGGAAAGCCTATGGGGACCCTTCCCATAGGCTAACATTGGTGCTCGGTAGGTTTTAGGTGGCGAAGTAGGTGGTTGAAGTTTCTTTTAAAGAGACACTACTTCGACTATCGAATGGTCGAATGGTCGAACGATTTTTAGTTCGAATAGTTTGATTCAAAGTCGTAGTCGAAGTAGCCAATTCAATGGTCGAAGTAGCCAAAAAAAACCTCCTAATCCTTTACTCAAGCTAAGTAAATGTGCCCCTTAAAGATTAATTTGTCTTTGTGTTTTTTTGTTTTTATTTGATGTTACTGGTCCTTTAATTTACCACCACTCTCTGTAATGTATACTTCAGTCAGTTTTACATCCAAGTACAATTACTAGGTTCCAGGTCAGTATTACTTAATTTAATCAGTAGCCTTCCATGTGGTTCTGTATCAAATGCTTTAGCAAAGTTTAACTAGATCACATCCCCTGCCATCCTGGAGTCTTTGCATGTGATCTGCTTACACTTCACTAACCCTATTGCAGCATTGACCACAACTATCAATGTGCAAAATGAGACATTGAAGTATCACTACTGTAACACTCATGAGAAATCATCATGTACCTGGCTTAATGTACAATTCTTGACATCCATGAGTTCTATGTTGGGCATCATGTTAAACAAGAATCCCTGCAAATATAAATATTGTACGTTGATGACTATGTCTGTAATACAGTCACACCCAGGTAAATGATATCATGCAATATCTCTCTGTGTATGTATTTCTATACTGTGACTCATCTCAGGAGAATAAGAAACGGGTTTTTTTATGGAAATGACTTGTCAGTACAGCAAACTAATTATAGAAATTAAACTAAATTGTATTAAGGTAATAAATTAAAATCTCATTTATAAGTGAGAAGTACGGGTATGGAACCTTTTATCCAGCATGCTCGGAATCTGGGGTTTTCCGGATAATGAATATTTCCGTAATTTGGATCTTCATATCTTCTCTTAGAAAGTCATATAAACATGAAATAAACCCAACAGGCTGGTTTTGCCTCCAATAAGGATTAATTCTATCTTAGTTGGGATCAAAAAAAAAAACATTAAACCCTCCTGTTTAATTATTTTCATTAAGATATTTATTACAGTTCATTTATTAATATCGCCTAACAAATCGTTGTTTGTTAAATATAGCAATGCACATTTGCTCATGAATCAATAGATTGAAGTAATATCTGCAATAGAACAGAATGCTGACAATGCTTTTATGAACGTAGCTCTTAATGGGGCAACATCACAAAAAGTAGACCCCACATTGGTAAAGTGGGGGCAATCTTGTTTTATTACATCAACCGTCTTCACCATAACCACATGTATCCAACATTACACAGGAACATACATTCAAACATGCATAATAATTACACAGGATTGTTCAACTTAAACCCTTTGTCCAGAGGATTGATACTTGGATGGCTGAGTTGGGTATTCACACTTGTCTTCAGTCACCTGGAATCCCTGTTCTCCACCTGTATCACTAATCTGGAACTCCCTGCGGTGCCCCTTTACTATTCCGACCAGACTTTTTCTACTGGCAGACCACTGGCCCGAAGCCCATCAAACCCTACTACTGGCCTAAACCCTTTCCTCTTGGGTCCCTATCCTACGGAAAATCCATTGGGGCACTATCCCTACTACCCTCCTTGTTGGGGCATTAGACATTAGGCGGCCCATGGTCACTATCCTAGCTGTTGCTATGGTGCAATATTGTTGAAGAGAGCAGGACAAGAAGTAGGTTTAAATACAAGCAGACACTGAAATAAATAAGTTTAGAATTCAGAGCTTATTAAAACAAATATCTCTATAAAACTCAAGTTTCATTTCTCTGCCTTGCCCGTTGTGTAGGCTCTATTGGGACCACCTAAATATTGGCCATAAGAAGAATCTGTGGTCCTTTCTGTTCACACCTATAGAATATATTTATCCATTGAAATAGTCGCAAGAACAAGATTTGTCAGCCACGAAGCAGATGTAATGAGCCCCTGAAAATGACAAGTGCTCCTTAAATAACATGGTGGGACATTGACTAGGGCGCTAATAAAAAAAGTGATCATTATCTTTAACCAGGAAATTGTGAACAGATAAACTTCACTCATAAAACAGCAAATCCCTAGTTCACTCTATATATTTTGAAATCTGCGACATCAGCAGTGTTCTAGTAACTATTCCTTGAGCTTCTTCTCTAGTGAACTTTGATTTGGTGCCCTCTGGATTGTGCTCAAGAAATGGGAAGGTTATGATCAGCGAGGGTTAGAAACATTTTTTGGCTGTTGGCTGTGTGATTTGCTCAATGTCTTCAATGCTATTTTATTACTGATAGATCTACAACAAAGCAGCTCAAAAACAAGATGCAAAAAGAAACACAGTACAGGTAATGTCAATTATCACTCACCAATCCCAGTCCCAGACCTCCAGCAAAGGGAATAAAAAATACACAGAAAACAGGGAGTTAGGCATTGAAACAAACTACGCAGGTCACCAAAAAATATGTTATATTTGTATATCAGAAAACTTTATTTGGAACGTGCAAGGCGATGGAGATGCTTCTCAAATAAAGTTTTTTTTAACATATTTGGTTTATTTGATCCAAAACTCCCCTTTTCTTGTGGCTGGCGCTCAAATACAAGATCTGGGCTGACAGATTGAGATATGTCTTCTCTCTTATCAAAATGTCAGCTATGCTAATAAAATTATTATGAAATAGAGGAGGCTGATAAAAGCTTGCTGAGCAGGCAAAAAAATATTATCACCCAGTAAAACTGTAATCTCTATCTAGAGATAAAGCGCAAGATAGATTTTCCATTAGAAAAACATAAAATGCCCATATGTGCTTTGTACTGCCGCTTTACCTTGTTACTAGCAAACATGTTAAAGGGATTCTGTCATAATTTTTATGGTGTCGTTTTTATTTCTAAATGACACTGTTTACACTGCAAATAATTCACTGTACAATATAAAAAGTCATTCCTGAAGCAACAAGTGTATTTAGTTGTAATATTGGTGTGTAGGTGCATCTCAGCTCATTTTGCCTGGTCATGTGATTTCAGAAAGAGCCAGCACTTTAGGATGGAACTGCTTTCTGGCAGGCTGTTGTTTCTCCTACTCAATGTAACTGGATGTGTCTCAGTGGGACCTGGATTTTACTATTGAGTGTTGTTCTTAGATCTACCAGGCAGTTGATATCTTGTGTTAGGGGCTGCTATCTGATTAACTTCTCATTGTTCTGTTGTTAGGCTGCTGGGGGAGGGGGATGATATCACTCCAATTTGCAGTACAGCAGTAAAGAGGGACTGAAGTTTATCAGAGCACAAGTCACATGACTGGGGGCAGCTGGAAAACTGACAATATGTCTAGCCCCATGTCAGATTTTCAAAATTAAATATAAAAAAAATCTGTCTGATCTTTTGAGAAATGGATTTCAGTGCAGAATTCTG
Source organism: Xenopus petersii (assembly GCA_038501925.1). Classification (NCBI taxonomy): domain Eukaryota; kingdom Metazoa; phylum Chordata; class Amphibia; order Anura; family Pipidae; genus Xenopus; species Xenopus petersii. Next base: position 4,292,687 of record CM076675.1, read on the forward strand.
CTGGAGCAACACTATTAACTGATGTGTTTTGAAAAAAATGTTTTTTCCCATGACAGTATCCCTTTAAGGGTCACAGAGCTATCGTGAGTCAGGTATTTCGATTTTTAGATAAGGTACATCCCTGTGGTCTTAAGCCATGCCATACTTTAAAGCAAAGCCATTTTGCTATTTCCTTCTAATGATCAGGTTGATACACATTATGCATAGATTCCCCTAAGTATGTGACCTGTAGGGACCCCAAAATAAAATTGTGCATATGCTTCTCGGCACAGCCCCCTGCCTGTCTATTGTATATCATAACACAGCACAACCCCAGCATAGTCTATATTACCCCACATTATTTAATATTTACTCTTCTCTCACCATCAATATAAATTCTCCATCTCTTTTCTACATCTCTACCAGGAATCTTTTTTCTTGCACTTTGTGTTTCTTAACCTCTCCATTTTATTTGCATGAAGAAGTGGAGAGGAGCAAAAGAAAGCTCTTACTTACTTCCACCTTCAACCACATTAGCCGTCCTTGGTGCAGAAAATCTTTTGTATAAAATGTATAACCAGTGTTGGACTGGGATACCAGTGGTCCACAAGAAAACCTAGACCATGGGCCCGTTCCCTAAGCTGATTTTCTTCCACTTTTGACTCAACCTTTTTATTTTCTTAGTACTTTTACTTTACATGATATACTCTACTTTGCCATCTATTTGGCCATTGTTTCCACACAGAATTAGGAAATGAAGATGAAATAGTTACAAATGCTTGTAAGCTCCTGGGCCCACTGCGAGTTTCCCTGGTGGGCCAGTCCAACACTGTGTATATCTAATGTTGTCTACTTGATGCAGAGGCCAATATTGGAGAGACAGGGCACAAGTCATGTTTTTTAAATCATTGGACATGCATTCATTTAATTTTATGACTCTCTGCAAAATTTGCTTCACTGACCTTCTTCATCACCGGTGCTAATAAACATTCCAGTTAAATGGTCATAGACTTTACAGACCCCTTATCTATAGAACCATAAATAACTGCTATTTGACCCTAGACCTGAATTTATGACTCCATAATCCTTATTTTCCTCTTTTGGAATGCATCAACAATAGCGAACATTCTTTATTTTCTGTATGTTTGTGTGTTCTCCTGTTCTTCCCTAGGCCATTATGGGAAGTGACTTTCCTTATCTAGAGGGAAAATGTCATCTTCTCTAAGTCCTTTACCTGAAATCAGTGGTTCCAAACTGTGAGGCTGTTTCATTCAGGGTGGCTTGACGCAGTGGCAGTGGGATAAGCGTGAAGTCCACTTAGGTTGATATTAGGGTAGATTACTAGATACACCTGAAAGCCCAGATATAAGGTTATTTAGTGTGAGATTTAAGTTGAACACTTATTTGTTGGGTCATGTTGCTTTATGGTGGGTCTCCATGACCCTCTTCTACAACCAACAGTAGTAGGTAACATTTGGTATATGATTGGAAACCAAACTTTTACATGATATTTGGGTCCCCTACTAAAAAATGCTGTTATTTCAACAGAAAACATTTTCTTATAATGGTGCAGAATTAAATTGTGTTTTGCTGCTGGGAAAAGGTTGTCATGCAAGAACACATAAAAAGGTTGACATTTTGAAAATAATTTTGCTGTTAAAGGAGAAAGAAAGGCTAAAAGTAAGTAAGCTTTATCAGAAAGGTCTATATAAATACACCAGTAAACCCTCAAAGTAATGCTGCTCTGAGTCCTCTGTCAAAAGAAACACCACATTTCTTTGCGTTTATTGTGTACTCATGGGCTTCTGTATCAGACTTCCTGTTTTCAGCTTAAACCTCCAAGGCACGGCCTTGAGCATGCTCAGTTTGCGCCTCTCCCCCTCCCTCCTCCCATCCCTACTGTAATCTGAGCTCAGAGCTGTTAGTAAGCAGGGAGAGACTCAGGCAGGAAGTGATGTCACACCAAGCATATATGGCAGCTTCTATCCTAAACAAACAGAGACAGTGTCTAGAGCCATTTACTAAGGTATTGTAAAGCATTCTGCAGAATAAATATAGCGTTCTAGCTTGCACTATTGTGGCTATTCTATTGGCAATAAACTGTCTTGGAGCTTTCCTTCTCCTTTAATGTTAGTGGATGCTGCAAATTCCATCCCCACTAGTGATTTGCAGGTCCCTGACCCGCACCTGACCCTACCCGCGCCCGCTTCCAGGGGTCCTTTTATAGACCCACACTGACCCGCCCCACCGATGACATCACAATGACGTCACAAAAGGGGCGGGCAAGCAGAAGAATAATAAATAACCCACCTAATGTTTAGGTGAAAATATTTTTAAAAATTCTTTACTTTCACACTGCTGCTTTGGGTCTGGAACCAAACTTTTATTGGATCTAAAGAAGGGCTGAATTTTCAGGCTTTTTCCCAAATTGCTAGAATTTTTCGGACTTTTATCTCAAATCACTTGATTTTTTTGAATATTTGTCCGAAAACCCAGAAAAAGCCAGATTTTCTGAAGAAAAACCCCAAAGACCCCAATAACTTCAATATGAGATAGGTGTCTTTCCCATTGACTTGTACAGGACCTCGACAGGTCTGAGATGGCGGATTTTCAGATTCTGGCTTTTTGCAGCATCGGGGTATAAAAATTGGAAAAATATGAGTTTTCTAGTGAAAAAAAAAATCGAGATGTTACCATTTGGAGTTTAATAAATAACTCCCCTAATGTTTAAATGAAAAATATTTTATAAAAATTCTATTATTTCCCACTGCTGCTTTTCTGGTTCTTGTCGTGGAACTGTGACAGTGGGACACAGGAGAACGTTTGATATATGTTGCAATTTGCACTCGAGTGAAAAGAGACCTCTGTGCTAATTAACAAGTATTAATTATTGTCATCAGGCAAAATGAAATGATCACTTATAGTGATAATGTACTGAACACTCTTGCCATTATTTGCTACTATTTCAATTGTAAGAGAGATGCTGATAGAGGTGAGATTCGTTTTCCTTAAAGGGCATGTAAAGTCTAAAATAGAATAAGGCTAGAAATGCTGTATTTTGTATATTAAATATAAACATGAACTTACTGCACCACAAGCCTAATCAAACAAATGATTTATGCTTTCAAAGTTGGCCACAGGGGGTCACCATCTTGTAACTTTGTTAAAGGAATTGTTCAGTGTAAAAATAAAAACTGGGTAAATAGATAGGCTGTGCAATATAAAAAATGTTTCTAATATAGTTAGTTAGCCAAAAATGTAATGTATAAAGGCTGGAGTGATTTCATGTATAACAAGTCAGTCAGATCACTACTTCCTGCTTTTCAGCTCTCTTTGTTTACACTGACTGGTTGCCCTGGCTACCAGACAGTAACCAATCAGAGACTTGAGGGGGGGCCACATGGGTCATTTCTGTTGCTTTTGAATCTGAGCTGAATGCTGAGGGTCAATTACAAACTCACTGAACAGAAATGTACCATGTGGCCCCCCTTCAAGTCGCTGACTAACTCAGAGTTATAGAGCTGAAAAGCAGGAAGTTGGATTCTGGCTGTTTTATTAGACATCTGTTCACGCCAGCCTTTATATATTACATTTTTGGCTAACTAACTATATTAGAAACATTTTTTATTGTTTACACAGTTTTTATTTTCACACTGAACTATTCCTTTAAACATCTTTGCAAGACTAAGACTGTGCACATGCTCAGTGTGGTCTGGTCTTAGGGATCGTCATAAACAAAACTGCTTGAGTTCTGCATGGCTGGGAAGTAAGGCGGGGGCTCCCCCTGCTGTTCATAAGATTGTTTCCCTACAGAGCAGTTAGGGACTGTCTGACAATTCCTATCCACAGCAGTAAATGAAGGGAGAATTTCACTGCATACAGTCAGGTTTCTTATAAAAACAGTACAATTTTTTTAATTAAAGTATATTGGAGACAGGTTTCTTTTTCATTAAAGAAGATAAAAATGGGATTTTATTTTTTTGCCTTTACATATCCTTTAAAAACACCCTCCCCTGGTTACAGAACTCTTTCTGGACTGATTAGTAAGAGGCGCTAGAAACTCCTGCAACAGATGAATAACTCAAACTTTCATTTTCAAACTATACATCTTTATAATATAATAATGGTGGATCCGAGTTACTTTGATCATGTCTACAATGGTTTTTGGATTCGTTCTCAGGAATGAAGCCAAAGCTACGAGTCCCACCAGCTCTGCTTGACTGGAAAACTGTGAATGAGAAAATGCCTTGGAACATTGTCATTCTTCTGGGAGGAGGCTTTGCTCTGGCCAAGGGCAGTGAGGTAAAAGACACTCGGGGTTCTGTAATGAAATAAAAGTGAAGCATTCAATAAGGCACTGGTCTGCTTTCTGTGACTATCTGTAAGGAAAGAGGACGATAATCAACCTCTGCTTTGCTTTTAGGAATCAGGTTTGTCGTTGTGGCTTGGAGAAAAGCTGACCCCATTGCAGAGTATACCCCCTGCGGCTATTGCCCTAATTCTGTGCCTTCTTGTGGCTACATTCACTGAGTGCACTAGCAACGTGGCAACCACAACCCTATTCCTACCCATCCTCGCCTCCATGGTAAGATACTGATAAAACTATATTTTAGTTCTACTTGCCCCTCGTCTTCCTTTTTTGTGTTACAACCAAAACACAAATGTGACCGACATCAGTGTATCGACCCACTGGCTGCTGTCACTACAATTTAAATATCTCACAATTTAAAATTATAATCGGATCTAAGTCAGGCTGCTTATTATTATTACCTGTTATTGCCTATTATTGTCCTGGCAAACTAACACTACAAGTGGCACAGATGGGTGATGTATACATATGATACATATCTAAATATAAAGCATATTTTCCATGCTACTGTGAAATATAAAACAGTTATGGGATCTGTTATCCAGAAACCCATTATCCAGAAAGCTCCAAACTACAGGGAGGCCATCTCACATATGGCGCAAATTCACTAAGCGCGGAATCGGCGAACGCTAGCGTTTGGCATTTTCGTTACTGCGCAAATTCACTAACGAACGCTGGCGTATTTTCGCTAGTGTTACTTCGCATCCTTACGCCAGGCGAATTTTCGATAGTGACGTAACTATGCAAATTCACTAACTTGCGCAGTGTACTGAACGCTACCTTTTACGCTAGACTTCCTTCGCCACCTCAGACCTGGCGAAACGCAATAGAGTAGATAGGGATTGTTTCCAAAAAAGTCAAATTTTTTTCTAAGTCCCAAAAAACGCTGGCGTGTTTTCTACATGATGGGTGATAGGCTGAAAAAGATCGAAAAAATTTTTGGGGCTCCCCTCCTTCCCCCCTACATTTCCTGACTCATGGCAACTTACCTAGACAGTGGGCACATGTGTAGGGCAAAATAACATTTATATTTGCTGATTTGAAGGTTTTCTTGGCATTTGTAGTGCTGATACGTGTTCCTCCATTGAAATTTGAATTTCGCGCCGTATGCAAATTAACCATCGCTAGCGAAACTTCGGTTCGCTTGGCGAATTAATGCTAGCGCAACTTCGAAAACTTACGCTACCCCTGTGCGCAACTTCGGATTTTGCGGAGCGCTGGCGAAAATACGCCTGGCGAAGTGCGGCGAAGTTGCGCCTGGCGCAACGTCGCATCTTAGTGAATTTGCCCCATAGACTCATATAATCAAATAACTCAAATGTTTAAAACTGATTTACTTTTTCTCTGATAATAAAACAGTTGCTTGTACTTAACCCCAACCATGATATAATAAATCGTTATTGGAGGCAAACATTGGGTTTAAATACATTTTTAGCAAACTAATGTAGGGTGATCCAAATTACAGAAAGCCCCGGATCACCAGCATTCTGGATAATAGGTTGTGCACTTGTTTTAGAAAACACAAAGCAGCTGTTTTGCCTAGAAGATGTATTAGAGGTCACTCTATTAAACTCACCAGACATCATGTCTCTCTACATGCAGGATTTGTGCAAAAGGCAGTTATTTTGTTTGTACTGGAATCAGTTATTTGAGTGAGCTCTAATTCATCTGTTAAAGGAGCCCCTCTATAAGATATATTGGATCTAACTGTCAGTGAATATCTGACACCCAACTGCTGCATGAAGACAGAATGAAGAGAAACAGATGCTGAGAGAGGAATAGGGATTATAAACTTGATTATTTCAGAAACAATGCAGAATATTTAATTGATTCTATTTAGAAAGTTTCTTATTTCAGTATGATGATGCTTATATTAACTTTTCATTTTCGCAATAGTTCCCATTAACTAAATGCTTTATGGACTTCGTAGTCTTTCATACATGCCATTCCTGACTGTATATCATTGTGAGTGATGTCACCGGAACTGACTAGCTCTTCTCACTCTAATATTTGCCCTCCAGTAAGTAACAGCCTCCCAGTGTCCTATGAGAATTGTAGTCTTTGTGTCATATTTATAAAAATGTGAAAAAAAGCAAAGCAGAAACACAAATTTCAATGATGTGCAGAATCTCTCTCTCTATATAAAAAAATGAATGTAACCCAAATTTGGCTTAAAACAGCAAATACCAACTAGTGAGGTAGAGCATGGGCTACACTGGACCCTCTTTCATCAGGACGGTTTTCGCTATGTGGAAGAGCATGTGAGGGTGTTGTACAGGTATGGGACCTGTTATCCAGAATGCTCGGGATCTGGGGTTTTCCGGATAAAGGATCTTTCCGTAATTTCGGTCTTCATGCCATAAGTCTACTAGAGATTCCTATAAACATTAAATAAACCCAATAGGCTGGTTTTGCTTTCAATAAGGATTAATTATATCTTAGTTGGGATCAAGTACAAGCTACTGTTTTATTATTACAGAGAAAAACAAAATAATTTTTAAAAATTTGGATTATTTGGATAAAATGGAGTCTATGGGAGACAGCCATTCTGTAATTCGGAGCTTTCTGGATATCGGGTTTCCGGATAAGGGACCCTATACCTGTACTATATCTCTATACTGCCAAAAAGGTAAAATAATAGAAAAAGGACATCAGGGTTTCTTTGCAAACAAAATAACAACAGGCTTTATTCAATGTAAAGCGCCACAGGGTTGAAAATACTTACACATATGAGGTAGTGAATAAATGGCAAGTGCAATCACATGTGTAGTAGATACAGGCGGAATGACACCACTGAAAGAATAGTAGGGGGAGTTGAAGTATACACCTTTCACCTTGACAGTACCTCATGTGGTCTGGGACCCTACAGTAGACATGGAACAGGGATAGAACAATAACCTGATTCCCTTGTCAGTACTGTGGTCCCTTCACTACAGACAAGCAGAGCCTGGAGGAGAGCTACTCCCTTCTATCCTCCTTGGTGGAGCTCAAAGCTGCTCATGCTAAGTAATACTCACTGACTCACTCTTCCTAGAGAGGGCTGTAACAGTGGCTATCCTGCACACTAGCTTCACCTCGTTCAAGGGGTCCCAGTTCCCCGACTTCCCTAAAGGGGCTGTCTAACACAAATGGTTAAATTGGTTTTAACCCAGCAACAAGGAAATGAGGTACGGGTAAGGAATGAAGTCATAGGGGCCATGATGCTATGGGTCCCTACATGAACATAAAACGTATTGCAAGTTTACTTATATAGAAACTGGCATAGATAGTAAATTATCACTGTGCAGCCTAAGATAGAGCTCCTTGTGCTCCTAGGGTGGGCACTGTTGTGTTATAGAGCTCATATCCTTTTCTCTTTCTTCTTTTTCTAGGCCAAAGCAATCCAGCTGAACCCACTGTACATCATGCTTCCATGCACACTATCCGCCTCCTTAGCTTTTATGCTTCCAGTTGCAACACCACCCAATGCCATTGCCTTTTCTTATGGGCAGCTCAAGGTTATCGACATGGTAAGCTGTTTGTAAAATAATACCATTAAATGAATCCTATACCTGCTGCAAAATCTATCATTTTACACGGTAATGTCTGTTTTAGGTGCAGTTTTAGGTGTAGTGATGTTCCATGGCCAGTAGAGGGAGCCCCTATTCTATCAGACTGTTTCAGATTGAGCAATAAAATACTCTTGCCTGGCAGATTGACTGACAACCCCATATCTTTTTTACTTATATTTCCTATATATATATTAATTAAATAAAAAACGTATTTAATTAATGTAACTTATTAATACTTGCTTTGCCATTTTAACACAGATTTAACATAGGAGTTGTCCTAGAAGTTAAGTGATCTGCTTTTGATGTTAGTTTCTTGGGCCAACTCCTTGTGATCCTGTACAAATCACGTAATGTCTTTGTGTCCCAGCATTCATAGTGCACCTCTAATGGCCACATTGCTTGCTGTAATGTACTTTAAGTCCAATGGAAAAAAAGCACTTTATTAATAATTCCCTTTCCATTTTCCCTTTTCTCAATCTCTTTTCTTTTTTTCTGCTTTCTTACCCCACTGTTCCTGACATTTCCATTCTCACCCACATCCCAGTTCATTCTGTACCCAAAGTTTGTCGCCCTGATACAGTTATTATCATATTTACCTCATTTATGCTGCAGATGAAGAAAATGTAGTTATCCTTCCCACATATGTGCAAATAATCCACCTTAAATAACATAGTAACATAGTAAGTTAGGTTGAAAAAAAGACACATGTCCATCAGGTTTAACCTTTTAAGTCTATATATAACCTACCTAACTGTCAGTTTATCCAGTGGAAGGCGAAAAACCCATCTGAAGTCTCTCCAATTTGCCTCAGAGGGGGAAAAATTCCTTCCTGACTCCAAGATGGACCAGTCCCTGTATCAACTTGTACTATGAGCTTCTCCCATATCCCTGTATTCCCTCACTTGCTAAACACCATCCAACCCCTTCTTATACCTATCTAATGTATCAGCCTGTACCCCTGATTCACTTCCCAGCTCTCCCTGTAACACCCCTTTCCCTCCTCTAATCTCATTGGCTCCCTCCTGTCTGCTGGGAGGAGCTACTGGTGAATAAAGCATCCAACCCTTCCTTGTACCTATCTAATGTATCAGCCTGTACCCCTGATTCACTTCGCAGCTCTCCCTGTAACACCCCTTTCCCTCCTCTTATCTCATTGGCTCCCTCCTATCTGCTGGGAGGAGCTACTGGAGAATAAAGCATCCGACCCTTCCTTGTACCTATCTAATGTATCAGCCTGTACCACTGATTCACTTCCCAGCTCTCCCTGTAACACCCCTTTCCCTCCTCTAATCTCATTGGCTCCCTCCAGTCTGCTGGGAGGAGCTACTGGTGAATAAAGCATCCGACCCTTCCTTGTACCTATCTAATGTATCAGCCTGTACCCCTGATTCACTTGCCAGCTCTCCCTGTAACACCCCTTTCCCTCCTCTAATCTAATTGGCTCCCTCCTGTCTGCTGGGAGGAGCTACTGGTGAATAAAGCATCCGACCCTTCCTTATACCTATTTAATGTATCATCCTGTACCACAGATTCAGGGAGAATTCCACATCTTCACAGCTCTCACCCGTGTCGACTGGGACACCGGGGGCCCACCCAAAAACCTAAGGCAGGTGGCCCAACAAAAGACCTTAGATCAGGGCCCACTCAGCACTATTATAATTCCTCTCCTCACTTAACCTCTATTCTCCTAGTCTCTTTTCTTTACATGCTGTAATTTATTATTCAGTCTATTTAGTCTCTTTGTTCTCATAGAAATAGGGAATGGCCATGAAATATGACAAATGTTTTGAAGCATGAGGGGCCCCTGATACCTGGGCCCACTGGGGAGTTTTCCTGGTATCCCAGTTTTGGGACTAGAACTCTCCCCTGGAAGACACACAAGGTTCATCTGTTGCATCTAGGAATGTCCCACATCTTGTACACATAAGTGCAATAAGTTTAGTATATAAATAATATATATGGCATTTGTAGCTATATTATTTTTTTAGGGTTTAGTTCTCCTTTGAAGAGAAGATGAACGTCAATCTGAACCACTTTGTTTTATTTCATGTTTCCTGCTACAATCTGTATAAACTCTGATCATTACTAACTGAGTATTTTGTATTCCAACTACAGGCAAAGGCAGGACTGCTGCTCAACATCCTGGGAGTTCTGACCATAACGCTGGCCATTAACAGCTGGGGATTTTACATGTTCAACTTGGGCACATTTCCTTCCTGGGCAAATGCCACAGGGCAACCTTAATATTTCTGATGGACTCTTATTGCCCAGTTGTGTTTAACTGGATGCCATGGAGCCTTAGAAGTAAGATAAAGTGGTGGCTGTGCCATCTAGTGTCCTTGAATACGCACAACTCATGCTTGGCTTGTGACAATGAGCAGAAGGGCTGAGAGTCCTACATAGAGTAAAACCCTGGTTAGTATCTCCCTCTGCTCTGTATAGCTTTAAATAGAGGGATTATCAGCTAATGGGGCTGTACATCAGGGCAATACCCAGCATGCAGGAGTGCAGTAAGTGCTCTCTAAGAACGTCATGTTTCTATCAGGGCAACATTCTCAATTGTATTTATTTAAGATAATAAATAAAAACATTTTTATGGATCTATCAGTATAAGGCGAAATATCGAGGTGCATGGGAAAACATGCGTCCCTAGTATTGAGTTCTAAATGAACTACATGCACCAAATATAATTATGTCTGTTCCTATTGTAACAATAAAAACCTAATACATTTGTACAGAGCGTGCAGTCTGGTCATTCTATATGGGCTGTGTATATAAATGTATTTATATTGCTGTAATGCTGCTCCCCTTTATGTAAAGAATTTAGATCACTCCTGTTGCTTGTCTTCATTTCTGTGAAGGTACTGTCTGAACTTTGTGGAACTGAATGGGGTTGGGAGTGACCAACATGATGTTCTTAAAGGGCATGTAAAGGCAAAAAAATAAAATCCCATTTTTACTTTCTTTAATGAAAAAGAAACCTATCTCTAATATACTTTAATTAAAAAATGTGTACTGTTTTTATAAGAAAAAACGCAGTGAAATTCTCCCTTCATTTACTGCTGTGGATAGGAATTGTCAGACGGTCCCTAACTGCTCTGCAGGGAAACAATCATACTTATGAACAGCAGGGGGAGCCCCCGCCTTACTTCCCAGCCATGCAGAACTCAAGCAGCTTTGTTTATGACAATCCCTAAGCAGCTCAGATCACACTGAGCATGTGCACAGTCTTGGTCTTGCAAAGATGTATAACAAAGTTACAAGATGGTGACCCCTGTGGCCAACTTTGAAAGCATAAATTATTTGTTTGATTAGGCTTGTGGTGCAGTAAGTTCATGTTTATGTTTAGTATACAAAATACAGCATTTCTAGCCTTATTATATTTTACACTTTACATGCCCTTTAAAGGATAAGTAAACCTTTAAAATGAGTCAATGTAAAAACACATAGAGGGGTCAAGAGGTTGCCATGATAGGAAACTTCAGGTGACTTTGGAAAAACAAAGTGCCACATATGTTTTACAACTGCCAATTCACTTGATCATTGGTGGAAATACATTTGGAGGAAATTAGTCTCCAGCAGCAGAGAAGATTTTTTTGCGGTTGACTAATCTCCTCATTTTCTATTGCCCTGAGAGTAATGGCACATGGATGGCACACACTCCCAATTCCATTTCACCATCGTCCTATTGTGCACGACCTTTCCCAGCATGTGAAGTTGAGCTGGAAAGTAATAATCTCCACTAAAAAGACGTGCGTGCAAGAACACATGGCTTCATTAATAAAGAACGACATCACACCTATAAGTAATTTCATTTTTGTTTTACACAGAAAAAAAACGAATTAAGCTGTTAACACAACATAAACACACCTACAGCCAAAAGCAATGGGAGGAGGATTAAATGAGCCTTCATTTTTACAATACAGACCATATCTGAACTCATGGCTTTTACCATCAGGGCAAACAAAGCTGAATTATTACTGTGTACGCTGATAGGGACATTAGCTATCCCAGTATTTACAATCAATCTCTATATTAATTCTATATTTATTATCAGTAGGGACAGCTTGGACTGCTGCAGTGGGCCCAACAAATTTTAGGCAAGGGATTCAACAAACCCTGGATTTGGCTGAATATCCAGTGCTGTAAAAACAGATTTCTCCCAATACTGAACCTAATTTGCTTAAGGAAGATTTGCTACAAATCAAAGAAATAGCATCAACTATAAGCGTTCGATTCGAAAGATTTTAATCCATCGATCAAACGATTTTTCTTCGACCTAAAAATTGTTCCAAAGCCTATGGGGACGTTCCCCATAGGCTAACATTGACTTCGGTAGGTTTTAGGTGGCGATCTAGGGGGGTCGAAGTTTTTTTTAAAGAGACAGTACTTCGACTATCGAATGGTCGAATAGTCAAACGATTTTTAATTCAAATCGTTCGATTCGAAGGTCGAAGTAGCCAATTCGATGGTCGAAGTAGCCAAAAAAAAAACATTCGGAATTCAAAGTTTTTTTTATTCTGTTCCTTCACTCGAACTAAGTAAATGTGCCCCTAGTAAATAACAGTAAAATGTTAGCCTTAGGGCTCAGCCACAGGGGAGCGCAGGAGTAGACGCATCAATTATTGTGAAGGGGGCTGGACTTACACAGACGCATGTAAGCGCCGGACGCAGGTAATATGCAACATGCTGCATCCCACCTGCTTACGTGTGTCTGTGTGAGTACAGTCCCCTTTAGAATAATTGACTTTGTCTACTCCTGCGCTTCCCCTGAACGGAAGAAGGTGCAATTCAGGGGTGCGCAGGAAAAACCACCCGTGTGTAAAAGCCCTTACAGAGCATTTGGTTTTCAGATCGGGTCAGTGACCCCGCCCCCCTTTCAAAGCTGGAAAGACATCAGCAAATAATTCAATTATTATAAAGAAAAAATGAAGGCCAATTGAAAAGTTGCTTAGAATTAGCCATCCTATACAAACTAAAAGTTAACATAAAGATAAACCACCCCTTTAAATCACATGCCTTTAATGGTTTTGGATTTCAGATGAACAATAAGGAATTCAGGCACTTTGGCCATGATCTATTGAATCATATATATATTGTATGATCTATTGAAAGAAAAATCACAAAAACCTGAGTAGTACAGTGTGAGTTATAAAGGCACTGATACTTATAGGCGCAAATTCACTAAGCGCCGAAGCGCCGAAGCGCCGAACGCTAGCGTTAATTCGCTAGCGTTTGGCATTTTTCGCTACTGCGCAAATTCACTAACGAACGCTGGCGTAATTTCTCTAGTGTTACTTTGCACCCCTATGCCAGGCGAATTTTCGCTAGCGATGTAACTACACAAATTCACTAACTTGCGCAGTGTACTGAACGCTACCTTTTACGCTAGACTTCCTTCGCCACCTCAGACCTGGCGAAGCGCAATAGAGTAGATAGGGATTGTTTCAAAAAAAGTGACATTTTTTTCTAAGTCCCAAAAAACGCTGGCGTGTTTTCTACATGATGGGTGATAGGCTGAAAAAGATCGAAAAATTTTTTGGGGCTCCCCTCCTTCCCCCCTACATTTCCTGACTCATGGCAACTTACCTAGACAGTGGGCACATGTGTAGGGCAAAATAAAATTCGTATTTGCTGATTTGAAGGTTTTCTAGGCATTTGAAGTGGTGATACGTGTTCCTCCATTGAAATTTGAATCTCGCGCCGTATGCAAATCAACCATCGCTAGCGAAACTTCGCTTCGCTTGGCGAATTAACACTAGCGCAACTTCAAAAACTTACGCTACCCCTGTGCGCAACTTTGGATTTTAGTGAATTTGCGGAGCGCTGGCGAAAATACGCCTGGCGAAGTGTGGCGAATTGTGGCGAAGTGCGGCGAGGTTGCGCCTGGCGCATCTTAGTGAATTTGCCCCATAGACAGAAACATAACTGCATTCCTTTATTTTATTATCTGTCCTCTCTCTTTATATAAAGTCAGAGGAGATGTAGAGACAATGGGGCAAATTCACTAAGATTCATAGTTGCGCCAGTGTCCGATTCGCCGCACTTCGCCAGGCGTATTTTCGCCAGCGCTACGCAAATTCACTAAAATCCGGGGAAGCATAAGGTTGCTAAGTTGCGCTAGCGTTAATTCGCCAAGCAAAGCAAAGTTACGCTAGCGATGGTTAATTTGCATACGGCGCCAAATTGAAGTTACAATGAAGGTATATGTAGCAGCACTACACAAGCCTGGGAAACCTTCAAAACAGCAAATAAAATTGTTATTTTGCCCTACACATGTGCCCACTGTATAGTTAAGGTGCCATGAGTTACGAAATGTAGGGGAGCCCCAGAAAATTTTTCAGTCTTTTTCAGCCAATTACCCATTGGGACTTAGAAACATTTTCAACTTTTTTTGAAGCAATCCCTATCTACTCTATTGCACTTCGCCTGGTCTGAGGTGGAGAAGGAAGTCTGGCGTAAAAGGTAGCGTTCAGAATAATTAGTGTGTTAGTGAATTTGTGTAGTTACGTCCGTTGTGCAAATTCGCCAGGCGTAAGGGTGCGAAGTAACAAAGGCGAATTTATGCCAGCGTCCGTTAGTGAATCAGCGAATTAATGAAAATGTGCTACGCTAGCGCATTCAGGGAGAAGGTCCTGAGAACGTTTGGCAAAAGTAATATTAGGAAAGGAATATAAACTGGTTATGATCATCGTAACAAAATACTTGGGAAAGGGTTTTTGACTTTGTGTTTTTAAAAAAGAGAAAAGCATCACCAACGTGTGTAATAGTGGTAAAGAAAATTAATTTTGAAATCTGACATGGGGCTAGACATATTGTCAATTTCCCAGCTGCCCTTGGTCATGTGACTTGTGCCTGCACTTTAGGAGAGAAATGCTTTCTGGCAGGCTGCTGTTTTTCCTTCTCAATGTAACTGAATGTGTCTCAGTGGGACCTGGATTTTACTATTGAGTGTTGTTCTTAAATCTACCAGGCAGCTGTTATCTTGTGTTAGGGAGCTGCTATCTGGTTACCTTCCCATTGTTCTGTTGTTAGGCTGCTGGGGGTGATATCACTCCAACTTGCAGTACAGCAGTAAAGAGAGACTGAAGTTTATCAGAGCACCAGTCACATGACTTGGGGCAGCTGGGAAACTGACAATATGTCTAGCCCCATGTCAGATTTCAAAATTAAATATAAAAAAATCTGTTTGCTCTTTTGAGAAATGGATTTCAGTGCAGAATTCTGCTGGAGCAGCACTATTAACTGATTCATTTTGAAAAAAAAATGATTCCCATGACAGTATCCCTTTAACTTCAACCGATGTTACTGCGTCAGTGCATTGAAAGCTTTGTACGTTTCTATGTTTGAATGTTTTCTCAATATATAATTGGAGTTTGTTTGCATTTCCAACACAGTAGAAATGTCTAATTTGTATGTTTTTTTTCTGAGAATTTGCAGTACGAACCACACCTGTCTAGTAAATTCAGACAAACAGGTCATTACAGCAATTATAGTACAATAACTACCAAATAAAGATGTAGCAAAACCCATTAGGGATTAACTCCCTGTCAGGACTAAAAGCTGACAGTGTAAATAGATTTGCCTCGACGTTCTTTGAAATACTAATCTTCTTCAGGATGCGCCACTGACACCGACAAATTTCTTTCCAACATCCTACGGAACTTTACGAGTTGTGTTGTGTTTTTAGTTCAGAGCAGGTATAGTATAAAATGTAAAGTGTAGTCAATAATATCTATATAGGAAGGGCCAACCCCACTTTCTTTACAACTCAAGGTAGGCCTTGCGTCCTTTAGAAAGATCTACTGGAGTGCAGAGTATCTTATATATTTAGAAATAGTTATCCTATCTCTCCTTACGTTTTTATTCACCAGTTAAACAATCCTAGTTTGTCCTGCCTTTCTTCATAACTGAGACCTTCCATACCCTTTATTAGATTGGTCACTGTTCTGGCTACTTGTCTGTTTTAAAGGAGAAGGAAAGTCGCTAACCACTTGGGGGTACTTAATGTTAGGCACCCCCAAGTGAATGTATTTACTTACCTGAAACCCCCGGGCCGGTGCTCATTCTACTCAGGCGAATTTACGCCAATTCGATAGTCGAGGAACACAAAATACTACTCGAAATTCAACCTTTTTTCTCTCTATTCATTCACCCGAGCTTGGTGAATGGGCCCCTTAATGGTATCAAGTTAGGCAAATCCTAGTTGCAGCAAACAATGGCAGTCAGCAATCTGCCGGTGCTCCTATCAGCAGAAAACTGCACCAGCCTGGGGTTATACCAGTGAGCACCACAGAGAGATCCTCTTCTGTCTTCAAATTTCCCGGGGCAGACGCATGCGCAGTAGAACGAAAAAGACAAATTTTTAGTTAAAGTTCGGCTTTTCACTGTAATGCGCATGCGCAGCCGCGAGAAGACAGAAGAAGCTGGAAGAGAAGAGCTCCGTGGTGCTCACTGGAATAACCCAGGGCCGGTGCAGTTTTCTGCTGATTGCTGACTGCCATTGTTTGCTCCAACTAGGATTTGCCTAACTTGATACCATTAAGGGGCCCATTCACCAAGCTCGGGTGAATGAATAGAGGGAAAAAAGGTTGAATTCCGAGTAGTTTTTTGTGCTCCTCGACGATCGAATTAGCGTAAATTCGCCTGAGTAGAATGATTTGAATAGATCGAGCGCAAAAACGCTGCGACTATTCGCCCATTCGATAGTCGAAGTACTGTCTCTTTTAAAAATACTTCGACTGCCTACTTCGCCACCTAAAACCTACCGAATTGCTTTAAAAGCCTATGGGAAAGTCCCATAGGCTTGTTTTCCAAGTTTTTGATCGAATAAAAAGGCATTCGATCGAATAAAAATCCTTCGAGCAAATATTCGAATGGACGAATATTCGCCCATTCGACTATTCGCCAGCGCTTAAATTCGCCAGAATTGCCTATTCGATTCTATTCCCCAGTTGAATTTCGAGGGATTTAACCCTTCGAAATTCGACCCTTGCTACATCTGCCCCAAAGTGTATAAGGGCTGTTGATGTACTTTATACCCCAAGTGCATGAATCTTCCACTTATTTGCCCAAATTTGTAAGAAACTGGACAGTGTGATAGCAGTAGATATATTTGAATTTTGCTAAATTCTTTGACACAGTGTCCCGTAAACAACTGCTTTATAAACTAGGGTCTGTTGTACATAGAAAGGAAACTGGCAACAGGATTAAGTTCAGAGGGGGATTGTCAAACATTCTATACCTGAAGAAGAGTTCTTAGTGGGGTCCCACTGCGCTCTGTATTGGGGCTTTTTTATTTAAGCAGGATCTTGACAATCTGGCAATCTGGGTGACAAAGTGGCGGATGAGATTCAATGTTGATAACTGTCAGGTTAAAGGAGAAGGAAAGCTACAGAGGTGTTTTATTGCCAATAGATTAGCTGCAAAAGTGCAAACTAGAATGCCATATTTATTATGTAGAATGTTTTACCAGAAGCAGCTACAACTTCTCTCTTTGTTTAGGATAGCAGCTGCCATATCAGCTTGGTGTGACATCACTTCCTGCCTGAGTGTCTTCCTGCTCACTCATAGCTCTGGGCTCAGATTACAGCAGGGAGGGAGGGAGGGGAGAGAGGAGCAAACTGAGCATGCTCAAGCCCTAGCCCTGGAGGTTTAAGCTGAAAACAGTTAGTCTGATACAGAAGCCCATGAGTACACAATAGAAGGAAAGAAATGTGCTGTTTCTTTTGACAGAGGACTCAGAGCAGCATTACTTTGAGGGGTTACTGGTGCATTTATATAGACCTTTCTGATAAAGCTTACTTAATTAACTTCTCTAGATTTATTCTAGAGAAGAGGCAATTAACAGAATATATGATAATTATGTATAAATATAGGGGATCATATAATAAACTAGTCATAGTCATCATATAATGATTAGGACATAAGGTGCTTCCAGATGACAGAAGGACATCAATTCCAATTAGGAAAAAAATAAGGTGCCATCTTAATGTTAGGAAAGGGTTTTTCACTGGGGGAGGATAGACCTTTGGGGCAATAGGACAGCTGTAAAGTATAAAAAAAACATGCAAATTGCAATACCTTTACCTATTTTCCCAACATTTGATTGTAAATGTTTAACAACCCAATTATGGGGTGCAGGGATTTGTGCCTGGCTGGCAATGGCAATACAAAACTTCCCCAAGTAAAAGCAGTTGAGGTCCCATAGAAATCAATGGCAGCTGCAGTGATCCTATTGGACCATTTAAACATTTAGAGGTTTTCACATTTCTTTTATTGTATTGGACAAAAAAATGGTTTTAATGATATTCAGGCGTTTTTTGGACCAACCAGCACTTTTTTCCTTTCCTATTTTTATACTCTGAACTTTCTAACTTTCATGGCATTTGTGATTTTAGAGAAATAGTGCGGTTTCAAAAAGCTCTAAAACTTTTAATAAATGGGCCGCTTAATGATCGCAGTTCTGGGCTCTCATCGCTTCCAATTTGGCATTTGTAAATAGGCCCTTAAAGGGATCCTGTCATCGGAAAACATGTTTTTTCCAAAACACATCAGTTAATAGTGCTTCTCCAGCAGAATTCTGCACCGAAATCCATTTCTCAAAAGAGCAAACAGATTTTTTTATATTCAATTTTGAATTCTGAAATGGGGCTAGACATATTGTCAATTTCCCAGCTGCCCCTGGTCATGTGACTTGTGCCTGCACTTTAGGAGAGAAATGCTTTCTGGCAGGCTGCTGTTTTTCCTTCTCAATGTAACTGAATATGTCTCAGTGGGACCTGGATTTTACTATTGAGTATTGTTGAGATCTACCAGGCAGCTGTTATCTTGTGTTAGGGAGCTGCTATCTGGTTACCTTCCCATTGAAGAGTGACTGAAGTTTATCAGAGCACAAGTCACATGACTGGGGGCAGCTGGGAAATTGACAAAATGTCTAGCTCCATGTCAGGTTTCAAAATTGAATAAAAAAACTAATTTAAGGATTAGTTATAGATTGGTTTGGATCAAGAACACGATACTGTTTTATTAGTATAGCCAAAAAAAGAAATCATTTTAAAAAATGTCAAATATTTTATTAGAATGGAGCCTATGGGAGATGGCTGTCTCTTAATTTGGATCTTTCTTGATAATGGGTTTCCAGATAATGGATCCCATACCTGTGCTGACACGGGATCATAAGCAAATATCTCTTTGGTTGCTATGGGTTACAGCACCTGGTCAAACCATGTGTTTTATTATGTATTGGGGTGAGTCACTTCTCTGAAGAACAAGTTCTCGCCTGACTTCTTGCCCCTGATCTATCTACCCTTGCGAAATGATTGTTAACTT
Source organism: Xenopus petersii (assembly GCA_038501925.1). Lineage (NCBI taxonomy): Eukaryota > Metazoa > Chordata > Amphibia > Anura > Pipidae > Xenopus > Xenopus petersii. Next base: position 4,311,917 of record CM076675.1, read on the forward strand.
GATTAGAATTGCATCAATGTGTTGAAAGAACGTTATGGTCCTGCGTGATCTTCTTATCTGGCCTCTCTGTGCCAAGTACGAATCATTCTTGCTAAATATTATAGGAAACGAAAGTTACAAATTGCATTTTAGAGATGGAATTCGATTAGTGACATGATCTCATGACACTATTGTTTTCTCTTGCGCAAGATATTAATGTGAATGGCGAGAAGAGCAGACCTGGATCTTTCTTTGTAGCAAATATCATTTAAATCCCATGTTACATATTAGATCACGTTTTTCTCAACTGATATAAAACCAGGTTTTAGCTGATGCAAAGGATGGGGAAAACTTCTAAAGTTGTCTCAAATGTGCCTTAAAAATGGCAGCCGGACCCAGTCCCTGCATCAGCCTTGTACTATAAATATAAATAGCAGTGACATGTATCTTCTTGCTTGTTAAAAAGCTATATTGTGTGTACGTGTACAAATGCCCCTGGGAGAAAATTCCATAACTTCATTATTTTCAATACTTTAAGATGAAACCTTCTTGTCCCAAGGCATTCTCTTGTGTTCTAGGCACAAGAGAGTTCACTCGTTTGTCTATCTCTCCTCATACGTGTCTGATAAATCCCCTATAATTTCTCTACTCCAGCGTAAACATATCAAACTTGGCCAGCCTTTCTTTATATCCAGGGTCCTCCATTCCCTTTCTGGGTTTATTCTTTTTAGTAGAGCCTAAACCTTACTAAAAGCCTACTACTGATGTGGCCAATCATGGGGCAAATTCACTAAAGGACGAAGTGCCTAACGCTAGCGTTAATTCGCTAGCGTAGCGCATTTTCGTTAATTCGCAGATTCACTAACGGACGCTGGCGTAAATTCGCTAGTGTTACTTCGCACCCTTACACCTGGCGAATTTGCGCAATGGACGTAACTACGCAAATTCACTAACGCGCACATTTTTCTGAACGCCACCTTTTACACCACACTTCCTTCGCCACCTCAGACCAGGCGAAGTGCAATAGAGTAGATAGGGATTGCTTCCAAAAAAGTTGAAAAAAATTTCTAAGTCCCAAAAAACGCTGGCTTTTTTTCCTTTTTTTATGGGTAATAGGCTGAAAAAGATCGAAAAAAATTTTGGGGCTCCCCTCCTTCCCCCCTACATTTCCTAACTCATGGCACCTTAACTATACAGTGGGCACATGTGTAGGGCAAAATAAACATTTTATTTGATGTTTTGAAGGTTTCCCAGGCTTGTGTAGTGCTGCTACATATACCTCCATTATAACTTCAATTTGGCGCCGTATGCAAATTAAGCATCGCTAGCGTAACTTTGCTTTGCTTGGCGAATTAACGCTAGCGCAACTTCGCAACCTTACGCTTTCCCTGAGCGCAACTTCGGATTTTAGTGAATTTACGTAGCGCTGGCAGAAATACGCCTGTCGAAGTGCGCGAAGCGGATGCTGGCGCAACTACAAATCTTAGTGAATTTGTCCCCATGTGTCTCATTGGCCAAAAGCATATACAACAAATTCAGTTTGCCCCCTAAGTTTGTTGTCTACATTCATATTATATATGGAATTCTCAGGACCTTGAGTTTTCCAGATAAGGGGTATTTCCATAATCGGGATCACAATACCTTAAGTGTGCTAAAAGAACATATAAAACATTAAATAAACCCAATGGGATTGTTTTACCACCAATATGGATTTATGCAGCTTAGTCACCATCAAATACAAGATTCTGTTTTATTATAATTGAGTAAAAGGAAATAAAAGAAAAAAAATAATAATAAATCACCTGCTCAAGATGGTCTTCTCATATTTGGAGCTTATTGGTTAAGGGTTACTGGAATAAGGGGTCCCGTACATGGGAAAAATGGGAAACAACATTATTACTTTTTATCTTTATCAGTGACTAGAAGACTGTAAGCTCTACGGGGCAGGGACCTTATTTCCACTGTGTCTCTAATCACATAAGCTCTTTGTCCTGATTTGGTTTTGTATATATTTGTTGTGTGATTTGTCTTCCCTGTATATACTATACATTTGATACTATGCGATAATAAAATTACCAAGTTTTTAAAGGGAGTGCTGGTCTGAAGATAATTGATATATATATATATATACATACATACAAACAAAAAGAACCGCACTCACTGGACTTCCTTGGTGAAAAAAATAGGGATGCACTGAATCCAGGATTTGGTTCGGGATTCGGCCAGGATTCAGCCTTTTTCAGCAGGATTCGGATTCGGCTGAATCCTTCTACCCAGCCGAACCAAATCCGAATCCTAATTTGCATATTGGCGGGAGGGAAATCATGTGACTTTTTGTCAGAAAACAAGGTAGTAAAGAATGTTTTTCGCTTCCAACCCCTAATTTGCATATGCAAATTAGGATTCGGATTTGGTTCGGTATTCGGCCGAATCTTTCATAAAGGATTCGGGGGTTCGGCCGAATCCAAAATAGTGGATTCAGTGCATCCCTAGAAAAAAACAAAATTTATTTCGACGTTTCGGCTTACAACTTAAGCCGTCCTCAGGACGTGCCAAACTACAAACAAACCCCCCTTCTTAAAGGCTCCAGTGGCGCCAAAATTCAAACACATGTGATGTCATAGTGGGAGTGTTTTCCCCAGGGTAACCATGTACTGTCCCCTAGCAACCGCAGTGATCATGTTGGAAAAAACGTGAGTGACATCACCCATGTGTTACATAGTGGCCTTTAGTATGTGCCCACCATGTAAAGTATATCGTGCGAGTGAAATTAAAATGAGGATCGGGTACCAGACCTCACGGTCCGTCTTCCATTCCAAACCTGGAACCACTTACCCAGTGCAGAAGTCGAACAGCCATTGTCTTACTCAATCCCTCGATATCGCCCATTCAAAGGTGCGCGCTCCCACAGTGTAAGTAGAAAGAGCCCCTGTGTACCCATTGTCTGGCGCCTCCACTCTCCTGTTTCCTTCACGCAAACCGCTCAACGTAGCGCGCCGCTGTGCTGCTGGGTGATGTCACTCACGTTTTTTCCAACATGATCACTACGGTTGCTAGGGGACAGTACATGGTTACCCTGGGGAAAACACTCCCACTATGACGTCACATGTGTTTGAATTTTGGCGCCACTGGAGCCTTTACGAAGGGGGGTTTGTTTGTAGTTTGGCACGTCCTGAGGACGGCTTAAGTTGTAAGCCGAAACGTCGAAATAAATTTCGTTTTTTTCACCAAGGAAGTCCTGTGAGTGCCAAGAACAAATAAGAACAAACCCGGGGTTTCATGGCAACGTCTCACACAGCAATTCTGGCTCCTTTCTTTCTGCACCTTTTGCCGTTATATATTAGTAAGTGTGAGACAAATGTGATTGGTCTCATTAGTGACAGGGGAAGGTGCGGTCCAGGTCACGAAGTTTATATGAATAGGGTGAAACATAGTCAAGATGGAGCATTGGGCACAAACTGAAAGCTTACTGGGCCCTGAGGCCCCAAGGAGGTGTTGCTAATGAGTCGTTTAAAGGAACACTGTAGCCATGGGGGCAGCCATTCAAGCACAGGATACACAGTAGATAACAGATAAGTACTACTATAGTTTATATAAACAAGCTGCTGTGTAGCCATGGGGGCAGCCATTCAAGCACAGGATACACAGTAGATAACAGATAAGTACTACTATAGTTTATATAAACAAGCTGCTGTGTAGCCATGGGGGCAGCCATTCAAGCACAGGATACACAGTAGATAACAGATAAGTACTACTATAGTTTATATAAACAAGCTGCTGTGTAGCCATGGGGGCAGCCATTCAAGCACAGGATACACAGTAGATAACAGATAAGTACTACTATAGTTTATATAAACAAGCTGCTGTGTAGCCATGGGGGCAGCCATTCAAGCACAGGATACACAGTAGATAACAGATAAGTACTACTATAGTTTATATAAACAAGCTGCTGTGTAGCCATGGGGGCAGCCGTTCAAGCACAGGATACACAGTAGATAACAGATAAGTACTACTATAGTTTATATAAAAAAGCTGCTGTGTAGCCATGGGGGCAGCCATTCAAGCACAGGATACACAGTAGATAACAGATAAGTACTACTATAGTTTATATAAACAAGCTGCTGTGTAGCCATGGGGGCAGCCATTCAAGCACAGGATACACAGTAGATAACAGATAAGTACTACTATAGTTTATATAAAAAAGCTGCTGTGTAGCCATGGGGGCAGCCATTCAAGCACAGGATACACAGTAGATAACAGATAAGTACTACTATAGTTTATATAAACAAGCGCTGTGTAGCCATGGGGGCAGCCATTCAAGCACAGGATACACAGTAGATAACAGATAAGTACTACTATAGTTTATATAAACAAGCTGCTGTGTAGCCATGGGGGCAGCCATTCAAGCACAGGATACACAGTAGATAACAGATAAGTACTACTATAGTTTATATAAACAAGCTGCTGTGTAGCCATGGGGGCAGCCGTTCAAGCACAGGATACACAGTAGATAACAGATAAGTACTACTATAGTTTATATAAAAAAGCTGCTGTGTAGCCATGGGGGCAGCCATTCAAGCACAGGATACACAGTAGATAACAGATAAGTACTACTATAGTTTATATAAACAAGCTGCTGTGTAGCCATGGGGGCAGCCATTCAAGCACAGGATACACAGTAGATAACAGATAAGTACTACTATAGTTTATATAAAAAAGCTGCTGTGTAGCCATGGGGGCAGCCATTCAAGCACAGGATACACAGTAGATAACAGATAAGTACTACTATAGTTTATATAAACAAGCGCTGTGTAGCCATGGGGGCAGCCATTCAAGCACAGGATACACAGTAGATAACAGATAAGTACTACTATAGTTTATATAAACAAGCTGCTGTGTAGCCATGGGGGCAGCCATTCAAGCACAGGATACACAGTAGATAACAGATAAGTACTACTATAGTTTATATAAACAAGCTGCTGTGTAGCCATGGGGGCAGCCGTTCAAGCACAGGATACACAGTAGATAACAGATAAGTACTACTATAGTTTATATAAAAAAGCTGCTGTGTAGCCATGGGGGCAGCCATTCAAGCACAGGATACACAGTAGATAACAGATAACTACTACTATAGTTTATATAAACAAGCTGCTGTGTAGCCATGGGGGCAGCCATTCAAGCACAGGATACACAGTAGATAACAGATAAGTACTACTATAGTTTATATAAACAAGCTGCTGTGTAGCCATGGGGGCAGCCATTCAAGCACAGGATACACAGTAGATAACAGATAAGTACTACTATAGTTTATATAAACAAGCTGCTGTGTAGCCATGGGGGTAGCCATTCAAGCACAGGATACACAGTAGATAACAGATAAGTACTACTATAGTTTATATAAACAAGCTGCTGTGTAGCCATGGGGGCAGCCATTCAAGCACAGGATAAACAGTAGAGAACAGATAAGTACTACTATAGTTTATATAAACAAGCTGCTGTGTAGCCATGGGGGCAGCCATTCAAGCACAGGATACACAGTAGATAACAGATAAGTACTACTATAGTTTATATAAACAAGCTGCTGTGTAGCCATGGGGGCAGCCATTCAAGCACAGGATACACAGTAGATAACAGATCAGTACTACTATAGTTTGAATTAAACAAGCTGTTGTGTAGCCATGGGGGCAGCCATTCAAGCACAGGATACACAGTAGATAACAGATAAGTACTACTATAGTTTATATAAACAAGCTGCTGTGTAGCCATGGGGGCAGCCATTCAAGCACAGGATACACAGTAGATAACAGATAAGTACTACTATAGTTTATATAAACAAGCTGCTGTGTAGCCATGGGGGCAGCCATTCAAGCACAGGATACACAGTAGATAACAGATAAGTACTACTATAATTTATATAAACAAGTTAATGTGTAGCCATGGGGGCAGCCATTCAAGCACAGGATACACAGTAGATAACAGATAAGTACTACTATAGTTTATATAAACAAGCTGCTGTGTAGCCATGGGGGCAGCCATTCAAGCACAGGATAAACAGTAGAGAACAGATAAGTACTACTATAGTTTATATAAACAAGCTGCTGTGTAGCCATGGGGGCAGCCATTCAAGCACAGGATACACAGTAGATAACAGATAAGTACTACTATAGTTTATATAAACAAGCTGCTGTGTAGCCATGGGGGCAGCCATTCAAGCACAGGATACACAGTAGATAACAGATCAGTACTACTATAGTTTGAATTAAACAAGCTGTTGTGTAGCCATGGGGGCAGCCATTCAAGCACAGGATACACAGTAGATAACAGATAAGTACTACTATAGTTTATATAAACAAGCTGCTGTGTAGCCATGGGGGCAGCCATTCAAGCACAGGATACACAGTAGATAACAGATAAGTACTACTATAATTTATATAAACAAGTTAATGTGTAGCCATGGGGGCAGCCATTCAAGCACAGGATACACAGTAGATAACAGATAAGTACTACTATAGTTTATATAAACAAGCTGCTGTGTAGCCATGGGGGTAGCCATTCAAGCACAGGATACACAGTAGATAACAGATAAGTACTACTATAGTTTATATAAACAAGCTGCTGTGTAGCCATGGGGGCAGCCATTCAAGCACAGGATAAACAGTAGAGAACAGATAAGTACTACTATAGTTTATATAAACAAGCTGCTGTGTAGCCATGGGGGCAGCCATTCAAGCACAGGATACACAGTAGATAACAGATAAGTACTACTATAGTTTATATAAACAAGCTGCTGTGTAGCCATGGGGGCAGCCATTCAAGCACAGGATACACAGTAGATAACAGATCAGTACTACTATAGTTTGAATTAAACAAGCTGTTGTGTAGCCATGGGGGCAGCCATTCAAGCACAGGATACACAGTAGATAACAGATAAGTACTACTATAGTTTATATAAACAAGCTGCTGTGTAGCCATGGGGGCAGCCATTCAAGCACAGGATACACAGTAGATAACAGATAAGTACTACTATAATTTATATAAACAAGTTAATGTGTAGCCATGGGGGCAGCCATTCAAGCACAGGATACACAGTAGATAACAGATAAGTACTACTATAGTTTATATAAACAAGCGCTGTGTAGCCATGGGGGCAGCCATTCAAGCACAGGATACACAGTAGATAACAGATAAGTACTACTATAGTTTATATAAACAAGCTGCTGTGTAGCCATGGGGGAGGCCATTCAAGCACAGGATACACAGTAGATAACAGATAAGTACTACTATAGTTTATATAAACAAGCTGCTGTGTAGCCATGGGGGCAGCCTTTCAAGCACAGGATAAACAGTAGAGAACAGATAAGTACTACTATAGTTTATATAAACAAGCTGCTGTGTAGCCATGGGGGCAGCCATTCAAGCACAGGATACACAGTAGATAACAGATAAGTACTACTATAGTTTATATAAACAAGCTGCTGTGTAGCCATGGGGGCAGCCATTCAAGCACAGGATACACAGTAGATAACAGATCAGTACTACTATAGTTTGAATTAAACAAGCTGTTGTGTAGCCATGGGGGCAGCCATTCAAGCACAGGATACACAGTAGATAACAGATAAGTACTACTATAGTTTATATAAACAAGCTGCTGTGTAGCCATGGGGGCAGCCATTCAAGCACAGGATACACAGTAGATAACAGATAAGTACTACTATAATTTATATAAACAAGTTAATGTGTAGCCATGGGGGCAGCCATTCAAGCACAGGATACACAGTAGATAACAGATAAGTACTACTATAGTTTATATAAACAAGCTGCTGTGTAGCCATGGGGGTAGCCATTCAAGCACAGGATACACAGTAGATAACAGATAAGTACTACTATAGTTTATATAAACAAGCTGCTGTGTAGCCATGGGGGCAGCCATTCAAGCACAGGATAAACAGTAGAGAACAGATAAGTACTACTATAGTTTATATAAACAAGCTGCTGTGTAGCCATGGGGGCAGCCATTCAAGCACAGGATACACAGTAGATAACAGATAAGTACTACTATAGTTTATATAAACAAGCTGCTGTGTAGCCATGGGGGCAGCCATTCAAGCACAGGATACACAGTAGATAACAGATCAGTACTACTATAGTTTGAATTAAACAAGCTGTTGTGTAGCCATGGGGGCAGCCATTCAAGCACAGGATACACAGTAGATAACAGATAAGTACTACTATAGTTTATATAAACAAGCTGCTGTGTAGCCATGGGGGCAGCCATTCAAGCACAGGATACACAGTAGATAACAGATAAGTACTACTATAATTTATATAAACAAGTTAATGTGTAGCCATGGGGGCAGCCATTCAAGCACAGGATACACAGTAGATAACAGATAAGTACTACTATAGTTTATATAAACAAGCGCTGTGTAGCCATGGGGGCAGCCATTCAAGCACAGGATACACAGTAGATAACAGATAAGTACTACTATAGTTTATATAAACAAGCTGCTGTGTAGCCATGGGGGCAGCCATTCAAGCACAGGATACACAGTAGATAACAGATAAGTACTACTATAATTTATATAAACAAGTTAATGTGTAGCCATGGGGGCAGCCATTCAAGCACAGGATACACAGTAGATAACAGATAAGTACTACTATAGTTTATATAAACAAGCTGTGTAGTCATGGGGGCAGCCCATAATTTATTAAGAGATGGATCACTATAATTATCATGCTGGGGTCCAATACAAGAAGGGATTATTGGCCAATGATGTCTCAAATGTCTGAAGTTGCCTATCATAAAGACTTTTGTATGGGCAGCTTAAAGGAGAAACACCCCCCCAATAAAAACCCCATCAAATGAGCTTGTTTATCTAATAAAGAATACTTACTTGACATGCTGAGGAATATACCTAATATACTAGACCCTGCCCTCCAGTCCATGGCTGTTCAGTCATTACCCATTCATAAAACATTTGTTCTTTTGCCTGTATATAACTTATTCATTATGAACTCTATCAATGTCCCGCTTATTTAATTGTAAATATATATATATATATATAAGTAGCCAAAAAAACACACTCCAAGGACAAGTGAAAAAATAAAGTTTCAGTTTTATTTCAAAGTTTCGGCTCCGTCGCTTTATTTTACCACTTATAAAGTCCTTGGAGTGCGATTTTTTAGCTGTGTATAAATTCTATATTTGACCAGCACCCAGGCAGTTGCTTGTTAATTAAGTTTGAGTGCACCAGGCAGGACTGAATGGTGTTTATATATATATATATTTATAAATATACTGCGAGGACTGGTGAGTATCCGCACTCCAAGGCCAAATGTCCTTTGAAGAATTGGGGGGCACAGTTACAACTTGTATATTTGCGAATCTTCAAACTGGCAGACCCTTGTAAAATCTTTGCCTTTTTATTAATAATGATACATAATATAAGAATCCAACATTGAGACTCTTATCATTTGCATTAATAATAAAAAGGCAAAGATTTTACATGGGTCTGCCAGTTTGAAGATTCACGTATGATTGGCTGAAAGATCCTCTGCTTTTTTTTTTTTAACAAGTGAAATTAGGAAGAATGTTTTGTTGAAGAATTCAGATATTATTACAATCAAAAGTCTAAGACTGTGCTTGAAATAAAAGCAAAGAATTGCACAGTTACGAGACATCCGATCGTTTATAATAACTGCTTAAAAGTGAAATCATTTTTTAGCAAGTTTTTTTTTTTTATACGTGTTCAGCATGAGTACGATGAATAGGGTTTGTGTTGAGAAGAAAAGGGTAAATGCACTTCAATGAGTGGGAGAAGATATTCACCGGCTCCCAGCCGACCCTTCACTGTGGCTGTAGAGAACAGACTCTGCAGGGAGGGAGCAGAAAGGGGGTTTATTTGATGGCTGTGGATGGGATTTTTGTTGGGGGGTTATTTCTCCTTTAAGCTGCCCATACAAAAGTCTCCACTCTGGAGAACCAATATCATCAAACAAGTGATCGTTTATTTGGTAGCACGTGCTACTGATGATGATGATGATATTAGTTCTCCAGAGTGGAGACTTTTGTATGGGCAGCTTAAAAGAGAAATAACCCCCCCGAAAAAAATGATATTGGTTCTCCAGAGTGGTGATTTGGATTTATGAAGACAAGGAGAAGTGGCGGCTCTTATGCTCTGTTTGAGGAACCTGACACAGTGAGGACAAAAAAAGGGTCCATTACCTACACCTGATCAAGCCATACAAAAGTCTTTATGACATTTGAGGCAACATTGGCCAATCATCCCTTCTAGTATTGGACCCCAGCATGATAATTATAGTGATCCATCCTTCCTCATGGGTGTCATTGGTCAACAAGAAAGTAGGAGAGGTAACAAATCTCCAGTGGTTCTACATTACTGAGATGACTGAATGTGCTTTGGTTGCCCTCTCCTGGGCTTAAGACACAATACATGTGCGTGTGAACGTGTGTTTCCAATATGTTGATTGATTAAACTGAAATATATATATATATATGGCACCCTAGTACATGACCACAATGGGATCATTTTACTGCATGTCGGGATAATTGCCCTGCACTTTTCCAAACCTGTAATAATTTTATGTAACTGATTCACAGAAAATTGGAAAAGGAATGATGAAACTATCAGGCACGAGAAGACATGTTTTACTGGCATGGAACGGCTGATTAAATCATACTTAATCATTACGTGACATCATCCATGCGAATCTTCATCCTCTTCTCTAGTGTCACCAAAAAAGCATTTCCCACTAATACTGTAAACCTAAATAAACATTGTCTTTTTTTGTGGAAAACAACTGTCCCTTCCGAACTGGGGCCGTAATTCTGTTATTGGGGTTCACTTTTCCATTAATGTAGACAAAATACAGGTGCTGGCAAACAGCCTGGGTGTGTGCCGAGGATTCATGGCAACTTTATTACCAAGGTGGAGACCTGGGCAGGGCCCATCTTACAAATGGGAAGAGGTGCAGCAAGTAACTTCATTGTCTGACTTAGGCTTTGCTATTGCTTAAAGGAGAACTAAACCCTAAAAATTAATTTAGCTAAAAATGCCATATATTATATAGTCAACTTATTGCTCGAGGCTAAAGTTTCAGCTTGTCAATAGCAGCAATGATCCAGGACTTCAAACTTGTCACAGGGGGTCACCATCTTGGAAAGTGTCTGTGACACTCACATGCTCAGTGGGCTCTGATTGGCTGTTGAGAAGCTAAGCTTAGGGCTCGTCACTAATTATCCAGCAGAAAATGAGCTTCCCTGGCTGTAATATAAGCTGATGCTACAGGTTTGCTGATTATTCAATTCTGATGCTAATTGCACTGGTTTCTGTGCTGCCATGTAGTAATTATGTGTATTAATTACTAATCAGCCTTATATTGTGACATTTCTATTCTATGTGTACTGTATATTGTGAGTGGCTCCCTAAGCTCAGTAAGTGACAGCAGCACAGAGCATGTGAATCAGTGAATCAGCAGAAAAGAAGATGGGGAGCTACTGGGGCATCTTTGGAGACACAGATCTTTACTGCTAAAGGGCTGTGGTTGCCTTGGGCTGGTACAGAAGCACAAAACATCATGTACAACATTTCTACCTACTTCTTTAGTTAATCTTTAGTTCTCCTTTAAGCTCTTGGAGCCAGAGTGACCCACAGTGTTCTGTATGTTCTGCTATAGAACAATGCCTGCCTTGCTGACAAACAATGAGTTAAGCAAAAAAATAAAAAAGTGCACTGTCTCGACACATTACACATCTTTGGGTGTGGTCCCCTAGGCTTATTTTTTTTTTCTTTCTAATATGCCACCAAAAATATTTCACAACGATGCTTTCCAAACTATAAAATCCTGGAGGAGACATTGGAACATAAGCAGGAGGCGTGTCAGCTCCTAATCTCTTTCTTCATTCCCGAAATTCAGACAATGCGTTGCACTCATCATTTTTCAGTTTCTGTTTAGCCCATATTCCTATTCGGTGGCCATAAAATACGCTGACTGCATTGTTTTCAATAACAAAATGCAAGAAATTCGAGTGTCCGGCTCATGGGAAATGACCCTGGGTCGTTACATCCAGCGCTCCAAGAACTTTGTTGATTCAAAGTCTCCGTATTCGGGGTTATAATTGTGTTATATTGTTATCTGCTCAGTTCTAATTCAATTATCCATCAGGTAGGGAGGAAAATAGTGTCTAGCACAGACCCCATTGGGTGAGGTTGTCTCCTACTGAATCTGCTTGGACCTGCCCTGTGATCTGAAATTTGGCTTGAGAGACAGCTGACGACACCAAACAAGTGGATCTTCCATGTGTCACCATTTCATAACTTTATCAAAGGGGCGGCTCACCTTTAAATTAACTGTTAGTATGGTATAGAATTGGTAATTCTAAGCAACCTTTCAACTGGTCTTTGTTATAGTTTTTTTTTAATTATTTGCCTTCTTCTGACTCTTTTCAGCTTTCCAACGGGGGGGGGGGTCACTGGCCCATCTAAAAAAAAATGATATATAAAGCTTCAAATGTATTGTTATTGCTACTTTTCATTACTCATCTTTCTATTCTGTCTCTCTCCTATTCATTGTCCAGTCTCTTATTGAAATCATTCCAGGGTTGCTAGGGGAATTTGGACCATAACAACTGCAGAGCTCCTCAATAAAAAGCTAAATAAGTCAAAAACCATAAATAAAATGAAAATCAATTGCAAATTGTCTCAGAATATCACTATTTCTCTTTTGGCTGATGAACAGTTCTGTAAATACCTCCATAACTAAATTGATATGTACTTTAAAGAAAAAAGCAGATATGGGACAATCACAAAGCTGTAATTTGGGACCTTCTTATTAGGCAAAGGAGCTTATCTCAAAAACAGTGTATATTACATCTCTCTTAGTCCGTTGCTCCAGCGGGGAGCATAGGGCCTCAACGACACTCCTCCAACGAACTCGGTTCGCAGCGGTCTTCTTCAGCTGAGCCCATGTCCATCCGGCTGCCTTCATTTCAGCCTCCATGCACCTCCTCCATGTCTGTCTTGGCCGCCCAACTTTTCTTTTCCCTTGTGGGTTCCACTCAAGGGCTTGCCTTGTGATGTTGTCAGAACTTTTTCTGAGGGTATGGCCTATCCAGCCCCACTTTCTTCTTCTGATTTCTCGGTCGATGGAGATCTGTTTTGATCTTTTCCATAGGCTGATGTTGGAGGTTTTCTCTGGCCATCTGATGTGTACGATGTGTCTTAGGCAGCGGTTGATGAAGGTTTGGAGCTTACTTGTGGTTGTCATGGTCAGTCTCCAGGTTTCCGAACCATAAAGCAAGACTGCTTTCACATTGGTGTTAAAAATACGAATTTTGGTTTGTTGTGAAAGGGCAGTGGAGTTCCAGATGGGACGTAAGGTGTTAAACCCCAAATCATGACCTACTCTCAGAATTAGAACAATGCAGAGGAGAACTCAGTCTACTCCTAGTACATAAAGCAGAACATTCTCTAATGCAGTGATCCCCAACCAGTAGCTCATGAGCAACGTTACTCTCCAACCCCTTGGATGTTGCTCTCAGTGGCCTCAAAGCAGATGCTTATTTTTGAATTCCAGGCTTGGAGGCAAGTTTTAATTCCATACAAACTAAGTATAGTGCCAAGTCCTGTAGGCAACCAGTCCACATAGGGGCTACCAAATAGCCAATCACAGCCCATATTTTACAGCCAAGGGACTTTTTCATGCTTGTGTTGCTCCCCAACTCTTTTTACATTTGAATGTGACTCACGAGTAATAAAAGTTGGGGACCCCTGGTCTAAAGAAAATTCTATGAAAAAAGAAACAAGTGTCACATGATGTTGGCTTGTGCCCTCAACGATAAGAGGAAATCGGGAGAGATTTACTTCAGAGGTAGGCGAGATAGTTAATGACCCTCATAATCTACTAAATATATTTTCATCTATAACGGTTTAACTACAGCTCCCACGACATTGACAGTGCCAATACCTACACTGAGACTGACACTAGTCTCCCAAATTTACAGTTAGCCTAACAAAAAGAATTGTGTCGAAAAGAATCCTGCACAAATTCTATGTGGCCAACGTTTCAAACACAAAGGCCATGCTTCTTTCACTAGAAAAGGCTTTTGACCGCATAGACTGGAGATACATACACCACACATTACTCCACATGGGATGTGGTACCAAATTCACCACAGCAATAATGAAATTATACCAATCCCCCTCAGCTTGAATATCAATAGGAGGACATTATTCATCCCCGTTCCCCATCAAAAATGGGACCAGGCAGGGATGTCCTCAATCTCCTCTAATGGTGGCGGGCAGGTCGGGAAAATCCCAACCCGGTATTCAAGTCTTTGGGGCAGATTTAGTAAAGGGTGAAGTGGCTTTCATTAGTGGAAATTTGCCAAAATGGCAATTCTCAGGGACCTCACCAATTTACCAAAAGGCATAGAGGACAACTCGCTAGTGAAAGAGCTCAGCACTAGCGAAGTTTCCTGCCCTTTCGCCAGGAGATGTTTCGCTCAAACGAATGATCATTAAGAGCAAACATTCCAACCCATTTTCACCAGATCCTGTTTCGCCAAGTTATATATGGCGAATTGATAAGATGGAGCTACATACGCAACAATCCTATGTCAGTGACATCATGTCTTGTTTGCCAAAATTGTCATAAAAAAGACAAAAACTGACATTTTTTCCTATTTTAATGTGGGATTATGTGTAAAAGTTGTAACGGTTAAATATATGGGTTTTTAATTTTTTTTAACCATTTAAAGCTCATGCTACATTTGTTTTAGGGTGGGCTCAGGTCTAGGACCTAGAGGTTCTCTTTTGCCTTTATTTTGTTTCTTTGGACATTTTTAATAATAAGTGGCCACTTCAATCAATTTCACAACATCTTTAATAAAGACATATATATATGACCTGTATGTACCCACCCTATTTAAATTAACCTAAGCGTAAGTTTGTTAATGAAGTTTCACTAGTTTCAGGTAGTATTAAGGAGAGGTAGTAGGCTAACAAATCTATCTTCAAAGCAGTTAGCAGGCGCCGGCTTCAGCCCGTGATGACACTTGATGTCACCATAAATGTTACAAGCCCTAAAACTTTCTTGTGGTTTCTCCTAGAAGTTAACACCAGAACTCTGCAGTTGTATATCCTCCCTTTTTTTTTTTTTTAAATCTTCACAGTTGTTTTGTCACTGATGAGGTTGAAAATATAAGCACTGTTCAAGCAGATTGAAGGTTCACAGGCAATGCAGATATGAAGCCCCTCTGCTAATTCTAATCGAAGGGTCTGTTCCAGGGCCACATTTTGCCTGAATATGAGCTCCAGTAACAACGATTTAAGGATGCAAAACCCATTGGCGCAAATTCACTAAGCCGCGAAGCGCCGAACGCTAGCGTTAATTCGCTAGCGTTTGGCATTTTCGCTACTGAGCAAATTCACTAACGAACGCTGGCGTAGTTTCTCTAGTGTTACTTTGCACCCTTACGCCAGGCGAATTTTCTCTAGCGACGAAACTACGCAAATTCACTAACTTGCGCAGTGTACTGAACGCTACCTTTTACGCTAGACTTCCTTCGCCACCTCAGACCTGGCGAAGCGCAATAGAGTAGATAGGGATTGTTTTCAAAAAAGTCACAAAAACTTCTAAGTCCCAAAAAATGCTGGCATGTTTTCTACATGATGGGTGATAGGCTGAAAAAGATCGAAATTTTGGGGCTCCCCTCCTTCCCCCCTACATTTCCTGACTCATGGCAACTTACCTAGACAGTGGGCACATGTGTAGGGCAAAATAACATTTTTATTTGCTGATTTGAAGGTTTCCCAGGCATTTGTAGTGCTGATACGTGTTCCTCCATTGAAATTTGAATTTGGCGCCGTATGCAAATTAGCCTTCGCTAGCGTAACTTCGCTTTATATAGCGAATCAACGCTAGCGCAACTTCGCAACCTTACGCTACCCCTGAGCGCAACTTCGGATTTTAATGAATTTGCGGAGCGCTGGCGAAACTACGCCTGGCCAGGCGCGGCGAAGTGCACTTCGCATCTTAGTGAATTTGCCCCATTGTTTCAATGCCCCTGGTGTTATTAACTGAAAATTAAGACAAATAAAATAAACCAGTGGCGTAACTATTAAAGGATGCAGACTCCGCTGTTGGAGGGGCACCTGGGGGACAGGGAGGCCCAAGCCACGGGGTCGGATTCCTCTATAGTCTTAAAAGTCCCCCCCCCAAGCCGCTGCTTTTTGTTACTCGGCACAAGCGAACATGGATAGGGGGGCATACTGTACACTAGGCCCCTCTGAAGACGTTTTGTAGGTGGGTGTGGTGCAGTGTTATTACACAACTGTTGTAACAACTCAACCTGGTGGTCTAGTGGGGGGGCTACGGGGACGCCCACCGCGTCTGTCCTGTCCAGCGCCAGTTCCCTGAAGGTTCGCGGGTTCGACTATTTCCAACTTTATCCGGAAAGTGCCGAATGTGACATCACCGGCCGGAGCGAAATTCAAATATTAAAAGAGCCGTCTATGGATAAATCATTGCCCAACGTAAAGGTATTTTTTTAAAGTTCCTGGTTGTAATTCTTCTGTGTATTCCTGATGTTACAGATCCTGCCTGACCCTGTCTTGTCCTGTCTGCTGCCTGTCCTGATTATTGCCTGTTTTGACAACTCTTTTGGATTCTGATTTTGTACTGCCATTCTGGTGTGTTTGACCTGGCCTGTGACCAGCCCCAGATTTGAAGCCGCAAAGGGCCAGCCCTAGGGCGGCATAGATTAAGAGACAGCATGCCGCCCAGCAGAACCGACAATTAGTTTAATTCCAGAGCACTAGCCACGAGTGCTCCGGCAAGTAGAAAGGATGCGCATGCACGCTATCTTTTAAGAGAAAGGGGGTGCCCTCAGGGCAAATCTGGCCCTGTCTGTGACCCCAATCATTCCTATGTCTCCTGCATCTGCACCGTATTGAGTCTCCTGCATCTGCACCGTATTGAGTCTCCTGCATCTGCACCGTATTGACTGTTTGTTACTGACCCGACCTGACTTTTGACTGTGTTTCTTGTTTCCCATTCTACAACACTTTGCTTGGTTCCCTTGCTCACTCAGAACTCTCTCCCTGGTTCTCCCACAATAAGACCTGGCGGCAACTGAGTAGAGAGGGCTCCATCCGAAGCCCAAGGCGGCTGCTACAGGCGGAAGAGTGGGCCGAGCCGGAACCTTGGGGTTTGTTTGGGTTTTGGGATACCCTGCGTTACAACTGTAATGAACAGAAAAAACAAGACTGCATGCAGCGGGACTAAAATGAAAGAAGACTTAAATGTGGGTATTAACTAGGGATGCACCGAATCCAGGATTCGGTTCGGGATTTGGCCAGGATTCGGCCTTTTTCAACAGGATTCGGATTCGGCCGAATCTTTGTGCCTGGCCGAACCGAATCCGAACCCTAATTTGCATATGCAAATTAGGGGTGGAGAGGGAAATCGCGTGACTTTTTGTCACAAAACAAGGAAGTAAAAAAAATTCCCTTTCCCACCCCTAATTTGCATATGCAAATTAGGGTTCGGATTCGGTTCGGTATTCGGCCGAATTCTTTGCTTAGGATTCGGGGGTTCGGCCGAATCCAAAATAGTGGATTCGGTGCATCCCTAGTATTAACCTTATAGAACACAGAGGGCAAAGTCTGCAATTGGCCATTTTTGACTTGTCAAATACAAAGGAGGGATTATAATAACCATAGAACATACTTGTTCACTGTACATAAACAGATTTGCCAGAGAAATGGATTTCCTAGAGAAAAGGAACCATACATATAATGGATAAGTATGCATATAATGTTTTGCAGTGTTGAATTGTTTATTTACCCTTACACCTTGGTAACATATATATAGTTCATTCTGGCACTGCACACCTTTATGTAAGTGGATAATAACTAGGACAGGAGTGCTCTGTCTGACAATTAGCAAAGAAATATCTCTGACAAGAGTAAAAGGCCCAAATGTCTTGGAGGGTGCGGCACCTTCCAGCAATATTTTTTTCCCCTTAAATAGAAAAGGATGACAGTATAATTTATTCTGTTCATGAAGCATTTTTTTGTCTGTAAGTATTTAAAGAAATGATAGCACTAGCTGCCATATTTCTTGCCTAAGCTAGTACATCCATCACAGACACCAGAAGCTTTGTGCCTTAAAGGGCATGTAAAGTCTAAAATAGAATAAGGCTAGAAATGCTGTATTTTGTATACTAAATATAAACATGAACTTACTGCACCACAAGCCTAATCAAACAAATGATTTATGCTTTCAAAGTTGACCACAGGGGGTCACCATCTTGTAACTTTGTTAAACATCTTTGCAAGACTAAGACTGTGCACATGCTCAGTGTGGTCTGAGCTGCTTAGGGATCGTCATAAACAAAACTGCTTGAGTTCTGCATGGCTGGGAAGTAAGGCGGGGGCTCCCCCTGCTGTTCATAAGTATGATTGTTTCCCTGCAGAGCAGTTAGGGACCGTCTGACAATTCCTATCCACAGCAGTAAATGAAGGGAGAATTTCTCTGCATACAGTCGGGTTTTTTATAAAAACGGTACACATTTTTTTAATTAATGTATATTGGAGATAGGTTTCTTTTTCATTAAAGAAAGTAAAAATGGGATTTTATTTTTTTGCCTTTACATGCCCTTTAATGACATAAACACAGGGCTCTTCTATAATAGACTTTATAAACTATGCTGATAATCTCATGTTTGAGGCTCCCTCTCTGGTTTTCATTTCCTAGGGACCATTGATCCTTATTACAGCAGGGTGGGTTTACAAAGCACTTCATTGGAAATATGAATGGTGATGAGTGTGAGAACCATGCCAGGCCATGGGGAAAATAGGGATGCACCCAATCCAGGATTCGGTTCGGGATTCGTCCAGGATTCGGCCTTTTTCAGCAGGATTCGGATTCGGCCGAATCCTTCTACCCAGCTGAACCGAATCCTAATCCTAATTTGCATATGCAAATTAGGGGCGTGAGGGAATTCATGTGACTTTTTGTCAGAAAGCAAGGAAGTAAAGAATGTTTTCCACTTCCAACCCCTAATTTGCATATGCAAATTAGGATTCGGATTCGGTTCGGTATTCGGCTGAATCTTTCACAAAGGATTCAGGGGTTTGGCCGAATCCAAAATAGTGGATTCGGTGCATCCCTAGGGGAAAGAAAGCCTGAAGCACCGATTGCTGAATATACTGTGGATGCAAGAAATATTGGATTTCACACATATACAGACAGAGCATCAGGATTTATGTTAATTAGACATTTTTAATATAACATTCCTAACACAGACAGCACTTGTCTGCAATAAAAGAAAATTTGCAGATGATACCAACTGGGCTTCTGGTGGGATATGATTATGTCTATTCTCTGGCTTTGACTTTCTGTACCATGACATACAAATCATTTTCCCAAGGAAAAAAGGAAAAATACCGGCTCATGGAACGTGAACCAACAGTGAAGGGCAGAAAATAATAGACAATGCAAGGATTTACTAAAGACAGACAGGCACACAATCAACCATCCATTACATACAGTATTATGCTATCCATATATTTATATATATATAATCCGTATATTTTCATTTTTCCTCCTATAATGTTCCTACTGTGTCATTCTGTCAATTGTCTTTACTCCCTGACAGCCTGTAGTACAGAACATTTATGTACTTGAACGGTGTCTCAGTTTGTGTTGTAAAAACTCTTAGGGTAGGACTACATGGACGTGTTTGGTGCAATCCGAAGCACATGCGACAAAAACAAGGTAAGTGAATGCATTGCCGCATGGTGTCACAGCGTTGATGCGACGTGATGCAACTGTAGGATGCAGAAGCAGTGTGCAGCGTCTGCATCCGACAGTCGTGTTGCGTTGGATCAATGCTGTGACACCATGCGGCAATGCATTCACTTACCTTGTTTTTGTCACAGCGCGTCCGATTGCACCAAAAACATCCATGTAGTCCTACCCTTATGTTGCCCATCACAGGCTAAATTAGAGAATAACATTATGATGACAACCCCCATAAATGTGTAACTGCTGAGAAAGTAGGTCGCATTGGCTGAGAAAACAGAGATGCATGGGGCAATGATTGGGCATTGATTGGCTATCATTATGGTTGATTGAAACCAATTGAAACAGGTCTGTGCAATGAGTGGGGCAGGTTCTACAGCTCTGCATATTACAGTTCCACAGTATTGATCATGGCTTCGTCAGGTCTGATTGTACCTAAAAATATAGGGGAAGGTGTAATAGGGAGCAGTTTAAAGAAGGCACATAGTCTACTGCAGTTTCTCAAAGGTGAACATTCCGATTCCGAAACCAATTTATACTTCATTTCACTTTTGTAAATTGGGCGCAACTGGGTAAGTAAAGAGAATAAAACTCAATAGATTCTCAGACATAGAAATAAATTAGGACATCTCTACTGGGAAGCACAAAACTAAGGGGCAGATTTACATAGGGTTGAATAACAAGGGTCAATTAACCCTCGATATTCGACTGTCGAATGTAAATCCTTCGACTTTGATTTGCAAATCATTCGATCGAACGATTAAATCCTTCGAATCGTTCAATTCGAAGGATTTTAATCTATTGATCGAACGATTTTTCTTTGACCTAAAAAACATTAGAAAGCCTATGGGGGCCTTCCCCATAGGCTATCATTGCACTTCGGTAGGTTTTAGGTGGCGAAGTAGGGGGTCGAAGTTTTTTTTTAAAGAGACAGTACTTCGACTATAGATTGGTCGAATAGTCGAACAATTTTTAGTTTGAATCGTTCGATCCGAAGTCGAAGTCGTAGTCGAAGGTCAAAGTAGCCAATTCGATGGTCGAAGTTGCCAAAAAAAACATTCGAAATTCAAAGTTTTTATTATTCTATTCCTACACTCGAGCTAAGTAAATGGGCCCCTAAGTGTGTTCCAGTGGGCATTAGTGTTGTACAGAGATTACACACTCTTAGAAAGATGGAATTGTGAATTTGGAAAGTATTATTTCATACCATTTAATTGTAGCGTGAAGCACTTGAGCTGAATAGTTCTGCACAATCCATTCCCTTCCATGCACAGTCTCTTCAAGTAAAACAGATTTACTGCAGTCAGAATAAGCCAGTTTTTCTTGTTCCGTCCCAATGAAATGCCAAAACTTATTGCCCTGAAGGAATTTTCAATGGAAAACACAAAATGTGATCAGCAATGTTTTGACATGTGCTTGGGAGGGGTGTGTTGGAATATGTCTTTAACAATGTTGGTTCATATGTAGGATGGCAATAAGTAATGGTCTTTGTAGAGATTATATTCACAAATTGATTCCACTCAAAACAGCCTGTTTTTATCTTGTTAGATCTCATCATGCAAGATATTGTTACATGGCTTGGAGAGTAGTGAAGAACCGAACCTGGTTAGGGTGAGAGGGGCTCAAAGGAGCCAAAAAGGCCCTCTCTTGCAAGACATAATAAATAGAGCCTTCTTCATTTTTTCATAGAAAAAAAAAACGAGATTTGTTAAACCCCAATGGTGTTAAAAGTCAGAATAAAAAAGTACTTCCACTCAGACCTGCCGAGTTTATGTAGACGTCAATGGCAGATGTTCCGTTGACATTTTGGAGATATCCTGGTCGGCCCTGGGTTTTTGTTCAATAATCTGAAGATTCTGTGGTTTTGAATTCAAAAAAGTCACAGGTTTCAGGCATCGAATCCAAAAAAGTTGCAGGTTTTGGGCGTCAAAACCAAAAAAGTCGCAGGTTTCAGAGACAAATCTGAAAATATCGCAAGATTCAAATTTTTTCACAATTTTATTTTTCTTTTCCTGCACAAGTAATTTTCATGAAAATGTATTGATAAATAGGGGGGAAAGTCTGTGCTGATTTGGTCGGAGTGGTTTTCAGAAAATAGCAAGAAAATTGGGATTTTGATAAATTACCTAATAAGAGTAATGGAGTTGCCGGCATCCCTACTCACGTCTGTTCCAACTTAACTTTCACCGATTGCGGCCTAAAGTGATGTCACGCCTAATGCATTTCGTTATCCAAACTTCCTAGAGGAATTGTCTCCCTGAAGCCTCTAATGTTGACCATTGTGATCTGAAATTACCTGTGACATAAAGGGGCCCATTCATTAAGTACAAGTGAAGGAATAGAAGAAAAAAAACTTTTAATTTCGAAGTGTTTTTTTGGCTGACCATCGAATGGGCTACTTCGACCTTCGACTAGTACTTCGACTTTGAATTGAAGGATTCGAACTAAAAATCGTTTGACTATTCGACCATTCGATAGTCGAAGTACTGTTTCTTTAAGAAAAAACTTCGACCCCTAGTTCGCAACCTAAAAGCTACCGAGCTCAATGTTAGCCTATGGGGAAGGTCCCCAAAGGCTTGCCTAACTTTTTTGGTCGAAGGATAATACTTTGATCGTTGGATTAAAATCCTTCGAAACGTTCGATGTGAAGGATTTAATCGTTCGATCGAAGTATTTGCGCAAAATCCTTCGACTTCGATATTCGAAGTCGAAGGATTTTCATTCCCCAGTCGAATGTCGAGGGTTAATTAAACCTCGATATTCGACCCTTGATGAATTTGCCCCGTAATCTCATTGGTAGAGAGGTGAAGAACGGGTAGAGGAATATCAAATATATTGTTAGGGAATATGACATAAATATGCTAAAAAAAATATGTTACCTAAGCATTTATTCTAAATAAACTTTCTGTTCATCACATGGAGGTGAGTCAAGTCACCAGAGAAGCACAACCAGTTTAATATATCTGATGCCGTAGACTAGAAGAACTCATGCCGGAAACAACTGCTGGAACCACTGCCGTCAATTTCCCTGGTGCTGAATCACTCAAGGCTGTGCCTGGTCATATTTTAAGATTCAATCAGAAAACTTTTCCAGGTCACGACTGATAGAAGTAAAATAAATAGGAGCCAGGGATTATAGGAGTAGGAGTGCCAGTAGGCCAGAGTGGCAATTAATTGGATTTGCTTTTGGTATTAATAGGCCTTTAAAACCTGTACGGATTTGTAAGCCATTTATTTTACAAGATGCAGAAACAATCCCGAGAGACATTTTGTTCTTCTAGCCCACAAAATCATTCAAAAAAATCACAAATTGTTAGAAATCTTGCCCACAAAATGTGATCAATGCAGCACAGCAGGGGGAATTTACTACACACTTCTTAAAGCGTCAGTCAGCAATTGTAGATGTCGTTCGCACATCATATTCACAGAAAGTATCTTTCAGATTGATCGGTCCGACGCAATGCTGCCAAATTTTAAAAAATTGGGTTGTCTACACGGTACACATTGTAAAAGTGTTGTTAATGTGCCCAAAAATGTTCTCAGGCTTAAACCAAATTTAACCAATCAACATATTAACCCAACATTTTGGTTATGGCAGAAGGACTTTGGCATAAGAAATGTCCGTATAATTGTAGTGGGTACGACTAATTCTCAAAAAGTTCCTATAAACGACACAAAAAATAGCCATGATCACTTTTTAACAACATTTTTAAAAATTGTCGGTAGAGATGAAGTCTGTGAATAAGTTGGTTTATGAGATATTTTTATCAGAAAAACCAGCCACAGAGAGGCAACATATATAAGACGATACAAGGGGGCTAATACATTTAACAAAGAGGTCAAGCATACAAAATTGACACATTAGGAGAGTCGGTAGTGAAATAGGCCTCACAACCATTTTCTTTCAGATATTTTTGTGACTTTTTACGCTTTGCCATGATCATTGTCTGAGTCAGTTTTAAGTCAGTCTTCCTTCACTCATCCTCATAGGGTCGCCACCTTTGACTTCCGTAAAAAGTGGGGTGGTTATTGGACAGATTATTGTTTGGGGTTCACCAGGCTGGAATAGGCAGTTGTCACCCAAATACCCATAAGAAATTCTGAAATGTTCAGGTCAAAAACAAACGGGTGGCAACCCATCTTCATTTTATTACACATTTCCTCCTTTTTTCTGGTTAATATTACCCATTTTTCCCAAATCCTCTTTCCTTATTTTTCCTTTCACTACACATATAGGGGCAGATTTATCAAGGGTCGAATTTCGAAGTTAAAAATACTTCAAAATTCAACCATCAAATTGAAATACTTCGACTTCGAATATCATAGTCAAAGTTTTTTTAATAGAATTTGGGTATCCTGCGGTCGAAGTCAAATCGAACGATTAAATCCTTCAAATCAAACTATTTGAAGGATTTCATCAATCGATCGAATGATTTTACTTCAATTTCCAAAAACTTAGAAAAATGCTCTAGAAGGTCCCCAAAGGCAAACATAGCATTTCGGCAGGTTTAATTTGGTGAAGTATTGAAGTCAAAGGTTTTTTTTAAAGAGACAGTACTCCAATTATTGAATGGTCGAATACTCGAATGATTTTACTTCTAATCGAATTCAAAGTGAAGTCGTAGGGGCACATTTACTAAGCTCGAGTGAAGGATTCGAAGTAAAAAAACTTCGAATTTCGAAGTATTTTTTTGGGTACTTCGACCATCGAAAAGGCTACTACGACCTTCAACTACGACTTCGACTTCGATTCGAACGATTCGAACTAAAAATCTCTCGAATATTCGACCATCCGATAGTCGAAGTACTGTCTCTTTAAAAAAAAACGTTGACTACATACTTCAGCAGTTAACATTCCCCATTAGTTTGATAAAAAAAAAAAATCCTTCGATCGATTAAAATCCTTTGGCTCATTCGATTCGATCAATCGTAGGATTTGTGGTAAATCTTTCTAATTTGATATTCGAATTCGTAGGATTTTACTTCGAGGGTCGAATTTGAGGGCTTATTAAGCCTCGATATTCGACCCTTAGTAAATGAGCCCCATAGTATCCTATTCGATGGTCAAAGTATCCAAAAAAATTACTTTGAATTTTGAATTTTTTCCTCGAATTCACTTCGACCCTTGATAAATCTGCCCCATAATGATGTCCTGTCTCTGGAAATACGTGTACTGGATATATATATATATATATATATATATATATATATATATATATATACATACACACAGTAATACACAGATACACACATATATATATTTATATATATATACATATATATATATATATTAGGGATGCACCGAATCCACTTTTTTGGATTCGGCCGAACCCCCGAATCCTTCACGAAGGATTCGGCCGAATACCGAACCGAATCCGAACCCTAATTTGCATATGCAAATTAGGGGTGGGAAGGGGAAAACATTTTTTACTTCCTTGTTTTCTGACAAAAAGTCACGCAAATTCCCTCCCTGCCCCTAATTTGCATATGCAAATTAGGATTCGGATTCAGTTCGGCTGGGCAGAAGGATTCCGAATCCTGCTGAAAAAGGCCGAATCCTGGCCGAATCCCGAACCGAATCCTGGATTCGGTGCATCCCTAATATATATATATATATATATATATATATATATATATATATATATATATATATATATATAAACCCTACTTTTTTATCATGCTATGTAACTCCACTGCTTTGCCAGTCCACAAAGGTTGTCAAATGGAATGCTGTAAAGTAGTCAATGATTTTTATGGACTCGTGTCTTGTCTGGACTAGTTGGTTTCTGTATGTTAGTGTTTTCAAACAATATCCATTATCCCCTGTACTTTAATTGTTGCATTAAAAGTGGAATTAAAAATATGACACATAAGTAAGCTGGAATATCAGCCACCATCACCTGCCCTGTCCTCTATTTAAAATGTAAAGGGTAAGTTCAACTTAAAATAAGCTTCTAGTACGATGCAGGCAGCAGTAAGAGAAATTCTAAGAGAATTTGGAATTCGTTTTATGTTTTAATTTTTGTTTTCAGTTTTTTTTTTTAAATATTTTTTTTCCCAGAAACTTCTCAGACTTCTAATTTCAGTTTGGAAGTCAGAATGGAAGGAAGGATAAATTACGTTAAGCCATTCTGAATTAGATTAACAATAAACCATATATCATATAAAATATAGATCACAGTCCTGTACTTAACCCCTTGCTCATTTTTCAGTATTGATCCAAATCACACAAGTGACAGTCACCTAATGGATCCCACATTAACGCAATTTATGTAAAAAATGACACTATTCATGCACCCCATGACCCAAAGAGAAATTAGCATCTACATGGGTAAATAACATTCTCTAGCTGTGGGATTTTGGATTTTTATAAGTAAATAAGCCAAATAGAAACTGCAACTCCAAAAGCAAAACTGGTTGACTCTGTGTTGTTTTATCACTTGTCTGCAGAATAAAAAAATAGCATTTAAACACCTAAATTGACTCCCTATTAAATTTAGACATAGGGGCACATTTACTAAGGGTCGAATTTTGAAGTTAAAAAACGTAGAAATTCGACCATTGAATTTGATTTTTTTGAATGAAAACATCTGTTTTCGATCGAAGTAAAAATCGTTCGATCCATTGATTAAATCGTTCCATTCGAACCATTTGAACGATTTTTAAAAAAAAAATACTTTAACTTCTAAAAACTAAGCCAAATACTGGCTATAGGTTCTAATATAGCAATTCAGCAGGTTTAAGGTGGCAAAGTGTCGAAGTCGAAGTTTTTTTTAAAGAGACAGTACTTTGATTTTCGAATGGTCAAATATTCAACGTTTTTTCAATTCAAATCGAATTTTGGCCTATGCGATGGTCGAAGTACCCAAAAATTACTTTGAAATTCGAAGTTTTTGAATTCGAAAATTCACTTTGAATTCTGACCTTTAGTAAATGGGCCCATTGTTGTGCATTAAATGGCACCTGTTACCCTAAAATAGTTTTCCCATCGAAGGAGCTGCCGCCAGTACTTGTATACCACACAGCTCCATGTTGGGGCAGGCACATGCGGATAATTATAATTATGATGTCAGAACATGAAGTGCCTATATCAGATGCTCATAATGCGAAGGCGCGCTACACAACATGGCTGTTCGCACCAGGAGCTCCCACCCAGTGTGGGTGCCCAAGCATTGGTGGGGGCACCTTTAATAGTAAAAATAATAGTAAAACTATTAGCCAGCACCTTTGGTGGGGGAACATATTTTAGTGTAACAGATGCTCTTTAAGCAATGATCTCCCCTTTAAACAAAACAGGGATTGTTAGTCCATATATTGCAATATATTTAAGCTGAACAACTACATCAAAGTCATCCCATATCTGGCCAGTCCTACACTCAATTTTCATCTGATTCATATTATATATTGATATTTTTATATTTTTCACAAGGACCTGTGAATTTGTTTTCCAAGGCTAAAACTCCCAAATGATTGCCCTTTTAATAGCTTTTTGCACAAAACATGTTAATGTCCTTAATATAGTAATAATTGTTGAGTGTAAAAGACCTTTTGTCTTTGTCTCTGTCAGTCTCAGGCCAAGCTGACCAGGCGCCCTAGGCAACCTGGCTGGTTGCATTGCCCAATAGGGGTGCGCATGTGGACGCGCAAGCAAAAAGGACGCACACGCTGGCCAGATCAGCAAGGGGAGACTGGACTAGGGGAATTATTCGAAAATCAGCATATTTGTCTCATAAAAGAAAGGGTTGTTTTTCCAATCTTTTCCTATTATAAGTTTCTATTAGATGTTATGCAGTTTATGCGACCGTTTCTTTGCCTTCTCAGGTACTTTAACTCCAAACTTCACTTTACAGTAAATCCTGTTATAATACATTCTGTCTGACACACATAGGGACCAATTCACTAACTTCGAGTGAAGGATTCGAAGTAAAAAAACTTCGAATTTCGAAGTGTTTTTTGGGCTACGTCAACCATCAAATGTGCTACTTCGACCTTCGACTTCGACTTCGAATCGAAGGATTCAAACTAAAAATCGTTCGACTTTTCGACTATTCGAGAGTCGAAGTACTGTCTCTTTAAGAAAAAACTTCGACCCCCTAGTTCGCCATCTAAAACCTACCGAACTCAATGTTAGCCTATGGGGAAGTTTTTTTGGTCGAAGGATAATCCTTAGATCGTTGGGTTAAAATCCTTTGAATCGTTCGATTCGAAGGATTTAATCGTTCGATCAAAGGATTATTCCTTCGATCGAACTATTTGCGCTAAAATCCTTCGACTTCGATGTTCGAAGACGAAGGATTTTGATTCCCAGTTGAATATCGAGGGTTAATTAACCCTTGATATTCGACCCTTGGTGAATCGGCCCCATAAACTGTTGCTCTTTATATTCATGATTCTCATGACAGACAAGAGAGAAACAAAAAAATAAAACTAAACTTTCAAAAAGTAGCAAAACAGAAATACCATCACTGTCAGAACTGTATGATAGGTACTTATTTTGGCCACATAATTTGACAAATAAATATTTACTATCAAAAATGAGAAAAAGAGTTGAAAAAAAAATCACCCTGTTCTCTTGAAAGTTACTGTTTCTTACGATAATTTTAGGGCCCATTTATGAAGGACTAGACAGAAGTTTAGCAGCGGAATGGCCTGTAAAACAGCAGCAGTCTATAGACATGTGCCACCCTAGGCACCCGACCTAAGAGCAGAAGTGATGTCATAAGCACGACTGCACATGATGTCACTTACATTTACGCATGATGTCACTTCCCCCCTGCAATATACTGCAATGCTCTTTACTTCATTATTTACTGTTACCTATTTTCCATTGGAATGTGTGCTTTTGAGTATATATTTATAGATATCTGTTTGTATCTTTGGCATGTTATACGGCATTTCATATTCTTTTCTTTTGTTATCTTGACATACTCAATCTGTGTAAAATATTCTATTATGTTTATGGAAAACTCAATTAAAGTTATTGAAAAAAAACAAATATATATATATATATACAGGTATGGGACCTGTTATCCAGAATGCTCCGGACCTGGGGTTTGCCGGATAACAGATCTTTCCGTAATTTGGGTCTTCATGCCTTAAGTCTACTAGAAATTCATTTAAACATTAAATAAACCCAATAGGCTGGTTTTGCTTCCAATAAGGATTAATTATATCTTAGTTGGGATCAAGTATAAACGACTGTTTTATTATTACACAGAAAAAGGAAAATCATTTTTAAAAATCCGGATTATTTGGATAAAATGGAGTCTATGGCGCAAATTCACTAAGCGCCGAACGCTAGCGTCAATTCGCTAGCGTTTGGCATTTTCGGTACTTCGCAAATTCACTAACGAACGCTGGCGTAAATTCGCTAGTGTTACTTCGCACCCTTATGCCAGGCAAATTTTCGCTAGCAACGTAACTACGCAAATTCACTAACTTGCGCAGTGTACTGAACGCTACCTTTTACGCTAGACTTCCTTCGCCACCTCAGACCTGGCGAAGCGCAATAGAGTAGATAGGGATTGTTTTAAAAAAAGGCAAATTTTTTTCTAAGTCCCAAAAAACGCTGGCGTGTTTTCTACATGATGGGTGATAGGCTGAAAAAGATCGAAAATATTTTTGGGGCTCCCCTCCTTCCCCCCTACATTTCCTGACTCATGGCAACTTACCTAGACAGTGGGCACATGTGTAGGGCAAAATAACATTTTTATTTGCTGATTTGAAGGTTTTCTAGGCATTTGTAGTGCTAATACGTGTTCCTAGATTGAAATTTGAATTTGGCGCCGTATGCAAATGAACCATTGCTAGCGAAACTTCGCTTCGCTTGGCGAATTAACGCTAGCGCAACTTCGAAAACTTACGCTACCCCTGTGCGCAACTTTGGATTTTAGTGAATTTGCGGAGCACTGGCGAAAATACGCCTGGCGAAGTGCGGCGAAGGGATCCTATTCCTGTATATACTACACTGCACCTAATACCCCTTACCCCCTCAGAATTTACAAAGCAAGTCTCTGGCAGCAGCTGGAGAGATTTTTATTTTACTTACAAAAAATGGAATGTACTATATAAGCCCCGAGGACTGCACCCCTAATGATCCCCCCTAGGGACGAGCCTTCGGTGCTGCACATTTGAAAGACTTGTTTGATTGTGCTGGTTTTTACCACTAACAACTAATAGTAAATGTACCCCAGAATCTAACAGAAATGAGCCCAACGTCATGTAAACGTGTCAAAACAAACCTGGAATACTTTGTTAATACGTTTGAGATTGTTTAGATTTTAATCTTGGCAAAACCAGCAATGTTCCCTTCAGTGATAATATTCCCTGAAACATTTATTGAATCATAGAAAGTGGAAGACAGGTGCGCAGACGGGCGTCTAAATTACTGATTAAAGGTGATGACAGGAATACATCTAAATAACAGGAGGACGGTGTGAAGCAGGGAGTTGGACAACAGGGATTACAGTAATATGTTTTTGGGAGGAGTATGGAAGACTTTCAGACATAGTGACGTACCCAGCACACACAGCACAGACTTGCACCCACATTACTATCCTAATGGAGAACTGGGACTAGATGATGGACGATCGTTTACCTATAGACTAATTAAACTGGTGTATTTCAATTACCCATACTGTTATCTGAAGTGCGCTTATAGATCTTCATTTGTTGTCATGTAAACTTAACCTGCAGCAATGGTGTTTCATTGTGGAGTCACCAATACAAGAGACGCAAAGCACTGGTGGGCGATGCACGTAGGTACTGTCGGCCTATGGCAGAAAATCGATCCCCTATAAACACGAGCTCATTCAGTTGGGCTGATGTAGAAAAGCTGAATGCACATCTGAACTGCCAGAAAAAATATAACATATACATGTTTTACCCAGACATAATTTAAAACTGATTGAAAGGAATGTCACAACCATTTCCCAACCCACCTTAGGCTCACAGTGTAATACAACCCCTAACTCCCCTTGTTTCATTGTAAAGTGATAGATCCCGGGACTTGAGGTCGCTCTGTTTTTGATTTTTCTGAATTACTCACTATGGAAAACGTAAGGATTTCAAGTACCAGACTCCATCACTTCATAATGGAACAAGGGTTTGCATTACACTGTGAGCCTAAGGGGGGGTTGGAAAATTGTTCTTCAAAGTTTCCTTTCAATCTGTGAAGTCAGGTAACAAGACCAGGTGAAGAAAGGGTTGTAATTGCAGCCACAAGGAGGCCACGCATCAGACACAATTGCACTCAATGGATGAAAACACTTAGGGGCCGATTCACTAAATTCGAGTGTAGGATTCGAAGTAAAAAAACTTCGAATTTCGAAGTGTTTTTTGGTCTACTTCGACCATCGAATGGGCTACTTTGACCTTCGACTACGACTTCGAATTGAAGGATTCGAACTAAAAATCGTTCGACTATTCGACCATTCAATAGTCGAAGTACTGTCTCTTTAAAAAAAACTTCGACCCCCTAGTTCAGCATCTAAAAGCTACAGAAGTCAATGTTAGCCTATGGGGAAGGTCCCCATAGGCTTGCCTAAGTTTTTTTTAGGCTTGCCTAAGTTTTTTTTTTTCTGCGCTAAATCCTTCGACTTCGATATTCGAAGTCGAAGGATTTCAATTCCTAGTCGAATATCGAGGGCTAATTAACCCTCGATATTCGACCCTTGATACATCTGCCCCATGATGTTGTTTATGTTATACATGCGCTTAAATGCTTATTGGACTCTTCAGTATTTGGATGTTTTCATATCTTGGCACCAAAATAATGTCTGTGTCTGATTATTGAGACACAATTTCAGTGCGTTAATTTATACTGAACAATTTCGGGAATCTTGCAGCTCCCACCACTATGAAGGGTAGAGGCACTGCCAGGGAAACAGCAGCAATGTGTGTATCAATACAGTAATACAAGAGGTGCCTTTTTTCGCTAGAGCAAACTTTAGGCGACCGTAACTACCCCCCAGTAGCTCTGCATGTTCTTTTCTGCTTGATTCTGGGTTGTTTTGTTAATCCACATTCATATTATATTTAAATTCATAACAAGCACATTCTGCATCTGTGATGGACAAACTCAGTTTTCTGTCTCTAATTTCTGAAGGCCCCTAAGCTTAGCTACTCAACAGCTGCCCAGAGCACACTGAGCATGTGCAGTGTCACTGACTCTCATAAGATGGGCTAACAAGATCCAATATGACTTAAGCCTGGATTGTTACTGTTGCTTCTGCTTACACAGTAAATTCAGTTTATAAACTAGGTTTTATTTTTCATATATTTAAAGGTATTTTATCAGCATTATTTATAACTTCCTAGTCTACAACCCTAGTTCTTGGGTAAAATGCACTTTATCCACACAACCAAATACAGGTATAGTCTTGTCATATAACCATACTCTACCGTATACAATCATATAGCTATTGCTGGAAAATTCAATCTATGAAATGTTCTACAACAAGAAACAAACTTATATTCCTTTGTCAACTGTCACTTGGTGTATTCTTCATATGGTCTTCGAAATATTCCCCTCCTTTCACATCCACAAAGACAGAAAATCCCTTCTGTTTTACACTTGAAGTTTCAATGACGCAGCACTATGGGGTATATTTATCAAAGAGTGAAGTTAATAGTGAAGTTCCGCCACTAGAGTGAAATTCCGCCGCTCTCCATTCATTTCTATGGGATTTTTATAGGCGTATTTATCAAAGGGTGAACTTTCACTCCACCCATTGATAAATACTCTGTTCAAAATCCCATAGTAATGAATGGAGAGTGGCGGTATTTCACTCTAGTGGCGGAACTTCACTCTTTGATAAATTTACCCCTATGAGTAGATAACTTTTTCAAAAATGAGTAATAGAATCTGCATATTAGTAAGAACACACTCAGTATTAGGCTGCTTTGTATACTTGTAATGCACTTGTTATTTTTCTCTAATAACCTGACTAACTGCATTCCATGCTCAGGGGGTAAAGTGAGGTTTAGATATTCGATTATCCTTTAGCTCGGAAGAATAAAAATATATACTGGTAGAGTAAAACTCTTCATCACAGAAAACAAATCAAACAGGCTGTTCTCAATGGCAGCTTTTAGAAATGGCAGCATGGAAATAGGGGAGTTGATTAAGTTATACTAATTACAGGGTTATTAATAGTCAACAGAGAATTATAGGCCTACCTCTACTAGAGATATATTAAAATTGCCCACCAGAAAACCTTAGACTGAGGGCCCACTTTCCAAACTATTTATCTTTCTCTCTTCACTCAAACTCTTTATTCTCCTAGTCATTTATCTCTACATACGATACTCTATTCTTCCATTATTCAGCCGCTTAAAGAAATAGGGAATGACCATGAAATAGGCCAAATGTTTAGAAGCAAGAGACCCACTGACTACTGGGCCCACCGGGAGTTTTCCTGGTATCCCTGTGGGCCAGTTCAACACTGGATCAAAGGCCAACCTCTCAATTATTAATGAAAAAAAAAAGATTCAGAGGGGAACATAGTTTACTACCTGTTCTGAGTTGTTGGTTATCTTTGTTTTTCTCTCCCTCAGCTCCCCTAATGCCCTTCAAGGTATGGGAAACCAAATTATGTTGCCCAATTCACACAACATAGCAATAGGATCAGCAGAAAATATCAATACACGTATGGGATCCGTTGTCCGAAAACCCATTATCCAGAAAGCTCCGAATTGAGGAAAGGCCGCCGCCCATAGACTCTATTATAATCAAATAATTAAAATTTTTAAAAATGATTTCCTTTTTCTGTGTAATAATAAAACAGTAGCTTGTACTTGATCCCAACTAAGATATAATTAATCCTTATTGGAAGCAGAACCAGTCTATTGGGTTTATTTAGGGGCCGATTCACGAAGGGTCGAATATCGAGGGTTAATTAACCCTCGATATTCGACTGGGAACTAAAATCGTTCGACTTCGAATATCGAACTTCAACGATTTTGCGCAAATCCTGCGATCGATCGATCGAAGGATTTTTCGTTCGATGGAACGATTAAATCCTTCGAATCGAACGATTCGAAGGATTTTAATCAAACGATCGAAGGAAAATCCTTCGATCAAAAAATCACAGGCAAGCCTATGGGGACCTTCCCCATAGGCTAACATTGACTTCGGTAGCTTTTAGCTGCCGAAGTAGGGGGTCGAAGTTTTTCTTAAAGGGACAGTACTTCGACTATCGAATGGTCGAATAGTCGAACGATTTTTACTTCTAATCGTTCGAATCGTTCGAATTCGATCGAATTCAATCGAATTTAACCAATTCGATGGTCGAAGTACCCAAAAAATACTTCGAAATTCAAATTTTTTTTTATTCTAACCCTTTACCCGAATTTCGTGAATCGGCCCCTTAATGTTTACATGATTTTCTGGTAGACTTAAGGTATGAAGATCCAAAATTATGGAAAGATCCATTATCCGGAAAACACCAGGTCCCAAGCATTCTGGATAACCGGTCCCATACAGGTCTGGACTGGGAGTCAAAATAGGCCCTGGCATTCAAAGTACAGAGAGGTCCACTCAGCTCCCCACCATCCCCACCAACAAATAGTAACTTTCTATGGCATCTTATGGCAGCCCCTCTGGCATTTGCCAGCACTCACAGATTGCCAGTCCAGGCCTGGTCCCATACCTGTACTAACATGATGCATGTTTTTTAACCTAAAACCCATACATAGAATATATGACGGATAACTCTAATGTGCGCTTTTTTATTTTTTTGTCATGTTCAGCTCCCTAAATTCAGAACAAGTACTAAGCTCCCTGGTCAGAGCTCAATCTTCTTTCTGTAGCAGCCGCCTTTGGCCTCGGGAGGAGCCCTCCACTACTCAGATTCTGCCAGGTCTTAATTTGAGAGGAGCAAAGCAAGCGATCTGAATGAGCAACGGGGCACGTTTGTTTCCAAGGTTTAGGATGGAAGGCAACACCAGGTTCTCACGGATTAAATGATAAAGTGTATTCAGGCAGGCCGGGGTCGGAGCAGGCAGAGTTCAAGGATAGTCAGGCAGACCAGGGTCGGTACAGGTGGAGTTCATGGATAGTCAGACAGGCCTGGTCAGTAAAGGCAGAGTTCACAGAATGGTCACAGAATGGACAGGCAAAGGTCAGGATTGACAGAATTCAGAAGAGTCAGACAGGCAGGGATCAAAACCAGAATACAAATAGACAAAATCACTTGCCAGGAACTAAACAAGTTAGACCTAACAACGGGCAATGATCACAAGCCCAAAGCCCCTTTAAATACCTTGATTTTTGTGCCAAAGACATGATGGCATCACGCGCATGGCACGTAAAACCCAGAAGTGCATGTTGCGCGCGCCCTAAGAACAACCGTTACCGGAGAAAGAAGAACCACGTGGCCTGCGTTCCCGCCCGCCCACTAGACCACCAAGGTACATCGTTACACTTTTACCATAAAGAAGATGGTATTTAATGACCTGTAATTAGCCACTGATATGATGACATTTATCACATGTAGGATATTTTTGTGCTTTGCGTTGTAGGGCACAGACTTTTAAACTGAGGCCAGGATCTCCCATAGGGATCCCTTTTAAATTTGCCTTTGCCTTGGGCAACAAACCCCCCTGCAGAAGTGGATACTTGTAAAAGTCTTTAAATTTGGTAGATAACCCCCAACCTCCCTCTGATCGTGGCCACAAGGAGGGGTTTTAAGGCATCAAGTAATTCTGCATGGAGGACCTCAGCACTGGGTAAAGACAACACACAGGTAATGGCCCAGAAGAAGAAATTTGAGAACCATTGCAGGCAGCATTGAAGACTAACGGGTCAGGTAAGTGCACTCACGCTGTTATATTAAGAATATTTTTTTAGTACCAAAAAACATGAACACAAAATCAAGTGGAAAACTGCATATGAACAAATATTAGATTTCTTGGCTGGCCTTCAGTCTGCTCCATGACACGGTGTTGAAAAGCAATGACTTTTATAATGGGTGAGAATAAAACCTATTGAAGGAGGGTGGAATTATCTAGCGCTTGATATTACACTGAAGAATTCTTCAATATCTAGATTCTTGTTGTTAACAGATTGTTGATGTTCATGGCTCATTACACAACGTTTGAGCATATCACTTACTAGCAATAATGAAAAGAATCACATATGCAGTATAAGGGCTTAAAGGGCAAGTAAAGTCTAAAATAGAATAAGACCAGAAATGCTGTATTTTGTATACTAAATATAAACATGAACTTACTGCACCACAAGCCTAATCAAACAAATGATTTATGCTTTAAAAGTTGGCCACAGGGGGTCACCATCTTGTAACTCTGTTATACATCTTTGCAAGACCAAAACTGTGCACATGCTCAGTGTGGTCTGGGCTGCTTAGGGATCGTCATAAACAAAGCTGCTTGAGTTCTGCATGGCTGGGAAGTAAGGCGGGGGCTCCCCCTGCTGTTCATAAGTATGATTGTTTCCCTGCAGAGCAGTTAGGGACCGTCTGACAATTCCTATCCACAGCAGTAAATGAAGGGAGAATTTCACTGCATACAATCAGGTTTCCTATAAAAACGGTACATATTTTTTAATTAAAGTAAATTGGAGATAGGTTTCTTTTTCATTAAAGAAAGTAAAAATGGGATTTTATTTTTTTTTGCCTTTACCGTACATGCCCTTTAAGTAACAATAGAGGCAATACAGGAAAACACTTTGCAGCAATATATTGACAATCAATACACCAATGTACAGTATCTACACTGAGACTACATTTCTTCCTTTTTCAAGCACAATTTGCAAAAAACCTGTCATGCAAAATAATTCCCTGGAAGTCATTTCAAAGAGTTATTTATACATTTTTATGCTTCTAATTTGTTGCTTATTATAGAAATCTATCAGAAAATATTTTTTGAATCAAATAAAATGAGATTAGTGCTTGATAAGTGATGCAACATCAGGGTCACCCCTGGGTAAATTTGTTCTCTCGTTGCTTTTTCCCGGTACTTGCTAATAAATCTTTATGTCTTTTATGCATAAACGTGTTTGCTTGCCTGAAGGATGAATAAAAAATCAACTATAATTGGTTACAGGTATGGGATCCCTTACCTGGAAACACTTTATCCAGAAAGCCATGAATTACAGGAAGGCTGTCTTTCATGGAATCCATTTTAAGCAAATAATTCCAGTTTTTAAAAATGACTCCTTTTTTCTGTGTGATGATAAAACAGTACTTTGTACTTTATTCTAAGATATAATGAATCCCTATTGGGGGCAAAACATTTCTGTTGGGTTTGGTGGGGGCCCAGTGGGCATTACTTTGCATAGACACCATTTTAATTAAATAATTAACTTTTTAAAAAATGATTTCCTTTTTCTGTGTAATAATAAAACAGTCACTTGTACTTGATCCCAACTAAGATATAATTAATCCTTATTGGAGGCAGAAGAATACTATGGTATTCGGCTTAATTATTGTTTAAATTATTTTTTAGTAGACTTAAAGGGCATGTAAAGGCAAAAAAATAAAATCCCATTTTGACTTTCTTTAATGAAAAAGAAACCTATCTCCAATATACTTTAATTAAAAAATGTGTATTGTTTTTATAAGAAACCCGACTGTATGCAGTGAAATTCTCCCTTCATTTACTGCTGTGGATAGGAATTGTCAGACGGTCTCTAACTGCTCTGCAGGGAAACAATCATACTTATGAACAGCAGGGGGAGCCCTCGCCTTACTTCCCAGCCATGCAGAACTCAAGCAGCTTTGTTTATGATGATCCCTAAGCAGCCCAGACCACACTGAGCATGTGCACAGTCTTGGTCTTGCAAAGCTGTATAACAGAGTTACAAGATGGTGACCCCCTGTGGCCAACTTTGAAAGCATAAATCATTTGTTTGATTAGGCTTGTGGTGCAGTAAGTTCATGTTTATATACAGGGGCCGATTCACGAAGGGTCGAATATCGAGGGTTAATTAACCCTCGATATTCGACTGGGAACTAAAATCGTTCGACTTCGAATATCGAAGTCGAACGATTTTGCGCAAATCCTGCGATCGATCGATCGAAGGATTTTAATGCAACGATCGAAGGAAAATCCTTCAATCAAAAAATCACAGGCAAGCCTATGGGGACCTTCCCCATAGGCTAACATTGACTTCGGTAGCTTTTAGCTGCCGAAGTAGGGGGTCGAAGTTTTTCTTAAAGGGACAGTACTTCGACTATCGAATGGTCCAATAGTCGAACGATTTTTAGTTCGAATCGTTCGAATCGTTCGAATTTGATCGAATTCAATCGAATTTAACCAATTCGATGGTCGAAGTACCCAAAAAATACTTCGAAATTCAAATTTTTTTTTATTCTAACCCTTTACCCGAATTTCGTGAATCGGCCCCTTAATGTTTACATGATTTTCTGGTAGACTTAAGGTATGAAGATCCAAAATTATGGAAAGATCCATTATCCGGAAAACACCAGGTCCCAAGCATTCTGGATAACCGGTCCCATACAGGTCTGGACTGGGAGTCAAAATAGGCCCTGGCATTCAAAGTACAGAGAGGTCCACTCAGCTCCCCACCATCCCCACCAACAAATAGTAACTTTCTATGGCATCTTATGGCAGCCCCTCTGGCATTTGCCAGCACTCACAGATTGCCAGTCCGGGCCTGGTCCCATACCTGTACTAACATGATGCATGTTTTTTAACCTAAAACCCATACATTGAATATATGACGGATAACTCTAATGTGCGCTTTTTTATTTTTTTGTCATGTTCAGCTCCCTAAATTCAGAACAAGTACTAAGCTCCCTGGTCAGAGCTCAATCTTCTTTCTGTAGCAGCCGCCTTTGGCCTCGGGAGGAGCCCTCCACTACTCAGATTCTGCCAGGTCTTAATTTGAGAGGAGCAAAGCAAGCGATCTGAATGAGCAACGGGGCACGTTTGTTTCCAAGGTTTAGGATGGAAGGCAACACCAGGTTCTCACGGATTAAATGATAAAGTGTATTCAGGCAGGCCGGGGTCGGAGCAGGCAGAGTTCAAGGATAGTCAGGCAGACCAGGGTCGGTACAGGTGGAGTTCATGGGTAGTCAGACAGGCCTGGTCAGTAAAGGCAGAGTTCACAGAATGCTCACAGAATGGACCGGCAAAGGTCATGATTTACAGAATTCAGAAGAGTCAGACAGGCAGGGATCAAAACCAGAATACAAATAGACAAAATCATTTGCCAGGAACTAAACAAGTTAGACTTAACAACGGGCAATGATCACAAGCCCAAAGCCCCTTTAAATACCTTGATTTTCGTGCCAAAGACATGATGGCATCACGCGCATGGCACGTAAAACCCAGAAGTCCATGTTGCGCGCGCCCTAAGAACAACCGTTACCGGAGAAAGAAGAACCACGTGGCCAGCCTTCCCGCCGGCCCACTAGACCACCAAGGTACATCGTTACACTTTTACCATAAAGAAGATGGTATTTAATGACCTGTAATTAGCCACTGATATGATGACATTTATCACACGTAGGATATTTTTGTGCTTTGCGTTGTAGGGCAAAGACTTTTAAACTGAGGCCAGGATCTCCCATAGGGATCCCTTTTAAATCTGCCTTTGCCTTGGGCAACAAACCCCCCTGCAGAAGTGGATACTTGTACAAGTCTTTAAATTTGGTAGATAACCCCCAACCTCCCTCTGATCGTGGCCACAAGGAGGGGTTTTAAGGCATCAAGTAATTCTGCGTGGCGGACCTCAGCACTGGGTAAAGACAACACACAGGTAATGGCCCAGAAGAAGAAATTTGAGAACCATTGCAGGCAGCATTGAAGACTAACGGGTCAGGTAAGTGCACTCAGGCAAGTAAAGTCTAAAATAGAATAAGACTATAAATGCTGTATTTTGTATACGAAATATAAACATGAACTTACTGCACCACAAGCCTAATCAAACAAATAATTTATACTTTCAAAGTTGGCCACAGGGGGGGTCACCATCTTGTAACTTTGTTATACAGCTTTGCAAGACCAAGACTGTGCACATGCTCAGTGTGGTCTGGGCTGCTTAGGGATCGTCATAAACAAAGCTGCTTGATTTCTGCATGGCTGGGAAGTAAGGCGGGGGCTCCCCCTGCTGTTCATAAGTATGATTGTTTCCCTGCAGAGCAGTTAGGGACCGTCTGACAATTCCTATCCACAGCAGTAAATGAAGGGAGAATTTCACTGCATACAGTCAGGTTTCTTATAAAAACTGTACACATTTTTTAATTAAAGTATATTGGAGATAGGTTTCTTTTTCATTAAAGAAAGTAAAAATGGGATTTTATTTTTTTTTTTTTGCCTTTACATGCCCTTTAAGTAACAATAGAGGCAATACAGGAAAACACTTTGCTGCAATATATTGACATTCAATACACCAATGTACAGTATCTACACTGAGACTACATTTCTTCCTTTTTCAAGCACAAGTTGCAAAAAAACCTGTCATGCAAAATAATTCCCTGGAAGTAATTTCAAAGAGTTATTTATACATTTTTATGCTTCTAATTTGTTGCTTATTATAGGAATCTATCAGAAAATATTTTTTGAATCAAATAAAATGAGATTAGTGCTTGATAAGTGATGCAACATCAGGGTCACCCCTGGGTAAATTTGTTCTCTCGTTGCTTTTTCCCAGTACTTGCTAATAAATCTTTAGGTCTTTTATGCATAAACGTGTTTGCTTGCCTGAAGGATGAATAAAAAATCAACTATAATTGGTTACAGGTATGGGATCCCTTACCTGGAAACACTTTATCCAGAAAGCCATGAATTACATGAATTCATGGAATCCATTTTAAGCAAATAATTCCAGTTTTTGAAAATGACTCCTTTTTTCTGTGTAATGATAAAACAGTACTGTGTACTTTATTCTAAGATATAATGAATCCCTATTGGGGGGAAAACATTTCTGTTGGGTTTGGGGGGGGGGGGCAGTGGGCATTACTTTGCATAGACACCATTTTAATTAAATAATTAACTTTTTAAAAAATGATTTTCTTTTTCTGTGTAATAATAAAACAGTCACTTGTACTTGATCCCAACTAAGATATAATTAATCCTTATTGGAGGCAGAAGAATACTATGGTATTCGGCTTAATTATTGTTTAAATTATTTTTTAGTAGACTTAAAGGGCATGTAAAGGCAAAAAAATAAAATCCCATTTTGACTTTCTTTAATGAAAAAGAAACCTATCTCCAATATACTTTAATTAAAAAATGTGTATTGTTTTTATAAGAAACCCGACTGTATGCAGTGAAATTCTCCCTTCATTTACTGCTGTGGATAGGAATTGTCAGACGGTCTCTAACTGCTCTGCAGGGAAACAATCATACTTATGAACAGCAGGGGGAGCCCTCGCCTTACTTCCCAGCCATGCAGAACTCAAGCAGCTTTGTTTATGATGATCCCTAAGCAGCCCAGACCACACTGAGCATGTGCACAGTCTTGGTCTTGCAAAGCTGTATAACAGAGTTACAAGATGGTGACCCCCTGTGGCCAACTTTGAAAGCATAAATCATTTGTTTGATTAGGCTTGTGGTGCAGTAAGTTCATGTTTATATACAGGGGCCGATTCACGAAGGGTCGAATATCGAGGGTTAATTAACCCTCGATATTCGACTGGGAACTAAAATCGTTCGACTTCGAATATCGAAGTCGAACGATTTTGCGCAAATCCTGCGATCGATCGATCGAAGGATTTTTCGTTCGTTCGAACGATTAAATCCTTCGAATCGAACGATTCGAAGGATTTTAATCCAACGATCGAAGGAAAATCCTTCGATCAAAAAATCACAGGCAAGCCTATGGGGACCTTCCCCATAGGCTAACATTGACTTCGGTAGCTTTTAGCTGCCGAAGTAGGGGGTCGAAGTTTTTCTTAAAGGGACAGTGCTTAGACTATCGAATGGTCGAATAGTCGAACGATTTTTAGTTCGAATCGTTCGATTCGAAGTCGAAGGTCGTAGTCGAAGGTCGAAGTAGCCCAATCGATGGTCGAAGTAGCCCAAAAAAACTTCGAAATTCGAATTTTTTTCAATTCGAACCATTCACTCGAATTCAGTGAATCGGCCCCTAAGTATACAAAATACAGCATTTCTAGCCTTATTCTATTTTACACTTTACATGCCCTTTAAGGCATGGAGATCCAAAACATGGAAAGACCCCTTACCGTATTTCAAAAAACCCAGGTCCGGAGCTTTCTGGATAACAGGTCCCTTACCTGTACAACATTCACGAGGGGCAGGCTGGAAAAGACTCCCTCTAGCAATGCACACAACACAGCTATGGCCCAGAACTGAGTATTTGTAAATGACTCCTTATAGTTTCAGGCACAGACAAAAACATTTTATTTTAATATGATCCCTAAGGGCATATTTAATGGGTATTAAATGTATCTAAAACTGTTATTAACCAACTCCATTTCCAGAGTAAAACTGAAGGACTTAACGTGCACAGAAGGGGAGAAAAAAGATAATTTTCTTTTTTTTTTTCAATGTGATAAGATCTATTTAAATAATTCTCCCCCTGAGCAGTGATGAGAAAAGCATACTGAGATATAAATCCCTCCGAGGCAAACTTGTCAACTTTCACTTCTTTGATTTATCCATGTCAGCTACGGTATGTAGACTATCGCAAATTACATTTAAGTGTCAGTGCTATTATTCTGCAATAACTAAAAGACTTCTTGATGTTTCCATTAATGCAGGAATTTTATCCTCTTACTTGACAGTTTCCTGCAACCATATACTAAAGCCATATAACGTTATACTCACCTCTTACTCACAAACGCCATACCCACCAGTGAATAGCCTACAAACACATGTTTTTCTGTCTAAGACTGTCCAGAATTTAGACAATTCTCTTCCAGAAAATCAGTAAGTCATAGACAATACATAAGGGGTTATTTACTAAACTCCAAATGCAAAGATCACGAAAAATTTGTGATTTTTTTTCTTTTTATAAAATCTGGCTTTTAAAAAAAAAAAAAAAAAATCAGAATTTATTATGGAAAAGTTCGAATCTGAAAATCCTGCATCTCAGACCTGTTAAGGTTGCATATACCGTATATACTCGCGTATAAGCCGAGTTTTTCAGCACCCAAAATGTGCTGAAAAACTCAACCTCGGCTTATACGCGGGTCATACCGTAGATACGCTCCTTCCGCGGCCCCAGCAGGACTGTCTGTGACTGACTGTCACGATCGCCGCCCGGAGCAGGTCCAGGAGCTCCGGGCGGCGCGTCCTTCCCTGCCGGCGTTCGCTCCCAAAATGGCGGCGCCCATGGCCGCCACGTGGGTAGCGGCGCCATGGGCGCCGCCA
The DNA here is from genome assembly GCA_038501925.1 of Xenopus petersii. Taxonomy (NCBI): domain Eukaryota; kingdom Metazoa; phylum Chordata; class Amphibia; order Anura; family Pipidae; genus Xenopus; species Xenopus petersii. Next base: position 4,355,048 of record CM076675.1, read on the forward strand.
TTTTGGGAGCGAACGCCGGCAGGGAAGGACGCGCCACGCGGAGCTCCTGGACCTGCTCCGGGCGGCGATCGTGACAGTCAGTCACAGACAGTCCTGCTGGGGCCGCGGAAGGAGCGTATAGCCGAGAAGGAATAAGAGGGAACATTAGGTGGGCCCCCAGGGCCTCGTCAGCCCAGATCCACTCCTGCGGCTGGCAGAGCTGCTTCTTGCCTTCATTCCTTCCTGACCTCCCCCACTCAATAGCAGCTGTAATACACATGAAGAAGGTAAGCACTGGGGGAGAAGGGGGGACAGAGGGGAATTTGTGTCTGGGGGCCCCGTGCGGGTGGTGGGGAGGTAGTGTGCAGCCTCTGATTTCATAGTTTTCTGTTCCATAGTTTTTGTTACTCCTTTTTCTCAAAATTGTCTACAAACTTCTCAATATGATTTTATCTGTTAAATCATTTCTTTTAAATGTAAAAATGAGCTGACTTTTATGTCGCGATATTCACATTTTGAAATCTGACATGGGGCCCCTAGGCTTATACACGAGTCAATACATTTTTCCAGTTTTCTTAGGTAAATTTGGTACCTCGGCTTATACACGGGTCGGCTTATACACGAGTATATACGGTAAGTCAATGGGAGAAGTCCCAATGATTTTTTTTGTCGATGTGCGTTGGGTTTTTGGTAATACACCGAAGTTTTCAAAGTTTTCAGGCAAAAAATCTGAAAAAAACGCAAAAATCAGATGAAAAATCGGAAAAAACGTGAAAATCTGATTTTTTTTTACGATTTTTTCGACTTTGTCCCCGCAATTTTTTTTTCGGGAAAGTGTATTAATAAATAAGCCCAAAAAACGGTGTGGATTTGTTTTTTTAGAAAATATTGAGATAATTTTGGACTTTGATAAATAACCCCCATAGTATTGGTCACCTATATGAAAAATGGACTTGGTTATGTAAATACATTTACAATATTCACTGCACTTGTTGGGGCCAATTCACGAAGGGTCGAATATCGAGGGTTAATTAACCCTCGATATTCGACTAGGAACTAAAATCGTTCGACTTTGAATATCGAAGCCAAACAATTTTGCGCAAATCGATCGATCGATCGAAGGATTTTTCATTCGATCAAACGATTAAATCCTTCGATTCGAACGATTCGAAGGATTTTAATCCAACGATCGAAGGAAAATCCTTCGATCCAAAAATCCCAGGCAAGCCTATGGGGACCTTCCCCATAGGCTAACATTGACTTCGGTAGCTTTTAGCTGCCGAAGTAGGGGGTCGAAGTTTTTCTTAAAGAGACAGTACTTCGACTATCGAATGGTCGAATAGTCGAACGATTTTTAGTTCGAATCGTTCGATTTTCGTAGTCGAAGGTCGAAGTAGCCCATTCGATGGTCGAAGTAGCCCAAAAAAAACTTCGAAATTCGAATTTTTTTAAATTCGAACCCTTCACTCGAATTCAGTGAATCGGCCCCGTTGTTTCCAGTTGGGTCCAGGAGGCACTACCGATGTTGCTGTGTTTCTCAACTTGCTTCATTGGCACAGTGTCCTTGGCTTTAAAGGGGAACTATTGCGAAAATGAAAAAGCTTCATCATACGGAAATAAGAAATACAATCAATTAAATATTCTGCATCATTTCTGAAATAATCAAGTTTATCTTCACTATTCCTCTCTAGGGCTGCCACCTTTTTAAAAATTCTTTACCGGCTGGTGGGGGGCGGGGACACAAAGGGGTGGGCCGTGACATCAAAATGGGCGGGCCGTGACGTCAAATGGGGCAGAAGTGCGCCACGGACGCTAAAAGAAGCACAAGAAAAGCTATGTTCCAGGGGATTGGGGGCAGGCCGAGGGCTCTTTTTAAACATATTACACATTTACTGGCAGCTACATTGCCGGTAAATTTGTAATACCGGCCTTGGCAGGTATTTCACCGACTAGGCCGGTAAAATACCGGCCGGGTGGCAACCCTATCCCTCTCTCAGCATCTGTTTCTCTTCATTCTCTCTTCATGCAGCAGTTGGGTGTCAGATATTCATTGACAGTTAGATCCAATATATCTTATAGGGGGGCTCCTTTTGCCTAGAAGATGTATGTATGTGCATAAGCATGCATGCACATGCGTATGAAGGGGGAGGTGAAGGGGCAGGAAGGGGGAAAGAAGGGTGAGGAGTGGTCCCAGCCAAGGGGTACCCTATGTATAAATTTGGCCCTGGAACCAAGAACCTTTAGCTTGTGGCTATCATTCCCTAATCTCTGAGTTAATGGCAAGAATATGATTATCTCTAAGGTAATGTCAACAATATGAGTTCTGAAATATGGCTAAATGAGCCCCATAATTGGGCAGTAAGCATAGGAGTCTATACCTTGTTTCCAATGGATTGGGTAAATTGGAAAAGAGCATGTTGTATGTCTGTATACATGATCTGAAACCCAGTTAATGGCAGAGACTAATTCCAGTGCAGATCACAGAAACTTCCAAAAAGAATAGGGACCTCTCCCCTTGACTTCTATTCAACCTCGGCAGGTCTGAATTAGAGTATTTTTGGATTCTGACTCTTTCCATCTTTGGGGTATAATAAATCTTGAAAAATGTTACTTTTGTTTTCCACTAACAAATCAGATTTTATAGTTTAGAAAACTCAAATTTTTGGAGTTTTTTTGAATTCAGACTTTAATAAATAACCCCCTATGAGTTGAGATTTAGTTGACCCTAACACTTAAGGGGCAGATTTATCAAAGGTCGAGGTGAATTTAAAAATGAAAAAGGAATAGTCCCGATTCGAATTTGAAAAAAATTCAGAAATTCAAATATCAAAATTTATCATGTACTGTCTCTTTAAAAATGTGACTTCGACCATTCGCCATCTAAAACCTGGCGCAAATTCTGAGCAGAAATCCGAATATGGGGCAGTCCTAGTTTTATGAAATGGTTATATGTCTTTTCAGCACAAGAGAAAGCTTTAGTCCAATGAAATGTCCCCTCTAATATAAAATGCACTCGGCTTCAGATGGGGATTTTTTTTGGCTTTTTTTCTTGATCAAATGAAAGTTATCTTATCTACTATTTATTTTAAAAAATATTTAAAATACTATATAAGATTTAGTTAGCATACATATTGTAAAAAGGGGGCTCATCTCTATAATAACAGGAGGAACTGGAAAAGAACCAAGAGCAATTCAATATATAGTCACTTTCAGACGCTCACTGAGCCCTGTAGAGTCATAAATATCCAAAAAGAGCAAATTTTTCTCCATAACCCGTCTAATTACATACATGTATATTATACATTTACCTTTTATGGCTGTTTTATAGAGTTCCAATAATCTAATCTGTGATATATCAACGTGGAACATTCCAATCTATAAATACCATATTTTATTTGATATGTCACTTTCGTTTGTTTGGATCAAATACCTTTGCTATGTGATTTAAAAAAAATTCATAGGTGAGTACTGGATGTTCTTACAGGTCGCAGCATTTAGTTGCTGATCTGCAGCTTTTTGTCTATTTATCCACTATCCTATTTATTTTATTATGGATCGGGCCCTGTCTATGTTACAATTTGTGTTGCATTCTACAGAAAAGGGCCAGCTTTCAGTATGTTCCAATGTTTGTTTGTCTTATTTCTATAAATGGCATAATTGCAGATGGAAATGGCTATTTGTTTCATAGTGTCCCATTTACTCTTTTCCTTTCTATGAATCCTTTCCACTTTCTGGACTGCCTTATTGAACATGAAACAGATGTCCCTTTTGTTTGAACATCTTTTCCAAGATTTTTAATTGGGCCAAACATACCCATGTTGCTACAACACCTTCTAGGTATTTTATTTTTAGGGATGTGTATATTATAGCCATGCCAAGGTTCAAACACTCGTTGAACTTGACTTGGCTTATCTTCAACTCTGACTGTGTTTTGATTTGGGGGAAAATATTCCATCTAAGAAAGTAAAAGCTGTACTCCGAGAGAGTGTAAGGCATAGAGTTATCGAGGTTGGGGGAAATGACTTATACTAATAACTGCAATTCTCTAGTTAGTTCATTCACTCTCCTTAAAGGGCACGTAAAGGCAAAAAAATAAAATCCAAATTTTACTTTCTTTAATGAAAAAGAAACCTATCTCCAATATACTTTAATTAAAAAATGTGTACCATTTTTATAAGAAACCTGACTGTATGCAGTGAAATTCTCCCTTCATTTACTGCTGTGGATAGGAATTGTCAGACGGTCCCTAACTGCTCTGCAGGGAAACAATCATACTTATGAACAGCAGGGGGAGCCCCCGCCTTACTTCCCAGCCATGCAGAACTCAAGCAGCTTTGTTTGTTTCCCTGTAGAGCAGTCGGCGACTGTGTAGAAATTTGTATTGGATTTTATTTTTGCCTTTACATCCCCTTTACTGTTTCCAACTCCAGCTGCAGGGACACAGATCATGGAGCCAGATTTAAACAGATAAACTGGGACTGGGAGAAAGTTTGTATTAAACAATACAAAAACTATAAAATCCACATTAGATTACATGACAACACAGGACCCAGTGCAGTCTGTATATTCTGATTATTAATCAGTCTTGCTGTATCGGCTTCTGACAGATATTATTTGACTTGTGCTGTTTTGATCATTGATGACGATCCCTAAGCAGCCCAGACCACACTGAGCATGTGCACAGTCTTGGTCTTGCAAAGATGTATAACAAAGTTACAAGATGGTGACCCCCTTGTGGCCAACTTTGAAAGCATAAATCATTTGTTTGATGAGACTTGTGGTGCAGTAAGTTCATGTTTATGTTTAGTATACAAAATACAGCATTTCTAGCCTTATTCTATTTTACACTTTACTTCCCCTTTAACTGCATGACAGGTAAATGGAAAAAAAAAAACCCCATCGCTTATTCACTTGTTGAGTTTTTTCTCTTACTACATGCAGATCCGCTGGAGGCAAAATATAATTATTGGCTGGCTCAGCCAGCTGCCTGCCTTATTTCAACTGATGTAATCACAGATCTGTTTCACTACACTTTTTCTATTCACTCTAAATCTTCTCCACCTCTGACATGAGCCAATGCCTAGGTGTTCAGCAGCAGCAGCACGCTGATTTGCTTCAGTAGGAAAGTAAGGAGAAACCACTTCCACCGGCATTTTCCAACTCATCCGTGGCAGCCAAAGAAAGCTATCACCCAGTTTGTCTATTTAATAGCGGCTGCTGAATACTGCATGACACTTCCAAGTGGGACACGACAGTTAATATATCCGTAACGATACACTACATCTATTTTATTCACACTGCGGGAAGCAGAACTTGCAGGGGACGAGGCACCACTTACAGGTAAGTGAAAGGAAGGAGCTGAAAAAGCAATATGATTTGGGTTTTGTCTCAATGTACTTTCCATACTCCTAATCATTCATAATGAATATTATATTGTTTCTGGAGAATATATTGTTAAATGTCATTTTTCATACTCAGATAAAACAAATAATTGCATTTGTTCAAAAAGTTCTGCGCATCAAATGACTCCAAATAGGTTCTAGGAGGTTCCCCATAGGCTAAATCAGTAGGTTTTAGATGGCGAATAGTCGAAGTCGAATTTTTTTTTAATCGAATTTGGACTGTTCCCTAGTCGAAGTACTCAAAGAATTTCATTTTTAAATTCGACCCTTGATAAATCTGCCTCTAAAGGTCATGTTCCCAACTCAACAATGGGCTATGGAACAATGGATAAATGCAGGGTCAAAATGTTGTATACAATTTTGTTGAAAGACACTCTTTGTGATAAATGAAATTGTTTTTATTACATGCATATCATACTGTATATCCAACATTTCAGCCCACATTAGGGCCTCGAAAAAGGCTGGTGTTCCAGCCGAAATGTTAGTTTTTGCCTTCAATAAAAGCCTTTTATACATCATAAGTCCTGTGAGTGCGGCTACTTCAGTCAATTTATGTTTCATCGGTGCCGGCATCTACATATATATATATATATATATATATATATATATATATATATAGTCAATAGTGGTGCACTCACGATATAGGCAACCGCCTGAGTGCTGGTTATAGCATAACAATCCAAGAATAAAACCGCACTTCAAGGTCTTGAAATAGTGAAAAAAAGTGAAAAAATTTTTCACTATTTCAAGACCTTGGAGTGCGGTTTTATTCTTGGATTATATATATAAAGTTTGCAAAATGCTGTTGCACTCTAGGGACTTTTGCAGTAAAAAGAACTTTTTTAGATTCTAAAAAAAAATATATATACATATATTGTGGATGTCTTACTGACATTGTCAGGGTGCAATTCTGCAAACAATAGTTACAGAATGATTGGTGTAGAAATACAAATTTGCAAACATTAATTGGTTGCTCTTTTTGTACAATTTTATTTGAGTATAATTGCCACTTTAATATTAAATGGGTGAATTAATTGTGCAGATTTTTATATAGTGCTCATAAGTATTGACAGTGTCCAATTGGCTCACCAGGATACCAGGAAAACTCCCTATGGGTGTCAGTGGGCCCTCCTGCTCACCCAGCTATTTGCTTTGTATGCCTATACCAAGGCCTTTGTCCATTTCCGTATGAGAACGAAGAGAAGAAATGAAGGGAAGGGTAGATGATAATATGTAAGGAGAAGTGATTAAAAGAAGATTAGAGAAAAGGAAAACAGTTTAGACAGTGGGTCTGTGGTCAATGGTTTTCTGGTGGGCCCTTGGCACCCTAATCTGAAACTAGGTATTGAGATTGAATATATTAGACTTGCATGAGAGCGAGCAGACACAACATGAGATGCCAGAACATTAATACTAATGGGATCTACGCCAAAGCTGTCATTTTATTATTTTGTCTAGTAATGAGACCACGATTCCACATCTACGTAACATATATAAAACTGAATGATTTTAAAATTTTTATTTCATTCAAAGTATTTCCTCAGTCCAAAATATGGGACTAAGGGGTAGATTTATCAAAACGTGAAATTAAAGTGATCGGTAACATCTGCCCTGCAAGTTTCACACTGACCCACCAGAAACATTTCTACAGGGCCAGACGAGATTATATCTCTAAAAATGAAAACATGTAAATAGGAAATATTCTCTACCCCAGCAAATACACGACCAAGACTCCATGATTCATTAGCTCCCTTATTCCCCTACAAAATACTGTTGCAATTGGCTCAGTCATGACAGGTGATTTAGTAGTCTGGAAGGATCAAGGTGTAAGGGCTCTTACACATGAGCGTTTTTACCTGCGCTCCCCTGCGTTCCGCTTTTCGGCGTTCAGCCGCAGGGGAGCGCAGGAATAGACGCATTTCATTATTTCAAATGGGGCTGTACTCACACAGGCGCATGTAGGCGCCGAACGCAGGTTGAGATGAACATGCTGCATTTTTCCTGCGTTCGGCGCCTACACGCGCCTGTGTGAGTACAGCCCCATTTGAAATAATGAAATGCGTCTATTCCTGCGCTCCCCTGCGGCTGAACGCCGAAAAACGGAACGCAGGGGAGCGCAGGTAAAAACGCTCATGTGTAAGAGCCCTAAGAATGGAATTGGAAGAGAAAACAAACCACGCCAGCCCTTTGCATCTTCTAAACATTGGAGTATATGCAGGTGATACTCAGTTGAGTAATCCCATAACTCTCAGCTCACTGCATGAAGCTAGGTCATCCTACAGTGTAATAGATAGGATAGATAATAGAGATATTGATCAATCATACTCTTCTGCTAAAATGTGAACCATATTAATATTTGTCCTGTACTCCTGCTTTCTGGCTGGGTTTCTGCCATCCTTTGGAAATCATTGTTCCCATATGAGTATAAGTCAAAATGCACAAAATCAGCTGCTCAGCTAGGAGCAGGGCATTATTGGTATTGTCTTCAAAAACTGGAAACTGAGGTCTGTATTCAAAAACGAAATCATATAAATGTATAGCTACTATTTGTAATTACAACTAATCGGAACATTTTCCACTGTCATTGAAAAATGATACCAGAACTCAGTCCTGCTGGTCCCCACTGCGTGTTAAGAATTAATTTCGGTCAGGTGATTTATATAAAGAATACCGATAATTATTTGTATTATCCAATGGCTTGTTAACTATAATTACAGACAAAGAAGTGACAAATTATTCCCATGTATTAATGCCTGTATTTATGGTGCAGCACCCTGTTTGCACCTAAGAAGTCCCTTTACAATGGCAATTGGCACCCAGGCCCCTCCTTACAACTTAATTACAAATTACAGGCTGAGACTACATGTGCAGCCTACAGACTTCTATTACACACTGTCTAAATCACAGAGAGCTATTGGGGCATTTGAAGGAGGCCACATTCAGAAAACATTTTCTTTGTTGTTCATGAAATATTAACCAAAACCATAAAACATACTCGTTTCTTGACCAATCTTTTTTGAGCCATTACACAAAAGACTGAGGCATTTCAGTAACTCAAAACGCACGAGCTTAGAATGATCAAGGTTTATTGCTAATGGGTCACAACACGGGTGCAAAATGTCACTTTTGTTAGTGATCCCCACGTTTTCCTCCAAAATCTTAGCACTCATCTATATAAGGATGAGGAGTGATGGAAACTATTTATAAGCTCTCAAATTGCAAGACAACATGGCATTTAACAACTGCTGGGCACTACACACTGTAGTAGACTAGACTGACTCCAAACTCTGCCCATTGGTCAGGCTACACAGTTACAGGAATATTACATCTAAAACAGAAGAGGTCATTTGTGTTTATGCCCAAACTTATCATGATCTCTTTCAACGATTCGTTCATTTTGATTTTGGTATACACATCGGTAAAGAATTAAAATATCCTTTTGCCTAATTTATAAACCACAGAGCCAGGTTCATTCAACAGAGCTGTATACAGGGGGGCAGACTGGGGGTGGTACATGGGCATTTACTTGAATGAACCCTAGCTTGCATATTATTTAGACATGTAGGGGCACATTTACTTAGCTCGAGTGAAGGATCAGAAGGAAAAATACTTCCAATTTCAAAGTATTTTTTTGGCTACTTTGACCATCGAATTGGCTACTTCGACTACAACTTCGACTTCGAATCGAACGATTCAAATTAAAAATCGTTCGACCATTTGACCATTCGATAGTCGAAGTTTTGTCTCTTTAAAAAAAACTTCGACCACCTACTTCGCCAGCTAAAACCTACCGAATCTCAATGTTAGCCTATGGGAAAGGTCCCCATAGGCTTTCCTAGCAATTTCTGAAAATCGTTCAATCGATGGATTAAAACCTTTGAATTGTTCGATTTGAAGGATTTAATCATTCGATCGAACGATTTTTCCTTTGATCGTTTGACCGAAGGAATTGCGGTAAATCCTTCGACTTCGATATTCGAAGTTGAAGGATTTAACCTCGATGGTCAAATATCGAGGGTTAATTAACCCTTGATATTCGACCCATAGTAAATGTGCCCCCTAGTGAATGCCAACTGGCTCAAGTAAAAATGGCAGGCATTAAATGAGCCCTCCTAATTGTATTCTGTAACTGTAAAGTGTTCTCTAACTTGCTCATGCTGAAAACTTAAACAACGACGATGATGATGATGATGATGAAGAAGAAGAAGAAAAGAATGAGGCATAGAAGGAGAATAACATTTGAATACCTTCATTGTAACATTCACAAATGTATTAACAATAACATAACTGGTGCTGAAAACTCTTAAGGCACATCGTTTGCACAAAATAAGCTTTGTTCAGATTCTCTTTGCTGCACATAAGTATAATTTTTTGTGTTGAAAATAAGCACCAACACTCTGAATGTAATTTATACAATCAAATGAGTTACAATCTGTCTGACCCACGCATAGTACTGTACCGGCTCCCAATGGCACAAAACATAGAAATCTTCTGCTTCCGTCTTTGGCCAAATGGTGTGTACAGATCAGCAATATTATTATCATCATATATCATATTATATATCATATTATCATACTGATATGTCTCTCTTTAGAAAAAAAAACCAAATAGTATTTTACAAAACCAGCAAAATAGAACGTGTGGAAATGGCAGCATGACTAGACACTAGCAAGTCTCAGAGCTATTTTTTAAAGACCCCCCAAATTTAGATGACTTACCGTATATACTCGAGTATAAGCCGAGTTTTTCAGCACCCAAAATATGCTGAAAAACTCTACCTCGGCTTATACTCGGGTCAAGCGCAAAAACGGTCGCCGGCGCCTAAGAATATTCGCCGGCGCCTAAGAATAGTCATCCAAAAACGAGATTGAAACTTACCAGAAGCTGCTGCATTTCTCACCCTCGGCTTATACTCGAGTCAATAAGCTTTCCCAGTTTTTGGAGGTAAAATTAGATACCTCGGCTTATACTCGGGACGGCTTATACTCGAGTATATACGGTATCTGAAATGACTTATCTGCAAGCAAAGCCATGACACTGTCCTTATTTACTATCCCCAGAGGCCAGTGATCAAATGTAACAGAATTAGGCAAAATCCCTGTTAGTATATATCCTCCTAGTATAGTGCAGAGAGGATGCTTTAAATCAGAAATGGCGTAGAGTAATGTTTGTGAAAGGTCTCATTCATCCAGGTCATGGTAAATCTATAGAAATAAGTCAAATCAACTGGACTTGCTGTGTTTTTTTCTTGAAGATGTTTCACCAGTCATCCAATTATCAATTCAGAACAACTTGTACATTGGATTTTGCTTCACTTTATATCCTCTGGAATGTTGAACAGATTATGCTGATTGGAGCAACATTCCAGAGGATATAAAGCGAAGCAACATCCAATGTACAAGTTATTCTGAATTGAGAAAGCCAATTGGATGACTGGTGAAACGTCTTCAAGAAAAAAAACACAGCAAGTCCAGTTAGTTTGACTTATTTCTATAGATAGGCGTAGAGTAATAAGTAGTTGATGCACAGGTTGGCCAATGTTAGGTAGAGTTAACACTTTTTCTAGTCAAATGTATATACTGTTTTAGCTTTAATAGACGGCTCTCTCTTATTATTGTTCTGTCCAGTAAATACTACCTGCTGATTGGATACTATAATTGATTATACCAGTAGCCAGCTTTGCCCCTTTTGTTAGTCCCAATATTTTAGGCAATGGCATATAGTAATGCCATGCTATAGTAAACATCCAAAAAGATCCGTCGTATGTGTGATTCTCCATCCAACACTTGGATGAGCATATACAGTAATATACAAGTTAATAATAATACTATAGAATGGCACGAAAGTCCCCCTCCCTGTTATAAGTGGCAGGTGTGATAAATGGGTTTGTCTTTGTCCTCTTTTTGTCTTCTTTGGTTCTCTAATGCCAAGTCAGCTATCCAGGGAAGAGAATACTACAGTAACCTATAGTAACTGCCCGAGAAAAACATTAATCATTGATTGGTTGCTATGGATGCTATGCTTCAACATTTTTATTGGGATTTTACTAAGCATAAAAGATTTACAATGTAACAGATCATATTAAGCTTGAAAGAATTAATAAATGCAGCTGACAACACAAGATTATGTAACCACTATACAAATATAACCAGGAGCAAATTTGACCGGTGTTTGTAAATGAGTCTCAACTTCTTGCACCGCTGTACCATTTGCGGCAAATACAATGTAGATGGGGGTATGAGCAGAATATTGGTTTATTCTAAAAGTGTCACACTTAATTATTGTAAAGCAGCGGATAGGGATTCAGATTCAATGAAGACAACGTTGCTTTTTACCTTTCGTGTCTTGCGTGCTTATCCGTGGATTGGGCAGGTCTACTATACAACTATACATAACTTGCTCTAGTGTGCTAAAACAAAAAGAGGAGCTCATTTATAAACAGTAGACAAAATTTGCTCCTGGGCAGTAACCCATGGCAACCAATCAGATGATTGCTTTCACTGCTCAACCTGCAGCTGGCTGAAAAAAGCTAATCACTGATTGGTTGCTAAGGGTTACTGCCCAGGTGCAAATTTGCCCACTGTTTATAAATGAGCCCCTCTGTGTGATCCTGAAAGTCCTTTTGCCAATGAAGCAGCCTCTTCTGACCGTATAATAAACAGAAGGGCAAATGGGGTGAATTAAGTTTGTGTTATGTATTTGTATTTTCATTGAATGTCCCAGTTTTATTAGACTCGTGCATAACTTGTACATGGTTGGGCAAAAGCAGAGACTCTGGACGTAAGATTTGCCAGAATCAATTATAAAAACGACATTTCTTATTAAATATTATCTAAGATCTAACATTGTGCAACTTCTGTTTGCATGAATATAAGCAGATTTTGGTTATTAATTAATCCAATGGTTTTAGATAAAAATGTTAGTACTGAAGCAAAGAAAACATTTTACTTACTTAAATATATTTTTAAAATATTAAAGTAATATATGGAATAAATTAGGGGGGTTATTTATCAAAGTCTGAATTTATCTCAATATTTTCTGCTACAAACTTCGATCAAATCCGCTCAGGTTTTTTTACGCTTATCTATTACATTTTCCCAAGAAATTGCTTTTTAAGATTTTTTCGGATTTTTCATGAGATTTTCAAGTTTTTTTTGGGATTTTTCCACTTGAAAACTCGGATTTTTGGCTGAAAACTTTGGGGTATTGCACGAAACCCAGCGCACATCAAAAAAATCATTGGGACTTCTCCCATTGGCATATATGCAACCTCGACAGGTCTGAGATGCCGGATTTTTTGATTCAGACTTTTCCATCCTCTGAGGTTTAATAAATTCCGAAAAAGTCGTGATTTTTTTAAAAGTCAGATTTTATTAAAAAAAAGTCACGAATTTTTCGTGATTTTTGCATTCGGAGTTTAGTAAATAACCCCCTAGGTGTTGAATCAGTGGAGTAACTGCAGAGGAACAGGGTCTGCTCCTTATATGGGGGGGTCCTGCAATTTCACACACAACTTGTAAACTTTAAGGCACAGAGATCCATATTACAGAACAACCTCTTATCCAGAAAACCTCAGGTCCCACGCATTCTGGATAACAGGTGCTATACCCGTATAATCCATAATAGATCTACATGCCCAAGTGCTCCTGCTCCTGTAGCCCAAAATAGGATCAGAGTCCACAATTTGCATCAAGATTAAATTACATTTTTAAACCAGATTTTCCACTTAGACTTTACGATGGTGTTTCAAATAGGTGATTCCTCGTGTGTTTACAAAAAGAAAAACAATTAAGAGAAAAAGTAAAACATATGCCCAGTTTAAGCTTTTAGCTAAGCATTTTATGCAATTATGCACCTTAAATGGAAATAATTTATTTACCTTCTGTTGGTCTTCCAGTACATTCGGATCAGGTGTCCTATGGGCACTAGAGAAACTCAGACCCTGGGCCCCACCTCACAGCATTTATATAAGGATAATACCAAATGGTACAGATTTTTATATAGGTCCATGGTGGAAATAAAGTCTGATTGGGAATCTTCTACATTGAGGCCCACACGGGTCTGGATCCACCAGGCAAACCTCTGGCACTCTTGTAGGCCAGTGTGACCCTGCTATTGGCTGTCCTGTAGATGGCACTCGGAACGCTTAATTTTCCGAAGTCGCCCCGAAGTTGTCTCACATGGAAAATTCAGACCACTTCAGAAAAAAAAATGTTCCGAGTGCCGTCCCGTCGCCGATTTACATTTTAGCTGGTGGGAAGGCAGTTCGGGGAGATTAGTCACCCGAAGAAGAAGCAATTTGTTTCTGGGCGACTAATCTCCTGAAATAACAGCATGTGTCTCTGCCCTTAAAGGAAAACTATACCCCCCAAACAATGTAGGTCTCTATAAAAAGATATTGCATAAAACAGCTCATATGTAAAACCCTGCTTCATATAAATAAACCATTTTCATAATAACAGACTCTTCTAGTAGTATGTGCCATTGGGTAATCATAAATAGAAAATTGCCATTTTAAAAAATAAGGGCCGCCCCCTGGGATCGTAGGATTCACTGTACTCACACACATACCAACAAACCATACATGTTAGGTCACATGAGCCAATTAACAAGCAGAGTTGTGTCTTTTGCTTCCACACTTCTTCCTGTTACAGTTAGAGCTGCAGTATTTCTGGTCAGGTGATCTCTTCCTGTTAGTTAGAGCTGCAGTATTTCTGGTCAGGTGATCTCTTCCTGTTACAGTTAGAGCTGCAGTATTTCTGGTCAGGTGATCTCTTCCTGTTACAGTTACAGCTGCAGTATTTCTGGTCAGGTGATCTCTTCCTGTTACAGTTAGAGCTGCAGTATTTCTGGTCAGGTGATCTCTTCCTGTTACAGTTAGAGCTGCAGTATTTCTGGTCAGGTGATCTCTTCCTGTTACAGTTAGAGCTGTAGTATTTCTGGTCAGGTGATCTCTTCCTGTTACAGTTAGAGTTGCAGTATTTCTGGTCAGGTGATCTCTTCCTGTTACAGTTAGAGCTGCAGTATTTCTGGTCAGGTGATCTCTTCCTGTTACAGTTAGAGCTGCAGTATTTCTGGTCAGGTGATCTCTTCCTGTTACAGTTAGAGCTGTAGTATTTCTGGTCAGGTGATCTCTTCCTGTTACAGTTAGAGTTGCAGTATTTCTGGTCAGGTGATCTCTTCCTGTTACAGTTAGAGCTGCAGTATTTCTGGTCAGGTGATCTCTTCCTGTTACAGTTAGAGTTGCAGTATTTCTGGTCAGGTGATCTCTTCCTGTTACAGTTAGAGCTGCAGTATTTCTGGTCAGGTGATCTCTGAGATAGCACAGATAGAGTCACAAAATGGTGGCTCAAGGCAAGAGATGTAAAAGGGCAATATTTACTTAAATATATATTCCGGTTTGGTAAGATTCTTTAATATGCCACTTAATATGATATGAACTATCTGTTGCTTAAGTGTTCATTTTGGGGGTATAGTTTTCCTTTAAGCGTATTGCTTTTTGTAAAACAAAGGAAACCCAGTGGGTATAAACTGTGCATCTTTCTATTTTTATCCCTACAGAAAGAATCTCTATCTCTATTCCATGGATGTTAAATAAACACGTTTGATCTAATTCAATCATATGGAATCTGAGAAGGAAGAGTTTTCTCCGCTGGATAATGAAATGGTGAACTCGCAGTCCGGTAAAACTCTTTCTTATTATATAATGAAAGACATATTCATGTTTAATATTCTTCATGGCAACTGGAAAAACCAGAGCCCCATCAACGAGCATATGATTAATTGCCAACATGGCATGAAATGCGTAAGGCGACATTATTTGAGATGTTTTTTACCAAATAAAATAAATTTTTAATCGCATCAAGCATATAAAATATATTAAAATATATTAAAATCCTTTGAATCGATTCTTCCTTCCTTCGATCGATCGTACGATTTGCGGTAAATCCTTCGAATTCAATATTGGAATTCGTAGGATTTTACTTCTAGGGTCGAATTCGAGGTTTTATTAACCCTCGATATTTGACCCTTAGTAAATGTGCCCCTTAATATCGAATTGAATCGAATTTGGACTATACCCTAGTCGAAGTACATTAAAATTAGCTCGAAATTACAACTTTCAATTCGACCCTTGATAGATCTGCCCCTTAATGTATGATTATAGCAATCAAGGTGTTCAACCTCTACCACAAATTAATATGAAATGGAATTTCACATGTAACACAAATCTCTTGGATGACTATTAACAATATATTTCTCAAATTACAAAGCCTGCCCCTATTAAAATATCAGTTGCATCTGACATACAAGGTGAAAAGACATTAAGTTACATGTCAGAGAAAGCAATTAATTACAGGGCTTAAGTACTGGGCGATTCCCAGCAGGTTGGTGGGAGTGACTGGGGATTGGCTGATAATTGAGGTTCAGAAAAGGCCCAGTAGTCCCCATTTTGGAATATTGTATGGAGAAAGCAAAAGAGGAGAGAATGGGCATATAGCACTTTCATGTGGGTTTGTGCCACACCCAATATAAAACAAGTTGCCACAGCCAAGAACAGAAACAATTAGGGTGGAACAAGGAACACGCCTCTGTAGTAAAGAGGGAAAAATGGTACAGGATCCCTAAGTGAACCAACAAAGTGCCATGGAAATTGTTGTTGTTTAAAAAGAGCAGGGGAGGAGGGTTTAGGTGAGACCACTCATCCAATGTCAGACCCATGACAATCCTCTAAATAGTCTAAACAGGTTCTTGCACTTCATTTGGCTTATGCCAGTACAGGGAGTGGCCCAGTTGGCCAAGGCAATCACAATAAAGTCAGGAAAATTTTAATAATGCCTTTGTCAGCACCTTGTGACTTGAAGAAAATTATTTTATCTCCAACTGCTGTAGGCACTGAAAATTAGATTGCAAGCTCAGTGTGTCTAGGACATGTTGTACCTGAAGAGATCCTGTCTGCACTTCACTATGAAACGTCGGTTATGTAAATGACTGCTGATTAATGAATTCAGAGCAGACAGGTAATTACAAAGACATTTAGCAGTTCATTATTATTTCACAATAAGACTAAGACTGGGCCCAGCCATTTGAATCTCTCAGCTGTGGAATGTTTTGTATTTCAGTCCAAACCAGGGTTGTCTAAACCCTTAAGGAAAATTGTGGTAACCGGTGTTTGGTTTTTTGTTATCTTTCTACAACTGTCTGGTAAAGCCTATTGGTGAATAAGTTATAGGGGAGCCTTATTTATCTGTAGTTTGTATGTTCATAGCAGTTACAATTAAAAGTAATTAAAAAGGGCATGTAAAGGCAAAAAAATAAAATCCCATTTTTACTTTCTTTAATGAAAAAGAAACCAATCTCCAATATACTTTAATTAATAAATGTGTACCGTTTTTATAAGAAACCTGACTGCATGCAGTGAAATTCCTCCTTTGTTTTACTTGCTCTGACTGCTGCAGATAGGAAACTTCAGATGGTCCCTAACTGCTTTGCAGGGAAACAATTATACTTTCAAATGACAGGGGGGAATCCCCCACCTTACTTCCCAAAACTTGAGCAGCTTTGTTTGTTTCCCTGTAGAGCAGCTGGTGACTGTGTAGAGATTTGTATCCGCAGACCCAGTGCAGTCTGTATATTCTGATTATTAATCAGTCTTGCTGTTTCGGTTTCTGGCAGATATTATTTGACTTGTGCTATTTTGATCATTTATGATGATCCTTAAAGAAGGAAAGGTTAAAACTAAGTAAGCTTTATCAGAAAGGTCTATATAAATACACCAGTAAACCCTCAAAGTAATGCTGCTCTGAGTCCTCTGTCAAAAGAAACAGAACATTTCTTTCCTTCTATTGTGTACTCATGGGCTTCTGTATCAGACTTCCTGTTTTCAGCTTAAACCTCCAGGGCTTGGGCTTGAGCATGCTCAGTTTGCTCCTCTCTTCCTCCCTCCTCCCATCCCTGCTGTAATCTGAGCTCAGAGCTGTAAGTGAGCAGGGAGAGACTCAGGCAGGAAGTGATGTCACACCAAGGTTATATGGCAGCTTCTATCCTAAACAAAAATAGACAGTGTCTAGAGCGGATTACTCAGGTATGGTAAAGCATTCTGCAGAATAAATATAACATTCTATCTTGCACTATTGTGGCTAATATGTTGGCAATAAACTGTCTTGGAGCTTTCCTTCTCCTTTAAGCAGCCCAGACCTCACTGAGCATGTGCACAGTCTTGGTCTTGCAAAGATGTTTAACAAAGTTACAAGATGGTGACCCCCTGTAGCCAACTTTGAAAGCATAAATCATTTGTTTGATTAGGCTTGTGGTGCAGTAAGTTCATGTTTATGTTTAGTATACAAAATACAGCATTTCTAGCCTTATTCTATTTTAGACTTTACTTCCCCTTTAATAGAATTAAACAGCCCAATAGAGGGGGGGTCAAATTGTCAAGAAGAATGGTATCCTTGCATAGGTTTGGACAGCAATAATTTTTAAATACTCATATCAGACATAAAAGCACCCAGGTAATAGGTAAGACAAATTTCAGTTTATGGCACTACAGGGAGGCTGAGATGCCCTTCTGAGGGGTAACAATTAATTTTTTAATCATGATCCCCAGAATCCCGAAACAGCAATTAATGGGGAGCAGGGAATTGTAGTGGAGGGCAACAAGTTTCACATACTTTCTGTGATCACTAGGAATATTTTACAATTGTTGCATATAAGAATATATTTCTATTTTGCCCAAGTGCCTCAAGACTAAAGACCCTTTGTGCCCTTATCTAAAGCCACCCCTAGAGAAAACAATAAAGGTTACACTGAACAGATTTTATTCTTGCCTTGTTTATACCATCCTTCATCTCTTCTCCTGTGAATGTTCTCTTTTGCCTTCTCTTGTTATTTCCCACTATTTTTATATAGCGCTGCGTGTGTATGCCGTGCTGGAACGGGAAAATATTGCAATTAATAAATATACAAAGACCTTTAGATTAAGGGGTTTATCAAATTTATCTCAATATGTTCTGCTATAAACTCCGATCAAATCCGCTCGGGTTTTTTTTTCCGCTTATTTATTATTACATTTTCCCGAAAATTTGCTTTGTGGGAAAAAATCACATTTTCATGATATTTTCAGATTTTTTATCTGATTTTCACGTCTTTGTTCACCTGAAAACTCAGCTTTTTGCCCGAAAACTTCGGGGTATTGCACGAAACCCAGCGCACATCAAAAAATCATTGGGACATCTCCCATTGACTTAGATGTAACCTCAACAGGTCTGAGATGCCGGATTTTTAGATTTGCATAGTCCAAAGCAGTGCGGCACACTGACAAGATGTGTTTACATTTGTGGCGTTTATTGGCTCCAATTCAAGTAGACAAAGGGCAACGTTTCGGACCTCACAGGGCCCTTTATCAAGCCTAGATTTTTAGATTTGGACTTTTCCATCCCCGGGGTTAAATAAATTCCGAAAAATTTATGATTTTTTAAAAGTTCGATTTCATTTAAAAAAAAAATCACACATTTTTTGTGAAATTTGCATTCAGAGTTTAGTAAATAACCCCCTAAGTGTCATATACTAATAGAGACAGGAGTTTGGAGCCAGGCCTGGAAGCCAATGCTTTTCCAATAATGTATGTGTTTCTCCTGTGCTACACTAACCATAACACTCACCATAATACTCACCAATGGAAATACTTAGTAGCGACCCCTTTCTGTGGCCACACCCCCTAATTACCATGTTTGTTTTACAAAATTTGGCAGGTTATGAAAGTTTGAAAATATTTCTCCTTATCTAAACTGTGTTTTTTTGTCTCAAAATTGTAGTATCTTATTTGCACCTGTTAGCTGTTCTGGGCTCTCTGGTAAAAGCCAATTAAGTGAGAAACTTTGTTTCTTTTTCTGGCTGTTCAGTGCAGAGAAAAGAGGGACTTTCCAGTACAAATGAGGGACTGCGGGTTGAGCTGTCAAAAGAGGGACTGTCCCTCCGAAAAAGGGACAGTTGGGAGGTATGCCTAATGTTTTATAATCAGGGGTAGTGTAGCCCACAAATACATATTTAAAAGCCAAGTATAAATACTGGAGTTTCCTGCCAGAATTTCTACTGGACACACAGAGTGGCTCCTTAAAGGGATACTGTCATGGGGAAAAAAAAATTTCAAAATGAGTCGGTTAATAGTGCTGCTCCAGCAGAATTCTGCACTGAAATCCATTTATCAAAAGAGCAAACAGATTTTTTTATATTCAATTTTGAAATCTGACATGGGGCTAGACATATTGTCAGTTTCCCAGCTGCCCCAAGTCATGTGACTTCTGCTCTGATAAACTTCATTCACTCTTTACTGCTGTACTGCAAGTTGGAGTGATATAAACCCCCTCCATTTTCCCCCCAGTAGCCAAACAAAAGAACAATGGGAAGGTAACCAGATAACAGCTCCCTAACACAAGATAACAGCTGCCTGGTAGATCTAAGAACAGCACTCAATAGTAAAATCCAGGTCCCACTGAGACACATTCAGTTACATTGAGAAGGAAAAACAGCAGCCTGCCAGAAAGAATTTCTCTCCTAAAGTGCAGGCACAAGTCACATGACCAGGGGCAGCTGGGAAATTGATAAAATGTCTAGCCCCATGTCAGATTTCAAAATTGAATATAAAAAAATCTGTTTGCTCTTTTGAGAAATGGATTTCAGTGCAGAATTCTGCTGGAGTAGCACTATTAACTGATGTGTTTTGAAAAAAACATGTTTTCCGATTACAAGATCCCTTTAAAAACCATCTGCACCCCAGTTCTACTATACCCTCAGCAAGGGTTTCCACCTTTTCTGGATTTTTACCTTTCTTTCCTATTAATAACATTGGGAGCAAGATTAATTTTTAGCGGCCAGGTCAGTAAAATACCAGCAAGGTGGCAACCATACCCTCAGCACTTAGGCTAGTTACTCCCATGGTCATAAATATGTTATAAAGTTAATAGTCATGTTACCATCCTAGAATTATAAACACATTACTCACATATAATGCAATATATGTCAAACATAATAATAGAACAACTGAAGTTATTTGGAATTAATAATACATAGCAGCAGTCAAGGATTTTTATTGCAGTGATGAATACATAGAACTAGGAAGTAGGTTATTGTATGGTGGGTCTTCCACAGTCATTACCAATACACAGCAAATAATTATATATATAAAGTATATACACAAAGCACAGGAAGGAATAACACAAATAGTGTTTGAGATGTTTTTTTTAATCAAGTTTACAAACAATTGGACCATTGAGCTGGAGGGCTCACAGAGCAGTCTCCATCATGCTCTCAGTTCAACATATTTCTCTCCTTCTTTAAACTAGAGTGCTAATGTCCATTTGAATAGTTAACTTTTACTATAGTTTACTTAAAGGGATTCTGTCATGATTTTTATGGTGTCGTTTTTATTTCTAAATGACACTGTTTACACTGCAAATAATTCACTGTACAATATAAAATGTCATTCCTGAAGCAGCAAGTGTATTTAGTTGTAATATTGGTGTGTAGGTGCATCTCAGCTCATTTTGCCTGGTCATGTGATTTCAGAAAGAGCCAGCACTTTAGGATGGAACTGCTTTCTGGCAGGCTGTTGTTTCTCCTACTCAATGTGACTGAATGTGTCTCAGTGGGACCTGGATTTTACTATTGAGTGTTGTTCTTAGATCTACCAGGCAGCTGGTATCTTGTGTTAGGGAGCTGCTATCTGGTTATCTTCCCATTGTTCTCTTGTTAGACTGCTGGGGGGGTGATATTACTCCAACTTGCAGTACAGCAGTAAAGAGTGACTGAAGTTTATCAGAGCACAAGTCACACGACTGGGGGCAGCTGGGAAACTGACAATAAAAATTAAATATAAAAACAATTCTGTTTTCTCTTTTGAGAAACGGATTTCAGTGCAGAATTCTGCTAGAGCAGCACTATTAACTGATACGTTTTGGGGGAAAAAATGTTTTTCCCATGAAAGTATCCCTTTAAAAGCAGACATAGAAAAAAAGAAGAAAAAATGATCAATGCACATTCCCTGGTTCCCTGTCATATCAGTAATCTATGCAGATACATGTATTTACAAAGACAGGGGTTTTTCAGTTACAAAATTATGATGATAAGATTGATAAGCCACCATACCACGTCAAGGTAAAACCCATATGGTGGTCCCTAACTATTTACCTCTGGTCATAATTTCAAATGCTAAAGCCTCCCGGCAGAAGAGCATTAGCCATTAGCTTTCAAAGGGGAGAGATAACCTAGACCCCAGCATTGGTTCCATGAGATTAATCCTCCCCTGCTTGCGGCTTTTAAGAGAGAGAAACTGCCCAGACCAACACCCATTTCCAAAGGCATTGTTCCACCATTTAAAGGGACAGGTGTGGGGGTGCTACAACCGCATGGAAGCCTGGCCTGCAGCATAGCTCTCTTAAAAGCCGCAAGCGGGGGAGGATTTAGCATTTGAAATTATGACCAGAGGTAAATAGTTAGGGACCACCATATGGGTTTTACCTTGACGTGGTATGGTGGCTTATCAATCTTATGATCATAATTTTGTAACTGAAAAACCCCTGTCTTTGTAAATACATGTATCTGCATAGATTACTGATATGACAGGGAACCAGGGAATGTGCATTGATCATTTTTTCTTCTTTTTTTTCTATGTTTGTAGTTAATTTGGCCAGATCAGTAGCACTTCCATTGTATTTTAGTACATTTTTATTAAGCCACGGAGTGCTCTCACAACCTTTCCTTTTCCCTTTAAAAGCAACTAAGCTTAAATCACACAACAACCACCATGTTTAAAACGTTGACATGATGAAGAGTAAATACCATTGCTGGTAGTGACAACACAGTTGCTCAAACTCACAGGTTACCCTCCCACTACCAGTTGCCCTTCTTCTCCCAACTAGCCACTTCTGCCTATCTTACATTGGCCTGGATATTTATCTCCAATCAAATCATTGCAGCAATGGGATGGGGACACTTGGGCAAGTATAGCAGAAGTTATGAGGAGAACATCTTCATCTCACACTGTAACTGTCAGATATTAGTGATTAGTGATGGGCGAATTTATTCAGCAGGCGCGAATTTGCGGCGAATTTGCTCGATCCTTGAAAAAGGGCCCAATGTGGGCCGAAACGTTGGAAATGCATTGTGAATAAAGCACATCTATTTCTTCACGATTACTAAGGAGTGCGGGTCCATTTGCTTTATTATTTAGGAAAACTTGACCTACGCGCCCATTTATGTGTCTGAAATCCGGAAAGACATACAAAGTCTTAAACCCAAACCAATGAAAAAATAATTGGGCAGAGCCCCTGTCGTTGGCAGCATTGAGTCGCCTGTATTTCGTACTCTACCCTGGCACGTCTAATGGCGGCTCGTGGTTATAAATTGCCTTATTATGGCGTAGGACAATCTATTATGCAGATACACAATTGTTAAAGGGAAAATATATTTATAAGCAGAGGGATCATGTGCCCAGCCACTTTTGCCCCTATCATAGTAAATGAGGTCCCTTGTCTTCAATATTCAATATAGGAAAGCAAACATCATTTTTATTGTTATTTATAACATACCCATATTACCACAAACTGCCCTAATATCTAGGCTGCCCAAGTGCTTGTCACTCTATTGCAAAGTACAGTATAAATGTGTGTACATCATGCTGTGTACTTAATTGTACCAATGACAAACTAAAGAATAGAAGGAAGAAGAGTCTCTGAAATCTACAATTATAAACTCTATTGGTCTATGTAACCGCCTGCCGGCAGAATGTCAATTTTGATTTGTTTTAGCAGCATTTGCAGCAATAAATGACAGCCTTGTGTTTTATGCAAGCAATCTTAGTTCCGTGTTTGGCATGATACCATCAATCATTTTTTTTTTGCCTTATTTGCTCCATTTAACTATTTACATGTCCCATTATATGTATTACAGCAAGATGGTATCAGGGCAGGGGACTGTGAATGTGGCACAGAGTGCAGGTGTGTCCCAAGCAAAGTCAATGAACTCTAAGGAGATGGTCTTGTTCCCTTAGTGCACAAACATTTCCCCGGTACATATGGAAACAAAACCAACGGTGTCCTCGATCATTAGACTGTCTCACTGTTAGTCTACTTGGATTGTAAATAAAGGGACTTCACACAAGATCTTTTGCCCCAGGCCCTGCTGGTGACCAGTAGACCACAATATACTTTTTTATTGGATTAGTATCTTTTAACTCATGTAGAAGCCCATGGTCTATAGCAGTGATCCCCAACCGGTAGCTCGTGAGTAACATGTCGCTCTCCAACCCCTTGGATGTTGCTCCCAGTGGCCTCAAAGCAGGTGATTATTTATGAATTCCAGGCTTGGAGACAAGTTTTAGTTGTATAAAAACCAGTTGTACTGCCAAACAGAGTCTCAATGTAGGTTGACAGTCCACATAGGGGCTACTAAATGGCCAATCACAGCCCTTATTTGGCACCCCAAGAACACTGTTCATTCTTGTGTTGCTCCCCAACTCCTTTTACTTCTGAATGTTGCTCATGGGTTCAAAAGGTTGGGGATCCCTGGTCTATACAGGATTATTGCTCCCTTGCTATAAAATATAATGATATTAGAAATCTCAGAGGACTTCCATGACCATATAAAGGCATGAGGCCACAGAAATTCCAATGATACATTTTACAGGTTATTTGTGTATTTTGAGCTTATTCTGCACAAATCCTGCTGAAGGTTTAGGCAATGATGTAGCCAGAAAGTTCAAGTCCATGCTCAGCAGCTTAATACTCAAAGGAAAACATTTTTCTGGAAAGATGCTGATTTTATTAGGACATATACCCATTGTGTTCAGCTAGACCTGTGCATTGCGTATAGTGTTCCCACAGGGCTGCTGGGAATTGTAGTACAGGTCTGGGACCTGCTGTCCAGAATGCTCAGGAACTGGTGTATTCCATATAATGGATATTTCTGTAATTTGGATAACTTAAGCCTACTAGAAAATCATGTAAACATTAAATAAAGCCAAAATGCTGGTTTTGCCTCCAATAAGGATTAATTATATCTTAGTTGGGATCAAGTACAAGCTGCTGTTTTATTATTACAGAGAGGAAATCATTAAAAAAATTGGATTATTTGGATAAAATGGAGTCTATGGGAAATTTTCCGCTTTCCATAATTCAGAACTTCCTGGATAACGGGTTTCTGGATAACGGATCCCATATCTGCACAATAACTGTTGGGATGGTACACATTGTCCATTGCCTGCTTTGACAAATTGGGGCCAGGGCTTTCTACATTTCCCCCGCTAATGTCAGTATTACACAGCCGACTATACCCTGCACAGATCTGATTAGTGTCTCTTAAAGTCTGATGAGCTATAATTAATAGATCATTTTACACATTACCCTGCCTGTCTAATACCATATAATTGACATCCAGAGTGAGAAATAAGCTCCTGTACATCCCTTCATCTTCCAAACTCTAATTTCATATCATTTTATTGTCATCCAACCACCCATATATTGAAGAGGTAATACTATTAGTGGGAAACAGTAGGTCGAAAATTAATTTATTTTAACGTTGTCCCAGGATGTATGTTTAGCCCTTCCCCTGTCCATTTGTAGTCTCTCTCCTCATTACCTCCCATAAGCCTTTTAGAATTCCATCAAGACACGAGAAAGGGTTAATTTCTAGCCGTTCTTAAGCATGACATGATATCACTACTCTCTCTAGTTGGACACATCTCCAAAACTAATACAGATATGGAGCCCCTTATCCAGAAACCCATTATCCAGAAAGCTCCTTATTATGGGATGGCCATCTCTCATAGACTGCAGTTCAAGCTAATTTTTAAAATAACATATAATCATGAAACAGTATCTTGTACTTGTCCTAAATGAGATCTACATTGGTGGCAAAACAATCCTATTGGGTTTATTTAGGGGGTTAGTTATTAAAAGCTGAATGCTTAAACTCAAAAAAAAATTACTATAAAATCTGGTTTTTTAGTGGAAAAAAATTCGAGATTTATTATACCACGAAGCTGCAAAAAGGCAGAATCCAAAAACTCCATCTACAACCTGTCGAGGTCCTGTAGAAATCAATGGCAGAGGTCCTATTTACAATTTGAAGATATTATTGTCTGTGTTAGGTTTCGTACAATAAGCCAAACATTTAGGGCTTTTCCTTTTCGGACGTCAAATCTGAAAAATTCCGATTTTTCACACAACAATCCAAAAAAGTTGCGGTTTTCATATGAGAATCTGAAAAAGACGCGGTTTTTGTGGTTTTTTAATGATAAATAAGGGTAAATCGTTGATTAGTTTGGTCGGGTTTCTTTTTATTAATTAATCAGAAAAATCTGAATTGTAGTAAATAATAGGGATGCACTGAATCCAGGATTCGGTTCGGGATTCCTCTTCCCACCCCTAATTTGCATATGCAAATTAGTATTCGGCCGAATCTTTCGGGAATGATTCGGGGGTTTTGCCGAATCCAAAATGTGGATTGTGGAAGTGGATTCAGTGCATCTTTAATAAATAACCCCCTAATGTTTAAATGAGGCTTAAAAGGGTTGTTCACCTTTCAATTAACATTAAGGGGCCCATTCACCAAGCTCAAGTGAAGGATTCGAAGTAAAAAAACTTCGAATTTCAAAGTGTTTTTTTGGCTACTTCGACCATCGAATGGGCTACTTCGACCTTCGACTACGACTTTGAATCGAAGGATTCGAACTAAAAATCGTTCGACTATTCGATAGTCAAAGTACTGTCTCTTTAAGAAAAAACTTCGACCCCCTAGTTCGCCACCTAAAAGCTACCGAACCCAATGTTAGCCTATGGGGAAGGTCCCCATAGGCTTGCCTAACTTTTTTTGGTCGAAGGATAATCCTTCGATAGTTGGATTAAAATCCATTCGATTCGAAGGATTTAATCGTTCGATCGAACGATTATTCCCTCGATCGTTCGATCGAAGTTTTTGCGCAAAATCCTTCTATATTCGAAGTCGAAGGATTTTCATTCCCCAGTCGAATATCGAGGGTTAATTAACCCTCGATATTCGACCCATGATAAATTTGCCCCTTAGTATGATGTATAGAGTCATATTCTGAGACAATTTGCAAGTGGCTTGATTTTTTTATTATTTGTAATTTTTATTTAGCTTTATAATTAGCATCTCTCCAGTTGGCAATTGTCCTAGCAACAATGCAGTGATTTTAATAAGAGACTGGGATATGAATAGAAGAGAACCTTGATAGAAATACGATTAATAAAAAAGAACAATAACAATACATTTGTAGCCTTACAGAGCATTTGTTTTATAGATGGTGGATACGGATAGTGACCCTGATTTGAAAGTTCAAAACAGTCAAAAGAAAAAGGCAAATAATTAAAAAAAACTATAAAAATTAAATAATTCTAATGAAAAGTAACTTAGAATTGGCCATTTCATAACATACTAAAATTTAACGAAAAGGCGAACGATCCCTTTGGAGACCCAAATTAATGATCCCTTATCTAGAAAAACCCCAGATCCCAAGCCTTCTGGAAAACAGATCCCAATCTGTGCCACAATAGTTATTTCTTTGCAGCTAAGTAGGGATTTGTTAGGGCAGGAGTCCCCTAACTTTTTTACCCATGAGCCACGTTAAAAAGTAAAGAGAGTTGGGGAGCAACACATGCATTCGAAAACCTCCTGCGGTGCCAAATACTGGCTCTTATTGGCTATTCGGTAGCCCCTGTGTGGACTGACAGGAGACTCTGTTTGGCAGTACAACTGGTTTTTATACAACTAAAACTTGCCTCCAAGTCTGGAATTGAAAAATAATCACCTGCTTTGAGGCCACTGGGAGCAACATCCAAGGGGTTGGAGAGCAACATGGTGCTCATGAGCCACTAGTTGGGGATCACTGTGTTAGGGTATATTTCCTTTTAATGGAAAAAATGCTTTAAAAATTGCCAATTTGGTGCAAGATCAGGACTGACTGTGTCATATTTCTCCCACTTCCCTCTGTATCTAATAAGGGAAGTAAATTCAATATTGTCTCAAGTAGGGATATGTGCCAGAGGCTCCCCATCAGTGCACAACTATATCATCATCGGCCACACGTGGGTCTTGCCTTTCACTGACTCCACTCCTTCTGCTCTCTCATAGTCCTGGGGTAACCAGAGTATACAGCTGTCACGCATCGTTTACAAAATGAAGTAACAATAGAGGCCATTTGTCAAAAACCATTTCCAGCTGCCGATATTAAATACTAAAACCTTCACTTTAGGCTTTCCGTCTGCTGAAGACACAACTGTCATGTACGGAGCTTTGTCAAGTTTTATAGAAATGTAACACACCAGTGCCACATCCATGCGGCTACTCAAACAGGGGCCTATTTATAAAACTGTATTAAAAAAAATTGCTCTGGAGAAAACAATGGGAAACACAAAAGGCGTATTTATGAAATTATTTTATATTGTGAATTGCATTATTCCAATGAGCTTAATGGAGTTGTTCAACTTAGAGTTAACTTTTAGTACGGTGTAGAGAGGGATAATCTAAGACAACTACTTGCAATTGGTCTTAGCTTTTTATTATTTGTGACTCCGGAATTATTTAGGTTTTTATTCAGCAGCTCTCTAGTTTGTAATTTAAGCAATTTGGTTGCTAGGGTCCAAATTCCCCTAGCAACCGTGCACTGATTTGAATGACAGACTGGAATATGAATAGGAGAGGCCTGAATAGAAAGATGAGGAATAAAAAGTAGCAATAACAATACATTTGTAGTCTTACAGAGCATTTGTTTTTTAGATGGGGTCAGTGACCCCCATTTGAAACTGAAAAGAGGCAGAAGAAGGAAGGAAATAATTAAAAAGCTATACAAAAAATAATGAAGACCAATTGAAAAGTTGCTTAGAACTTATATGTAAAATTTAACTTAAAGGTGAAGCACCCCTTTAAATAAGAACTAAAATTATAATCTCTTACCTGCTCCCCCAGACCAGTTCTACTGTTTGCTAAAAACTGCGCTGACCTGGGTATTTCTGTAGAAGCTCATTGTCACCAGTTACTTTGGTTTCTTTTGGAACAGACAAGTACAGGTGCAGTATAGTGGACAACCAAACGTAGGTGCAAAAAGAAGCCTTCTTCACTCTACGCTGCCTAAACCCAAAGAAACAAAGCATTAGCTTAACTACCCATTTCTCCACCCCCGCAGAACAAAAATTGGAGGGGCCCCGCGAGCACCCCCTGTCCCTGCCTTTTAGCTCCTGTGCGCCTCCCTGCTGCTGTGGGCGTTCCTAAGATTTGGCACCCTCCAGTGATTAAACCTATACTTCTCCTTTAATATGTCTGTTATGTCATTTCATAAACCTAATTAAACTGTTTGAACTGTAGGCATCCCAGTCACATCTCGGCCAAAAATAGATACAGGTATGGGATCTGTTATCCAGAATGCTCAGGACCTGGGGACCTTCCCGGATAATGGATCTTTCTGTAATTTGGATCTTCATACCTTAAGTCTACTAGAAAACCATGTAAACATTAAATAAACCCAAGAGGCTGGTTTTGCTTCCAATAAGGATTAATTATACCTTAGTTGGGATCAACTACAAGCTACTGTTTTATTATTACACAGAAAAAGGAAATCATTTTTAAAAATTTGGATTATTTGGATAAAATGGAGTCTATGAGAGACAGCTTGTCTGTAATTCGGAGCTTTCTGGATAATGGGTTTCCGGATAACAGATCCCATACCTGTACACCAAAGTGTACAGAGGAAGTATAATAACTGTAGCTAAGAATATTTGTGTAACACAGATTTCTTCAACCCAGAGTAGTTTAAGCTTTTTCTTAAATGACCCAAATTGAAGGGCTCCTAAATTTTTATTTTTGTTTTCTCTATGGATTTTTATCATAGAAACATGAAGGGGGTTGTTTATTAAAGTCTGATTTTTTCTGGTCCGAATTTTAAAGGGGAAAACCACCATTTTTTTTAGTAGAAAAAAACAACTCGATTTATTAAAAACTGAGGCTGTTCAAAGTGTGAATAAAAAATGCTCCATCTTAAACTTGCCGAGATGATGTACAAGTCAATGGCAGATGTCCTGTTTACAATTGGAAGATATCATGATCTGCACTGGGTTTGATACAATTATCCGCAGAATTTGCGGCTTTCCGGGGATAATCTGAAAAAATCGGAGTTTTCGGGTGTCAAATCAGGTGTCTAAATCGTACAATTCAGATTTTTTTGGTGAGTCTTTTCCTGCACCAGATTTTTTCAAGTTAAATTATTGATAAATACAGTGAAAATGTGGATGGGAGTTTGGTCAAAGTGGTTTTATCAAAATAGTGAGACATTTTCAAATTTTCGAAATAACTCCCTAATTGTCTAGTATTCACTGTTTATATTTAATAGACCCAGATCTTTGGCGCTAGGTGATTATATGTGTGTTTGATTAAATAGAAGACCCAAGGCACATTTTAGAAACAGTATTGTTTCCGCAAGCCATGTAAATGCAGAATAGTTGGAAACAGGGTAATGGAAGTTGCAATTGTTTCCTGTCTCGATTATACAGAATGCCGGAAATATTGTTTCATTCCATAATGTGGATCAACATGCCATAAAGCTACTAAAACATGTATATATTCAGAAAACAAACAGGATTTCTGCTATAATAGATTATATCATAAACTGGGTCTCCATACATTAAGGGGCAGATTTATTAAGGGTCGCATTGAAAATTCAAAATTGAATTCGAATTTTCAAATTTAATAATGGTCAAACCTGTCAAATTTGACTAGGGAATTATCCAAACTCATTAAAAAATTTTAAGAAATGTGAATTTGATTTCTGAAATTTACTGTATCATCTCAAATTTAATAATGGTCAAACCTGTCAAATTTGACTAGGGAATTATCCAAACTCATTAAAAAATTTTAAGAAATGTGAATTTGATTTCTGAAATTTACTGTATCATCGCAAATTTAATAATGGTCAAACCTGTCAAATTTGACTAGGGAATTATCCAAACTTATTAAAAAATTTAAAAAAAATGTCAATTTGATTTCTGAAATTTACTGTATCATCTCAAATTTAATAATGGTCAAACCTGTCAAATTTGACTAGGGAATTATCCTCATTCAAATTTTTTAAAAAATGTGATTTTGATTTTTGAAATTTACTGTATCATCTCAAATTTAATAATGGTCAAACCTGTAAAATTTGAAATTTACTGTATCATACTCTGGCCCTTTAAGAATTCAAATCCGACTATTCGGCACCTAATGCCTGTCGAATTACTGTATAAGTCAATGGGAGTGGTGCAGAGACCAATTTGGAGTTGTTTGTAGCCTGACATTCGAGTTTTTTTCAGAGAAAAAGTTCGAACCAAGTTTGGTCCAATTCAATTTGAATTTGATTTGAGTTTTCTAGTCGGTAAAATTCGTCCGAGTTTCACATATTCGGTTTTGTTAATAAATAGTCGAATATTCGAATTTTGAATTAAAAACTCACATGAATTTGAAATGCGACCCTTGATAAATGTGCCTCTAAATTACTAAGGTACAGGTATAGGATCCGTTATCCGGAAACCCGATATCCAGAAAGCTCAGAATTATGGAATGGCTGTCTCCCACAGACTCCATTTTATCCAAATAATCCAAATTTTTAAAAATGATTTCCTTTTTCTGTGTAATAATAAAACAGTCGCTTGTACTTGATCCCAACTAAGATATAATTAATTCTTATTGGAAGCAAAACCAGCCTATTGGCTTTATTTAATGTTTATATGATTTTGTAGAAGACTTATGGCATGAAGACCCAAATTACGGAAAGATCTGTTATCCGGAAAACCCCAGGTCCCGAGCATTCTGGATAACAGGTCCCATACCTGTACTCAGAAGTTAAGCATTTTGTTTAGTGGGACTATCAAAATTGGGTGCTGATCACGGCAATGGATGAGAAGCTCACCACAATTATCCTATGGTTGGATGCACTTAATCCCGAACTTAATCCCGAACTCCTTCCCAGGACTTTCCAATCAAGAAAAGGGTAAATAAGCAAGTATGCTTAGCCACTCTGTACTCTAACGCGGGTGCAAAAACCCCGAATCCGTAGCTAAGTAGGGGACACAGTCCGCAATCATCTGAATTCAGCAGAGCAACACCAATAGTTGGGGACTTCAGCCAGGATTAAACTAGTTTCAAATCATTTTCACACATTCGTAAAAAGCATCTGGCGTCAGACGCATTTTGTGCTGAGCACTTCCTCTGTGACTCGTCTTCCATTTAATCAGATGATGTATGATTCTGATTGGAGCAAACACACTATGGGGCCGATTCACGAAGGGTCGAATATCGAGGGTTAATTAACCCTCGATATTCGACTGGGAACTAAAATCATACGACTTCGAATATCGAAGTCGAACGATTTTGCGCAAATCCTGTGATCGATCGATCGAAGGATTTTTCGTTCGATCGAACGATTAAATCCTTCGAATCGAACGATTCGAAGGATTTTAATCCAACGATCGAACGAAAATCCTTCGATCAAAAAATCATAGGCAAGCCTATGGGGACCTTCCCCATAGGCTAACATTGACTTCGGTAGCTTTTAGCTGCCGAAGTAGGGGGTCGAAGTTTTTTTTAAAGGGACAGTACTTCGACTATCGAATGGTCGAATAGTCGAATGATTTTTACTTCTAATCGTTCGAATCGTTCGAATCGTTCGAATTCGATCGAATTCGATCGAATTTAAGCAATTCGATGGTCGAAGTACCCAAAAAATACTTCGAAATTCGAATTTTTTTTTATTCGAATCCTTCACCCGAAATTCGTGAATCGGCCCCCTATCCGTTAAAGCCTTGTCTTATTTATAGCAATTAAAGAGCATTGAGTGAGCAGGAGATGCTGGGGGAAATAAAGTCAAATTAATTTTTTTTTATTAATGAGAAATTATTTCAGAAGCATCAAAAATAATAAGAGAGTGATGGTTAGTAAAAAAAATACAGAAAACTATCTTAAACATCAATATGATGGACCCTTTCCCCAGACTGAATACAGACCCCTATATAACCTTTATTTCTACAACTTCAATTGACTCTTGGCATTTAGCGTTGTACATACCTGCGTTGGGATCATCGCACGGTCTTCCCCTAGGCAAGGCAGGAAAGTCAGCAATAAAAGATTTTTTTTTTAATATAGAAATATAATTGTTTTCAAGATCTCCTTTCAAACAGTTACTGTGTAGAATGAAAAGCCTGGGGAGATATTGTTAAAAGACTAAAACTATTTTTCAATGTAAACTGAACACTTTTGACTTGAAAGCTGTAGGACTGTTAATCATTAGGGATCTGGGGAAATATACACTGACATCTACATCTTTACAACAAATATAGTCGTGCAGCGCATAGGAATACAGCAGCCCCTTCCCATGGATGAAAAACCTTTGCACAAACATCTGCAAAGGGGAAGAAGGCAAATATAATGTTCTGGTCTAAATAATTCTTTATAATAAATTGGGTGAAAATTGAGTGTTGGGTGAAACTTTTATGTACAGGTATGGGATCTATTATCCAGAATGCTTGGGACCTGGGGTTTTCCAGATAATGGATCTTTCCGTAATTTGGATCTTCATATGTTAAGGGGCATATTTATCAAGGGTCTAATTTCGATCGAATTCTATTCAAAGTTTTTACCAAAAGAACTTCAATTTTTCAAAGTCCACCAACTGACTCCAGATGGGTTCTAGAGGTCCCCCATAGGCTAAAACAGAAATTCGGCAGGTTTTAGATGGTGATTGGTCGAAGTCGAATTTTTAAAGAGACAGTACATGATTAATTTCAATATTCAAATTTTCTAATTTTTTTTCAAATTTGAATCGACTTTGAACTATTCCCTAGTCCGAGTACACAAAAAATAGCTTGAAATTCAAATTTTTTGAATTCGAAAATTCACCTTGACCTTTGATAAATCTGCCCCTAAGTCTACTAGAAAATCATGTAAACATTAAAAAAAAAAATAGACTTTTGCTTCCAATACGATTAGATTAAAGAGATTCTGTCATGATTTTTATGATGTCGTTTTTATTTCTAAATGACACAGTTTACACTGCAAATAATTCACTGTACAATATAAAATGTCATTCCAGAAGCAGCAAGTGTATTTAGTTGTAATATTGGTGTGTAGGTGCATCTCAGCTCATTTTGCCTGGTCATGTGCTTTCAGAAAGAGCCAGCACTTTAGGATGGAACTGCTTTCTGGCAGCCTGTTGTTTCTCCTACTCAATGTAACTGAATGTGTCTCAGTGGGACCTGGATTTTACTATTGAGTGCTGTTCTTAGATCTACCAGGCAGCTGTTATCTTGTGTTAGGGAGCTGCTATGTGGTTACCTTCCCATTTTTCTGTTGTTAGGCTGCTGGGGGGGGGGATATGACTCCAACTTGCAGTACAGCAGTAAAGAGTGACTGAAGTTTATCAAAGCACAAGTCACATGACTGGGGGCAGCTGGGAAATTGACAATATGTCTAGCCCCATGTCAGATTTCAAAATTAAATATAAAGAAAAAATCTGTTTGCTCTTTTGAGAAATGGATTTCAGTGCAGAATTCTGCTGGAGTAGCACTATTAACTGGTGTGTTTTGAAAAAAATGTTTTTTCCCATGACAGCATTCCTTTAAAGTCAGAGGCAAGTCACTATAAGATGTTGACACATTGTACCAAAACATTCGCATGTTAATAATGATATTCACGTTGGTGTTTTCATTATTATTATGTTGGAATGCCTTTACCTTAATTATTGTTTGTTATGGTTCAGTAATTAAACAAAGATTAAACTTTTTTGTTACGTAAAAATGAGTAGCAACTCTATTACTATATGGGGCAAATTTATCATGGGTCGAATTTCAAAATTCGAAAAACTTCAAAATTCGAATTCAAAAAGACCAACCGAAAAAAAAATTTCGGGGCCGAATAGGTCCGGTTTTTGATCAAATAGGTCAGTTTTCAATTGAATTCAAATAAATGTAGTAATAGCGCATTCGAATTGTACTATTCGAAGTTTTTCCCCCCAAAAAAATTTGATTTTCTCAGTCTAAGTCCACCAATTGACTCCAAATAGGTTCTAGGAGGTTCCCCATAGGCTAAAACAGCAATTCGGCAGGTTTTAGATGGGGAATGGTTGAAGTCAAATTTTTAAAGAGACAGACCATGATAAATTTCAAAAATTCTTTCATTGGAATTGTCACTTCAACCTTCAAAGGTCGAATTGAAAATTTGAAAAAATGGAATTTCGAGTTAATTTTTGTGTACGTGAATAATGTAAATTCAAATTTCAAAATTTATCATCTTATCTTTATCAATCTGCCAAATTGCTGTTTTAGCCTATGGTGGACTTCCTAGAACCTATTTGGAGCCAATTGGTGGAAGTTTTTTTGGGAAAAACTTCGAATCGTACTATTCAAATGCTTTGATTCATACGATTCGAATTCCATCAAAAATTGACCTATTAGATCGAAAACTGACCTATTCGGTCAAAAACATCTTCTATTTAATTTTGGTTGGTCTTTTTGAATTTGAATTTCAAAGTTTTTCAGATTTGAAATTCGGCTCCTTGATAAATCTGCCCCTTAAAGTCTTATAGAATAGTTATTTTAATTCTTTCTTTCCAGGTTTTGTGCACAACCAAGAGCTGTTCACTTCGTCAATCATGCAGGACCAATCAAATTTGACATTTTCTTCAGGATCTCTGGATAATGAATGTTCCCCCATCAATCAACCAGAGGATGCAATGTTAGAGAAAACAGGTCCTGCCTCCTCATGTTTACATATGGTATGTGCATGTAGCCTGATGTATCATTCAGCTGGAGCTAAAAATGAGATGGAGAACTGTAGGTCAGATGTTGTAGACGTTCCCAACCATAATGAATCACTAATAAGTGGACTAATTTAAGTTCATACAATGTCATCTTTGTGTAATGCTTCTGCCTTCTGCAGATTGACCAGGTCCACTACCAAATATTGGGCCACATTCAATCAGTGAACAAAAGTCATCTCATGGTTTATCACATTAAAGCTCATGCTTGAGATTTAGGTTGAAGCTTTTCAAATTTTATTTGTTTTTTTTTCTCATAGACTTCAATAGGGTTTTACAGAAAACCCCAGGTCCTGAGCATTCTCAATAACATGTCCCCTGTATTTCTCATGGAAATGAAAATATTTTTTGCACCAATTAATAAGTTAAAGGGTCATCCAAGAAGCAGATAGCTCCTTTCAGCATCCCCAGTTGTTGCAGAGTTCCATAGCTCTATACCTGGTTGTTTGTAGGTGCCCTAAGGGCATTTTCAGATTGAAACTTTAGTTTGGTTCTAGGGGCCTTTACTGCTTAATGTTAGAAAGACCAGCTGGTTTAGGGTCAGATAGTGGGTGGATGATGCAGTGAATGACATAGGAGTTTTAGGATTGAATCTGTGCCACATGTGTATATATATATATATATAATCCAAGAGAATACCGGCACTCTTGAAAAAAGTCCAATAAATATATACAGGTATGGAACCTGTTATCCAGAATGCGTGGGACCTGGGGACCTTCCCGGATAATGGATCTTTCTGTAATTTGGATCTTCATACCTTTAGGGGCCGATTCACTAACTTCGAGTGAAGGATTCGAAGTAAAAAAACTTTGAATTTTTGTGCTCCAGTCCTCGACTATCGAATTGGCGTAAATTCGCCTGAGTAGAATGATTCGAATAGATCGAGCACAAAAACGCTGCGACTATTCGCCCATTCGATAGTCGAAGTAGTGTCTCTTTTAAAAATACTTCGACTGCCTACTTCGCCACCTAAAACCTACCGAATTGCTTTAAAAGCCTATGGGAAAGTCCCATAGGCTTGTTTTCCAAGTTTTTGATCGAATGAAAATCCTTCGATCGAATATTCGATCGAATGAAAATCCTTCGATCGAATATTCGATCGAGCGCCTATTCGCCTGGCGAATAGTCGCCAATTCGACTATTCCCCAGAGCGTAAATTCGCCCGAATTGTCTATTCGATTCTATTCCCCAGTCGAATTTCGAGGGATTTAACCCCTCGAAATTCGACCCTTGATGAATTTGCCCCTAAGTCTACTAGAAAATCATATAAACATGAAATAAACCCAATAGGCTGGTGTTGCTTCCAAGAAGGATTAATTATATTTTAGTTGGGATGAAGTACAAGCTACTGTTTTATTATTACACAGAAAAAGGGAATCAT
This sequence comes from Xenopus petersii, assembly GCA_038501925.1. Taxonomy (NCBI): domain Eukaryota; kingdom Metazoa; phylum Chordata; class Amphibia; order Anura; family Pipidae; genus Xenopus; species Xenopus petersii. The sequence goes on from CM076675.1 coordinate 4,391,658, forward strand.
TTTTAAAAATCGGGATTATTTGATTATAATGGAGTCTATGGGAGATGGCCTTTCCATAAGTCTGAACTTTCTAGATAATGGGTTTCCGGATAATGGATCCCATACCTGTACAGTATACACGTGTTTTTACTTTTTGGTTTGAAATGATTGATACTGAAAATTGAATTTGGACTAGGATTAGCAATGGGGTTTTATACACCTGATTTCCCTGGTCTGTAACTATCAAAATAGAAATACGTTTCTTTCCTGGAATGCAAGACGAGAGCTATTTAAAGGTTATAGTACATTGACTGCCTTGGGCATCTCTTGCCTGCAAGTTAACCTATACATTCAGCATTATTTTGGTTTCATTTCGCAGCTGAGTTATGATACATCGCACGGTTCCCTTTAAATGACCCCACTGTGATTTTATATCATTTGATGCAAGATAAGGAGTCTTAAATTAGAATTTAAGGAATGCAGTACTGCTTTGGGGTACTAAAGAAAAGACCTAAGTAAGCAACTTAGAAGCATCATTTTTTGGATAAGTATGCTACGGTTTATGTATAGGTGTTTTTGTGTGCTTAAAATAAGACTCCAGTACTCTAAGAATATATTAGTTTAGGTCAGGGATCCCAAACGTTTTGAACCCGTGAAGTAAAAAGAGTTGGGGAGCAACATAAGCATGAAAAATGTTCTTGGGTGCCAAATAAGGGTTGTGATTGATTTGGTAGCCCCTATGTGGATTGTCAACCTACATTGAGATTCTGTTTGGCAGTACAGCTGGTTTTTATGTAACCAAAACTTGCCTCCAAGCCTGAAATTCAAAAATAATCACCTGCTTTGAGGCCACTGGGAGAAACATCCAATGGGTTGGTGAGCAACATGTTGCTGAGGAGCTACTGGTTGGGGATCACTGGTTTAGGGTAAGTTTGACAAAACCAGTATTCTAATGAAGCTCAGTTGGTTCAAATCATAACTATTTAGTTCAGACCTGCTGGGCTGCTGGCCATTTGGCTTTTCTTTTATCCATAATTAAACCTGGCTGTCATTTTCAGATATCACCCTCTTTTGCATTACTACAAAAACTTCCATCCATTCTATGAGTTGAATCATATATAGCTCAATATAATACTTTCTTGTGCACATTGTAACATGTACCATAAAAGCTCACCAAAAGCTTCTCCAAACCAAAGTCCACCACACCACAAAAATGGCAGACGCACACATATGGTGGCTTTCCTTGCATTTACCCAATCAAACTTCTAGGACTCTCTTTGGCCCACCAAGAAGATTTGGCGTGCCTCTTTTGTTTGTGACTCATATAGAAACCACTTAGGTAGGGAAAATATAACATATTGTAAATTCTACTAGATTGAAACATGTATATACTACAAGAGAAGAGGAAATACATCTGATTAGGATCCATATGACCAACCAAATGATGCCTCACTTGGTCATTAACTGATTAATTGATACAAGTTACCCAAGTTCCTACTTTGGTAAATTCTATGAATAAAGCCATTATTTGAACATCGTTTCTGTAGATTAACCGATTTCATTTGGATACAACTGTGCATAACTTATTCAGTATGAAACATATTATCTGCATATATCTTACAGGACACCTATGGAAGCCACACAATTGACATCAACATTCAGGGGGAGAGAAAGAACTCAGATTCTTCCATGAGCCCCACTTTGTCACCTCCCCAAGAACACATCCAGATGGGATTCCCAAGCAAATCCTCCCCAAGAGAGTTATTCAGAAGGTATAGCTGTGATGACACAACAGAGAGGAGCTACAGCAATTTCATCAAGGACAGAAATCAGTTTCATCCATACAAGAGGCAGTTTAGTGATGTTTTCCCCAATACCCTCGATTCTCTCTCACTTTCGGAGAAGACATTGAAAGAAATAAACAGGATAGACACTTTTGAAGATGTATGTGCCCCGCCTGGTCCTGAATACATTGAGCCATTTGCCCCACATATGCCGGATATCTCAACAGAACAAGCATGGTGTAATTCAGTGCAGTACAACTCTACTCCTGATGAAGATTCCCAGCTTATGGTGAGATTGGACTTTTGATAGTGTCATTGTTGACGGTGCCTGAAATATAGAACAAATGGACAAAAGTCAAAAAGACTTTCATCCTAATATTAACCTACATTCTTGCCATCAGAACTGAGGCCCTTATTTATTATGTGGTTAAGAAGCCAACATAATTAAGAGACAGATGTATATCTTATTGGGGTCTTTGTCATCATTTATGGCCATATACATATAGACAACAGTAAATAAAAAATGATAGATGTCTTCTACAAACCTAAAGAATAGATCGCTATAGAGCTGTACTAGCTGAACAAGAATTCTTATGCCAAACAGACAAAATTTCACAATCCATCCTCATACTTCTGTGAATTCAGCCTGGACGTATAGTATTTCTCAATAATGTGGTATTTGAAAACATAGGGGCTGTTATAATTGGAAATGCTGCATTTTACCACAACGAGTTTATTAAAATAATTTACAGCTTTGAGCAATGGGTCATTTTGAAATGAAAGCAACTGCATTAAGCACTCAAATTCCATCCCATGCGGTGGTATTCAAGCTTAGCAGCAATGCTAAACTCTAGCACCCTCTGATTTGCTAAACCTATGGAATTAAGTCATAAAAAGAGCCATCACTTCGGGTAGAACCCTTGGGAATAGGTGCAAAGTGTTGGCAGGGAACATGTGTTTTTGCACTTTGCACCCTGCCCCTTTTAATGCAATGCATTGCAAGTTAATGGAGCCTTTTCCATGTTGTGACTAATTATTATTTCATTTTAAAAGTTTATGGGGTTTTTTTTTTTAATTTTATGTTTGTACTATTTTTAATACATGTTTCAAGTGTGTTAATGACATATTCCTTATTTATTGTTCTTCAAGGTGAGACTCCTTAATTGTCTGACACCATGTAAATCTCTTTAGTGCTTTGCAGCCGGCACTGGACTCTGCTGGTGGATAATGACGATTCTGGTGTTTTCCTTGTTTTTGCATCTTTTGGGGCAAGTATTAGGGATTTCTGCTGTGACGGGTGCATGCTGGTGGAGGAGAATGAAATGTTCTGTTGCTCCTGGACTTAATATTAATAGACTTTTGGCTTTGTTTAACCTGACATAAAAACAACCAACTAACTTAAAGTTACCATTTAGAGAGTAAATATAAGCAATTAACTTAAAGCGACCTGCAGAGAATGATATTCTGAGAAAATGTTCTTCAGTTTGGCATTATGCTTGGGTCAATTTGACACGACATCTTGGATCAATGAGCCTACATATTGAATAGCAAAAATCCTTTGCAAACTTCCCTGGATGATGTCTCTCTGCAAGATATTAAAAAGTTAAAGGGATACTGTCATGGGAAAAAAAAAATTTCAAAATGAATCAGTTAATAGTGCTGCTCCAGCAGAATTCTGCACTGAAATCCATTTCTCAAATGATCAAACAGATTTTTTTTATATTCAATTTTGAAATCTGACATGGGGCTAGACATATTGTCAGTTTCCCAGCTGCCCCAAGTCATGTGACTTGTGCTCTGATAAACTTCAGTCACTCTTTACTGCTGTACTGCAAGTTGGAGTGATATCACCCCCTCCCTTTCCCTCCAGCAGCCTAACAACAGAGGAATGGGAAGGTAACCAGATAGCAGCTCCCTAACACAAGATAACAGCTGCCTGGTAGATCTAAGAACAGCACTCAATAGTAAAAACCCATGTCCCACTGAGACACATTCAGTTACATTGAGAAGGAAAAACAGTATCCTGCCAGAAAGCATTTCTCTCCTAAAGTGCATGCACAAGTCACATGAACAGGGGCAGCTGGGAAATTGACAATATGTCAAGCCCCATGTCAGATTTCAAAATTGAATATAAAAAAATCTGTTTGCTCTTTTGAGAAATGGATTTCAGTGCAGAATTCTGCTGGAGTAGCACTATTAACTGATTCATTTTGAAATTTTGAGCCTATGATGAAGAGGCAGATTCACTAACTTCGAGTGAAGGATTCGAATGAAAAAAACTTCGAATTTCGAAGTTTTTTTTGGGTACTTCGACCATCGAATTGGTTAAATTCGTTTGAATTCGATCTAAGTCGAACGAAATCGAACGATTCGAAGTAAAAATCGTTCGACTATTCGACCATTCGATAGTCGAAGTACTTTCCCTTTAAAAAAAACTTCGACCCCCTACTTCGGCAGATAAAACCTACCGAAGTCAATGTTAGCCTATGGGGAAGGTCCCCATAGGCTTGCTAAGCTTTTTTTGATCGAAGGATATTCATTAGATCGTTTGATTAAAATCCTTCGAATTGTTCGATTCGAAGGATTTAATCGTTCGATCGAACGAAAAATCCTTAGTTCGTTCGATCGAACGTTTAGCGCTAAATCCTTCGACTTCGATATTCGAAGTCGAAGGATTTCAATTCGAGGGTCGAATTTCGAAGTATTTTTAACTTCGAAATTCGACCCTTAGTGAATCTGCCCCCAAGTGTCCTGTGTGGACACGAAACGCGTCAGGCTTTTATTTTTTATACAAGATGCAATAAAACTTTTTTGTACTACTTTACAAATATTTTGAGACTCCTGGATTCTACTTAATTTGATCATATTTTTTTGGGGGGTATCGGAGTAGTGCCAGCTCTATTTTTCTGGTTTTGCATCTATTAACTGATGCGTTTTGAAAAAAACATGTTTCCCTGATGACAGGATCCCTTTAATGTTAAGCTAAACCTTCCAGCAATTAGTTCCTAATGGCAATGCTTGTTGCAATCTCTCCCTGCGCTGTTATTTTCTGCTTACACTCTTCAAACCACTTTGGCTTCTGTATAACAAATCCAAGGCAAATATTTTGTTCCCTACAACAAAATAATTTTACAGGGAATATCTTATTTCTTATTACTTTTCTGACACACAATGGATCAAGATGTTCTTCTCCTTTTCCAGCACTAACAGTATCAATGAATGCCTCAAATGGAAAGCAAAATTATTATAAAGTGGTCATCAAATGATAACATACAATAGCTATAGTGCTGCATTATTGTTAAGGACAGGGGAAGCAGAATTCTGCAGCGGGGATACTGTCATGGGAAAAAAAAATACAAAATGAATCAGTTAATAGGGCTGCTCCAGCAGAATTCTGCACTGAAATCCATTTCTCAAAAGAGCAAACAGATTTTTTAATATTCAATTTTGAAATCTGACATGGGGCTAGACATATTGTCAATTTCCCAGCTGCCCCAAGTCATGTGACTTGTGTAGGGATACACCGAATCCACTATTTTGGATTCGGCCGAACCCCCCGAATCCTTCTTGAAAGATTTGACAGAATCCAAATCCTAATTAGCATATGCAAATTAGGGATGGGAAGGGGAGAATATGTTTTATTCCCTTGTTTTGTGACAAAAAGTCACGCAATTTCCCTCCTACCCCTAATTTGCATATGCAAATTAGGATTCAGTTCGGCCTGGCAGAAGGATTCGGCCGAATCCGAATCCTACTGAAAAAGGCTGAATCCCGAACCGAATCCTGGATTCAGTGCATCCCTAGACTTGTGCTCTGATAAACTTCAGTCACTCTTTACTGCTGTACTGCAAGTTGGAGTGATATCACTCCCCCCAGCAGCCAAACAAAAGAACAATGGGAAGGTAACCAGATAGCAGCTCTCTAACTCAAGATAACAGCTGCCTGGTAGATCTAAGAACAACACTCAATAGTAAAATCCAGGTCCCACTGAGAAACATTCAGTTACATTGAGAAGGAAAAACAGCAGCCTGCCAGAAAGCATTTCTCTCCTAAAGTGCAGGCACAAGTCACATGACCAGGGGCAGCTGGGAAATTGACAAAATGTTTAGCCCCATGTCAGATTTCAAAATTGAATATAAAGAAAACTGTTTTGAGAAACGGATTTCAGTGCAGAATTCTGCTGGAGCAGCACTATTAACTGATGTGTTTTGGGGAAAAAAACATGTTTTTCGATGACAGTATCCCTTTAACAAATAAATACAGTGCGCTGTTTTGGACCTCAAGGAAAAACAACTAAACTATAGGTGATTTCTTTGAAGTTTCAAACAATATTCTTATTTCGCAATCATTGCATCATTCTTAGGTCATTTCTTGAAAAAAAACATTAGTGCTAGTGATAAATAACACTGAATATGTGAATGCTGATCCATTTTAATTGGATAAAGCCATTTCATATCAGAACATAAACACTGGCATTAGAATTCATATGCACCAATGGAATAGTGACAGCCCATACTTGGGCCACTGTAGAGAGAATTAATCAAATAACATATGGTGATATGTGGATTTTTTTCTTCTTTAAACAGTTGGGCTCGGTAGTCAAAATAAAGTCTTCGGCTATGGGCCAGCAGGAAAAAGAGCAAAGATTGTACTGGTCTCAGACACAGCAGCTATACTGTACCCCACAATCATTTCCACAGGTAAACCTTCTTATATATGAATATATATTTATACACATCAGTAACTATAGAGGAAGCAGACCTGCTGTTTGCTCTGTATTACCATGAGGGAATCACACAAAATCACCAGTGATAAGCGATTTTGGTTTACCCATACGAGCAGGGCCGCCATCAGGGGGGGACAGGGGGGACAAGCGTACCGGGCCCGGGCATGAAGGGGGGCCCGGCAGCGCTGCATTTTTTGAAGATCCGGGCCCCCCTTACGAGCGCCCGAGCCGTACGTCTTGCCTCTGTGCTGCCGAATGCGGAAGTGCCGAAAAGCTGAAGCCGATGCGCCGAAAAGACCCGAAGTCACGGAAAAAGCCGAAGTCACGAAGCGCCGAAAAGACCCGAAGTCACGAAAACAGCCGAAGCCGAAGTCCTGAAGCAGCGCAAAGACCCGAAGTCACGAAAACAGCCGAAGCCGAAGTCCTGAAGCCGTGAAAAGACCCGAAGTCACGAAAGGAGGTGAAGTTGAAGTACTGAAGCCGAGAGTTCAATTCTACTGAACACCAGTTTGTGTATTTTTTTTTTTTTTAAAGGAATAGTTCAGTGTGAAAATAAAAACTGGGTAAATAGATAGGCTGTGCAAAATAAAAAATGTTTCTAATATAGTTAGTTAGCCAAAAATGTAATATATAAAGGCTGGAGTGAACAGACGTCTAATAAAACAGCCAGAATCCAACTTCCTGCTTTTCAGCTCTATAAATCTGAGTTAGTCAGTGACTTGAAGGGGGGCCACATGGTACATTTCTGTTCAGTGAGTTTGCAATTGATCCTCAGCATTCAGCTCAGATTCAAAAGCAACAGAAATGACCCATGTGGCCCTCCCTCAAGTCACTGATTGGTTACTGCCTGGTAGCCAGGGTAACCAGTCAGTGTAAACCAAGAGAGCTGAAAAGCAGGAAGTAGTGATCTGACTGACATAATATACATCAAATCACTCCAGCCTTTATACATTCCATTTTTGGCTAACTAACTATATTATAAACATTTTTTTATTTTGCACAGCCTGTCTATTTACACAGTTTTTATTTTTACACTGAACAATTCCTTTAATCTCCTGGCCACCAATGTATTATTTTAATATTCTATAGGCCCCTGCAACCAATCTTTTTTTTTAAAACATGTTTTTTTGGGGCCCCAATTTTTTTTTTAACTCGTAAGGGGCCCCTGACGCCAATGTTTTTTTTTTTTTTTCAAATTTTTTTTTTTTTTTTTCAAATTTTTTTTGGGGCCCCAATTTGTTTTTAACTTGTAAGGGGGCCCCTGCCGCCAATGTTTTTTTTTTTCAAAAAAATTTTTTTTTTTTCCTCAAATTTTTTTTTGGGGCCCCAATTTGTTTTTAACTTATAAGGGGGCCCCTGCCGCCAATGTTTTTTTTTTTTTCAAAAAAATTTTTTTTTTTTCCTCAAATTTTTTTTTGGGGCCCCAATTTGTTTTTAACTTATAAGGGGGCCCCTGCCGCCAATGTTTTTTTTTTTTTCAAAAAAATTTTTTTTTTTTTTTAATTTTTTTTTGGGGCCCCAATTTGTTTTTAACTTGTAAGGGGGCCCCTGCCGCCAATGTTTTTTTTTTTTTTTTTTTTTTTAATTTTTTTTTTTTTAATTTTTTTTTTGGGGCCCCAATTTGTTTTTAACTTGTAAGGGGGCCCCTGCCACCAGTTTTTTTTTTTTTTCAAATTTTTTTTTGGGGCCCCAATTTGTTTTTAACTTATAAGGGGGCCCCTGCCACCAATGTTTGTTTATTTTTTAGTTTTTTTTACATTTTTTTTATTGGGGCCCCAAGTTTTTTTTAACTTATAAGGGGGCCCCTGCCACCAATGTTTTTTTTAAAAAAAAAAAATTTTAATTTTTTTTTTTTTGGGGCCCCAATTTTTTATAAGGGGACCCTGACCATCAATAGCTTTTTACAACTTGTGTGGGGGGGTTACTTTTTTAGCGCTGATGTCTGTGTGGTCTTTTAACTGCGATGTGGAGTGGGCGGGAAATGGGGTGGAGCTTGGTCGTCAGTGTGGGCGGGGCCCAGGGGGCCCCAAAAATTTTGTTGTACGGGGCCCCGTGATTTCTAATGGCGGCCCTGCATACGAGACCCAGAATAACATTTTTGCAGGGGGGCTACAGAGTTATGCCATTGGTATGTACGTATATTAGATGGCTAAACATGATGATTGAATTGAAGAGTCCAAACCAGCTGTTTTGCCTTATAAAATAATCCTACTGGTGTGTTATCTACTGCCTCTAGTAAAGGTAAGAAGCGGTACTGCAAGTGGCAAAGCTATCAGGTCTATATTTGCTCAAGATTATTGGAAACTGTGGGGCAAATTCACTAAGAATCGTAGTTGCGCCAGGCGCAAATTCGCCGCACTTCGCCACACTTCGCCACACTTCGCCGCACTTCGCCGCACTTCGCCAGGCGTATTTTCGCCAACGCTCCGCAAATTCACTAAAATCCGAAGTTGCGCACAGGGGTAGCGTAAGTTTGCGAAGTTGCGCTAGCGTTAATTCGCCAAGCGAAGCGAAGTTTCGCTAGCGATGGTTCATTTGCATACGGCGCCAAATTCAAATTTCAATAGAGGAACACGTATCAGCACTACAAATGCCTAGAAAACCTTCAAATCAGCAAATAAAAATGTTATTTTGCCCTACACATGTGCCCACTGTCTAGGTAAGTTGCCATGAGTCAGGAAATGTAGGGGGGAAGGAGGGGAGCCCCAAAAAATTTTTCGATCTTTTTCAGCCTATCACCCATCATGTAGAAAACACGCGGGCGTTTTTTGGGATTTAGAAAAAAATTTGACTTTTTGTGAAACAATCCCTATCTACTCTATTGCGCTTCGCCAGGTCTGAGGTGGCGAAGGAAGTCTAGCGTAAAAGGTAGCGTTCAGTACACTGCGCAAGTTAGTGAATTTGCGTAGTTACGTCACTAGCGAAAATTCGCCTGGCGTAAGGGTGCGAAGTAACACTAGCGAAACTACGCCAGCGTTCGTTAGTGAATTTGCGCAGTAACGAAAAGTGCCAAATGCTAGCGAATTAACGCTAGCGTTCGGCGCTTTGGCGCTTAGTGAATTTGCGCCTGTGTGTTCAACATACCAGACATGACTGTAATTAGAGGGCAAATATCAACATTAGATAAACAATATGGGGTAAATTTATCAAAAAATGAAGTTCCGCCACTAGAGTGAAATTCCGCCACTCTCCATTCATTTCTATGGGATTTTTATAGGCGTATTTATCAAAGGGTGAACTTTCACTTTCACCCATTGATAAATACGCCTTTCAAAATCCCATAGAAATGAATGGAGAGCTGTGGAATTTCACTCTAGTGGCAGAACTTCACTATTAACTTCACTCTTTGATAAATATACCCCTTTGTTTCACAGGTATGGGACTTGTTATTCAGAATGCTCGCGAGACACTGGATAGCAAATCTTTGCATAATTTGGATCTTCACACCTTAAGGGGCACATTTACTAAGCTCAAGTGAAGGATTCGAATGAAAAAAACTTTGAATTTCGACGATTTTTTTTTGGCTACTTCAACCCTCGAATTGGCTACTTCGACCTTCGACTACGACTTTGAATCGAACGATTCGAACTAAAAATCGTTCGACTATTCGACTATTCGATAGTCGAAGTACTGTCTCTTTAAAAAAAACTTTGGCACCTACTTCGGCACCTAAAACCTAACCAGCAGCAATATTAGCCTATGGGGAAGGTCCCCATAGGCTTTCCTAGCAATTTGGGATCGAAGGAAAATCGTTCGATCGATGAATTAAAATCCTTCAAATCTTTTGATTCAAAGGATTTAATCGTTTGATTGAAAGGATTTAATCGTTTGATCGAATGATTTTTCCTTTGATCGATCGAATTGCAGTAAATCCTTCGACTTCGATATACAAAGTCAAAGGATTCGATGGTCGAATATCGAGGGTTAATTAACCCTCGATATTCGACCAATAGTAAATGTGCCCCTAAGTCTTCTAGAAAATCATATAAACTTTAAGGGGCCGATTCATGAAGGGTCAAATATCGAGGGTTAATTAACCCTCGATATTCGACTAGGAACTAAAATCGTTCGACTTCGAATATCGAAGTTGACCGATTTTGCGCAAATCCTGCGATCGATCGATCGAAGGATTTTTCATTCGATCGAACGATTAAATCCTTCGAATCGAACGATTCGAAGGATTTTAATCCAACGATCGAAGGAAAATCCTTCGATCAAAAAATCTCAGGCAAGCCTATGGGGACCTTCCCCATAGGCTAACATTGACTTCGGTAGCTTTCGAAGTAGGGGGTCGAAGTTTTTCTTAAAGGGACAGTACTTCGACTATCGAATGGTCGAATAGTCGAATGATTTTTAGTTCGAATCGTTCGATTTTCGTAGTCGAAGGTCGAAGTAGCCCATTCGATGGTCGAAGTAGCGCAAAAAAACTTCGAAATTCGAATTTAGTGAATCGGCCCCTAAATAAAGCCAATAGGCTGGTTTTGCCTCCAATAAGGATTAATTATATCTTAGTTGGGATCAAGTACAAGCGACTGTTTTATTATTCAAAAATGAACGCACACTCTATGGACTTCCAGACAGCAGTGAGGATTAAAACCAGTTTTATATCATTGACATATTCCCTTGGGTGAGTGAACCATATGAATGAGAAGTCGTTAAAGGTTGCTTTAATTGATTTTTTGAATATTAAGAGAGCATGAAAATTAACGGCATGAATGTAATTTGTAGCAACTGAAAATCTGATATTAGGGTTGGCGCATCCTTGTACTCTGTATGTATTAAGTGACTGTTTTTTTATTACAGAGAAAAATATTTAGCTTATTTGGATAAAATGGAGTCCATGGGAGACTAGCTTTCCGTAATTTGGAGCTTTCTGGATCTGGGTTTCCAGATAACGGATCCCATACCTGTACTATAAAAATATATATAATATACAGGAATGCAATATAAAGTATGTGCATACTACATAGTAGAGAGTCGTTGCCTTTCTTTTTGCATTTCTTGTCGCTCCTGCCTGGCAGTTGAATTATTTTAACATATAATTTAATAGTACAAATACATTTCAAGAACTGAATCCTAACCCTCTGGGCATTGTTTAGAAAGTGAAATACCTATTATATACCTTAAATGTATTTCTATAATGAAAATCAGTAAAATGAGGTGTCTCCCCTGCTGCTGCACATGCCAGATATATTACTATATTACTATATTACTATATTACTATATTACTATATTACTATATTACTATATTACAGCTGTACTTTCTCTGAGACTGTAGGAATAACACAGACAAGCTGCAACATGCTCACATCTCATTACCTCCTTTATTTAACTACCTACAGACTGGCCAGCTCACAACTGTCACCCTTCCCCACGTTTCTAGACCTTTCTGCCTGACTGTCACAAATGTTGGGGTTTAAGAGCCGTTGTATAAAATCTTTATGTGCCACGTCCATCTGTCATGACCCTGTGTAATAGAAATTGCTCATATGATATTGCTGAAAGAATAAGTAACAGCAGATCTTGTTTTGTCCATGAGTCCACTTACTAGTGACACATCCAGCCTAGAACTTACAAAATAATTGCTTACTTGCAAAATAATACATTAGACACATCTTCACAGCTGGAAAAAGTTGGAACAATCACTGTGTACCAATTTGTGGCAATAAACATTTTTTGAGCAGCTTCAGTGCCTTATTTTCGTACGCTATTTTTGGGTGTACCAATTTGTTAGCTTCCCCAATAGCCCTAATTACTTGGGTATGTATCATTGGCAGATGCCTTACAAGTTTGACTCCAGTGATTTGATGTTTCCTTGTCCTACAGCTTGCTTGAAGTACACGCTGGCCTACAGTTTGTTAGACCTACTTCTTGATTGAAGGACAGACTGACTTACACCCTCCCTGACTTCCAGTATACCTGAAGGACAAGTTGACCAGACTGCTCACAGTTTGCTTAAAAAACAGACTGACTTACAGCTTGCTTGACCTGAAAACCTTCTTGATCTACAGCTTGCTTTAAGGATACGAATACATGCAGCATAATTGAATGTCAACTTCTTTAAAGGACAGACTGACATATCATATTTTGATATTATCCACTGTTACTATAGACACCATCTCTCCCTACTATACCTGCTATCCCACAGTCACACTCCCTTCCCAGAGACTATTATCCACTGTTACTATAGGCATCATCTCTCCCTACTATACCTGCTATCCCACAGTCACACTCCCTTCCCAGAGACTATTATCCACTGTTACTATAGACACCATCTCTCCCTACTATACCTGCTATCCCACAGTCACACTCCCTTCCCAGAGACTATTATCCACTGTTACTATAGGCACCATCTCTCCCTACTATACCTGCTATCCCACAGTCACACTCCCTTCCCAGAGACGATTATACACTGTTACTATAGGCACCATCTCTCCCTACTATACCTGCTATCCCACAGTCACACTCCCTTCCCAGAGACGATTATACACTGTTACTATAGGCACCATCTCTCCCTACTATACCTGCTATCCCACAGTCACACTCCCTTCCCAGAGACTATTATCCCACTGTTACTATAGGCACCATCTCTCCCTACTATACCTGCTATCCCACAGTCACACTCCCTTCCCAGAGACTATTATCCACTGTTACTATAGGCACCATCTCTCCCTACTATACCTGCTATCCAACAGTCACATTACCTTCCCAGAGACTATTATCCACTGTTACTATAGGCACCATCTCTCCCTACTATACCTGCTATCTCACAGTCACACTCCCTTCCCAGAGACTATTATCCACTGTTACTATAGACACATCTCTCCCTACTATACCTGCTATCCCACAGTCACACTCCCTTCCCAGAGACTATTATCCACTGTTACTATAGGCACCATCTCTCCCTACTATACCTGCTATCCCACAGTCACACTCCCTTCCCAGAGACGATTATACACTGTTACTATAGGCACCATCTCTCCCTACTATACCTGCTATCCCACAGTCACACTCCCTTCCCAGAGACGATTATACACTGTTACTATAGGCACCATCTCTCCCTACTATACCTGCTATCCCACAGTCACACTCCCTTCCCAGAGACTATTATCCACTGTTACTATAGACACCATCTCTCCCTACTATACCTGCTATCCCACAGTCACACTCCCTTCCAGAGACTATTATCCACTGTTACTATAGGCACCACCTCTCCCTACTATACCTGCTATCCCACAGTCACACTCCCTTCCCAGAGACTATTATCCCACTGTTACTATAGGCACCATCTCTCCCTACTATACCTGCTATCCCACAGTCACACTCCCTTCCCAGAGACTATTATCCACTGTTACTATAGGCACCATCTCTCCCTACTATACCTGCTATCCCACAGTCACATTACCTTCCCAGAGACTATTATCCACTGTTACTATAGGCACCATCTCTCCCTACTATACCTGCTATCTCACAGTCACACTCCCTTCCCAGAGACTATTATCCACTGTTACTATAGACACCATTTCTCCCTACTATACCTGCTATCCCACAGTCACACTCCCTTCCCAGAGACTATTATCCACTGTTACTATAGGCACCATCTCTCCCTACTATACCTGCTATCCCACACTCCCTTCCCTTAAGCTATTATCCCCACTGCTACTATAGGCACCATAATTGGTAGATTTAGGGGCCAATTCATTAAATTCGAGTGAAGGATTCGAAGTAAAAAAAAACTTCGAATTTCGAAGTTTTTTTTGGGCTACTTCGACCATCGAATGGGCTACTTCGACCTTCGACTACGACTACAACTTTGAATCGAAGGATTCGAACTAAAAATCGTTCGACTATTCGACCATTCGATAGTCGAAGTACTGTCTCTTTAAAAAAAACTTCGACCCCCTAGTTCGGCAGATAAAAGCTACCGAAGTCAATGTTAGCTTATGGGGAAGGTCCCCATAGGCTTGCCTAAGTTTTTTTGATCGAAGGATATTCCTTCGATCGTTGGATTAAAATCCTTCGAATCGTTCGATTCGAAGGAATAATTTTCTGCGCTAAATCCTTCGACTTCGATATTCGAAGTCGAAGGATTAACCCTCGATATTCGACCCTTGATACATCTGCCCCTAAGACTGCATTTGACATATGGCCATACTTACTTAGGCCTTCCCTGTTGCACCCACACCCCCAAGAGATCTCGGGTTTCCAAATTACTCTGTATTCTTATTACTAAAAATGCCCTTATTTTAGAAGACCATAATGTGAAATCATTACCTCGCACTGGCTACACTGTGGCTTTATTCCAATATGTATATACTGTAGAAAATATCTGCTTAGGCATCAGAAAATGACTTATTACATGTGCTTGGCAGTGTTTCAAACAAGATCATAAAACATGTTCTAGTATTTAAGAAAAGTCTTTACATGTGCTCTCAAGTCTGTACATTAGAAACCCAATTTCGTGGAATAACTGAACAAATGGTAACATTTACGAGCCTGTGAAATGTCTCTTGATGAAGAAGCTAAATGACTCATTAATACAGGTTTCAAATATGTTTGCTGGAATTTAATAGAGAGATATCACTCACAGCAAAAGCCAACGCTTGATACACATGGGCTTTGTTACTCAGGTTTGCCGTATGGCAGATATTCATGTTACTTTGCCAATGATGTTGGTCTGCCCTTCAGATCTGAACCCACAAGCAGATAATACTGGTGAATAATGCAGTAATAATGTCCTAGAAAAACATGGTTATATAATAGCTATATTAATAATGAGTTATAGCTTTGGTATTACTGACTTGTTATATGTTTTGTTGTATTGTACTCCTAAATGACAAAAGTAGACACAGTGAAAGCCATATGGTGTGAGCCCCAAAAAAAACTCCGATATCCATCGTCCTGCCCACTTCCCTCCCAGCCTCTACCCCACCCATGCCCCACTTCAACCCGCCCATGCCCCACTTCAACCCACCCATGCCCAACTTCAACCCGCCCATGCCCCACTTCAACCCGCCCATGCCCCACTTCAACCCGCCCATGCCCCACTTCAACCCGCCCATGCCCCACTTCAACCCACCCATGCCCAACTTCAACCCGCCCATGCCCCACTTCAACCCACCCATGCCCAACTTCAACCCGCCCATGCCCCACTTCAACCCGCCCATGCCCAACCCTGACTCCACCCACATCCCACCCAACTCCACTAACTCCCATCAATTTGCTTCGCCCATCCTCGACGGTAAGAGAGAGCGGCTGGGGAGGAGGGTTTTTTATTGGCTATTGAGGAAGCAGACCCCACAGTCCGGGTCCCCCTGCGACTACGAGGTTTGCGTCCTCTATAATTACGCCACTGGCAATTGGCTATATTTCTATATACTGCACATACATAGTTTTCAAACAAAGATTTCAAAGGAGCAAAAAACCCATTTCACTACAAAGTTATAATTGTATTGTTATTGTTACTTTTTTTGATGATTGGAGTATTAATATAGATACAGATAATCCCTTCCTTGTGGTGGTTCCCAAAGTGATTTCCAAATTATTTCCAAATATCTAATGGGACAAATTTTAAGAAAATAGCAGTGCTTATCACCTCTTCACTCAAAGTGATAAACTAAGGCATATTTATGTGCCAAGAAATTGCTGCTTCTTTTAAGTGCTGGGAACCAACCCTCACTTGATTAGACAATAACAGAAAGTGCCCACAAATATACCACTGAAGGGCAAAGACACAAGCTGCAATTCGTGGAGATCAGTTGCCCGGATGAGAAGTATCCTCTTCTTCAAGGACAACTTTACACTTATATTAGAAAAACGGTTACAAATAGAAAGTGATTGGGAAAAGTCTTTATTTCTGGGGAACAATCTGAAAACAACTGAACTGAAAAAAGTGTTTGGAAGGCAGGCCCGGATTTGTGGAAAGGCCACCTAGGCCCGGGCCTAGGGCGGCAGGATTTTAGGGGGGCGGCATGCTGCCCTACTACACCCACATTGGTTCAAAAAATACTGGGGATGTACTGGAGTAAATTTCCCATGCCACAATCCCTGTTGCTCTGGTCCAGATGATGAAAATATGCAAGAAAAAAGGGGAGGGGACAGGGGCGACGAACGCCAGTGGGCCTTGGGGCGCCCACTATATAAATCCGGCCCTGTTGGAAGGTGAAGATCCCCTTTAAGCTTAAAGCATTAGTACAGGTGTGATGAAAATGTTGCTTTTGGGAAGATACTCTGCTGGAAGACATGTTATGTGTGGATGTGGCACCAATTTGATATTCTAAACAAGGAAATTGTGACTCTTTGCACTGTTGTCAGAATAGGAAGAAGAAATAAAACTGTAATTGCACGAAGCATCTGTACTTATGTAGGAGTGGCTGTTGAACAGGCATTTCCATGTAAGACGGTAGATGTAGAGAATGTTTATGTCTGTGTTCTTTTTGAGATGGAAAGATGATTGCTAAATGAGCTTGTGTGTGTGTGTTATTTACTGATTTTCCTTTCTATATTTTAGTATTCCACTGGGGGAAGTTACCCGGTGTCCTACATTTCCACAGCTCAATACCCTTACCAAAGGATCGCACCTCAAGCGAGCATGGAAACCCAGCAGCCCCTCTATCCAAAGCCAATCTATTCCTACAGGTAATCGCTTTCTGTGCCGTAGAAGACACATGAATGGTTAAATGCTACGTTTTTCAAAATGGATTTGCCCAGTGCTCCAAAATTTATGTCTACATTTTAAACATAAGAAAGATTGGTGAACAATTGGTGATTTGTGATAAGTTAGGGGCCGATTCACGAAGGGTCGAATATCGAGGGTTAATTAACCCTCGATATTCGACTGGGAATTTCAATCCTTCGAATTCGAATATCGAATTCGAAAGATTTAGCGCTAAAAATTCGATCGATTGATCAAAGGATTTTTCATTCGATCGAACAATTAAATCCTTCGAATCGTTCGATTCGAAGGATTTTAATAAAACGATCGAATGAATATCCTTCGATGAAAAAAACTTTAGCAAGCCTATGGGGACCTTCCCCATAGGCTAACATTGAGTTCGGTAGCTTTTAGCTGCCGAACTAGGGGATCGAATTTTTTTTTAAAGAGACAGTACTTCGACTATCGAATGGTCGAATAGTCGAACGATTTTTAATTCTAATCGTTCGAATTCGATCGAATTTAACCAATTCGATGGTCGAAGTACCCAAAAAATACTTCGAAATTCGAATTTTTTTTCATTCGAACCCTTCACTCGAATTTCGTGAATCGGCCCCTTAATGTCTGATCAGTCAAGGTGCATTGAATATGTTTCTTTAAACATGTCGCTCTTTAGCGAGTGCCATGCACCAGTTTGTCGGTTGCTTTGGCACATCAAGAACTGACATAATTAGTTCTCAAAGAGAATGTTGCATTATGGGGGGGAAATCAAGCAATGCGCCCAATCCTGTATTCAGCTGAAGATTCAGTCGAAATTCAAACCTTTAACAGCAGGATTTGAGGAAATCCAAAAGCCTAACTGAACCAAATTCAGAGCTTTGAAAATGATGTGATTAAAGGAGAATTTAACCCTTACCCTACACAAACCCCTCTCCCTCCTCCCCCCCCCCAGCCTAAGTATTACCCCGGGCAAATGCCCCTAACATTTTACTTACCCCTCAGTGCAGATTCAGGTATCGGAGTTCAAGGGCGTCATCTTTTTATCTTCGGAATGAGACCGACATGTCGGCGCATGCGCAGTTGGAGCAATTTTCCGTCTCGCGACAACTGCACATGCGCCGAAACTCATTGCCGAAGTGCCAGTCCCATTACAAAGATTACAGAAGCGGCTGAAGATAATGCTGTGAACTCCCCTGAAACTGCACCGAGGGGTAAGTAAAACATTAGGGACATTTGCCCTGGGTAACACTTAGGGGCCGATTCACTAAATTCAAGTGAAGGATTCGAAGTAAAAAAACGTCGAATTTTGAAGTATTTTTTGGGTTACTTCGACCATCGAATGGGCTACTTCGACCTTCGACTACGACTTTGAATCGAAGGATTCGAACTAAAAATCGTTCGACTATTCGACCATTCGATAGTCGAAGTACTGTCTCTTTAAAAAAAACTTCGACCCCCCTAGTTCGGCAGCTAAAAGCTACCGAAGTCAATGTTAGCCTATGGGGAAGGTCCCCATCGAAGGATTTAATTGTTCGATCGAAGGAATAATCCTTCGATCGTATGATCGCAGTATTTGCGCTAAATCCTTCGACTTTGATATTCGAAGTCGAAGGATTTCAATTCCTAGTCGAATATCGAGGGTTAATTAACCCTCGATATTCGACCCTTAATGAATCAGCCCCTTAGTATGGGAGGAGGGGTGAAAGGGTCTATGTAGGGTAGGGGGTAGGGGTTTTTTTAACTTTAGGGTTGAATTCTCCTTTAAGGGTGTAAAAAAGTTTTTATAAAGCACAAGGACAGAAAAAAAAAAAAGGTATTTAGGGTGTAGATATAAAAAAGCCAAATGCTGCAGTCAAAGGAAAATGGCAAATGTGGAGTAGTTGACTACAGAAATACTTCAGTGTAGGGATGCACCAAATCCACTATTTTGGATTCTGCCCGAACCCCCAAATCCTTTGCGAAAGATTCGGCCAAACACCAAACTGAATCCTAATTTGCATATGAAAATTAGGGGTGGGAAGGGTAAAAAAAGTCATGTGATTTCCCTCCCTGCCCCTAATTTGCAGATGCAAATTAGGATTTGGTTCGGCCGAGCAGAAGGTTCAGCCTCCTGAATCCTGGATTCTGTGCATCCCTACTTCAGTGACTGGCATATGTAATATACAGCAATTTCTAAAACTAAGAATTTGTGAGAAAATTGCAGTTAGGTGTTTCTTGTCCAAAATTAAATTCTGTTTATATTATTGCTGAAAAAATTGTTTATTTCTGTAAGCCGCACACACACGTATCAGCGTTCATTCTGTTGGCTGCACATTTGCCATAACAATGATCTAAGGCAGAAGTGCAGTTTACTAATGTCGTTTTTTTATTTTGCCTCTGGGTTTTTTGGCCTAAAAGCGTTTGACTGTCATTTAGTAAAATCTTAGTTTCTTTTCACTAGTCTATAAAAATAAATTCTATTAAAAATAGGGATGCACCGAATCCACTATTTTGGATTCGGCCGAACCCCCGAATCCTTTGTGAAAGATTCGGCCGAATACCGAACCGAATCTGAATCCTAATTTGCTTGTTGGAAGCGGAAAACATTCTTTACTTCCTTGTTTTCTGACAAAAAGTCACATGATTTCCCTCCCGCCCCTAATTTGCATATGCAAATTAGGATTCGGATTCGGTTTGGCTGGGTAGAAGGATTCGGCCGAATCTGAATCCTGCTGAAAAAGGCCGAATCCTGGCCGAATCCTGAACCGAATCCTGGATTCGGTGCATCCCTAATTAAAAATAGGGCCCAATTTTCCTTTGCAACCAGGCGGTGGTGTATTAGACATACTGGAACATGAACACAACAAGGCAGGAACAGAAGGATAAGGAATAAAAGTATCAATAGAACTGAAGCCTCACAGAACAATATTTGTTTGGCTCCCGAGGTCAGTGACCCTCAAAAGCCAGACTGTATTTTAAATTGCAAGCTGTAAGAGGCAGAAGAGGAAAGCAAATTAATTATAAACGACAAAAATCAAAGGCCAACTGAAAAGCTGTACATTCTATAACATACAAAACGTCAACTTATATGTGAACAACCCCGGCTGCCCAAAACTACAGAAATCTCCATTATCCAAAACCCCAGAATCCCAAGAATTCTTAACCTCATACCTGTATGTCAAGGTATTTTTCTACAGGTATATTTGCTTTAAGCAACTTAAGCTGATAACATAAATTGTTTTTCTCATAGCATACTCATATTCATGGCCCTGAAGAACAGCAAGACGGGGAGTCTGCCTGTGAGTGAGATTTATAATTTTATGACGGAGAACTTCCCTTACTTTAAGGTAAGACATATTCTGTCATTTAGAACTGGGGACTGTAATATACTGTATATTGTGTGCTTTCCCCATATCCTCTGGGAAAGAAATATTTACTGATATATTGGATAAGATTCTTTAAGAGGTTATTTATTGTGATGTAAATGATCTTTTGGTTTTCACTCAAAAATAATAATTTCCCTTTAAACACATTATAATTACATAGCAACATAGTTAAGTTGGGTTGAAAAAAAAAAACCAGTGCATTCCCCAACCTCACTGTCCTGACTGTGACGAACCCCCTACTCTGTTCCTTTAAATGAAACTTCTTTTCCTCTAGTCTGAAGGGGAGGCCTCTGGTACGTGATTCTCTTTATGGGTAAAAAGGTCCCCTGCTATTTGTCTATAATGTCCTCTAATGTACTTGTAAAGTCTAATCATGTCCCCTCACAAGCGCCTTTTTTCCAGAGAAAACAACCCCAACCTTGTCAGTCTCCCCTCATAATTTAACTCTTCCCTCCCTCTAACCAGTTTAGTTGCACTTAGTCTCTGCACTCTCTCCAGCTCATTTATATCCCTCTTAAGGACTGGAGTCCAAAACTGCCCCCATACTCCAGATGAGGCCTCACCAGGGACCTATAAAGAGACACAATTATGTTTCATCCCTTGAGTTAATGCCTTTTTTATACAAGAACTTTATTTGCTTTAGTAGCCACAGAATGACACTGCCCAGAATTAGACAACTTGTTATCTACAAAGACCCCAAGATCCTTCTCATTTAAGGAATCTCCCAACACACTGCCATTTAGGGGCAAATTCAGCAAGGGTCGAATATCAAGGGTTAATTAACCCTCGATATTCGACAGGGAATTAAAATCCTTTGAATATCGAAGTCGAAGGATTTTAGCGCAAAAACTGCGATCAACGATTAAATCCTTCGAATCAAACGATTCGAAGGATTTTAATCCAACGACCGAAGGATTATCCTTCGACCAAAAAAACTTAGGCAAGCCTATGGGGACCTTCCCCATAGGCTAACATTGGGTTCGATAGGTTTTAGATGGGCGAACTAGGGGGTCGAAGTTGTTCTTAAAGAGACAGTACTTCGACTATCGAATGGTCGAATAGTCGAACGATTTTTAGTTTGAATCCTTCGATTCGAAGTCGTAGTCGAAGGTCGAAGTAGCCCATTCGATGGTCGAAGTAGCCCAAAAAACACTTCGAAATTCGATGTTTTTTTACTTCGAATCCTTCACTCGAGCTTGGTGAATTGGCCCCTTAGTGTATAACCTGCATTTATCAACATTGAACCTCATTTTCCAATTACAATTTAGTATCATCTGTGAAAATAGAAACAGTACTTTCAATGGCCACCTCCAGGTCATTAATAAACAAGTTGAAAAGCAAGGGACCTAGTACAGAGCCCTGCGCTACTCCACTAACAACACTGGTCCAATTAGAAAATGTTCCATTTACCACCACTCTTTGTAGTATATCTTTTAGCCAGTTCTCTTATCCAGGTACAAATACTATGTTCCAGGCCAACATTCCTTCATTTAACCATTAACTTTCTGTGTGGCACTGAATCAAATGCTTTAGTAAAGTCTAAGTAAATCACAGCAACTGCCATTGCAGAGTCGAGGTTCCTGCTCACCTTCTCATAAAAGACAATTGGGGGCACATTTACACGCGAGTGAAGAAATAGAAGAAATTGGATACTTCGATCTTCGACTACGACTTCGAATCGAACGATTCGAACTAAAAATCGTTGGACTATTCGACCATTCGATAGTCGAAGTACTGTCTCTTTAAAAAAAACTTCGACCAAGTACTTCGTCAACTAAAACCTACCAAACTTCAATGTTAGCCTATGGGGAAGGGCTCCATAGGCTTCCTAACAATTTTCTGATCGAAGGAAAATCGTTTGATCAATGGATTAGAATCCATTTTGCGGTAATTACTTCGACGGACGAATATCGAGGGTTAATTAACCTTCGATATTTGACCCTAAGTAAATGTGCCCCCTAAATTTGTTTGGCAAGATTGATTATGTATAAAACCATGCTGGTACAAGCTTATAGTATTAAGATTTGCAATGAGGTCAAGTATTTTATCACTAAGTAACCCTTCAAAAAACTTTCCTACCACTGATGTCAGACTAACCCCCTATAGTTTTGAGGCTGAAAACAGGATCCCTTTTTGAATAGAGGCATCACATTAGCAATTTTCCAGCCTCTCGGCACCTTGCCAGACCTCAATGAATCCTGAAAAATTAAGTAAAGAGGTTTAGCAATTACAGAGCCAAGCTCATTTAGTACCCTGGGATGAATACCAGCTGGTCCCAGATCCTCCCCTTGCGTGAACCATCCATCATTTGATGTATTAATTAGAAGGAAACTGTCATTACTTGGTACCTCATTTGTGTAGACAGATGAAAAAATAACGGTTCAGAATCTCTGCTTTATTTCTATTCTCATTAACCAACTGACCCTTCGCTGACAACCCCACCTCTTGACAAATCTGAACATGCAAATTAGAGTTAAGATTTGATTCAGTTTTCAGCCAAATCTTTTGTGAAGGATTCTGTTTTCATCCAAATAAAAAAGGATACGTTTGGTGAATCCCCGTTCAAAGGAGACCTGTATCTAATCCTAACAGAATCCCATAGTGAATATAGGTTCCAACTGAAAAAAGTTAAGAAACCCAGTATTGGAAAATAGCAAAGGGGACTAATTACCCGAATGACCAGATATGAATCGAACAGGAGCTACTGCTTTTCTAACTTACTTACCTTGCTAATAACATGTATTTGTTAGAGGCATCCCTGAATTTTCAAGTGATCTGGTAACTTTATTCTGCTTATTGGTATATACAGGTATGGAACCTGTTATCCAGAATGCACAGGACCAGAGTTTTTTTCCTGATAAGGGGACTTTCCATGATTTGCTTTGTCATAGCTTAAAGGATAAGTAAACCTTTAAAACAAGTGAATGTAAAATTGTTGAGAGTGTTATTCTAAGAACTTTTGCAATTTACATTCATTATTTATTTTCTTTTAATTCCAAGATATTAAGGGATACATGAACTGTTAATATGGATGAATTTTGTTCCAACAGCGCCACCTGCTGGTCATTTTCCCACCAGTCTGACCACCAAGTAGTCAAGGAAGTTGTCAGGAGAAAGAAAGAGGCTGCTTTGATGTTCTTCTGCTTAGGAAACCAATTAGAAACCTTTCTTACACCTTTCCTAAGCAGAAGAACATCAGAGCAGCCTCTTTCTTTCTCCTGACAACTTTCTTGACTACTTGCTGGTCAGACTGGTGGGAAACTGACCAGCAGGTGGCGCTGTTGGAACAAAATTCATTCAAAATAACAGTATATGTATCCCTTAAAGTGGACCTGTCACCCAGACACAAAAATCTGTACAATAAAAGTCCTTTTCAAATTAAACATGAAATCCAATTTCTATTTTTTATTAAAGCATTCATAACTGTTGTAAACTCATTTAAAAATCTCAGCTGTCAATCAAATATTGTCTGACACTCCTCTATGCCCTGGGCATAGAGGCGGGGCAGACAATTACTTTCACTTTCCATTCAGCACTTCCTAGATGTCACTGCTCTCCACACATTCCCCCGTTCTCTTTACCATTTAATTGTATAGCCAGGGCATGGGAATGGACATCAGGTCCCCCATTCTGGTGCACAAACAAGATTCTGAGATGATGCAAGGCTTGCCTTAATAACAGCGTCCACAAAATGGCTCCTGCCTGCTTGCTATAATTATGAATTCCCAGACTGGAGGAAACAAGATTCAAATAATTTATATAGTGTAATTAAAGTTAATTTTGCTTGACTAATGTGATAAAATAGGATTTGAAAAAACATTTTTGGGTGACAGGTCCCCTTTAATATCTTGGAATCAAAAGAAAATAAATAATGAATGTACATTGCAAAAGTGCTAAGAATAGCCCCCTCGTCAGTTTTACATTCACTTATTTTAAAGGTTTACTTATCCTTTAAGTCTGCTGAAAATCATGTAAACATTAAATAACCCCAATAGGATTGTTTTCCCACCAATAAGGATTAATTATAACTTAGTTGTGATTAATAAAATCCCAACATAAAATATGGTTTAAAATGTTTAATTATTTGATTAAAACTGAGTATATGGGAGATGGTTGTCCCATAATTTGGAGCTTTGTGGATAAAGGGTTTCTGGATAATGGATCCCATACTTGTATACTGAATACCCGTGGGCATGTATCCATTTTGCAGAGGCTCTAACTTGCATATATAGTGTGTGATACATGATAAGTTGCTTTTTGACAATAGATCATTTGTAATCATTTGCACATGATTATTAAAAAAAAACATATAATACATTTAGCAGCAAAGGACCATGTTGTGTAATGCTCAAAAACACCCATCAAATTCACTCCCGAACAATGGTGTGATACAGTACAGTACTTTTCTGTAGAGTATGAACACTACAAATGATGACAAGTTGTTGCCAGAGCCAGTATATTCCATAGGACTAATATTACCAAACTAACAATCCTTCCCTGAGTAATGTGTGTGTGTTATTATATCATATGAGTTGGAGGCAAGCAAAAAGAGCATGTGGAAAGTCAGAGCATGCTTGTTTGTTTGCTCTCTAGATTAATGGTAATCACTATTATAGAAAATTGTTTGACTAAAACAAAAAATTAAAAAAAGCGAGAGCACTGTATAAACAAGACTCTAAGCCCAGGATACAAGTATAGCCGTGAGTAATATGCTCTTGGAATAATGGGATAAGATTGGCAGTACCTGAAATGGGCATTTGGTGAAGGAGTAGAATAATTGAATAAAGTCTACATTGAACAGATTTCTGGTTAACGAGCAATGTCCGAAGGAAACGTCAGCCTTGGTTGTTTTAGCAATTGCCATAAAATAACAATGAAATATTTAAAGGGATACTGTCATGGGAAAAATTTTTTTTTCAAAATGAATCAGTTAAAAGTGCTGCTCCAGAAGAATTCTGCACTGAAATCCATTTCTCAAAAGAGACACAAATTTTTTTATATAAAATTTTGAAATCTGACATGGGGCTAGACATATTGTCAATTTCCCAGCTGCCCCAAGTCATGTGACTTGTGCTCTGATAAACTTCAATCACTCTTTACTGCTGTACTGCAAGTTGGAGTGATATCAACCCCCCCTTCTCCCCACCAGCAGCCTAACAACAGAACAATGGGAAGGTAACCAGATAGCAGCCCCCTAACACAAGATAACAGCTGATCTAAGAACAACACTCAATAGTAAAATCCAGGTCCCACTGAGGTACATTCAGTTACATTGAGAAAGAAAAACAGCAGCCTGCCAGAAAGCATTTCTCTCCTAAAGTGCGGGCACAGGTCACATGACCAGGGGCAGCTGGGAAATTGACAATATGTCTAGCCCCATGTCAGATTTCAAAATTGAATATAAAAAATCTGTTTGCTCTTTTGAGAAATGGATTTCAGTGCAGAATTCTGCTGGAGCAGCACTATTAACTGATGTGTTTTGAAAAAAACATTTTTTCCGATGACAGGATCCCTTTAAGTAAAGTCAAATTAATTATAATTAACTTTCATTAAAATGAATCAAAACATTTTTTAAATCACATGACATATTGCTGCTAATTTTTGTAGAAATCATTTACGAGATAGGTCCTGAAACCGTATAAATCGATTCAAATAAAACATTTGTATTAGAGATGGGAGTATATTCGTTTATTGTGGCAATTCTACCTGGCATTACTATGAATACAAGTGTATTCTAAATACAGAAACAACATGGATATATAAAAGGAAATGATAAGAAAATATTTAGTAAGACGAATTGGAGTATTTCTGTTTACGGAGAGATTCAGGGAGAGAACTTGGATTACAGAGAATAGAGGAGAACAGTGACACCTAGTGGATTCACAAGTTTTATGCCATAAATAGCAGTGATTCTGAAGACCATTCATTGGGGCAAATTCACTAAGATTCGAAGTTGCACCAGGCGCAACTTCGCCGCACTTCGCCAGGCGTATTTTCGCCAGTGCTCCGCAAATTCACTAAAATCTGAAGTTGCGCACAGGGGTAGCGTAAGTTTGCGAAGTTGCGCTAGCGTTAATTCGCCAAGCGAAGCGAAGTTTCGCTAGCGATGGTTCATTTGCATACGGCGCGAAATTCAAATTTCAATGGAGGAACACGTATCACCACTTCAAATGCCTAGAAAACCTTCAAATCAGCAACTAAAACTTTTATTTTGCCCTACACATGTGCCCACTGTCTAGGTAAGTTGCCATGAGTCAGGAAATGTAGGGGGGAAGGAGGGGAGCCCCAAAAAATGTTTTGCTCTTTTTCAGCCTATCACCCATCATGTAGAAAACACGCCAGCGTTTTTTGGGACTTTTTTGGAAACAATCCCTATCTACTCTATTGCGCTTCGCCAGGTCTGAGGTGGCGAAGGAAGTCTAGCGTAAAAGGTAGCGTTCAGTACACTGCGCAAGTTAGTGAATTTGCGTAGTTACGTTGCTAGCGAAAATTCGGCTGGTGTAAGGGTGCGAAGTAACACTAGCGAATTTACGCCAGCGTTCATTAGTGAATTTGCGAAGTACCGAAAATGACAAACGCTAGCGAATTGACGCTAGCATTCGGCGCTTCGGCGCTTAGTGAATTTGCGCCATTGAGCCTATCAAACAAATGTTCTCACAGCGGTGTAAGTGGATCCGATTGGTCTGTTCAAGTGAGCTCTCCTGGGAGGCTTAAGCCTTTATTACAAAACAGATATAGAGAATTTCCTGAGATATAAGCTGAGATAATTTTATTGAAGTGTTGAAGGGCACCAGCATGCATTGTGAGTACATTGTGAGACTATAAAAGAGATACAGAATTCAGTTATTTACCCTACAGACAGCTCCAGACGGCTGGAAGAATTCCGTGCGGCACAACCTGTCTCTGAACAAATGCTTTGAAAAAGTAGAGAACAAATCTGGAAGTTCCTCCCGTAAAGGGTGCCTATGGGCTTTGAATCCTGCCAAGATTGAAAAAATGCAGGAGGAATTACAAAAGTGGAAAAGGAAAGATCCAGTAACCGTGAGAAAAAGCATGGCAAAGCCAGGTGAGTATACCCAAACCAAGGGTCCCAACTTTGGGAAGATCTGGTATGTGGGCACAAACAATAGAATTTTACACACAGATAATGGGGATTATAGCATGAATGATTGGGGGCTCAAGACTGTGGCCACCCCTACTATGTATATTATAGACAAGCAATGTTCTACCACCCTTTATTCTAGATCTGGGGCACCTAGACTATGTATGTCCAGGTTCTGCCTGTCATTGCATGTAGGGTCAGACAACTCAGATTTAATCAGATTTCTGTAATAATTCATTAACCAGATATAATCATAAGAACAGTACTAAAATATTACTGACTGTATAAAGATAACACTTAGCAGGACATACGATTGTCAGATGACACTGGGGGAGATCAATAAGCGTCACTTCTGGGAAAGTCTCTCTAGTAACATTACAGAGAAACATTGTAGATGGTATAGTCCTTGGAAGGCATATAGCCAAGAATTTCTGATGCCCCTCCCCTTGTGATATATGGGATGATGCATTAAGATTGAGGGGCATGTTTACTAACATTGGAGATAAATATCTGGAGAGATTTCTGGAGATGTTGCTCATAGCAACCAATCAGATCTTTGCTTTTGTTTTCTAACTTGGCTGTGGCTGTTTAAATCTAATTGCTGATTGGTTGCCATGGGCAACATCTCCAGAAATCTCTCCAGATATTTATCTCCAATGTTAGTAAACATGCCCCTAAGCCTTTACAGGGCACCAGGATCCCATAGAAGGTTTTTTTACTGAATATGCTTCATTGTGAAGTGAATATGAATATTTCATAACTATTTTTGTTTCCTTTAGAAGACCTTGATAAGCTCATCGGAGAGAGAAATGAAAAGCTGAGGTCTTCGCTGTTGGCACATAATGGCGCTGGCCTTGTGAACTCCGCCACTATGCAGTTATCTATGCAGACGCCATTGTGTGAGACGACCATCTCCCCAATGCCTGTACCACTACAATCTGTGCGGGACATTTCAGCATCTTTGCAGGACAACTCACATCTTGTGAGGCAACAGCGTCCATGTTATACTCCATTACCACATGACATTCCCCTGATCTCACCAGCTATGATACAGCAGCCCCGTGGCATTTCCCATAATCATTTTTCATCACCTGACAACCAAAGTGACCTAAGAGCTCAACCCATCAATCCTCAGGACTCCCCAATTCCTGCCCACACCCCTCCGTGTCAGACCATGAATATACTGACGCAACACTCGCCAGCAAGGACAATGCAGGAGAACCTCGCTGAAGTGGAGCTCAGTAATGATATTGATGATCTCAATCCTTCTCTTACAGATTTTGATTTTCAAGGTACAGTATGTAGCCTTCAATTTAGGGCCATTTTTGTCCATTTTCCAATCAGATTTGCTCCTGAGTGTTTTTATTTAGAATTATGTCTGGGCCGTTGAAGGAAATTCACCTTTTTGGTGTTGGGGATCATTGTCCTACTGAAATTGTATATTGTATTTATAAATACACAGTACAGGTATGGGACTTCTTTTCTAGAATGCTCGGGCCTGGGGTTTTACAAATAGCGGATCTTTCTGTAATTTGGATCCCCAAAATCCTTTAAACATTAAGGGGCCGATTCACTATGGGTCGAATATCGAGGGTTAATTAACCCTCGATATTCGACTAGGAACTAAAATCGTTCGACTTCGAATATCGAAGTCGAACGATTTTGCGCAAATCCTGCGATCAAGCGATCGAAGGATTATTCCTTCGATCGAACGATTAAATCCTTCGAATCGAACGATTCGAATGATTTTAATCCAACGATCGAAGGAATATCCTTTGATCAAAAAATCTCAGGCAAGCCTATGGGGACCTTCCCCATAGGCTAACATTGACTTCGGTAGCTTTTAGCTGCCGAAGTAGGGGGTCGAAGTTTTTCTTAAAGAGACAGTACTTCGACTATCGAATGGTCGAATAGTCGAACGATTTTTAGTTCGAATCGTTCGATTCGAAGTCGAAGTAGTAGTCGAAGGTCGAAGTAGCCCATTCGATGGTCGAAGTAGCCCAAAAAACACTTCGAAATTCGAAGTTTTTTTAATTCGAATCCTTCACTCGAGCTTCATGAATCGGCCCCTTAATAAACCCAACAGGATTGTTTTGCCTCCAATAAAGATTAATTCGATCAAGTACAAGCTACTGTATTATTATTGGAAGGAAAAAGAAAACCATTTTTTAAAATGTGAATTATTTTAATTAAATGGAGTATATGAGAAATGGCCTTCCTGTAGTTTGTAACTTTGTGGATCATGGGTTTCTGGATCTCATACTATACAGTTTTATTCACCCATTTAATTATATACCAACATAACTTACAGCATAGTCACTAGTCAACAAGAAATTGGACTGATTAAGTTAGGATGTGCAACCTTGAATTCCCTAAAATAATAGAAAAATAAATCCAACTTAAAACTGGCTATACATATGCGGTGTCCTTCATGTGGAGTTTGTTTTACCATGGGACGTTTTACTGATGTCATTAATGAAAGAGAGGGATGTTTCCTGACAATATATGATTTGTCAGCATGAAATATTGCAATATGCTGTTCATGTCTAAAATAGAGTGTGTGTTTTCCTTTAAGGGCTATGTCACATGACATGAATGCTTGTCAGTTGTGCAGGAGGGAGGCACATACTCAATTTCATAGACTAGAAAACTGTCTGCTGCACCCACAGGTATGGCAAGTAGTGATCGCAATATCATCAGTGGGTTTTTCAAAGTGGTAGTCTGAACTGCGGGTGCACTGGACTGTGATTGTCATGTAAGCAGGTTGCCAACTGCCAACTGCCAACTGCGCTGGAAATCATACAGGCGGCAAAAAACATGAATTCTCATTATGTGCCATAGACCTTGAGGTTAAAGATACAGAAACAGATCTTTCATCTACGTTACACATACATATACTGTAATAATACTGTACATACATATATAGAATCTGGAAAACCATTATCCAGAAACCCATTATCCAGAAAGCTCCGAATTACGGAAATGTTGTCTCCCATAGACTTCATTTTATCCAAATAATCCACATTTTTAAAAATGATTTCCTTTTATAAAAAAAAAACAGTACCTTGTACTTGAACCCAACTAAGATATAATGAATCCTTATTGGAAGCTAGGGATGCACTGAATCCAGGATTCGGTTCGGGATTCGGCCAGGATTCGGCCTTTTTCAGCAGGATTCGGATTCGGCCGAATCCTTCTGCCCAGCCGAACCAAATCCGAATCCTAATTTGCATATGCAAATTAGGGGCGGGAGGGAAATTGCATGACTTTTTGTCAGAAAACAAGGAAGTAAAAAATGTTTTCCCCTTACCACCCCTAATTTGCATATGCAAATTAGGGTTCGGATTCGGTTCGGTATTCGGCCGAATCTTTCACGAAGGATTCGGGGGTTCAGCCGAATCCAAAAATGTGGATTCGGTGCATCCCTATTGGAAGCAAAACCAGCCTATTGGCTTTATTAAATATTTACATGATTTTCTAGTAGACTTAAGGTATGAAGATCCAAATTACGGAAAGATCCAGAAAACCCCAGGTCTTGAGCATTCTGAATATAAGGTCCCATACCTGTATATATATATATATATATATATATATATATATATATATATATATATATATATATTCCCAATGGAGGAGCACTCATATAAAAATATATTGTCTTCTTGGGTGCTGGTAACAAAAAATGAAATAGTCCAACAAAGTACAGCACTCAGGTATTGTGCAAACAAAAATAAGGTTTTATTAACTTAATTTACAAACCTGCATTTTTGTAAATTCAATTAAAAATGCATTATTATTTGCACAAGACCTGTTGAGTGCCATTCATAATATTCAATGGGTGCATTTTCCTGATTTTAAGTAATGTTTTCCCGGAATTTACATCAAAATTTTTTTCCTTTATGAATGTTATTATTTGGGAAATAAAGAAGTTTAAAATACCAACCAGATGTATATTTTGCCATGGTTCTGCCTGTAAATGGTCAATTCCAATTAGTCTGCCCCAGAGCCGGGTCAGGCCGGCCAGGCATCCTAGGCAACCTGGCCGGCCAGGCGCCCAATAGACACCAGCGTGCGCAAAATCGCACATGAGTGAAAAACGCGTGCAAATATGTGTGAATAGGGTGTATGCACAAAAAAGATGCGAACGCTGGCCAGAGCGGCAAGAGGGGACTGGACTAGGGGTAGGAGGCAGAGAAGGTGCGTGCCTGGTGCCCCCTCCAGCTTTTCACCCTCGGCACATGCCTACTCTGCCTCCTAGCCCTAGTTCTGCCCCTTATACAGCCCCAATACAGCACCAATCACTTTTTGATTTAGCTTGTGTATGTGACTGACAGAGAGTCTTGCACAGGCCCCCCATAGTGTAACATTAAGGGGCAGATGTATCAAGGGTCGAATATCGAGGGTTAATTAACCCTCGATATTCAAATGCCAAAGTTAAATCCTTCGACTTCGAATATCGAAGTCGAAGGATTTTGCACTATTCGTTCGATCGAACAATTCGAAGGATTTTAATCCATCGATCGAAGGATTATCCTACGATCAAAAAATTGTTAGCAAGCCTATGGGGACCTTTCCCATAGGCTAACATTGGCCTCGGTAGGTTTTAGGTGGCGAACT
Organism: Xenopus petersii; assembly: GCA_038501925.1. Taxonomy (NCBI): domain Eukaryota; kingdom Metazoa; phylum Chordata; class Amphibia; order Anura; family Pipidae; genus Xenopus; species Xenopus petersii. The sequence goes on from CM076675.1 coordinate 4,423,885, forward strand.
AGAGGGTCAAAGAAATTTTTAAAGAGACAGTACTTCGATTATCGAATAGGCGAACGATTTTTAGTTCGAATAGTTCGATACGAAGTCGAAGGTCGTTGTCGAAGTAGCCAATTCGATGGTCGAAGTAGCCAAAAAAAACATTCGAAATCCAAACTATTTTTCCTCTATTCCTTCAATCGAACTTAGTGAATGAGCCCCTAACACTGCAATGTTTAACCCTTGTTATTAACACACTAAATATTGTATCTCAAAGTAAAACAGACGCCTGTGATTATATCCTTTCAGTACTTGAAGAAAAAGTTACTGCAACACATTTCCCTCATTTTACATTTTCCCGGATTTTACATCATTTTTGTGAAAACTGTAAAATGGGGGTTCTACTGTATTTATATATATATAGTACTGTGGCTTGCTATAAAAAGATGATTAATAATTGTTTTCTGAACAGGGAGCCTTTGGGAAGAGCTTAGAGATGACAGCCTGGTTTTGGATCCCCTAAATCTTGTTTCTCCCTCTCCAACACCGCCTCCTCCTCAGTATTTTGTACATAACTCCGCCAGCAAAGGCTTCAGCAATGGGACTGGCTCCCCGAATAACAACTTGAATATGAGCTATGGAGACATACATCTCACCACTGTGTATTCCTCGTTTGTGGAACTTGACAAACAAATGCCGTCGTATCTCAGTACTTGTGGGAGCAAGCACCTTGCAATAGTTTGAGCATATACTCAACATCTACTCCCATCATCTGATAAAGAAACCTTCTGCACCCACAGAGACAATAGCCTTACAGCGGGAAATACTTCTTTGGACCTTTGTTAAATAAAATATATTTTGCAGATCCTTTAGGGTGAGGTCCATTTGATTGATGTTCCTGGAACACAACTCTTTAAATTCTGTATTGAAAAGTGACTTTCTGAAAAACCGATGAACTGCACCAAAGGCAAAAGAATAACAGGCCCAGCACTACACTGCCACAAATGAAGATAAGCTTAAAGAGATGAGACATACAATTTGCTTATGCTGTCTTTACAGACTGAATATTGACTTTTTATTATAGGGTAATTCCATTTAATGATGGGAAAATTGAAGTTGCACCATATCAATGATTTTTGGATTTGGCTCATTAACAAACAGAAACAGAACCCTTATTTGTATCATCAAATTTGAACAATTTTAAATGTCTTTTAAGTTACCCAGAGCTTTAGGGGCAGATTTACTAAATTCGAATGAATGATTCGAATTAAAAAAACTTCGAATTTCGAAGTGTTTTTTGGGCTACTTCGACCATCGAATGGGCTACTTTGACCTTCGGCTACGACTATCGAACGATTCGAACTAAAAATCGTTCGACTATTCGACCATTTGATAGTCGAAGTACTGTCTCTTTAAAAAAAAATTCGACCCCCTAGTTCGGCAGCTAAAAGCTACCGAACTCAATGTTAGCCTATGGGGAAGGTCCCCATAGGCTTGCCTAAGTTTTTTTGATCGAAGGATATTCATTCGATCGTTGGATTAAAATCCTTCGAATCGTTCGATTCGAAGGATTTAATCGTTCGATCGAATGAATAATCCTTCGATCGATCGATCGAAATTCCTGCGCTAAATCCTTTGAATTCGATATTCGAATTCGAAGGATTTAAATTCCTAGTCGAATATCGAGGGTTAATTAACCCTCGATATTCGACCCATAGTAAATCTGCCCCCTAAAGTCACTTGAATTTAAGTTTGGATTTTTTTGGGGGTAAACAATCAACGGCTGATTAATTGATATCTGGGTTTGCAATTTGCCACAGTTTGAGATAATGTGTAAAATTTTGGCACAATCGATCGCAGGTTTGTTTTTGCAGAGGACACATTTCTTCTCTATAGCAATTTTTTCCTTAGGGCTGGTTGGAGGTGGTAAGATTTTGATTTTTTTTCAATCTCGTTTCGAAAAGTGGTGTTTGTTTTATTTAGCCATGACAGCTTGCAGAAAATCACAAATTTTAACAAAACCCAGATCCTGGTGAAAAAAATGCCAGGATGTGACCAAAGTCTGGATACCGTGCAGGGTATTTTCAGATTCAATCTTTACAGCAGCGCACTCCGGACTTCCAAAGAAGACCACCAAATCCAGGATTCAGGTTTAAAAAGTTATATATTTTATTTTTACATCTGACATACAAACAAGCGTCTGAGGTCTGACGCGTTTCGTGTCTACGCACTGACTCAGTGCATCCCTAATTTGTATTTGCTATAATAGTGTTGCTAATAATGTATTCTGCATAAAGCACAAGATGAACCAATCTTAAGTCTTGCTTTAACCAAATCACTGTCTCAACTCTGCCCCTGGTGATATTTCAGATTGATGACATTATTCACGGCTCCCTCCCAAGTCCTCACATTTTAACATTGGCAAAACTGTAGCAGCACTTTCATTCTCATACCTGTAAGGAAACCTTTCCATTATATTCATCTACACTATGGGAAAACATTAATATTACAATGCAAAACTCTCAAACCACTGACAGGTGAACTGAATATGTTGCACCTCTTATTACATGACCCCTTTTGGATATAAATATTAGGGATGCACCGAATCCAGGATTCGGTTCGGGATTCGGCCAGGATTCGGCCTTTTTCAGCAGGATTCGGATTCGGCCGAATCCTTCTGCCTGGCCGAACCGAATCCGAATCCTAATTTGCATATGCAAATTAGGGGTGGGAAGGAAACTGTGTGTTTTTTTGTCAGAAAACAAGGAAGTAGAAAATGTGTTTCCCTTCCCACCCCTAATTTGCATATGCAAATTAGGGTTCGGATTCGGTTCGGTATTCGGCCGAATCTTTCGCGAGGGATTCGGGGGTTCAGCCGAATCCAAAAAAGTGGATTCGTGCATCCCTAATAAATATCACATTAAAATGCTGGTTGCATCAATGTCAGGTTTGTCACTTTCATGCCTTCTCAAAGCCTTTATTTCAGGTAGAAAATTTTAGCTTTATTTCTTGCAAACACTACAGTATTTGAATGGCCGCAGTATTTAAATGACCTGTAATGTACAGTATATAGGAATAATGTAACTCTTTTATACATCACGAGGACAGGGCCCCCTAATGACACATAAAGGCACTAGGCTGTTGTGTTTTCTTCATTCTTATATTATATAAGTAGGGCTTGCGTTATTTCTTCTAATTCTCAAGTTGCGTGTGACACTAATGGATTCAGAATGAATTTGGACGACGTCACAATGTGCATAAGGGTATATTTTACAAGTTATTTTTTTTGTATAGAAAAGCAATAAAATGTAAAAAAAAAAACAAGTTAGAAACCTTGTTTAAATATAGAACAAGATGACCCATAAAATGGAACTGTGTAAATGTTGGGCAAATGAATTTCAGCCCTTATATGTGTCATGGAGTGACGTCACTGGGATGTGTAGGGGCTCCATATTGATCACACACAGAGAAAGCAGATCAACATTTCATTTACTGGCAAAAATCTCCAAGGAGGGGTTGTTTTTACATATGACTCCATGTTATATCATAAAGCAGGTGTGTTTTTCTCCAAGGGAATACCTGTGACTCATTGCTTTGTGATACATATGTTCATTGCTTTTATTCCATTCAAGCTGTACTCACTTGTCTATAAATAAATGAAAAGAAATTGCTGTCTCATGATCACAGTACTTATTTCCAATCACAGTCGGGGGCCCATTCACTAAGCCCGAGTGAAAAAATTAGATTTTCAAATGTTTTTTTTGGCTACTTCGACCACGACTTTGAATCGAACGATTCGAACTAAAAATCGTTCGAATATTCAACCATTCGATAATCAAAGTACTGTCTCTTTAAAAATTTCTTCGACCCCCTAGTTCGCCACCTAAAACCTACCGAGGCCAATGTTAGCCTATGGGGAAGGTCCCCATAGGCTTTCCAAGTTTTTTCTGATAGAAGGAGAATCCTTTGATCGATGGATTAAAATCCTTAGAATCGTTCGATTCGAAGGATTTAATCGTTCGATCGAACTATCATTCCTTCGATCGTTCAAATTGCACAAAATCCTTCGACTTCGATATTCGAAGTCGAAGGATTTTAATTCGGCAGTCGAATATCAAGGGTAAATTAACCCTCGATATTCGACCCTAGGTAAATGTGCCCCTCAGTGTCGGACTGGCCCACAGGGATACCCGGTCTCAGTGGGCCTCTTGCTTCTAACCAATTTAGCCTATTTCATGGTCATTCCCTATTTATTTATGAAAAAAAAATGCTTAATAATGGAAGAATATAGTTAATAGATATATAAGTCGCCAGCGACTGATTCGTACCCATCGCTACACTTCGCCAGTCGAAAATTCAGTCAGGCAAAGCTAATTCACTAAAATGTGAAGTTTCGTCCCGAGCGTTGAACACTGGCGACTTTGCTCTAGCGTTACTTCGCCAATGCGAGCAATTCAAAGTAGGGATGCACCATATCCAGGATTCGGTTCGGGATTCGGCCTTTCTCAGCAGTATTCGGCCGAATCCTTCTGCCCAGCCGAACCGAATCCAAATACTAATTTGCATATGCAAATTAGGGGTGTGGAGGGAAATTGCGTGACTTTTTATCAGAAAACAAGGAAGTAAAAAATGCTTTCCCCTTCCCACCCCTAATTTGCATATGCAAATTTGGGTTCGGATTCGGTTCGGTCGAATCTTTAGCAAAGGATTCGGGGGTTCGGCCGAATCCAAAATAGTGGATTCGGTGCATCCCTAATTCAAAGCGAAGATGCTCCAGCGTTCATTTCTGCCAAATTCGCTAGAGGTCTTACGCTCAGGTCAATTTAAAATTTAAAGTTGAATGGACGTCTTTATGTTAAATGTTGCAGCAAATACATGACATTTCAACTGTTAATTACACAAAACCAGGGAGCCTTAATAAAGACAATAGAGTTAATATAATATCCTACACATGAGCCCACTGTATAGTTTATGTTAGAAAATATATGGGGGAAACCGATTACCCAAAAAATTCTTTTAAGGACTTTTGCAGCCAATCACTCTGAAATAAGGATAACACACCAGCGTTTTTTGAACTTTGATGCTTTTCCACTCAGAATATGACGTAAGTAACAGGAGATTGAGGAAGATCTATTACACTCCATTGCACTTCTCCTGCTCTGAGCTGGTGAACGCAAATCTGGCGAAAGAGGTAACGTTCAGTAAAATCTGCATTTTAGTGAATTTGCAGAGTATCGTCCATTCGCCCAAGCAAATTGTCGCCTGGCAATAGAGTGCGAATGAGCGCTAGCGTCTGTCTCTTTCGCTAGCGAATTGGCGCCTGCATCCGCTAGTAAAACCAGCGATGTCCCTGAGGGCGGTAACGCTAGTGAATTTTCGTCAGCGTTTGCCACTTCGCATTTTAGTAAATCTGCCCCCAAGAGTGAGGAGGGGAGTAATAATAGTTTGGAAAGTGTGGAAAGGTTTTCTGGTGGGTCCCAGTCCGACCCTGATCACAGTGACAATTTCAGTTTAATATTTAGAATAAGACACATTTCACATATATACGAGGAGATGTGTTTACTGCCAGGTCATCAAATTGCAAAATGAATAAACTTCCTTAAAGGGGCGAAACCTAACATACAAGCCGATCCAGTTTGCAAAAGCCTTACGTAATACAGCCAGCTAGACAAACAAATTTCTAAATTCAGATGGAAATGTACTGTATTTATCTGACAGAAAATTAAAGGACAAGAAAAAACAAAAAAAAACACTGCGAGGGCCTCTTGCACTGGCCCATGGTACTATCAACCTGAGCAGGTGGCTGCCATCTTGCCCCAGAATCCCAAGAGTTCCAAGAGAGCTCATGTGCAATACAGGTATTGGACCTGATATCCAGAATGCTTGGGACCTGGGATTTCCTGGATAACGGATCTTTCTCTAATTTGGATCTTTATACCTTAAGGGGCAGATTTACTATGGGTCGAATATCGAGGGTTAATTAACCCTAACTAGGAATTTAAATCCTTCGAATTCGAATATCGAATTCGAAGGATTTAGCGCAGGAAATTCGATCGATCGAAGGATTATTCATTCGATTGAACGATTAAATCCTTCGAATCAAACCATTCGAAGGATTTTAATCCAACGATCGAATGAATATCCTTCGATCAAAAAAACTTGGGCAAGCCTATGGGGACCTTCCCCATAGGCTAACATTGTGTTCGGTAGCTTTTATCTGCCGAACTAGGGGGTCAAAGTTTTTTTTAAAGAGACAGTACTTCGACTATCGAATTGTCGAATGGTCGAATAGTCGAACGATTTTTAGTTCGAATCGTTCGGTAGTCGAAGGTCGAAGTAGCCCATTCGATGGTCGAAGTAGCCCAAAAAAAACTTTGAAATTCGAAGTTTTTTTAATTCGAACCCTTCACTCGAATTTAGTAAATCTGCCCCTTTAAGTGTACAAGAAAATCATGTAAACATTTAATAAACCCAAAAAGCTGGTGTTGCTTCTAATAAGGATTCATTATGCCTTAGTTGGGATCAAGTACAAGTTACTTTTTTATTATTACAGAGAAAAAGGAAATCATTTTTAACAATTTGGATTACTTGGAGAAAATGGAGTCTATGGGAGATGGCCTTTCTGTAATGCGGAACTTTCTGGATAACGGGTTTCCAGATAACAGATCCCGTACCTGCACTGACTTTTTATGAACAGTGACATAACTAGCCAAGCAGTAGATATACAACTGTATGGGGACCAATAGGGTCTGCTGGAGAAACCTTGTATGCAACATGGAGGGCTGAATAGAGTGTATACAGTGTGCGCTCCAGGTGGGGTTTCCAAAAATGTACATCCTACAAATGCACAAAGTTTTCACAAGAGATACTTGGGCTATTGATGAAATTACAAAGTAAATCAATGCAGGGCAAACTAGTTATAACACCTGATATGCACAGTAACCATAAATAAGTAAAATGTGGTGCTGGAGACTCCAATATCCAAAAATCCAAGGGGGTCTTCCCAGAATCACTCAGTGAAGGGTAACTGTGTATTTGAATTCTGCCTTATTTATAGTAATAAAAAGGATCGATCTTACCCTGTGTTGCTTTCTTATTATAACTAAAACAGCATTATGTGTAAAGTAGAAAAAGACACATTTAAAATTCAATTGAACCAGATACATTGCATCAATTAAGCACTCTCAGTACCTATAGTATCAATTATATGAACCATTTGTGGAAACATTTAAAGGAAACATTTCACTCTCCATGAGTCTTTCATTCCAAATGGAGCGAAGCTGTTCAGCTTTTTAATCCAAATTGCCTCCCGCTACAGCAATATTTTTTGTACATCCCCTCCTTGTGATGGACATTTAATCACTTCTAATACCTGCCATCTAAGTTGGGCCTGATTATGTTTCATAAAAGTGACGGGAAACTACAGTATCTGTACTAGTTTTTGCTTTGTAATTACGGATATCTCCCTTGTGTTCTTTTATTCTGGCTTTTACTGATCTCATGGTTTGACCTAAATATACTTTGCCACAAGGGACACTTTAACTGATAAATAATTTGTTTTGTATCACAAGTCGCAAAGCATTTTAGGGGGATTTTATGCCCTTTAGTGGGGTGACTTACCCCATCTCCTTTTATTACCCCAGAACAACAAACACAATTTAGACAGGGTGCTGTACCATACTTTGGTTTCCCAAGGAATGTTTGTAACCCCCTCTCTCTTACATCTTTCTGCTCGACATAACTCATCTCTTAATGTTCTACCTCTTTTATAACTTGTATTGAGATGGGCTCTTGTTCAGTCTGTAGAGTGATTAAACTGACACACACAAGTAACATAAACATAAGAGATTTATTGACACTTAGCTGAGGGACCCCTCCATAAAATGGCTCAGCAGCAATTCCAACATAACCAGGTACTCTGAAGTCCAGGAAGAAGTCAAAGAGCCTCCCCCCCAAATAAAGCTTTATATATGTTTCCCCCACACAGGGTATAAGAAGTATATACATTTTAGCAACTAGCATACTATATATGGTAAAAATACATCATAACTGCACTTAAAGGGCATGTAAAGGCAAAAAAATAAAATCCCATTTTTATTTTCTTTAATGAAAAAGAAACCTATCTCCAATATACTTTAATTAAAAAACGTGTGCCGTTTTTATAAGAAAACTGACTGTATGCAGTGAAATTCTCCCTTCATTTACTGCTGTGGATAGGAATTGTCAGACGGTCCCTAACTGCTCTGCAGGGAAACAATCATACTTATGTACAGCAGGGGGAGCCCCCGCCTTACTTCCCAGCCATGCAGAACTCAAGCAGCTTTGTTTATGACGATCCCTAAGCAGCCCAGACCACACTGAGCATGTGCACAGTCTTAGTCTTGCAAAGATGTATAACAAAGTTACAAGATGGTGACCCCCTGTGGCCAACTTTGAAAGCATAAATCATTTGTTTGATTAGACTTGTGGTGCAGTAAGTTCATGTTTATGTTTAGTATACAAAATACAGCATTTCTAGCCTTATTCTATTTTACACTTTACATGCCCTTTAACATACTATATATGGTTAAAATCAAGCATTAAACAGTGTCACATTCCATGAATTGCCAAAAGCTCTAAACGCCATCTTTAAGGTGTTGTTCTATTCTTTCTATCTTCTGCTCTGTGAATCACTCATTTTCCTTACATTCCACCCCTTGATTCACAAAGAAGTATGATAGGAAATCAATTCAAAAGCATTGACACGTATGGGCAGTGCCTGACGCTTGTCAGATATGGAACTAGCCTTGATACATTAAATCAGTTTCAGAATAATAGAAAAAGCTAAACATAAGCATAAAATAAATAATTGACCATCCTTAGCAATAGCTGTAGCTTTTTCCTACAACAGTTTAATCTACTCAATGTGGCTTAGAATGACATCCGCATTATTAGGGATGAAGGAACATGCACCACTTGTTCAGAATTTGGTGGAGGTGATATGTGAATTGGAGTCCATTCAATGTTGTCATACACAATGGGCATTACAGCATTTATAGTGAAACTCTTGACTCCAACAATAAATGTTCCCAACCATATAACCACATATTGTACTTTAAAAATATCCATTCCCACAATATTATCTGGTGCTAAGAAAATGAAGATTTGTGCTTCAAAAATAAGACTTTTACCTAATTGCATTCCAACAGGTACAGCAACAGCAGCTTTGCCTCCCAACCCTTCAGTCATTGCAACTGCATTTTGTTGGTCTGGCTGAGCTGTACCTTGGAATGAGTTGTGTTCCTGCCAATATAAAGTGACTGGTATATAAAAGCATTGATCCCCAGGTTTCTTAGCATTGATTTTTGTCATGGCAGGCCCTGGGAATCTGCCACCCCTTCCCTTCTGTGTGTTTCATGTCATCTAACAGATTCTTACACTCTACATATGGCAATATGGAGGGAAGAGTTAATGGGGTTGGGCTCAACTCCTCATCTAAGTCAATTATAGGAGGAGCTGACGGAGTTAATTCTTCAACATCACTGAGCGCAACCTTTTTAGGTTTGGCCTCAACTTCCCCTTTGCTGTTAGTTCCCTCCACATAACGAGCAGAAATTTAGTCTCCTTTCCATTAATAACACCAGTGTTTAGCAAATCTAGATACATTTGTCTGCGAGTAATTTTAAGACGTGTATGCCCCTCCTGGCCCCCCTTAGCTAAACTCCGTTGCTGTTTCCTTTCACTTCTGTCAACATTCATTTCTCCCATTTGACCCAAGAGCCGCATCATAAATTGTACCTCCTTCTTTTGCTTCTAAAGCTCTCAACATAGTGACAAGAGGGGCTTTTAACTGTTCTGGGGCTGTGATAAGCAATTTCCTTTTGATCAATGGAGTAAAAGCAGCCATGTCAGGACCCTCCAGTCAACCACTACATGTCTCACCCCTCTGTCAGGTAAAGGATCGGGAGTGATACCAGACATACATCCCATTGCTCTCAGTCTCTGCATCCCCTCTGTTACTGGAACTTCCCAGGGGGTCTGGTCTATTAATTCATAGGGACTGTCTATAGTCTGTGCAATAGAATCCCTAATTAAATGCAATAAGGAAAATGTCCCAGTTGTGTTACGCCCACGTTTCATGTATAAACGAACACGGGGATCCTTGGCTACATTTCCTAAACTCACTGCTTCTCTGTCCGTCAGCATAATACCATCACCTCCTAAATCCCAGACACATAAAACCCATTCCAGTAATCCCTCTCCAACCTTTTGCCCAATTTCAGTTAATTCACTAGCTGACCATGACCGAGTTAAATGTTGCTCAGCTGACACATCACCTCCAGATGTGGAATATGTGTGTTCTGCCTGCTGTCCACTTTTCTCCCTCACCTCTCTCTTTTGTCTATGAGTTACAATGGGTCTGACCTCACAAATGTCATCATCCATCTCCTCTTCAGACCCTGACCATTCATTCACCCCCTCCCAATCCTGAGAGGTTATCAAAGTCCGCACTTCTACGTCATTTCTAACGAGCTTCTGCTTCTTTCTCCTTCTTTTCCTATTAACAGTCTTTATAATATACTGTTCAAACTGTGCAGCTAATTGTTCCATTTCTTGCTTTGCATTCTGACTGCATAACCTTAACAGTTGCAATTGGTCTTTGACAGTTTGAAGTTGTAACTCTAAATCCTGCTTAGTCTGTTGCTCTAACACTTGAAACACAACCAACCCACCTCTGCAGCAGCTCTATTATACTTTGAGAAGTCAAGTGTGTTTTGGGGTGAGGTTTGGGGAGGCGTAGCAGCTTCGCCGGATTCGGCCAAATCCTTTGTGAAGGATTCAGGGATTCGGCCAAATTCAAAATAGTGGATTCAGTGCACCCCTAATTAAAATGAGGTCAACTAAAGAGTTGTCATGCACATTAGCATTTCAGTGTCTGTAACACCTATTTGGGCCACTCGGGGTTAATTCACCAGCTAGAACACTAGAGCATGGGTTACACGCAACTTACACCCAGGGCAGGGCCTTCGCTAAGTGGAAGTGTTCCCTCTATGGTGTAGTGCAACTACACCCCCCCCCCAGGCTACTGTGCACACAAAAACAACTTGGGCGCAAGGAGGTTCTTAACAATCAGGAACGGTTTATTATGCTAAAAAGGGCAAATGAGCACAGGTTTCAGTAGTCACGCAGGAGTTGAGGAAAACATCACATTGAGAGGTCACACAGAACAAGTCAGGCTCACACAGAGAGGACACAGGCAAATGCAGTAGAACCTTCCAGGAAGCAGCTTGTACCCTACACTCCCTCCTCACTGAGGTCCCTGACTGGAGGCAACACACAAAGCCTCTGGGAAGCTCCTCCCTTACTGCAAATCCTCGTTGGAGCTTCAGCTGCTCTTTCTCTCTCACCTCTCTGCCTTTCTCTCCTAGAGAGACTATGACAAGTCTGCCCTAGTGTATCTGTTCCTCATTCACGGGGTTACCTGGTCCCCCACTTGGTCACATGACTTCTTCTGGGCCTATTGCACTCAGTCCCCCTGAGCACATCCAGCTGGAATCACATCCAGAGGAGAAAGAGGCCACTCCCTGCACTCACTATATAGGAGTGAGTCAGAGCAGTGTCATCAAATCTCTCAGCCTATCACTATAAAGGTTATTTTGTAACAGGGATTCTACCCAATAACCCAAGGAAATGGTGAAAAGATTAACTCTATAGGACCTGTATCCCTATAGGACCCTACATATACACACACACATATATATATATATATATATATATATATATATATATATATATATATATATACATATATATATATACACAGTATATATATATATATATATCTGGAAACAGGCGAGCACACACAGGTCTTAGTTGAAAAGCAAAAGGTGTTTATTAAACAAAAAACTAACGTTTCGGCTAGCACTCTAGCCTTTCTCAAAGTACAAATGCACACTAAAAACCAACCTTTTAAACCCCCAGTGGCGGGAAGGGAGGGAAAGTGATGTCATAGGTCAGGAATGTTAAGTGAATAAACAGTATGCAACAAAAGGGGCATGGGAGTAAAGTGAAGTGAAACCATCAAAGAAAAAAGGGGAGGTTAATAATATATACATATCAAGGCAAGCAGTAATTGCGGAAAAAGTTCATGTTAACATTAATATATACAGAGATTAATAAAAGCACCAACGCTGATTTGACACAAATAGTGAGATTTAGACAATATCGGTAGTTCGTTACTCAAAGTCAATGCAACATAAAAATATATGAGTTCATAATAGAGATACAAGTCCCTTGACCAAGTGGATGTATAAAGTGATACAAAGTTGTATCTACGCTTGAGGGAAAGAAACATTGTGTGGTGTCTGTTAGTTAACACATTGATCGCCAGGTAGGTCATCATGGAGGGAAATGTCAAGTAGTGACAGATGTAATGGCGGTTCCACAGCGGTTACCTGTGTTTGTCGACTGGTCCGGCCGTAAAAGTGCTGGAACGTAGTGTACCTTGTTGTGGGCCGTGGGATCCATCAGATCAGAGGCAGGAGATCGGTAGCGTGATGCGCCTTAGAGTGCGCAGCGGTGTGGAGCATCCAGTGGTGCTGCGGCTGTTCGAGAGCTACCGTGGATATCAGTCGGAGAAACAGCAGAGAGGTTTCGCTTGTATTCAAGGCGTGGAGTCCGCGGGAATGGTCATCATGGAGATGAAGTAAGGGGTGTGGTATCAGCAATAGATCTGGTGTAGTTCAGGCTGGCTGTAAACTCAATGTGAAGGCGAGCGTCGCTAGGGCCTGGAAGGGTAGCAACGAGATTAAGTTCAAGGATCAAAGTTCAAAGTTCACTTATTTCTAACAGGAGAAAAATAATCCCAAACTAATAGATAACAGGAACACAACTAGCGATCTACAGGTATTAAGTACGGAACAGAATGGGGAATAGTCTGCTGTGAATAAAAGGGAGATGAATGTGTATCGTGCTGCAGGCTCATGGTAATTGCGAGGGGAGGTACACGTAAGGAAGGAACATAAGGAAGGGTGGGTATGGGTATGTATCGGCAGTGGCAGACAGTGGCGAGGCGATGGTGCGTGCTCCTGAGCTGAGGCGGAGTCTGTCCGAGTGGCTAGAAAGCAAGCCAACGGTAATGTCAAGTGATGCTGTTAAAGTAGATGGCTCAACCTAAATTTGGCTAGACCATTATTTTTAATAAAGGTTATGGTGAAAGAGCCAGGTTTAAATATGGTAAGTCCTGAGGGACATGTTCAAAGAGAACCAGCATCTGCAACCTGAAGTGCACTGGGCAAGGGGTCCGGTCATCCACCTTGAGATCGCAGGGGCCTTCAGACACGTGACCCTCCCGAGTAATGTGCACGACTGGAAGTGTATCATTGGGGGTACATCCACCTAGCTGCAAATAGAGTCTAAGAGACAAGAAGGCCACAAGGAATACCTCATATGTGCCAGAAGCCAGAGCATGGGGGGTATTGGAAAGACAGGGGGTGGGTAACTAACAGGGGAAACTAACGCATCACGCTACCGATCTCCTGCCTCTGATCTTGGGCACAAAGAAGAAGGGAGAATAGATTTGCACAGGGACATAATTATTCACATAGATCTATCTTGAAGAATACAAGTACCCCTAAAAAAGTAAGCTTCTCGAGTATGGAATGTGAGGATCTTTCAGAAGGTTCTTAGGCTGGCTCTTCCCCTGTCTCTTCACAGGACAACAGGACGGAAAAGGCTCAAAAAGTTTTTTTTAGGAACGGAAGACACTGCAAATACAGAAAACAGACAGTGGACACAGAACAAGACAAACAGATCCCTTTGGAAAATCAAGAACCCTATGGAAGAACACGAGACACCAAGGGACAAGGACAGAGAAAGTTACACACTGAGGAAGAAGACATCGAGAAAGTAATGAACTTGTCTTCTAAAGGTCTATCTTCCGTTCATTTGCAGGTTTTGGCAAAAGGACTATCTTTTTCTCCCACCAGGAATTTTGATATTTTTGAAACAATGCTTGATGTTAATCAATTTGTTAGGAAAATTGTTCTAAAGAAATATTTTGCACAAAAAGAAAAAAATGAAAGAGATTTGTCTATTATGAATCCCCCAGAAACAATAGATACCTCTAGGTTTAAAAATCGTAGTGAATTTTACCCTACACAATTTAGAGGACCCTTGGTAGATGTATTTCAGACAAGAGTAGAAGAAGCACTTTGGCAGTTACATTTCAAAAATGCAAATACCCAATGGTCCTCTAACTTGTCAATAAAAGAGAAAACGGCACTCAAGGAACTACAGGAAGATAGCTCCATAGTCATAAAAAATGCGGACAAAGGTGGAATGGTAGTAGTTTTAGATGCTGTAACATACAAGAATGAGGCCTTGAGGCAACTTGAAGATAGAGAGGCTTACCTATTGTTGGAAAGGGATCCTACTACAAATTTTTTAAATAAATTGGTGACATTGGTGGAACTGGCTTACTCTAGAAAATTGATTACTGACATAATTAAAGATTACCTAATACCAAACTCCCCGGTAATACCTACTTTTTACCATTTGCCTAAAGTACATAAAAATCAAAGGCCACCAGTTGGTAGGCCAATTGTATCCGGAATAGGCTCACTCAATGAACATCTTTCAGAATGGGTGGATGCCCACTTACAGCCATTAGTACTACGACTGACGAGCTATGTGAGGGACACTACAGATGTATTGGAAAAACTAGGAAAAATCATGTGGTCTGGTGAATATAGTTGGGCCACACTTGATGTGGCCTCCCTCTACTCATCCATTCCACATGATAAGGGACTAGAAGCGATCAAATTTCATTTGGATAAATATAGTACATATACAGAGGATTTGAAAGATTTTCTACTACAAGCTATATGCTTTCTATTGAAACATAACTACTTTCTATTCAATGGTCGATATTACCTGCAACAGTGCGGGACGGCCATGGGAGCCAAATTTGCCCCCTCCTTCGCCAACCTCTATATGGGGTGGTGGGAGGAAACCCATATGTTGGCCACAGGTAATCAATACCTAAAATTTTATATCCGCTATATTGATGACCTGCTATGCATTTGGACAGGAGGAGAACTAAGGTTCAGAGAATTTGTAGCGGACATCAATATTAACAACCTGAATCTAAGATTCACGGATACATTTTCAAAGGATGAAATTGAATTTCTAGATGTTAAACTCATGATTAAAGATAAGGTCATACATACTACGATCTATCGGAAACCATGTAGTGGCAATACTTTGCTTCATGCACAGTCTTGCCATCCAAGAAGCCAAATAGCTGGAATCCCAATAGGGCAGTTCCTGCGATTACGCAGGAACTGCTCTACTCTGGATGAATATAAAATCAAAGCAGAAGAAATGAGGGATAGATTTAAAGAAAGAGGCTACAACAATAAGTCAATCCAGCGGGCCTATAGTAGAGCTGAAAACACTGATAGAGTTACACTCTTAACTCCACAGAACAAAACACATAAGAAGGAATTTGGTCAAAGAATCTCCTTTATCACTCGTTACAGTAGACAATACAAAAAGATTACTAATACAGTGAAAAAGTTTTTGCCTATACTATATGCTGATAGTGACTTCTGGAGAGTACTAGATCCGGGTATAGGGTGTATAGCGAGACGTGCCCATACCCTTGGGGATTCTTTGTCTCCAAGCCTATTTAGAGAAAGTAGAAACAAACAGGATTTCTTGAGACATAACGGATGTTTTAGATGTGGACATAATCGTTGTATCACATGTAGATTTTTGAAAGTATCTGGAGAGTTTAGCTCAACTGTTACTAGAACTATTTATAAAATTAAACAATATATTAATTGCTGCAGTAAAGGGATAGTGTATTTGATCACATGTACCAAGTGCGGTAAGCAATATATAGGCTGCACCATCAGGTCTTTGAAGGAACGTATTAGGGAACATATCAATCAGATAAGTAATGTCCAACTAAGCAGTAAAACCAATGTCACCAGACACTTTCAGGAATGCAATAACAGCAATTTACAATACTTTTCAATTCAAGGAATAGAACAAATTAAGACAGGTATTAGGGGGGGAGATCTTTTGATGAAATTGAAGAAAAGAGAAGTATATTGGATTTTTCACCTACAAACCAGGTTGCCACTAGGCCTCAATTATATTTTTGATGTGACTTGTTATATTTGATATTATACGTATGAATATGTGTTTTACGTTTTTGTACATGCCCTGTAACATGGATTATCTAAAACGTAGATCATTGTGTTTGTATAAAGCCAGTAGCCCATTGGATGTTATTTGGCAATTGCAACATGTGCCTGTAATTGGTTTTATTGAGGGGAGGGACTATTTGAGCTAGTATTTAAGGAACAAAGAAAGAGAGACTAGTTGGATTCTGCCTATGACTAAGTGCTGGGTAAGCATGAAACGCGTCAGGCGTTAGAGGGTATACTCTTAATGTTTTTTAACTATTGATGTGAATAAAATTTATATTTTTTACTAATTAGCATTTTTTGGAGAAAAGTTTTTTGTATCTTTAGTTTTACCTCTGTTTGGTCACTAGAGGTCTCCAATATGCGCTTCTATAGTATTTACTGATTCTGCTCCCAATTTGATCTCAAGAGTCTCCCTCTACCCTGTGTTAGTTTCCCCTGTTAGTTACCCACCCCCTGTCTTTCCAATACCCCCCATGCTCTGGCTTCTGGCACATATGAGGTATTCCTTGTGGCCTTCTTGTCTCTTAGACTCTATTTGCAGCTAGGTGGATGTACCCCCAATGATACACTTCCAGTCGTGCACATTACTCGGGAGGGTCACGTGTCTGAAGGCCCCTGCGATCTCAAGGTGGATGACCGGACCCCTTGCCCAGTGCACTTCAGGTTGCAGATGCTGGTTCTCTTTGAACATGTCCCTCAGGACTTACCATATTTAAACCTGGCTCTTTCACCATAACCTTTATTAAAAATAATGGTCTAGCCAAATTTAGGTTGAGCCATCTACTTTAACAGCATCACTTGACATTACCGTTGGCTTGCTTTCTAGCCACTCGGACAGACTCCGCCTCAGCTCAGGAGCACGCACCATCGCCTCGCCACTGTCTGCCACTGCCGATACATACCCATACCCACCCTTCCTTATGTTCCTTCCTTACGTGTACCTCCCCTCGCAATTACCATGAGCCTGCAGCACGATACACATTCATCTCCCTTTTATTCACAGCAGACTATTCCCCATTCTGTTCCGTACTTAATACCTGTAGATCGCTAGTTGTGATCCTGTTATCTATTACTTTGGGATTATTTTTCTCCTGTTAGAAATAAGTGAACTTTGAACTTTGATCCTTGAACTTAATCTCGTTGCTACCCTTCCAGGCCCTAGCGACGCTCGCCTTCACATTGAGTTTACAGCCAGCCTGAACTACACCAGATCTATTGCTGATACCACACCCCTTACTTCATCTCCATGATGACCATTCCCGCGGACTCCACGCCTTGAATACAAGCGAAACCTCTCTGCTGTTTCTCCGACTGATATCCACGGTAGCTCTCGAACAGCCGCAGCACCACTGGATGCTCCACACCGCTGCGCACTCTAAGGCGCATCACGCTACCGATCTCCTGCCTCTGATCTGATGGATCCCACGGCCCACAACAAGGTACACTACGTTCCAGCACTTTTACGGCCGGACCAGTCGACAAACACAGGTAACCGCTGTGGAACCGCCATTACATCTGTCACTACTTGACATTTCCCTCCATGATGACCTACCTGGCGATCAATGTGTTAACTAACAGACACCACACAATGTTTCTTTCCCTCAAGCGTAGATACAACTTTGTATCGCTTTATACATCCACTTGGTCAAGGGACTTGTATCTCTATTATGAACTCATATATTTTTATGTTGCATTGACTTTGAGTAACGAACTACCGATATTGTCTAAATCTCACTATTTGTGTCAAATCAGCGTTGGTGATTTTATTAATCTCTGTATATATTAATGTTAACATGAACTTTTTCCGCAATTACTGCTTGCCTTGATATGTATATATTATTAACCTCCCCTTTTTTCTTTGATGGTTTCACTTCACTTTACTCCCACGCCCCTTTTGTTGCATACTGTTTATTCACTTAACATTCCTGACCTATAACATCACTTTCCCTCCCTTCCCGCCACTGGGGGTTTAAAAGGTTGGTTTTTAGTGTGCATTTGTACTTTGAGAAAGGCTAGAGTGCTAGCCGAAACGTTAGTTTTTTGTTTAATAAACACCTTTTGCTTTTCAACTAAGACCTGTGTGTGCTCGCCTGTTTCCAGATATACATTACTATTTTGCTGTTAGCACCCAGGCAACAAGACTTTTTAAACGAGCTGTGCTGGCTTTTTTGCTCTTTATATATATATATATATATATATATATATATATATACAACCGAACCAGATCCGCACACCGTCAGTATAAAAATGCAATAACCCGGGTGCTGCTCCACGGAAAAACTGCACAAAAACGTAGAATCGGATATAGCACTCCTGGGATTTTTTAAAAGTTCAATTTTTATTCCATGCTTATAAAATTAATCAACATTTCAGCTACTGTCTAGAGCCTTTGTTAAGATATATATATATATATATATATATATATATATATATATATATATATATATATATATATATAGGTCTCTGAGAGGACTGAAACGTCACATTGGCTGTATATGCAATATGCGCACATATATACAATGTTTTGTTTTTTCACTAAAATCCCAGTGTTGCTGGTCTTTTTGGATGCTATATATAGTGAATAAATTACCCCCTATTGTAAAATATAAGGATATTATAAGTCACCGAGGAGTTCCATGACCATATAAAAGCATACCCCCCAACCATCCCGTTTTCTGCAGGACAGTCCTGTTTTTGGGTGTCTGTCCCGCTGTCCCGGATAGTGGACTCATTTGTCCCGCATCCCGGAGGGGAGGCGGCGATGGCACGATGGCCTTTGTAACAGGGAATGACGTGAGTTGCAGCTAAATTAAACGGATCTACTTCTGAATACAATTAGAAATAAGAAGTTTGCTGTCAGACGCCAGAACCTGTTGAAAGGTTTCCAAACACTTGTTGGTTATTTCAGTCGCCCCCTCAGTTGTTTGGTCGCAGGCGTGTGACTCTGGGTCCCAGTTTGTCCTGAAAAAGCAACAACTGCACAAAGAGTATTTTGGAATAAAGGGCTTGTGTTTGGCTGTATCAGTTTCCAAGCCGTGTCTGTCAGTCTTTCTACCAACAGCAGTAACAGAGCCTGACCTTGTGCCTAGTGATGGGCAAATAAATTCAGCTGGCGCAAATTTGCAGCGAATTTCCGAGTGTCGCGGCCAGCAAATGCATTTGCGAAATTGCAGTGAAAATTTGCTGGTGAAAAAATCCAGCACATAAAAAAAAGAGGGCGCACTTCAGAATAAAAAATTGTCGCACGTCAAAATTGTTTGGACGCCCATTGACTTTAATGCATTTGGATAAAATAGGCGCGCTATAATAATTGGCGCGGGCGTCAAAATTGAAGCGTGTCAAAATAATTTTGACGCCCAATAAATTTCATGAATTTTTCGCCATATCGCAAATTTCACGGGACAAATTCGCCCATCACTAATTGTGTATTATTTAAACAAAATGATAGGGCATTATATTGGGTCAAATGGCAGTAGACATGGGGGGGAAATTTACTAAAGGGCGAAGTGGCTAACCGCTAGCGAAAATTCACCAGCGTGATGTCATTTTGGCACTTCACGATTTACTAACGGGTGCTGGTGTAAATTCGCTAGCGAAGTAGACAGACTCTAGCGCTACTTCGCACCCTAACGCCAGGCGAAGTTGCGCTATGGCGAAGGGACGTAACTACGCTAATTCACTAAGGTGTAGATTTTACTGAACGTTACCTCTTGCGCCAGACTTGACTTGACCAGCTCAGACCAGGCGAAGTGCAATAGAGTAGATAGGAGGATCTTCAAAAATAGCTGAAATTCTTTCTAAGTCCCAAAAATCGCTGGCGTTTTACATTTTTCTGGGTGATAGGCTGAAAAAGATTGAAAAATTTTTTTGGGGTACCCTCCTTCCCCCCTATATTTCCTAACATATGGCACCTAAACTATACAGTGGGCACATGTGTAGGGCAAAATAACAACTCTATTTTATTTAATGAATGTTTCCCAGACTTGTGTAGTGTAATGTAATTTATGCAGCTACATATACGTCCATTGTACTTTAACTTGGCGCCGTTTGCAAATTAGGCATCGCTAGCGTAACTTCGCTTTGCATGACGAATTAATGCTAGCGCAACTTTGCTACCTTTCACCTCACCTGGGCGCAACTTTGGATTTTAGTGAATTTGAGCAGCCCTGACGAAACTACGTTTGGCAAAGTCGCATTTTTGTCACTTAGTGAATTTGCCCCGTGGGCTGTAATACCCATAGGGGTTGGTTTCTGATCAGTGGGTCAGGTAGGGAAGCTGAATGAGTGTGTAAAATGCAGGGCGGTGGCTCTTGCGCAATTCTGGGCAACATGTAATAGGAATCTTGGCAGAGAGTATAGTAAAAACATAACAAAAATAAGGATCATCAGGGAAAACTGTGCATCTAAAACTATAATTTCCTTATTGGCTTTCACTGATCAAATGATTATTCTCTATGAAAAGAACAAATGGGTTACAAAAAAGGTGTCTAACACTTTAACACTACCACTAATATTATTATTATTAACATGTATTTATGGAGCGCCAACATAATAGTAGCAGAATATGAGCGCAAATGAGTTAATGCCTTCCTGACTTGTAAAGGACAGACAATGAAGTTCTAATTAGGGCTCTTACACACGGGCGGTTTTGCAGGAGTAGACGCATTCAATTACCGTTAAGGGGGCTGTACTCACACAGACGCATGTATGTGCCAAATGCAGGTGAAATGCAACATGCTGCGTTCCTCCTGCTTACATGCGTCTGTGTGAGTACAGCCACTTCACAATAATTGAGTGCGTCTACTCCTGCGCTTCCCCTGCGGCTAAACGGAAGAAATCGCAACACAGGCGAGCGCAGGAAAAAACCTGCCCGTGTGTAAGAGCCCTTATAATGGGAAAGACCCAGCCATACTAATATAATGACACCAGGGATTAAAGCACTGTCAAGCTTATACGAAAAAATACAGAAATCGTTTTATTTGCCCATCTGCCACCAGTAGAACCCGACTGGAATTTGTACTTCTGTTCCCTCATACGTTTGTCTTCAGTATAAATCTCTGCCTTTAATCCTGTTTAAATTCAAGAAACGCGTTGGTGGCTGCCATGTACAGCTGCATCATTTCTGCTGCTCACACGGTTATGGTAGTTGCCGATTAGTGATGGGCGAATCTGTGGCGTTTCGATTTGCCGAGAAATTTGCTAAAGAGCAAAAAATTAGCAAACCCATTGAAGTCAACGGGGCGTCAAAATAATTTTTACAGGCAACAATTTCGGCATGAGCGTGAATTTTTATATGCGCAACTAATTTGTTCAAATGCATGAAAGTCAATGGGAGTCTGAATAATTTTGCCACGAAACACCGGCCGTAAATACGCCACTGAAACCACACAAGAAGTGTGTTTTTCAGCACGTAGGTTTCTTTTCCAAACATGCACTTCTTCTCATTGTTCTGATTGAGAATTTGGACGCCATATTTATAATACGCTGCGTATTTACGCAAATGTGGTTTCAAACGTGCAGATCCCATAGAGTCTATGGATTGGGTAGCTACTTGACGTGTTGGTGTTTCTGCTGAAAAACGCCAATACTGGCGTCCAGTGGTGGATTTCGGAGTGCATTTTCCATTAGTTTCAGTGGTAGTGCAGTTTATGCGTATTTACGCCTGGCGGAGCTTTTTTAAAAACACCACGTCTGGCCTTGCCCTTATGCACACGACTACTCTGACGTACATTTTTTTTTTCGTTGCGGCAGATTTTTCACCAGCAAATTTTCGCTGCAGCAAATGTATTCTCTGGTGCCAAAACAAAGAAATTTGCAGCGAATCCATGCCTGGCGCATATATTCGCCCATCACTATTGGCGATTACTAAACAAGCTCAAGCTCACTGGAGCTCAGGGAGTCTGAAAATAAAAGCGGTGCATTTGCCAGATATGTGGTGTATGTGAGATCTCGGGTGAAGGAGTGTTGGAAAAGGGACTGACACTATATTTTACATACAAGCTTGTATTTCCTTTATTAAAGGAGAAGGAAAGGTTAAAAGCAAGTAAGCCTTATCAGAAAGGTCCATCTAAATATACCAGTAAACCCCCAAAGTAATGTTGCTCTGAGTCCCCTGTCAAAATAAACACTGCATTTCTTTCCTTTTATTGTGTACTCATGGGCTTCTGTATCAGACTTCCTGCCTTCAGCTTAAACCTCATTGCCCTGGGCAAGAGCATGCTCAGTTTGTTCCTCTCCCCCCCCTCCCTTCTCTACTGTAATCTGAGCCCAGAGCAGGGAGAGACTCAGGCAGGAAGTGATGTCACACCATGTTAATACTGCAGCTTCTATCCTAAACAGAGAGTTTCTACAGCTTTTTACTCAGGTATTTCAAAACATTCTACAGAATAAATATAGCATTCTAGCTTGCACTATTGCAGCTAATCTATTGGCAATAAAATGCCTCCGTAGCTTTCCTTCTCCTTTAATTAGCTTGTTATTTGCTGTCCTTCATAAGGCATTCATTAACCCATTTATGTCCACTGCCGTCTGAAGATACCATGGCACGAAATGAAGAAAACTTTGGGTGTTTGTGTCCTCTTCCCAAACTTTATGGCCGTGCCGGTGTCTGTTGCAATGAGGCATCCTGGGACCTGTACTTAGGTGCTCCCTGCGCACATTTGCCAAAAGTATACATTTAAAAAACGAATTTTATTGTTGTTTAGGACTACTGGGCACAATGAAGGCTTTGCAATCCTGCCAGCTCCACTTTCCGCTACACTAGAAAGGTCTCATTTGGGTTTCAGGGAAACAGAATCTTCTTCTGTGCAGGTCAGGGCTGCAGTCCAGTTTCAATTAAATCAGATTAAATGAAGATTCTGCAATACTTATGCTTTGAATCTAGAACAGGGGGGCCCAAAAGTTAGATTGGGATCTAGTAGACCTTTAGCTGTTGATCAGTAGATCTCAAGACATTGTCTACAAACATCTTGTCTATATCACCCTCCTGTTTCATACTTTTTATTCAGATTATTATGTTAAATAGTTGTTAAATATAACAATATACATTTTCCCATAAATCAGTATTTAAGTAATATTTTCCATGGAACGGAATGCTAACAATGCTTTTATGGATGTAGATCTGGAGTGCCCACACTTTAGCAAGTGGAAAATTGCAGCTATTAATAAGAAAAATACAAAGGTCAAATTAAACCCTCAGAAATAACTTCAGGTTTTTATTAGATAAAAACCAGACAGCACCAATTGACAAGCTGGTCCTTCATCCACCCATATGTTATGTTTCAGCATAAGAAAGCTGTGAGCCAGTTGCTTGCTTCTTTTTTGTAAAACACTTGTTTTTTTTTTGTTTTAAAAATGTTGTATTCAAATCCACCAGTTGCAGATAAAATGTTGAAAATAACTTTGTGCCAGGGACATGCCCAGTGTCAAACCTCAGCTCATTTCTGGACATAAAAAACAATAATACCATCAGAATGGGCAACAATACAAACCACGCCCTTGAATCCACATTTAAAATATTTCTGAACTTAACGGTTAAGTTAAGGTAACTATTCAGGATCTGAGAAATATCCTGAGTGATCCCAACACTGTACGGTTAAAGAAAGGGAATCGGAGTGTCTGTGGGTGATATCATAGTTCAGTATGAACGTTCTGAGTCCGGGACTGCTCACTTGGCTTCATGAATATGCCCTCCATGACTTTCCAATAGCTGTTTTGGTTAGAATATGACATGCAGTGAACTTCCCTCTGGCCATTAATAGGCCTCCCATACTGTTCCCCTGTGACAGAGAGGAAAACATTTGTGGATGTGTGTCTAAGTCGGACTTCACCATCTCTTTGCCAGAATTCTCCATCACATAGGACCGTCCAGTCATCAAGGATGTCACCTTCTCCATCATCCCCAAATGCACTGACTTCCTGTTAGAAGATTAAAAAGAAAGAAACTCTTAAAACATACGGCTACAATTCTTACAGATCTATCAGTCTGCTAAAAGTACAAAATCATACTTAAAAAAAACCCAAAAAAGCAGCCATGTGCTGTCTATGAATTACAGTGGCTTATACAGTAGGACTTGCCTGGTTTCCAGACAGAGGAGAAGTGAAGTGATGACTGTGCAGATTGCGTCCTGTGTTGACATGTGTTAGACGCATAGATTGTCCACATTTGATCAATGTTCCTCGTTCACATACACTGGAGGTTTGCCCACGGATACGCCAGTAACTGTTGCCGTCGTCTACAGATGTGACTCCTGTCACAGACTGCTGCCCGCTGCCTACAAGTAAAACCTATGAGTTGGTCTCTCACAACAAATACATGCACACTAGCATTTGTGTCCCCGGGGTGTACATATCATGCCTATAATAAAAATCACAGTGAAAAACGGGAAACATATACCCAGACTCTGCATATGGTAAATAAAGTTAAAAAAAAACTGTTTTAAATCCCATGGCACAAATTCACCAAGCGCCGAACGCTAGCGTTAATTCGCTAGCGTTTGGCATTTTTCGTTACTGCGCATATTCACTAACGAACGCTGGCGTAGTTTCGCTAGTGTTACTTCGCACCCTTACACCAGGCGAATTTTCGCTAGCGACGTAACTACGCAAATTCACTAACTTGCGCAGTGTACTGAACGCTACCTTTTACGCTAGACTTCCTTCGCCACCTCAGACCTGGCGAAGCGCAATAGAGTAGATAGGGATTGTTTAAAAAAAAGTCAAATTTTTTTCTAAGTCCCAAAAAACGCTGGCGTGTTTTCTACATGATGGGTGATAGGCTGAAAAAGATCGAAAATATTTTTGGGGCTCCCCTCCTTCCCCCCTACATTTCCTGACTCATGGCAACTTACCTAGACAGTGGGCACATGTGTAGGGCAAAATAACATTTTTATTTGCTGATTTGAAGGTTTTCTAGGCATTTGTAGTGCTAATAGGTGTTTGAATTTCGCGCTGTATGCAAATTAGCCTTCGCTAGCGTAACTTCGCTTTACATAGCGAAGGAACGCTAGCGCAACTTCGCAACCTTATGCTACCCCTGTGCGCAACTTCGGATTTTAGTGAATTTGCGGAGCGCTGGCGAAACTACGCCTGGCGAAGTGCGGCGAAGCTGCGCCTGGCACAACTTTGCATCTTAGTGAATTTGCCCCCTTGAGTTTTGGTTTTTACATAACAGTACAAATAAAGTATCAAGTTGTTTTAAAGGAGAAGGAAATGTTAAAACTAAGTTTAATCAGAAAGGTCTATATAAATACACCAGTAAACCCTCAAAGTAATGCTGCTCTGAGTCCTCTGTCAAAAGAAACAGCACATTTCTTTCCTTCTATTGTGTACTCATGGGCTTCTGTATCAGACTAACTGTTTTCAGCTTAAACCTCCAGGGCTAGGGCTTGAGCATGCTCAGTTTCTCTGCTGTAATCTGAGCCCAGAGCTATAAGTGAGCAGGGAGAGACTCAGGCAGGAGGTGATGTCACACCAAACTAATATGGCAGCTGCTATCCTAAACAAACAGAGAGCTTCTAGAGCTTTTTACTCAGGTATGGTAAAACATTCTGCATAAAAACAAGAACAATATTTCATGGACCAGCGCCTAAAGCAAATGGAGAGATTAAAAACAAACAGAAAAAAAACATATGGTGTAGTATTTTTGATTTTTCCTGAGTCTCCCAGTGTTTTAGAAGGTGAAGTGTGTTCCTGTATTTATTTCCCTCTAGGTTCCTCCTTTCTCCAGTGTTATATACTATTAACACTAATGTGCTTTTACCAGAAAAGAGGGGGGACACCTTCACCGACTTTATCTAAAATGCCTACTTACAAGATGTTAGTAGGTTTATTGCGTGGAATATTTGTACCCAAGTCCGCTCTCCTGATGGTCAGTGTCCTTCACTGATTGATGTTCAGGCTCCAACATAGGGGTATAAAACGATTGCAGTGTAATAACGTTTTATTCAAAAGTATTAAAAGAATTAAAATTTGCACTCACATGTTACATGAGTTAAAAGTCATGAGTAAGCGTAAAGTCTTTTTTGCATGTTCCGTGATGTTCCAGAATGAGAAAGGAGATTTGCCATCGTCTCCATCTCTTTGGGGCCCATTCACTAAGTTCGAGTGAAGGAATAGAAGAAAAGATACTTCGATTTTCAAAGTGTTTTTTTGGCTACTTCGACTATGACTTAGAATCGTATGATTCGAACTAAAAATTGTTCGACTATTCGACCCTTCGATAGTACAGTATACTGAAGTATACTGAAGAATAGCACAGTATACTGAAAACCTCCCATCTACTCGAAGTGCTCAATAAATAGAAGTAGATGACCATACAAAGTAGAAAAGGTGTCTCCATTAAAAAAATAGAGGGGTAACCATTGGAAAAGTTTAGTGTATATTTTTTTAATTATATATTTTACTGAACACAGTCAGAAACCATTTTAATTGTTGGACGTATAAACATACACATGGAGCAGAGCCATCATATCCACAATGAAACAGCTATAAGCACTACTCCTGTTGGTGGATATTACCCCTTTAACATTACCGTATATACTCGAGTATAAGCCGAGTTTTTCAGCCCCCAAAATATGCTGAAAAAAACTACCTCGGCTTATACTCGTTCAAGCTCAAAAACGGTCGCCGGCGTCCAGGAATAGTCGCCGGCGTCCAAGAATAGTCGCCGGCATCCAAGAATAGTCGCCGGCAGCCAAAAACGAGACGCCAGCACCTCCAATGGGAGCAAGAACCCTCATTTTTTTGATTGAAACTTACCAGAAGCTGCTGCATTTCTCACCCTAGGCTTATACATGAGTCAATAAGCTTTCCCAGTTTTTGGAGGTAAAATAAGGTACCTCGGCTTATACTCGGGACGGCTTATACTCGAGTATATACGGTATACTCTATTTCACATTGTTCATATGATCTGTAATGAATTTGGAGCAGGCAATATAAAGCCTTCAATAACTGTGAGAAATGTAAATCAACAGAGAAACTACAAATGCAATAAAGTTTTTTTAATACTCAGTGGTTTAAAGTTCAAACTGAAGGGGTCTATGCACGATTGTTACAGTACAGATCATCTGCACAGCTGAAAGCGAAACAGTTATGCAAAAATATCTATACAAAAAAAAGCTTATGGAAACTTTCATTTTCCTGCAATTAGAGAAAAATGCAAGTAACCGCGTAGGAGGTTTCATTTGTGAATTAGGTGTAAAATCACACAAGTCTATAAATATAAACCCGGAAGTACATTTTACCTAAAAAATGAGTTTTTATCTTGATATAGTTTCTCTTCTGCTTTTTTTATACCTACATTATCAAATTTGTAACAGCTGAACAGTTGTTAAAAGGGTTGTTCACTTTTGAGATAACTTTTAGTAAGATATAGAGAATGATATTCTGAGACAATTTGTAATTGGTTTTCATCTTTTATTATTGAAGGTTTTTGAGTTATTTAGCTTTTTATTAAGCAGCTCTTCAATTAAGCAATCTGGTAACTAGGGTACAAATGACCCTAGCAACCATTCCATTCATTTATTTCAATAAGAGACTGGAATATGAATAGGAGAGGCCTGAATAGAAGGATCAGCAATAAAAAGGAACAATAATAATACATTTGTAGCCTTACAGAGAATTTGTTTTTTAGAAGGGAGTCAGCGACGCTGCAAAGAGTCAGATCGGAAAGGGCAAATAACTATAAAACTATTAAAAATAAATAATGAAAAATAATTGAAAAGTTGCTTAGAATTGGCCGTTCTATAACATAATAACAGTTACTTTAAAGGTGAATCACCCCTTTAAGGAATTTTTATTTAAATTACAAGTTTGTTTGTAATTTAAACACCCAAAATGATTATTTGATTTTGAATTAGCCTTTAGCTGTAGTACCATAAGGAGTCCTAAGTAGATTATATAGTTGGTGAAACAGTCCAAGGTCGACGCAGAACTTTGCTGCAAACATCTCTTTATTCACACAACATGTTTCGAGCAAAATTGCCCTTTGTCAAGCGACACTTGACAAAGGGCAATTTTGCTCGAAACATGGTATAGACGAGGACGAGGTATAGAAACAGACCTTACAGGAACAGAAAGATCAAAAAATGAAAGTGTTTCAAAGTAATACAAATAAAATGCAGTGCTGTCCTGCACTGGTAAAACTGGTGTGTTTGTTTCAGAAACACTACATTTGTTTATATAAAATAAACTGCAGTGTAGCAATGCGAATAGCCATTCAAGTACAGGATACACAGTAGATAACAGATAAGTACTACTATAGTTTATATAAACAAGCTGCTGTGTAGCCTTGGGGCAGCCATTCAAGCACAGGATACATAGTAGATAACAGATAAGTACTACTATAGTTTATATAAACAAGCTGCTTTGTAGCCATGGGGGCAGCCATTCAAGCACAGGATACACAGTAGATAACAGATAAGTACTACTATAGTTTATATAAACAAGCTGCTGTGTAGCCATGGGGGCAGCCATTCAAGCACAGGATACACAGTAGATAACAGATAAGTACTACTATAGTTTATATAAACAAGCTGCTGTGTAGCCATGGGGGCAGCCATTCAAGCACAGGATACACAGTAGATAACAGATAAGTACTACTATAGTTTATATAAACAAGCTGCTGTGTAGCCATGGGGGCAGCCATTCAAAGGAGAAAATGTTCAGGTTACACAGATAGCAGATAAGCTCTGTAGAACATAATGGTGTTATCTGTTATCCACTATTTAACAGGTGCCTAGGGTTGCCACCCGGCCGGTATTTTACCGGTCTAGCCGGTAATTTGTAATACCCTTTAAAAAAAGCCCTCTGCCTGCCCCCATTTGCGCAGAACTTTTTTGTAATGTTCTTGACATCGCCGCGATGTTGCTCCGCCCCATTTTGTGTCACGCTGCATAGCCCCACCCCTTTTTGTGTCATGGACCGCCTCCTTTTTGTACCCACCCCCCACTGGCCGGTTATTTTTTTCAGTAAAGGTGGCAACCCTACCTGTGCCATATAGCCTTTGTTTAATTTCTGCCATTGCTAGTCAGCAGCTTGTTTATATGAACTATAGTAGTGTTTCTGAAGCAAACAGATCAGTTTTACCAGCGCAGGGCGACACTATATGATATTTTCATTACTTTAAAACGCCTTCATTTTTTGGTGTTACTGTTCCTTAAAGTAAATTTCCCCAACCCCCACAAAGACACCTATGGCACAAGCTCACGACCATTCTCATACACTACTAACCCTTTAGTAACGAATTATATAATAACATAATAGATATAAAATCCAGGCAACTAAATGTGAAGGCCACATTAGAGATGCACTAGCCTAGTACAGTATAGTATAACTCTTCTATAAACTATAGTAATAGGATATTAATTAGGTAGATATTAATAA
The DNA here is from genome assembly GCA_038501925.1 of Xenopus petersii. NCBI lineage: Eukaryota > Metazoa > Chordata > Amphibia > Anura > Pipidae > Xenopus > Xenopus petersii. Next base: position 4,453,443 of record CM076675.1, read on the forward strand.
TCATGGAGGGGCAGTGGTGTAATGTCCAGTTCCCAAGTGATTGTATTGACTTACCTGAAACCCCAGGCTGGTGCTCCTATCAGCAGAAAACTGCACCGGCCCGGGGTTATACCAGTGAGCACCACGGAGCCATCCTCTTCCGGCTTCTTCTTTCTTCATATTTCCCGGGGCAGACGCATGCGCAGTTGATCGAAATAGCGACTTTTTAGTTAAAGTTCAGCTTTTCTCTCAACTGCGCATGTGGAGCCATGTGAAGAAAGAAGAAGACGAAAGAGAAGTGCTCCTCGGTGCTCACTGGTATAACCCTGGGCCGGTGCAGTTTTCTGCTGATAGGAGCACCAGCCCGGGGTTTCAGGTAAGTCAATACAATCACTAACATTTGGCACCGCCAAGTGGTTAACGACTTTCCTTCTGCTTTAAAGGAGAAGGAAAGCTCCAAGACAGTTTATTGCCAATAGATTAGCCACAATAATGCAAGATAGAATGCTATATTTATTCTGCAGAATGTTTTACCATACCTGAGTAAACAGCTCTAGACACGGTCTCTGTTTGTTTAGGATAGCAGCTGCCATATTAGCTTGGTGTGACATCACTTCCTGCCTGAGTCTCTCCCTGCTCACTCATAGCTCTGGGCTCAGATTACAGCAGGGAGGAGGGGAAGAGGAGCAAACCAAGCATGTTCAAGCCCTAGCCCTGGAGGTTTAAGCTGAAAACAGTAAGTCTGATACAGAAGCCCATGAGTACACAATAGAAGGAAAGAAATGTGCTGTTTCTTTTGACAGAGGACTCAGAGCAGCATTACTTTGAGGATTTACTGGTATATTTATATAGACCTTTCTGATAAAACTTACTTACTTTTAGCCTTTCCTTCTCCTTTAAGAGATACCCCCTGTTGTTATGCCCTATGCAGGTGCCTCTTCTGCCTACCCCTAGTTCCGGTTCTGCAGCAGCCCCGTTGGCTAGTGTTTTTCCCAACCTGCACCCAACCTCCAGGTTCCTTTTATAGCCCCGCCGATGATGTCACAAAAGGGGTGGTATGAGCAGGCGGGTAGTTATAAAGCTGGAAGCTGGACACCCACGAAGTATAGCGCAAGGTCAGGTAAACCCGCGGGTATTGGCCGGCCCACACATCACTACCACTGGCATTTGCCAGAACCCACAGATTGCCAGTCCGGCCTGGTGTGTGTGTGTCAGGGTAGGAATATATATATGTATATATATATATATATATATATATATATATATATATATATATATATATGCGCCATGTTCATAGGGGAATATTTTATAGATTATGTTTTGAACAAAAAGAATAGATTCTTAAAACAGCATTAAGTGGTAATAAAAATGATCTAGGGGAGGGCACAGCGAAACATTTCCCATATGAAATGAATATTCACAATAAAAGCTCTGAGGCCCTTGTCTCAGTCTCTTTGTGACCAAGTGTGAGAGTGGAAATATCACAAGGAATATAAAGGAGTAGGGTCTGAGGGGGGTGTGAAATGATGAAATATGAATTGCACTTTTCTCTATGGGCTCCTCCTCATTGATCAATGCCAAGCTCTGTTACTGTGGATTATACAGACAGTGTTACTGTGGATGATACAGAGAGTGTTACTGTGGATGATACAGAGAGTGTTACTGTGGATTATGCAGAGAGTGTTACTGTGGATTATACAGAGAGTGTTACTGTGGATTATATAGTGAATAAAGTACCCCCTCTTGTAAAATATAAGGATATTATAAGTTACCAAGGAGTTTCATGACCATATAAAAACACGAGGCCGAAGGCCGAGTGTTTTTATAGAGGTCATGGAACTCCGAGGTAACTTCTAATATCCTCATATTTTACAACTGGGGGTACTTTATTTATTATAATACACAAATTTCAGTGAGTCATGTGACAGAAATGACTTCGTTTATAACTGATGACATCAGAACTCACCGTTTATAAGGATATAATTTACAGGATATTCATGGCTTTTGTGTATTATACAGTGTTACTGTGGATTATACAGACAGTGTTACTGTGGATGATACAGAGAGTGTTACTGTGGATTGTACAGAGAGTGTTACTGTGGATTATACAGTGTTACTGTGGATTATACAGAGAGTGTTACTGTGGATTGTACAGAGAGTGTTACTGTGGATTATACAGTGTTACTGTGGATTGTACAGAGAGTGTTACTGTGGATTGTACAGAGAGTGTTACTGTGGATTATACAGAGAGTGTTACTGTGGATTATACAGAGAGTGTTACTGTGGATTGTACAGAGTTACTGTGGATTATACAGAGAGTGTTACTGTGGATTGTACAGAGAGTGTTACTGTGGATTATACAGAGAGTGTTACTGTGGATTGTACAGAGAGTGTTACTGTGGATTATACAGAGAGTGTTACTGTGGATTATACAGAGAGTGTTACTGTGGATTGTACAGAGAGTGTTACTGTGGATTATACAGAGAGTGTTACTGTGGATTGTACAGAGTTACTGTGGATTATACAGAGAGTGTTACTGTGGATTATACAGACAGTGTTACTGTGGATGATACAGAGAGTGTTACTGTGGATTGTACAGAGTTACTGTGGATTATACAGAGAGTGTTACTGTGGATTGTACAGAGAGTGTTACTGTGGATTATACAGAGAGTGTTACTGTGGATTGTACAGAGTTACTGTGGATTATACAGAGAGTGTTACTGTGGATTGTACAGAGAGTGTTACTGTGGATTATACAGTGTTACTGTGGATTATACAGAGAGTGTTACTGTGGATTATACAGAGAGTGTTACTGTGGATTATACAGAGAGTGTTACTGTGGATTATACAGAGAGTGTTACTGTGGATTGTACAGAGTGTTACTGTGGATTGTACAGAGTGTTACTGTGGATTGTACAGAGTGTTACTGTGGATTGTACAGAGTGTTACTGTGGATTGTACAGAGAGTGTTACTGTGGATTATACAGAGAGTGTTACTGTGGATTATACAGAGTGTTACTGTGGATTATACAGAGAGTGTTACTGTGGATTATACAGAGAGTGTTACTGAGGATTATACAGAGAGTGTTACTGTGGATTATACAGAGAGTGTTACTGTGGATTATACAGAGAGTGTTACTGTGGATTATACAGAGAGTGTTACTGAGGATTATACAGAGAGTGTTACTGTGGATTGTACAGAGAGTGTTACGGTGGATGATACAGAGAGAGTTACTGTGGATTATACAGTGTTACTGTGGATTATACAGTGTTACTGAGGATTATACAGTGTTACTGAGGATTATACAGAGTTACTGTGGATGATACAGACAGTGAGGCTTAATATAGTGTCACTCAGCTCAATGTCACAAGGAGGGAACCTTTACACCCCGAGAGGGAACTGATGACGTGACACTTCGCGCTGGGGACGTGACCTCGTTTTACCTGAGCCGTAGCGAACGTCATGCGAGTGGAGGCGGACGTTGTGCTTGATATTGAGCAACTTGACTACCGAGCCGCAGGTCACTACGGAGAGCTCAGAGGCAATGCTCACCGGCAGCAGCAAGGGAGTGATGAACAGCAGGAGAGAGCCGGCTCCATCCTGAGGCTTCGTCATCTTCATTCAGCGGCTGAGGGGACAACCGGAAGCGTAACCCGACTGTCCCGGAAGTACTAACGAGAGAGTCGAAATGAATAAAATAGCACAGACATAGGGGGAGCTGTAACTGCGGAAATGGAGACAGTGTTGCGTTTAATACCAGCGCTTGCCAGTCCGTGGGCTTGTTGCTCTCTGCCCAGGGCGGCCTGGAGCTCTGTCAGCAAGGCTCAGCCTCAAAGCTGTTTAGGGTGAGATTTGTACGAGAATTACTGTTCCCTCCAGCTGATGGGAGGTTAACAGGAGATTTGGCGTTGGACAGTTATATAGCGAATAAAGTACCCTCTCGTTTAAACTACACGGAGTGTTATGTATACAGGTCATTGAACTCCGAGGTAACTTCTAATATCCTCATATTTTGCAACTGGGGGTACTTTATTTATTATAATACACAAGTTTCAGTGAGTGATGTGACAGAAATGACATCAGAACTCGCCGTTTATAACTGATGACATCGCTAGTCACCGTTTATAAAGATATAATCTACAGGATATTCATGGCTTTTGTGTATTATAACTATTCCTACAGGGGAACTACCATGAGAATAAAGATTTACTATAATCATCATATTGAAATAAACTTTCTTAATACAAACAATTATATATTCTGCATTGTTTCTGAAATAATCAAGTTTATCTTCACTATCCCTCTCTCAGCATCTGTTTCTCTTCATTCTCTCTTCATGCAGCAGTTGGGTGTCAGATATTCACTGACAGTTAGATCCAATATATCTTATAGGGGGCTCCTTTTGCCTAGAAGATGTATTAGAGGTCACTCTGTTAAACTCACCAGACATCATGTCTCTCGTTTGACTATTCAACCATTCGATGGTCGAAGTACTGTCTCTTTAAAAAAATACTTGACTACATACTTCGCCACTTTAAACCTACCGAGGTGTAATGTTAGCCTATGGGAACCTTCCCCCGCACTTTTCTAAGATTTTTTTGATCGAATAAAAATCCTTCGATCGATCGCTAAAAATAGTTCGATTCAAAGGATTTTATCGTTCGAACTAATGTTTTTTTACTTCGACCGTTCGACCTAAGCATTTGCGCTAAATCCTTCCAATTCTATATTCAAATTCGAAGGATTTAACTTCGAGACCTAACGAGACCTGACCAAATACTGGACCTCCAAAAAAAAGCTTAATGTGAAAGAGTTTAACAACCACTGCCCATTGAACTAAACTCTCCTTGAAATGAATTTGATTCCTAGTACTACAAATCTCTTATGACCCGATTATTAAACAAAAGTTCAATGAGAAAACAATTGCCCTGTTGCATATATCTGTATATAACTAGAGCCAGGCCCGGATTTACGGCAAGGCCGCATAGGCTAGGGCGGCAAAAAAATAGGGGCGGCATGCCGCCCAGCGGCATTATGGGGACGCATGCGTCCCCATTCAATTACAGCAGCTGCGCCGGTGTTTTTTTGCTGGCACGCTGGGAAGGGGAGGTGAGGTGGGCGCTAGGACCGCACGGCCGCCTAGTCGGACCGCGTGGCCTAGGGGCGCCCGTCATTGAAATCCGGCGCTGACTAGAGCAATTTGTTATCCAGATTAACGCCATACATGTACCAATAAAACTATTTTGTACAACTTGTTCGCTGGATAGATGCTGATTGGAACATCCCAACTGATATCTGTACTGTGGGTATCACTAGGTTCAGAATTTGGGCAGGATTGAGAATGTAATCTTTTGGTGTAAAAAGATGAGAAAGAAACGAAGAGCTGCAGTTTCTCTTCACTTCCTACTGTGTGAGTTTGAGCTCTCAGAATGAAGGGAGCAATAAAACGGTGGCCGGCCTTTCTGTGTTCAGCCATGTGTAATGTATTTCTCCTTTGGCCAGTGCACAATTTGTCAATACCATAGAGGATTGGTGGTGTATCGCCAATGTTAGGGCTGAACTACAGAAGTGATTGATTTCTCTCATCCACAAAATCTCATTGTGCAACTGCAAGAGACTTTGGGGCAAATTCACGAAGCGCCTAACGCTAGCATCCATTCCATAGTTGGTCATTTTCGTTACTTCGCAAATTCACTAACGAACGCTGGCATAAATTCGCTTGTGTTACTTCGGACCCCGGATGTAACTACGCAAATTCACTAACGCGCGCAGTGTACTGAACGCTACCTTTTACGCCAGACTTCCTTCGCCACCTCAGACCAGGCGAAGCGCAATAGAGTAGATAGGGATTGCTTCAAAAAAAGTTCAAATTTTTTCTAAGTCCCAAAAAATGCTGGCATTTTTTCTATATTATGGGTGATAGGCTGAAAAAGATCGAAAAATTTTTTGGGGCTCCCCTCTTCCCCCCCTACATTTCCTAACTCACGGCAACTTAACTATACAGTGGGCACATGTGTAGGGCAAAAAAAAAAAATTATTTGATGTTTTGAAGGTTTCCCAGGCATTTGTACTGCTGATACGTATTCCTCCATTGAAATTTGAATTTGGCGCTGTATGCATATTAGCCATCACTAGCGTAACTTTGCTTAGCGAATCAATGCTAGCGCAACTTCGCAACCTTACGCTACCCCTGAGCGCAACTTCAGATTTTATGAATTTGCGGAGCGCTGGCGAAACTACGAATCTTAGTGAATTTGCCCCCATGTGGGCTACAAAATCTGATCCTCCCTCTTACTGACAAAGCCAGATAAGCCGACGATATTCATAAAGTGTTGTCACCCACTCTTCCCCCTCATCTCAGATACTGCTTGGCCAATCTCTGCTTATTTTATCAACTGACAAGTATGTAGTGTTGCCACCCGGCCAGTATTTACCGGCCTAGCCGGTAAAACACCTGCCAAGGCCGGGGCCGGTATTACAAAATTACTGGCAATGTAGCTATTGTGACTTTGTGGCCCCTATTACGGCATGGCGATGCCCCTTTTGACGTCACGCCTGCCCCTTTTTGTTCCCGTCCCCCACCAGGCCGGTAAAACATTTTGGAAAAGGTGGCAACCCTACAAGTATGCGCTTGGTTTTTAGTATTAAATGTTGGGCCTTGACTTTACTAAAGCCTAACAACCTGCTTTATTCAGTGTTTCTACAACCCAGTGTTAAGGTATGAGTGCATATGGGTCACTCAGAATTGTTGGACAACGGGGGGAAGAGGATTTTTCATTTTAAAGAGGTGATTAACCTTTAAAAGGATTCTGTCATGTTTTTATGATGTCGTTTTTATTTCTAAATGACACTGTTTACACTGCAAATAATTCACTGTACAATATAAAATGTCATTCCTGAAGCAGCAAGTGTATTTAGTTGTAATATTGGTGTGTAGGTGCATCTCAGCTCATTTTGCCTGGTCATGTGATTTCAGAAAGAGCCAGCACTTTAGGATGGAACTGCTTTCTGGCAGCCTGTTGTTTCTCCTACTCAATGTAACTGAATGTGTCTCAGTGGGACCTGGATTTTACTATTGAGTGCTGTTCTTAGATCTACCAGGCAGCTGTTATCTTTTGTTAGGGGCTGTTATCTGGTTACCTTCCCATTGTTCTGTTGTTAGGCTGCTGGGGGGGCGGGGGTGATATCACTCCAACTTGCATTACAGCAATAAAGAGAGACTGAAGTTTATCAGAGCACAAGTCACATGAGTGGGGACAGCTGGGAAACTGACAATATGTCTAGCCCCATGTCAGATTTCAAAATTAAATTTTGCATCCTGTGTGTCCTGTGCTTGAATGGCTGCCCCCATGGCTACACAGCAGCTTGTTTATATAAACTATAGTAGAACTTCTCTGTTATCTACTGTGTATCCTGTGCTTGAATGGCTGCCCCCATGGCTACACAGCAGCTTGTTTATATAAACTATAGTAGTACTTATCTGTTATCTACTGTGTATCCTGTGCTTGAATGACTGCCCCCTTGGCTACACAGCAGCTTGTTTAAATAAACTATAGTAGTACTTATCTGTTATATACCGTGTATCCTGTGCTTGAATGGCTGCCCCCTTGGCTTCACAGCAGCTTGTTTACATAAACTATAGTAGTACTTATCTGTTATCTACTGTGTATCCTGTGCTTGAATGGCTGCCCCCATGGCTACACAGCAGCTTGTTTATATAAACTATAGTAGTACTTATCTGTTATCTACTGTGTATCCTGTGCTTGAATGGCTGCCCCCATGGCTACACAGCACCTTGTTTATATAAACTATAGTAGTACTTATCTGTTATCTACTGTGTATCCTGTGCTTGAATGGCTGCCCCCATGGCTAAACAGCACCTTGTTTATATAAACTATAGTAGTACTTATCTGTTATCTACTGTGTATCCTGTGCTTGAATGGCTGCCCCCATGGCTACACAGCAGCTTGTTTATATAAACTATAGTAGTACTTATCTGTTATCTACTGTGTATCCTGTGCTTGAATGGCTGCCCCCATGGCTACACAGCACCTTGTTTATATAAACTATAGTAGTACTTATCTGTTATCTACTGTGTATCCTGTGCTTGAATGGCTGCCCCCATGGCTACACAGCAGCTTGTTTATATAAACTATAGTAGTACTTATCTGTTATCTACTGTGTATCCTGTGCTTGAATGGCTGCCCCCATGGCTACACAGCAGCTTGTTTATATAAACTATAGTAGTACTTATCTGTTATCTACTGTGTATCCTGTGCTTGAATGGCTGCCCCCATGGCTACACAGCAGCTTGTTTATATAAACTATAGTAGTACTTATCTGTTATCTACTGTGTATCCTGTGCTTGAATGGCTGCCCCCATGGCTACACAGCAGCTTGTTTATATAAACTATAGTAGTACTTATCTTTTATCTACTGTGTATCCTGTGCTTGAATGACTGCCCCCTTGGCTACACAGCAGCTTGTTTAAATAAACTATAGTAGTACTTATCTGTTATATACCGTGTATCCTGTGCTTGAATGGCTGCCCCCTTGGCTTCACAGCAGCTTGTTTACATAAACTATAGTAGTACTTATCTGTTATCTACTGTGTATCCTGTGCTTGAATGGCTGCCCCATGGCTACACAGCAGCTTGTTTATATAAACTATAGTAGTACTTATCTGTTATCTACTGTGTATCCTGTGCTTGAATGGCTGCCCCCATGGCTACACAGCAGCTTGTTTATATAAACTATAGTAGTACTTATCTGTTATCTACTGTGTATCCTGTGCTTGAATGGCTGCCCCATGGCTACACAGCAGCTTGTTTATATAAACTAGTAGTGTTTCTGAAGCAAACACATCAGCTGTACCAGTGCAGTGCAACACTACATGATATTTTCATTACTGTAAAACACTTATTTTTTGACGTTACTGTTCCTTTAACTGTGGATAAGAAGGCACTGCCTTGTTAAGCAATAAAGACAGAACAAGCCATAGAATGGAAGGCAGTGCAGCAGCAGCAGGTTGTGATACGTAATGATAAACATGAGCGTTGTACCGAGGAATGCTGGGAGATGTAGTCCTGTGGCAGCGGCAAGAGGACCGTCCTTTGCTCACAGAACTTTACTGTAGGCCTGGAATGCATTGATGTGTAACTAAGAGAAGTCATAAAGTGCGGATGAAGTTATTCATCAGTTATTACGCCATCATTATTAGCTGTAAACATTCATCTGCACTCACAGTCCACGCATGCGCAATGTAAGAGCAGCGCCTAAAGCGTCTCCATGCTCCGCTATTGCGGCTGCCGGAAGTGACGTCACGCCTGCCTGTTCTGCGTTCTATCCGCCAGCTTCGGCGTTTGACTTGCTCCTCCATTTTTGGACAAAGTTGTTCGGAAAGGAGTAAACGAGTTTTAGGAGGAGACAGCTCGGCAGCGCTTTAGCCTTCACTTCGGAGAGGGATAGTCCGCGGCAGAGCAGGTAAGGCTTTCCCGGGCGGCTGAGGCTGCATCTGTCCTTGTCTGTACCAGGCCTCACACCGCAGCCTCACTGAAGCGACGTGTAGAGTGTCCGTGGCTCCTACAGTTTAATGGCTCGTCTGCATTCTACATATAACGCTGTAATTGCTCCGGGACACTTCCGCAGTCTCAGAGGCATAGAAGCAAACAACCGGAAGTCAGGGTTTAAAGGGCAAAACATGTGGGCAGCAGCTGAAGAATGTACTTGTATTACCCCATTTCCCCTATGTAACGTCCAACGTGCAGCTCCCTAGCTCCTGTAATCATCGTCTGACAGCAAGAGGCTTATGTTACACTATTCTGCTTATTGCTTCACTTACATGCAACTGGCTGGAGTTCTATCCAGTATTCCCAATGCTTAATAAAGTGTTCATGTCCAGTTCAAAAGCACAGCAGTGGCAGCCCTATCTCTAGCTATATTCTGCTCTCATGATTAAACCCAATCCTTTAATTACAGCTATGACATCTATTATACAGAAATCAATTATCCAGAAAGCTCTGAAATACAGCAATGCTCATTTAGAAAAAAAATCTTATTTTTGATAGATGTATATATATTTTTTTTTATTTGCATCTGTAATAGGGATGCACCTAATCCAGGATTTGGTTCGGGATTCGGCCTTTTTCAGCAGGATTCAAATTCAGTAGAATCCTACTGCCTGGCCGAACCAAATCCTAATTTTCATATGCAAATTAGGGGCGGGATGGAAATCTCGTGACTTTTTGTCACAAAACAAGGAAGTAAAATTGTTTTCCCCATTCCACCCTAATTTGCATATTCGGTTCAGTATTCGGCCGAATCTTTTGTGAAGGATTCAGGGTCGGCCGAATCAAAAATAGTGGATTCGGTGCATGCCTAATCTGTAATAATAAAAAAATTAACTGCACTTTATTGTAACTAAGCCATGTTGAGTATCTTAGTATTTAAATGTTTTTCATGTATTGGCCAGATTATTGTTCCGGTTTTATAAGTCTGAAAACCGAACAGAAAGTTCAGACCCTAAGGGTGGCCATAGATGCAAAGATCCGCTCGTTTGGCGATGTTGCCAAACGAGCGGATCTTTCCCCGATATGCCATTAACAGGCATGGCTATATCGGGGGTAATCTGATCCATACGGCCGAACAATCCGATTACGATGTGCCATGGGCTCCGGCGGGATCGGTTGGGTCAAAATCAAACCTGACCAAACGACTGATCTCTGCCGGACAAAAAAGATGTCGGCACACGCCACACACCATCCGAAAATTGTAAGAATCCTTGATTCGTACGATCGGATCTGTGTGTCTATGGCCACCTTTACAGGCCTTACAAAAACCGAACTGTGTGGGTAAAAACCAAACATGGCGCAAACCTATACAACTCCATGTCTGGGATGAAACCTAGGTCCCTAGCTCAGCAATGTTAACCATTGTGCCACATTTAAAATTGCAACTTCAGCACTTCCCAAGTCTTTTGGGCTTTGACCTGAGAAGAGATGGAAGGTTGTAGAATTGATATACACGGGTCTTGATTTTAAAGAATAAGATTACCCACGACTTAAAGGCAATGACTGCAATACAGCAGCAACATAAGAGCTTTAACAGCCCAGCTACTGAGGCCTCATTCACCTCCAAAACATCCAAGTCTGGCTTTTGTGAATATTAGTTGCTCAGTGAAATAATGATGACATCTAGCCTTTAATGGGAGGTTTAAGCTTGAGTCATAATGACATTTGGTGTATATTCCTTGTAGCGATTAGAAAGTCATTTGTTCTACATTGCCTTCACATGGATAGCCTAGATATGAAAAAGTTGGAGAGCAACTCAAGCATGAAAAAAGTTCCTAGGGGATACCTGGTAAGGGCTCTAATTGGTTATTCACTCCTATGTGGACTGATTGGATACAGATGGGACTGTTTGGTAACAACCTGGTCTTTATGCCTCCAAAACTTGCCTCCAAGTCAAAAATCCAAAAAGAAGCACCTGTTTTGAGGCCACTGGGAGCAACATCAGAGGGCTTTGGTGGCCTACACTGTGGGGCAAATTTACTTAAGGTCGAATATCGAGTGTTAATTAACCCTCGATATTCGACTGCCGAATTGAAATCCTTCGACATCGAAGTCGAAGGATTTACCGCAATCCATTCGGTCGAAAGACGATTAAATCCTTCGAATCATTCGATTTGAAGGATTTTAATACGTCGATCGAACGATTTTTCTACGACCAAAAAATTGTTCCAAACCCTATGGGGACCTTCCCCATAGGCTAACATTGACTTTGGTAGGTTTTAGGTGGCGAACTAGGGGGGGTCAAAGTTTTTTTTTTTTTTTTTAAGAGACAGTACTTCGACTATCGAATGGTCAAACGATTTTTAGTTTTTTTTTTTTTTATTCTATTCCTTCGCTTGAGCTAAGTAAATGGGCCCCTGTGTGTTTGTCAGCACTATGCTTTGTATAGTTTATTGTATTATATGAGAATAATGACAATATTGATGGAACTCAATATCTTCTTGTCTAAGAAGGTACCTGACTGTCCTGACATGGAGATTGGCTTTTATGTTCCCAGTTCTCTTTACCTCTTCCTTGCTCTGATTTATGTATCCATTTTAGGGTTCAGATTCTGTTCCATATTCGGTCGAATCCTAAGATAGTGTATTAGTTGCATCCTTAAAATGATCAAATGCTTTCTGAGCTATACCATGTAGTTATTCTAGAATGTGTCACCTGACAGACGGGGAACAACCTATTTTATTTGAGCAAGAATAGCTCTGACATTTTTTACTGCTATTGGTATTCAAACTTTTGTTGTTTAATTTGGTGACTTGTAGAGAGTTTCTTCATAAAAACAAATGAAGATAGACATTCATGTACACTTGAACTATAGTAAAGAAGGCTTTGCCTAAAATATTAAGACTTAAAGCCTATTGGTTGCCAAACTGCATTGCCTAACTGCACTGTTAGGGTGAAGGCACACAGGGCTACTGGTAGCAGCGACTTGTTGTGACTATATAAAATTCCAAAAAAATACTCTGCCCTAGACAATACTGAGGATTGCCTCTGCTAAAACAGACATAGTTTCCAAGCAAAAACAGTTATAACTATTGTCTATTTTGTACTTGTGACAAGTAGCTGCTACTAGCGGCTCCTGCCATCGCAAAACGTTTTTTTTTTTTCAAAACACATCAGTTAATAGTGCTACTCCAGCAGAATTCTTCACTGAAATCCATTTCTCAAAAGAGCAAACAGATTTTTTTATATTCAATTTTGAAATCTGACATGGGGCTAGACATTTTGTCAATTTCCCAGCTGCCCCTGGTCATGTGACTTGTGCCTGCACTTTAGGAGAGAAATTCTTTCTGGCAGGCTGCTGTTTTTCCTTCTCAATGTAACTGAATGTGTCTCAGTGGGACCTGGACTTTACTATTGAGTGTTGTTCTTAGATCTACCAGGCAGCTGTTATCTTGTGTTAGGGAGCTGTTATCTGGTTACCTTCCCATTGTTCTGTTGTTAGGCTGCTGGGGGAAAAGGGAGGGGGTGATATCACTCCAACTTGCAGTACAGCAGTAAAGAGTGATTGAAGTTTATCAGAGCACAAGTCACATGACTTGGGGCAGCTGGGAAACTGACAAAATGTCTAGCCATGTCCCAGTGAGAGACATTCAGTTACATTGAGAAAGAAAAACAGCAGCCTGCCAGAAAGCATTTCTCTCCTAAAGTGCAGGCACAAGTCACATGACTGGGGGCAGCTGGGAAACTGACAATATGTCTAGCCCCATGTCAGATTTCAAAATTGAAGATAAAAAAATCTGTTTGCTCTTTTGAGAAATGGATTTCAGTGCAGAATTCTGCTGGAGCAGCACTATTAACTGATTCATTTTGAAAAAAATGTTTTTTCCCATGACAGTATCCCTTTAAAGATGGTGACCATTTCAGGTTTTAACAAGAAATTGTGACTATGCCCATATAAACCCTGACATAGCTATTTTTTTAATAGCCCCATCTCCCTTTGTAACTTGTTTTGATCCCCCAACATAGCTTGGGGGTGCAGGCAAAGTTCTGATAGGCTGGGCCATAGTTTACATTTGTCTTCCAGCCTATCGGTACTACCTGCTTGTAGCAGTACAGTTCAGCAATGTCATTGTTATAAATAGGCAAAGTGACATGTTACTGATAGCATTGAAACTCACTATCCATTTAACTGTTTTGTTATGATTTATAAGTTGCCATTTGCAGTGAACCTGCCCCCAAATTAGTTCTAATATCCTGGGGACCACCTTCATGAATGGCAGGTATCTTGTCCCCTATTGTGCCTTAAAGGAGAACTAAACCCTGAAAATGATTTGTTAAAAATGCCATATTTTATATAGTGAACTTATTGCACGAGGCTAAAGTTTGAGCTTGTCAATAGCAGCAATGATCCAGGACTTCAAACTTGTCACAGGGGGTCACCATCTTGGAAAGTGTCTGTGACACTCACATGCTCAGTGGGCTCTGATTGGCTGTTGAGAAGCTAAGCTTAGGGCTCGTCACTAATTATCCAGCAGAAAATGAGCTTCCCTGGCTGTAATATAAGCTGATGCTACAGGTTTGCTGATTATTCAATTCTGATGCTAATTGCACTGGTTTCTGTGCTGCCATGTAGTAATTATGTGTATTAATTACTAATCAGCCTTATATTGTGACATTTCTATTCTATGTGTACTGTATATTGTGAGTGGGTCCCTAAGCTCAGTAAGTGACAGCAGCACAGAGCATGTGCAGTGAATCAGCAGAAAAGAAGATGGGGAGCTACTGGGGCATCTTTGGAGACACAGATCTTTACTAAGGGCTGTGGTTGCCGTGGGCTGGTACAGAAGCACAAAACGTCATGTACAACATTTGTAGTCCACGCGTTTACATTTGTTTACCGGAATTTTCTTCTACATTTTTTTTGAAGGGAAAGGCTTTGCTCACTGATTGCCATGGATTTTGTTGAGAGTGAAGCAGAGGAATCAGAGGGAGAATATGAAGATGGAAATACGGCTGAAAGATCTAATAAGAAATTTGTGGAAGATGATGGTGAGTTTAATCTTACAGTGCAAAGCTGAGAAGACTTGAATAAATTGTAACGGCTCTTACAGATGTTATTAACGCATTGTGCACATGTTTGAGATGCAGATTTGAGGTGCCAATTTCTGCTTGATTGGCGTATAGAGCATTTACTCGAGCTAGGCCTGTTAGGAACTGACTTAAACGCGCTTAAACCAATTGCTTATATATGCAAAATATGTGTAAAGTTTTTCAACTTCTAGTTTCTTGTGAACCAGCTTGGGTGGGGGGGGTCGTCGACCCTGTAAACTGTTCTAAATTAATACATTTCTTATCTTTGTCCCTGCTGAGCAGAATCCCTGAGTTTCATTACAGGCAGCTGTTAGACTTGATACAATAGTTGCTGATATTCCAGAGATGCTGCTGAGAAATGTATCGGCTAAATGTATCGGCTAAATGTATCGGCTAAATGTATCGGCTAAATGTATCGGCTAAATGTATCGGCTAAATGTATCGGCTAAATGTATCGGCTAAATGTATCGGCTAAATGTATCGGCTAAATGTATCGGCTAAATGTATCGGCTAAATGTATCGGCTAAATGTATCGGCTAAATGTATCGGCTAAATGTATCGGCTAAATGTATCGGCTAAATGTATCGGCTAAATGTATCGGCTAAATGTATCGGCTAAATGTATCGGCTAAATGTATCGGCTAAATGTATCGGCTAAATGTATCGGCTAAATGTATCGGCTAAATGTATCGGCTAAATGTATCGGCTAAATGTATCGGCTAAATGTATCGGCTAAATGTATCGGCTAAATGTATCAAACCATTCAGCTGACAGACTGAAACACCAGATTCAAAAACCTTAAACTTAAATTTTGTAAAAACGGTCGGAAATAAAACATGGAAAACAATTGAAAAAAGTATTTTTCTGGTGAACAATCTGAAAACAAGTGAACTGAAAAGAGTATCTGGATTTGTTTATCCCTATCTGTTATCCAAGGCTGAACCCAGTCATTTCCCATACAGTTGTATTCAAACAAACAAGTCTATTGATTTGTATTTTTCCTATCCATTATAATTTGCTAGCCTTACTGCACATTTGTACATTAGTAACGAGTAGTGGTCTAGAATTTACTGAATTCTATAGCAGACACACAGCACAAGCAATCTGCACTTGTGTTCAACATGAGCAAAACAAGTAGCAGTTGTGTTGTAAATGTTATGTCTGGGAAATTGATCAATTACTTCTCCCACAATTGCTCTAAAGAGCCAAATAATTTGGAAAATGCAAGTTCAGTTCCATTGTTCTGCACTGGTCAACACAAACAATAACAAAAAAGCACTTGAAAAAGGACCCTTGCTGCCCGAAGCATGTTGTGTGGATGCACAATAAACACTAATTAGCAGGTATTCTGCTTTTTGCCTCTTGATTCACATATGAATTTAACCCAGTGGTTGCCAATGACGGAGCACCAGTGTGAATCAAGGCTATTCAACAACGCTTGGCTTTTTTGTAAGTCCTTCTAAACGTAAATAACAAAAAAATGCATATGTGGTATATATTCTAACTACCTTATATACTTGAGTATAAGCCGAGTTTTTCAGCCCCCAAAATATGCTGAAAAACTCTACCTCGGCTTATACTCGGGTCAAGTGCAAAAACGGTCGCCTGCGCCTAAGAATAGTCGCCGATGTCCAAGAATAGTCGCCGGCGTCCAAGAATAGTCTCCAAGAATGGTCGCCGGCATCCAAAAACGAGATGCCGGCACCTCCAATGGGAGCAGAAACCCTCAAATCTTACCAGAAGCTGCTGCATTTCTCACCCGAGGCTTATACTCGAGTCAATAAGCTTTCCCAGTTTTTGGAGGTAAAATTAGGTACCTCGGCTTATACTCGGGACGGCTTATACTCGAGTATATACGGTATTTAAAATATATCTCGAATATAGGCAGTAAATATGTTAAACAAAACTTAAACAAAGGCATATCATTTCCCTTTAATGAAAGTTACTGTAATTAACTGATGTTTATAACCGAACGTTTCTTTAATGCATTTCAATTGTCTCCTAAAAATGAAATATTAATTGTTCCTTACATGACTCTAGATGAAGAGGAGGAAGAAGAAAATCCTGAGGATCAGGATGAGCTGGGAAACCTAAAAGGATTTATTAATGATGACGATGATGACGAAGACGAGGAAGAAGAAGATGAAGGGGGAAGTGGTGGCTCGGATGAGGATGTTGGCCACAAAAAGAGAAAGCACTGTAAGCTGTAAAAAATACCTTTTTTTCATTATACCATAGGGTCTATTCTTCTCTGGATCCATGCATGCAAAAATCTGCTACAATAGTTTCTCTAGACCTCTTGTACTGTTCAGAGAAACAGACATTGCTGTATATGTGTTCATGCTTAAAGGAAAACTATACCCCCCAAACAATGTAGGTCTCTATAAAAAGATATTGCATGAAACAGCTCATATGTAAAATCCTGCTTCATGTAAATAAACCATTTTCATGATAATATACTTTTCTAGTAGTATGTGCCATTGGGTAATCATAAATAGAAAATTGCCATTTTAAAAAATAAGGGCCGCCCCCTGGGATCGTACGGTTCACTGTGCACTCAAACATACCAAACAAACCATACATGTAAGGTCACATGAGCCAATTAACAGTCAGCGTTGTGTCTTTTGCTTCCTCACTTCTTCCTGTTACAGTTAAAGGGATCCTGTCATCGGAAAACATGTTTTTTTTTTCAAAACACATCCGTTAATAGATCTATTCCAGCAGAATTCTGTACTGAAATCCATTTCTCAAAAGAGCAAACAGATTTTTTTATATTCAATTTTGAAATCTGACATGGGGCTAGACATTTTGTCAGTTTCCCAGCTTCCCCTGGTCATGTGACTTGTGCCTGCACTTTAGGAGAGAAATGCTTTCTGGCAGGCTGCTGTTTTTCCTTCTCAATGTAACTGAATGTGTCTCAGTGGGACATGGGTTTTTACTATTGAGTGTTGTTCTTAGATCTACCAGGCAGCTGTTATCTTGTGTTGGGGAGCTGTTATCTGGTTACCTTCCCATTGTTCTGTTGTTTGGCTGCTGGGGGTGAAAAGTGAGGGGGGGGGATTTCACTCCAACTTGCAGTACAGCAGTAAAGAGTGATTGAAGTTTATTAGAGCACAAGTCACACGACTTGGGGCAGCTGGGAAATTGACAATATGTCTAGCCCCATGTCAGATTTCAAAATTGAATATAAAAAATCTGTTTGCTCTTTTGAGAATTTGATTTCAGTGCAGAATTCTGCTGGAGCAGCTCTATTAACTGATTCATTTTGGAAAAAAAATGTTTTCCCATGACAGTATCCCTTTAAGTTGTAGTAATTCTGGTCAGGTGATCTCTGAGGCAGCACAGAGACCATCACAAAATGGTGGTTCAAGGCAAGAGATGTAAAAGGGCAAGATTTATTTAAAAATATAGACTAGTTTGGTAAGATTCTTTAATATGCCAGTATGTGCAACTGCAAAATTGTTATAAAAAGAGTCCGTAATCACCTTTATGTATCCCTTTTTCAACAAAAATAATAACGTCTAGTTAATAGTGTTGTGTTGCCTGTGACATAAAGAATTCCCTTGCATTATACAGCATTTGATGATCGCCTAGAAGATGATGATTTTGACCTTATTGAAGAGAACTTGGGTGTCAAAGTCAAACGTGTAAGTAAATCATGACATTTATTGCATATAGTTATCTGCTACTTCCTAACGGGTCTGGTCTTTTTTTTCTCTCTCTAAATGAGTTTGGAGAATCTGTAACTGTGATAGAAACTGTTCAGGGTACTGTAACTTTCTATAAACACTGTTTTTAATTTGACTTTAAAGGGGAAGGAAACCTAGTCGGCGCAAACCTCCCCCCTGGCCTACCCGTCCCGCTGGGCAAATGCCCCTAACTTGTTACTTACCCTTCTGCGCAGGTCCAGTCTACGGAGTTCACCAACGCCATCTTCTTCCAAGCGATCTTCTTCCTGCTTTGAGCGGCACACGCGCAGTAGGAGCATTTCGCCGGTACGATCTACTGCACATGCGCCAAAAGTCACAAAGTGAAATCGGAAAACTTTGTGACTTGGCGCAGTAGATCCGTACCGGCGAAATGCTCCTACTGCGCATGCGCCAAAACGCCGTTCAAAGCAGGAAGAAGATTGCGTGGAAGAAGATGGTGCCTGTGGACTGGACCTGCGCAGAAGGGTAAGTAACAAGTTAGGGGCATTTGCCCAGTGTGACATGTAGGCCAGGGGGGAGGGTGGGCAACACACGGGAGGGGGGGAGGGTTTTTGCGCCGACTAGGTTTCCTTCTCCTTTAAGGCACCCAGTTGCAATTAAAGGTATTTAGTTGGGTAAAGTGCATTTGGCCCATAATTAGGATGACTAAATGGGCCGATGGGTCAACTGGTTTAATGTGCAGAGGTTCCTGGTATTTGTTTTTGGATTGTCATTAAAGGTGCATTTGCCAAAATGATGATTTGAAGGCTTTACACATGGACAATGGGCTCACAGATTAGTTAGAAAAAGCTGAATTTATATCCTGGTGCCCCAGACGCCTGCTAGAAGTCCAGTCTCAAAGTTGGGATTTTGTTGCATGTATTCTGGGACTGTCCCATTTTCAGGGGTTTTGGAAGCAGGTAATTGACTTCATACTCTCCAGATTTGCCTTCTCCAATATCTGTTCTCCAGAGCTGTGTTTGCTGGGCTATACATACCCTTTTGGTCAAACTAATCTGTTTTGACTCCATCAGCTCTAATTTGATCAGTGGTGCCTTAAGTAAAAATGGAAGGTACAAGTATATAAATATTTTTTTTCTTTAGTTTTCTATTAGGTTGGTCATTTATTAAAAAATCAGTACTTTTGAGTAGACTTTGGAATAAATTTTCTTTTCGCTACTTACAAAATAATTCTTTAGGGACCCCCCAGTGGTTTGAAAAAATGTAGGCTTAAATACTGACTCCATTGATAAAAAGCTTTAAGTTGTTAGTAAAGGCCCTTTCATTAATGTCGACTGAACGGTCATGTTCTGACCAAACAACTGATTTAGCGAACTATCATGGACAGCAGTTTATAGAGATGCTAAATAATGAGACATGAAAATTCCATTCACAGCAAAAGTTTAGAAGAGTTCGAAAGATGTCTGATGATGAGGATGAAGAAGAGGAAGACTTTGGAAAAGAAGAGCATGAGAAAGAGGCAATAGCTGAGGAAATTTTCCAGGATGGAGAAGATGAGAGCAGACCCGATCACGTGGATCAGCCTGTCGCAGGTCCAGAGGAAGAAGAAGAGGAAGAGGATGAGGAATCAGGTGTGTGCAAGCATGTGTAAATGGTTGAGTGTTGAAGGATGAAATGTTACTGCTTTAGAGTATATAGGAAGCCATTTAACCACTACTTTTATTTGAATTTAACTTTAGATATTGATGATTTCATTGTTGATGACGATGGACAGCCTTTGAAGAAGCCAAAATGGAGGAAGAAGTTGCCAGGATATACTGATGCGTAAGTCTATTAAAAGGTTTTGGATAGAATGGAATAAAATTTACGATTTCAAGCAAATATTTTATATGTATAGATATACAGCCTGCACCAATCTAGCCTCCGCAGTCTCTTGTGTCTAGTTTCTGAGCTTGAGAATTATGTATTTTTTTTTTTTTTGTTCTTTTTCCTGACAAGCTTTATATCTTTATATAAAGCTATATATTGTCTAGATCAGTCCATGTATAAAACTGCATATGCCTCTGGCAATGGTTTCAAGAGTAGTAAATCAGCTAAGTGCAGCAGGATCTGATGTTGGTAAAAGAATCTGTAAAATCCACCAAAACTTATTTTTGTTAAATATGATATTTAATATCAATTTGTTGAGATTTGTTAGGACCCCTGAATATTTTTTTTTCTTTTTAATGCAGTGTAATGATCTGTCATTTTCCCTGTTTTGAACAAAATAGTTTGACCATTATTGGGTCTATTTTTGTTGCAACTGGGCAGTATTACCTTAAAGGGATCCTGTCATCGGAAAACATGTTTTTTTCAAAACGCATCAGTTAATAGTGTTACTCCATCAGAATTCTGCACTGAAATCCATTTCTCAAAAGAGCAAACGGATTTTTTTATATTCAATTTTGAAACTGACATGGGGCTAGACATTTTGTCAATTTCCCAGCTGCCCCTGGTCATGTGACTTGTGCCTGCACTTTAGGAGAGAAATGCTTTCTGGCAGGCTGCTGTTTTTCCTTCTCAATGTAACTGAATGTGTCTCAGTGGGACATGGGTTTTTATTATTGAGTGCTGTTCTTAGATCTACCAGGCAGCTGTTATCTTGTGTTAGGGAGCTGCTATCTGGTTACCTTCCCATTGTTCTTTTGTTTGGCTGCTGGGGAGAAAAAGGGATGGGCGTGATATCTTTCTAACTTGCAGTAAAGAGTGATTAAAGTTTATCAGAGCACAAGTCACATGACTTGGGGCAGCTGGGAAACAGACAAAATGTCTAGCCCCATGTCAGATTTCAAAATTGAATATAAATTGAATTGAATATAAAAACATTTCAGTGCAGAATTCTGCTGGAGCAGCACTATTTACTGATTAATTTTGAAAAAAAATTTTTTTTCCCATGACCGCATCCCTTTAACATACAGAGTTGTGTACTTTTTTCAAATGCTACTTCTGAAAAGGTTAATTATTTACACAGGTATGGATTCCCTTATCCAGATACTTTCGAATTATAGACTGAACATCTCCCATAGATTCTATTGTAATTAAATAATCCACATTTTTAAAAATGAATTCCTATCTATAATAATAAAAGAGTAACTTGCACTTGATCCCAACTAAGATATAATTAATCCTTATTGGAAGCAACACCAGCCTATTGGGTTTGTTTAATGTTTATATGATTTTCTAGTAGACTTTAAAAGAGATCCTGCACCTGAAATGAAACACTTTTTTTACATCTGTATCTGTCCTAATATATTAGGACAAATATTATAACTTTGCCATGGAATATTTGTACAAGGCTTTTACATTACCTGACGCCCCATGTTGCTGTATATGGGGGCTGCCATACAGGAGTCCATTAGCATTAGAAACTGTAACTGACAGGCTCAGATGGGATTAGTCATGTTTACAAACTTCAACTAACAATAACTTGGATAAACAAACCTCTTTGCAAAAAACGACAAACATCACCTATAGGTATCTTTAATGTACATTCATATTTTAAAAAGTAGATTTTTAGTGTCGGTATCACTTTAAGGTATGAAGATCCAAATTGCAGTAAGACCCATTATCCAGAAAACCCCAGGTCCCGAGCATTCTTGATAACAGGTCCCATATCTGTACATCATTTAAATGTTTAAGGTTTTATTCTTACTTTTAAGATCAAAGCATCTCTTAACATTTTAAAATACTTTTTTTCTCTTAATATATTGGTGACGGTTTTGTGGTGCTGAAACATCTTCAATCTTGTAACGCACTTGAGTTTATATTGGTCAGGCTGAATAATACTTTGGGCTCTGGACTGCATTTATCTGTGAATGCATATTTTGGCCTACAGGATGTCTTGGGCCTCTTGGTGGGCAATTTTAAGTGAAATGATATTAAAATATGCACTGGTATCTGTGCCCATCTTGTGTAAATTGTTTTCAGATACAATCATGTTCTGTCTATTTGCAGTGCTTTGCAGGAAGCTCAGGAGATCTTTGGTGTTGATTTTGATTATGATGAATTTGAGAAATATGATGAGGATGATGAAGAGATGGAAGAATATGACTATGAGGATGATGAGGGAGATGCAGAAACACGGGTTCGGCCTAAGAAAACTGCCAAAAAGCGTGTGAGCAGGCGCAGCATTTTTGAAATGTATGAACCAAGCGAACTGGAAAGCAGCCACCTGACGGACCAGGACAATGAGATCCGAACCACAGATATGCCAGAAAGGTTCCAGGTACTAAAAATATATTGTATCTTTTTTTTGTATGCAAGTCACACTGCTAATGTAGGCAGTGTCGGACTAACCAGACCCCCTCTCCCCGTATTGGAATTCCTATAAGAAAAAAAAAAAAAATTGGCGCAAAGCATGCGCTCAGAGTACGTAGTCATAGTAAGGGAAGCCAGAGGAGGGCCCCGGCCCGCCAGTCCGACCCTGGATGTAGGGTAAAAGGGAATTTCGAGGGGTAGTTCAACAGTGATAGTTAACTTTTTTTTATAGAATGGTATATTCACTTCATGTCTTCATTTTACATTTTTTACAGTTTTGAATTTGTTTTAAAACTGTTGTCTAGTTTTTGGTGTCGTTGTCTCTGGTAACTGAAAGACTTGCCCCTTGGGGCTACAATTTTATGGTTACTTTTTATTGCCTGTACTTTTTGTCCAGGCCCTCTACTATTTAGTGTTAGGCTAAAAAGAAACCTAGCCACCGGATGGCTGCTGAAAAAGTTAATCATTCAAAAACCCCAAAGACTAGTGCCACACAAGGGTTGAAATTAGACTGTGAATGAATGCGAGAGTTTGCATTCTCGTGCCAAATTAGCCGCATGTGCCTGCTCCCAAGCTGACAGGAGAGGAGGCTAATGTCCACATAGGGGCTACTTTTCAGCCTGCGTATTTTAGGAAGCCGATTTCAGCCCCTGTGTCACTAGAGGTGAGCTTCCCTTTAAAGGGATACTGTCGTGGAAAAAAATGTTTTTTACAAAATGTATCAGTTAATAGTGCTACTACAGCAGAATCCTGCATTGAAATCCGTTTTGCAAAATAAAAAATGGATTTTTTTATATCTAATTTTAAAATTTGCTATGGAGCTAGACATTTTGACATTTCCCAGCTGCCCTCAGGTCATGTGACTTGTGCTCTGATAAACTTCAGTCACACTTTACTGCTGCACTGCAAGTTGGAGTGATGTCATTACCCCTCCCTCCTACAAGCTGCTGTAATGTAAATAGAGCCTTGTCTGCTGAGCCTGTCAATTGAACAATAGGCAGGAATCAAGATAAGCTCCCACTGACACCACTTCAGAAGGACTGAAATAAGATAGTCCTACGATCACTGCCCCCACTTACGTTTCAAAAATAAAATAAATAAATAAAAATTATATATATATATATATATATATATATATATATATATATATATATATATATATATATATATATATATATATATATATACACACACACACACACACATACACAATTCATTTTGGACACTGGAAAAAATATTTTATATAGATAGTTTATTATATTTGTTTACACAAAAATGAATGGCAGAAACACAGGAGTACACTCCCAGGACTGATGACAGGGAATAGAAAAAAAGGATAAAATAAGGACATACTTGAAAACCAGGAAAATTTAAGAGGAAGTCTAGGAAGGGTTAAAATAGCTCAGGAGAAAGGAGACAGTAAGTAGTTAATGAAAAAAGAAGTATTGCAGGCAGGAAAGGAGCGCAGTGTGTGTGAGGTGGATAAGCAGAGGGAACTCACAGCTCCTTTACCTCATCTAGTAACCAGTAAAACTAACTAGGAAGGCAGCAAGGAGAGAAAGTTCCCCCCTCCAAAGGAAAGCAGAGAACAAACTTACAGAACTGCAGGAGCTTTGATAGTGTCTGTGGGAGGAGGGGCTGCTAGTGCAGCTGTAGAGAAGGCAGACGTAGGAAAGTGAAAGTAATTGCTTCCCTTCAAACCATGTGACCTCTCTCCTCCAATCATCACAGCATGGGCAGAGAGGGGAGGGGGAGTGTACAGCTGGATTCTCATGTCGTGGTGCGACTTGGCTCTTCATTACAGAGTGGCTGCCTCCAAGCACACAGGTAATGCTGCGCCTGCTGTTAGAGCAGCACAGGATGAATGTGTAATGAGCAGAAATGGAAGCCCCCATGACAAAATACAAACTAAAATAACTTATGCATGGATTTGTGGATTAACATTTTATTTGCCAGACAGTGTTTATGGATGTGTGTTTTTTAAAAAAAAGCAAAAAAAAAAAAAAGTTTAAAATGACGACAGATTCCCTTTAATGTTCTCTGGGAATTGCTTACCTTATTAATAAAGTTTTATCAGGTTTGACAGCGTTGCCGATAACCTTACAAGCAGTCTTACCTCATTTCTGCAGGTCTCTGGAGTAGCATGTACTTTATTGTGTTTAAAGGTAACACTGAACCTGATATTTGCATTTATAAACTGTATTGGAATAACCGCTTTTTCTTCATTCAGCTTCGGACAATATCTGTTAAGTCTGCTGAAGACGATGAACTGGAGGAGGAAGCAGAGTGGATTTACAGGAATGCTTTTGCAACACCAACAATATCTTTACAGGTGACTCATTTTAGGCTAACCCTCAGTAGGATAAAGCAATATAACTCATACCTAAAATAAACTGTGTAATGTGTTTAGTGTGTAACAGCAGGTCTGCAGAACCTACATTATTAAATAGCTGGCTTGAGTTCATGGTCACCATAAAAGAGTTAACATAAGTGTAAGATTCTTGTTCTTGATGTTTTGATACCCAACAATCCTGTAGTTCCTTTTGTCTGAAATATTCTTTCTCTCTTTGTTCTGTCTCAGGAGACAAACGACTACCTAGAGCGTGGACAAGTTGGCAGCAACTTCAACAGGAAAGGACCAAGTACGATACAAAAGATCAGGGAAGCTCTAAACTTCATGAGGAATCAGCATTTTGAGGTATTTTTGAGAAAAACACTGTTGCTTTACTTTTCTTTAAATATGAGCTAGCTCCCCAGCTTCTTTAATGGCAGCATGTGACTGCTCAGATTTTAAGGTTCATGGCGTAAAAGTGCAGTGATGGTCCTAGCCGTCCATGCAGATGCACAAGGTTGAAAGACTGGATGCAAGGGAATCATTTAAGTCTTCAGACTCCCCTCTCAGATGATAGGTCCTCCTGAAGTCAATCATTTTTGATGATTCCATAAGCATACTGCGTCTATTTTTCTTTGCCTATAGACCATTCTATTCTGATTGTAAGCTCAAACATCCAGCTCTGTCTATAAACCCGTACTCATTTAGAAAGGGGTTGTTCACTTTCCAAACACTCGTTCAGTTCTGATTGTTGACCAGAGAGAGACTTTCAGCTGCTTTAAATTTTTTGTTTTACCATTTTTCCAAAAATTACATTTAACCCTTTCCCTGACAGCCGTTTTGTCCTAGATGCGAACATCTACTGCCAAGCAGTTTTTAGATATTTTGCACTCTTTCACTTTAAGGGCCTTTCCTGGGGCGGTCTTTTAGTTTACCCAGGAGAACAATATATTGTTTTTTTCAGGGCAACCTGAACTTTCAAAATATGCAAGAATTTTGGTGTAATTCTACTTCTGTAAAAAAATATAGGCTTCCAAGTGTCCAATAAAAAGAAAAAAATCATGTTTCACAAAGAACAATCACATATATCAGAAACATTATTTACTTTATGTATGAGAACACGGCTGATTTGGAAAGGTCTATGTCTCCTGAACGCGGCAATACCAAATATATATAGTTTTATGGAGATTTCTCACTTGTATATAGATCAAAATCTACAAGCAGTACACTACCAAATTTCCAAAGCACCGCTCCCCAAACGGTATACTTCTGATTTCAAGGCCAAACATTCCACTTACAGTAGGTTTACCCTAGAAAACTACCCATTATTAGAAAGAACAGATTCTGGTGGATCAAAAATGGGTAAACATATCGTTGTACTCCAAACGACCAAGTTGCAATTGTTTCCTAAAGTTATAATGTTTTATAGAAATTGGTGAATTTTTTTGAAAAATGACCTCAAAGCTACCAATCTACAGAATCATATCTCCCACACATCATTAGGTATCAAGTAAAACACCCCAAATATGAAAGCTTGGGGTCCACTGAACAGTTTGATGCCCAATATGTATAGGTGTACCCAAGCATGTGGCATATAGGGGCCCTAAAATGTAGACACCTCATTTGAGCTATCAGTTCTCTAATTCCAGATACTGCAAAATCAACACATGTGCATCGTTTTTGGGGGGGGTTCAAAAGTAGAAAAAAGTAGGTTCACCCCAGAAACCATATATTTTTCGGAAAGTACACATTCCCACAAATCTAAATTGGGTATGCATGTCTTTGTACTACAAAGTACAAAGCCGCAAACCATTCCTAAATTTGGTGATTTTGGTGACATTTCCAAAAATCACCTCAAAATGTCTACCCTGCAGCATCGTATTACCCACATACTTTTAGGTATCAAGAGATATCACCCCAAATATGAAAGCCTGTGGTCCTCTGAACAGTTTGATGCCCAATATGTATAGGTGTACCCAAGCACGTGGCATATAGGGGCCCCAAAAGGAAGACCCCCATATGGTCCGTCATTTCAGATACTGCAAAATCAACACATTTACATAGTTTTGGGGGGGGGGGCAAAGGTAGAAAAAAGTATGTTCGCCCCAGAAAACCATATATTTTTGGAAATAACACATTCCCGCGAATCCAAATTGGGTATGCATGTCTTTATACTCCAAAGTACCAAGTTGCAAGCCTTTCCTAAATTTGGCGATAAAAGCAACGGTTTTTACATTTCTGAAAATCGCCTAAAAATATTGCAATTGGCCGCATTTATCTCACCCAACTTCTTACATACAATTGTAAAACACCATAAATACTGATGCCAAGGGTCTACTGAACAGTTTTATGCCCAATATGCATTGATATCCCAAGGCAGCTGGCATGTGCGGACCCCAAATGTAAATAGTGCATATGAGTTTTCTCTACTGCCGATTCGCCTTCTGTAAACATAGACCCTTGACTTCATATTATGTGCCTCAAGACGCTCCTAACAGCAAAGACCCCCCAAAACCATATGTTTTTGGAAAGTACACATTCTGCCGAAAACAACCAAGATAAAGATGTCTTTCTACAGCAAAGTACCAAACTGCAAAACTTTTCTAAACATAGAGATTTTTACATTTCTGAAAATCGCCTAAAAATGTTGCAGTTTGCCACATTTATCGCACACAATGTTTTACGTACAAAGAAAAATCTCTCTAAATATGGACGTCGGAGGTCTACTGAATAGTTTGATGCCCAATATGCATAGATTTACCAAAGTATGTGTTGTGTACGGCCCCAAATGAAAAACGTGCCTATGAATTCTCACACTGGCCAACTAGCTGCTGAAAAGAGAACCCCAACTGTGCATTATGTGCCGTAAGACCCCCAAACTGTAAAAAGACCCCAGAAAACCATATATTTTTGGAAAGCATATATTCTGACGGATCAATCTAAGTAAAATAATATACCAAAGCAACAAACAGCAAAACTATACTAAAGATACATAAGGAACAATAATGCAGGGATAAAATTGCAATAAAACCACAAAAATTGTGCAAATCAATTAAATAAAAAAACTGCACCGACAGCGTAATTAGTGGCCGAAATCGATTATCCAATAGTCATGCTGCTGAAATAAACAGTTTTTATGGGTAAAAAAACACAAATTGATGAAATGAAAAAGTAAAAAAAAATAGTGTGTGTGTGTGTGTGTGTGTGTGTGTGTGTATAAGTGCATTTAAGTGTAAAATGAAAAATTCAAAAAAAGGTTGTTTTTTTTTGCTAAAATATGTGTGTATAATGTAGGTAAGTGTGTGAAATAAATAGGGATGCACCGAATCCACTATTTTGGATTCGGCCGAACCCCCGAATCCTTTGTGAAAGATTCGGCCGGATACCGAACCGAATCCGAATCCTAATTTGCACATGCAAATTAGGGGTTGGAAGCAGAAAACATTCTTTACTTCCTTGTTTTCTGACAAAAAGTCACATGATTTCCCTCCCGCCCCTAATTTGCATATGCAAATTAGGATTCGGATTCGGTTTGGCTGGGTAGAAGGATTCGGCCGAATCCTGCTGAAAAAGGCCGAATCCCGAACCGAATCCTGGATTCGGTGCATCCCTAAAAATAAAGGCCACTTACCGTTTTTGGCTGATCTGAGAGCTGGAGAAGTTGTTAGAGAAGCTGTCTGCAGAGTCACAGCAAGCAGGAAGTGTGTGGGCGTCGCTGGAACACAAGGTTAAGCAGGAGGAAGCAGTGCAGCAAGGCAGACACGCAATTTGCTGTGTCTGCCTCTTTTAGGTTGGCCCTGTGACAATCCTGTCGCAGGACCGACCTGACAGCCCCCCAGCCTCGTTGCCCAGGGGGCTGTCAATGCTGCTAAACCTCTGCAGAGGCGGCTAAAGCCACTGATGCAGAGTACAGCATGTTAAACAGCAAGAACGTACAATGTATGTGCTTGGCAGTTAAAGCCCTTGCCTGCCAGAACGTACAGTGTACGTGCTTGGCAGGCAAAGGGTTAAAGATCAATATTTTTGTTTCTAGCGTTTGTGTTCTCTAGTCTCTGGCATCTCCGTAAACCTGGTGCAGATTCATAAGTTACAATTTGCTACGTTAATTGATACATTTTGGAGCTGTATCTGTGGAATATGATCAAGTATTGCATCAACTGCCTTCAATGAAACTCAGGGGTCTGTGACCCCGTCCCAGAGCATCTTTAAAAAGGCATAAGGTGAGAAATTAAACTTAAAGCTTCAATATTAGAAATGGAAAGCAATCGAAAAAGCCTTTCTTTTTGTTGAACTATCCTAAAACAGCTGAACTGAAAAAAAGTGTTGGAAGGTGAACAACCCCTTTAAAGTTCGGATTTATTTTTATTTTTTCTGGTATTAAGTGGATTTAGAATGGAAGATGTCGCCATGTTCTCAATGGAAACCACTAATTGGACTTATTCAAAGGCAGATGTCCTGAATGGAAACAACAACAACATGGAATTAAATGTCTTCATGATGTCGGTCCGCCCTTTCCATCATAAATACCAGATATTGCAGCGGGCAAGGGTCAATACTTAGCCTGAAGACCAGTTCGGATTAGATCTGAAGGACTCGGGACTAGATTAGAAAAATATTTAAAGCTAGTGCCCTGCCAGTGAAGCCACCAAATAAAGGGAAAATCTGTGGGTATCGGTGATAAATCTCCCCTCTTATGATGGTATCACTACATTTTATTGTATCTGTTTCTTTTCAAGGTCCCCTTTATTGCTTTCTACCGAAAGGAATATGTAGAACCAGAGTTAAACATCAATGATTTGTGGAGAGTCTGGCAGTGGGATGAAAAGGTAAATTCTTTCCACTTCATCTCCAATATCTTCTCAATATTTTCTGTAAATTATGTTTTTGTTTATGTTCTGTCTGACCCATTCTCTCTTTCTCAGTGGACTCAGCTGAAACTTCGAAAGCTGAATCTGATTAGACTTTTTGAGAAAATGCAAGCTTACCAATATGAACAGATCTCTGCAGATCCTGACAAACCATTAGCCGATGGAATAAGAGCCCTAGATACAGCGGACATGGAGAGGTGAAAATATATATATTTTTTTTGTTTTTTTTAATGCAGTTTTGATTAATTTTAACCGTTCAATAACTTGCAGAATAAATAGCCTGTGTTTTAGGACAACCCTACCATCTTATATTTCTTTTTATATGTGCAAGTGGCAATTAATTTTCCATTCGTAGCCCAACAAAACTGAATTATTGGCAAGAAAAATGGCTGAACTATTTTTAAAATTATTTTTCTCTAGTTCAGTCTGTTTTCATGAAATGGCTGGTCATTAAAGGAGAAGGAAATCCCCAGGGCGCTAAACCCCTCCCCCCCCTCCCCTGTGCTGCCCCCCTCCCTCCTCCCCCCTGGCCTACCTGTCCCCCTGGGCAAATGCCCCTAACTTTTTACTCACCCCTCTGCGCAGGTCCTGTCCACGGAGTTCGCAGTCGCCATCTTCTCCCACGCGCGTCTTCTTCCTGCTCTGACCGGCGTCTTCTGGCGCATGCGCAGTAGGAACAGGTACCGGTGCGGCTCTACTGCGCATGCGCTGAATGTCACGAAAAATGTCAGAAAACTTCGTGACATTCGGCGCATGCACAGTAGAGCCGCACCGGTACCTGTTCCTACTGCGCATGCGCCAGAAGACGCCGGTCAGAGCAGGAAGAAGACCACTTGGGAGAAGATGGCGACTGCGAACTCCGTGGACAGGACCTGCGCAGAGGGGTGAGTAACAAGTTAGGGGCATTTGCCCAGGGGGACAGGTAGGCCAGGAGGGAGGGGGGGGCAGCACAGGGGAGGAGGGGAGGGGTTTAGCGCCCTGGGGATTTCCTTCTCCTTTAAATTCATTCATAAAGTCATTAAAGCACTGCGTAGTGCATTACCAGCCTCTACCAGTAGTTTTGGGTAAGACTGCTGTTGTCTAGTCCAGTGCAATTACGAAACTTTGCAAAGCTTCAGCTGCTTTATTCATTAGCAATTTTAAATATTCCATAGTATAGACAGAAGAAGAAAGCTGAATGGGAGAGACAAAAACAGTAGCACAAAAGGGAAATAAAGTGGAGTATTAGAAAAGGCGGTTAGGTAAAGAGAAACAAACAAGGGACAAAAAAAAAGAACATTTAAAACAATAAACACAATTGAAAGAGTTCTAAACACACATAAATGAAAGTAACCTATCCTTGCATTACTGTATAATGTGGCAGTTTTTGCACAGTTTTCATAAGCAGATTTTCTTACTACATAACAGACTGAAAGATGTGAAATCAATGGATGAACTGAAGGATGTGTACAACCACTTCTTGCTGTATTATGGCCGAGATATACCGAAAATGCAGAATGCAGCCAAATCCAGCCACAAGAAGATGAAACGGATCCCGGAAGAAGGAGAGGAAGGTATGTAGCCTTATATGATACAACTAAATCATTTATTTATTTTAGTCATTTAGTCTTTCGTACATTCATTAAAATCTCTGGTGAATTTTAAAAAGGCGATCCTTAAAGATAATAAAGTTTTATTGGAAATAGTTTTTCTCTTAGGTTGATGGATCATATTATCTGTCCATGTATTTCAGCAGGCAGAAAAGCTTTCCCTGCTACCTCCCATTTACTTGAACTGAACTAAACAATGTGCTAGTGAGATTACCAGTACTGATACTGTGGTGGGGTTTTTTTTGGTTTATAAGTAAATGGAGAAATTAGCTGAAACATTTGCTCTGTGCCATAGACCTTGTGTTCTAGCATAATCAAGTGCACTTTGCAGTTTAACTCGGCATAGTCTTGTTTCCCAATCATTAAAGGAGAAGGAAAGCTACAGAGGCATTTTATTGCCAATAGATTAGCTGCAATAGTGCAAGCTAGAATGCTATATTTATTCTAGAAACTCTGTTTGTTTAGGAGCTGCCATATTAGCTTGGTGTGCCATCATTTCCTGCCTGAGTCTCCTCCTGCTCTGGACTCCGATTACAGTAGAGAAGGGGGTGGGGAAGAGGAGCAAACTGAGCATGCTCTTGCCCAGGGCAATGAGGTTTAAGCTGAAAACAGGAAGGCGCAAATTCACTAAGCTCCGAACACTAGTGTTAATTTGCTAGCGTTTGGCATTTTTCGCTACTGCGCAAATTCACTAACGAACGCTGGCGTAGTTTCGCTAGTGTTACTTCGCACCCTTACGCCAGGTGAATTTTCGCTAGCGACGTAACTACGCAAATTCACTAACTTGCGCAGTGTACTGAACGCTACCTTTTACGCTAGACTTCCTTCGCCACCTCAGACCTGGCGAAGCGCAATAGAGTAGATAGGGATTGTTTCAAAAAAAGTCCCAAAAAACGCTGGCGTGTTTTGTACATCATGGGTGATAGGCTGAAAAAGATCGAAAATATTTTTGGGGCTCCCCTCCTTCCCCCCTACATTTCCTGACTCATGGCAACTTACCTAGACAGTGGGCACATGTGTAGGGCAAAATAAAATTCTTATTTGCTGATTTGAAGGTTTTCTAGGCATTTGAAGTGGTGATACATAGTAACATAGTAACATAGTAACATAGTAACATAGTAAGTAAGGTTGAAAAAAGACACATGTCCATCGAGTTCAACCTTTTTTTTTTTTTTTTTTTTTTTTTTTTTTTATTAACTACCTATCTGCCAGTTGATCCAGAGGAAGGCAAAAAACCCATCTGAAGCCTCTCCAATTTGCCTTAGAGGGGGAAAAATTCCTTCCCGACTCCAAAATGGCAATCGGACTAGTCCCTGGATCAACTTGGACTATGAGCTATTTCCCATAACCCTGTATTCCCTCACTTGCTAAACACCATCCAACCCCTTCTTAAAGCTATCTAATGTATCAGCCTGTACCACTGATTCAGGGAGACAATTCCACATCTTCACAGCTCTCACTGTAAAAAACCCCTTCCGAATATTTAGGCGGAACCTCTTTTCTTCTAATCGGAATGGGTGACCTTGTGTCAGCTGGAAAGACCTACTGGTAAATAAAGCATTAGAGAGATTATTATATGATCCCCTTATATATTTATACATAGTCATCATATCACCCCTTAAGCGCCTCTTCTCCAGTGTGAACATCCCCAATTTGGCCAGTCTTTCCTCATAGCTAAGATTTTCAATACCTTTTACCAGCTTAGTTGCCCTTCTCTGTACCCTCTCTAATACAATAATGTCCTGTTTGAGTGATGGAGACCAAAACTGTACGGCATATTCTAGATGGGGCCTTACAAGTGCTCTATACAGTGGAAGAATGACCCCCTCCTCCCTTGACTCTCTGCACCTTTTAATACAACTCAAGACCTTATTTGCCCTTGATGCTGCTGACTGGCATTACTTGCTACAGCCAAGTTTATTATCTACAAGGACTCCAAGGTCCTTTTCCATAATGGATTTGCCTAGTGCAGTCCCATTAAGGGTATAAGTGGATATTTTTACATCCCAGGTGCATGACTTTACATTTATCAACATTGAATCTCATTTGCCACTTAGCTGCCCAGATTGCCAGTTAGTCAAGATCCTGCTGCAAGTGCCACATCCTGGATGGAATTAATTGGGCTGATAGTTTTGTGTCATCTGCAAACACTGATACATTACTTACAACACCCTCCCCTAAGTCATTAATGAACAAGTTAAATAAAAGTGGACCCAATACTGAGCCCTGGGGGACCCCACTAAGAACCTTACTCCAACTAGAGAATGTCCCATTAACAACTACCCTCTGTGCAAACGACTTCATTAAGCCCAACAGACCTTAGTTTAGAAAGCAGTCGTTTGTGGGGCACAGTATCAAACGCTTTGGCGAAATCCAAATAGATCACATCTACTGCCCCCCCACTATCCAGAATCTTACTTACCACATCATAAAATGCAATCAAATTCGTCTGACATGACCTATCCTTCATAAAGCCATGCTGATTGTTGCTCATAATGCCATTCGTTAGGACAAAATTTTGAATGTGATCCCTTAACAAGCCTTCAAATAATTTGCCCACCACAGATGTCAAGCTTACTGGCCTATAATTGCCAGGCTGAGATCGTAATCCCTTTTTAAATATTGGAATAACATCAGCTTTTCTCCAATCCATAGGCACCATACCAGATGACAGTGAATCTGAGAAAATCAGAAATAAGGGCTGGTCTAAAACTGAACTAAGCTCTCTTAGAACCCGGGGGTGTATGCCATCAGGCCCTGGAGCCTTGTTTACATTAATTTGTATTAAAGCTTTTTGAATCATATCCTGAGTCAGCCACTGACTAGATTGAGCTGAACCATTCGTGCAGTTATAAAGTGAGCCTGGGAGCTCACACTCCTCTATTGTATACACTGAAGAAAAGAACTGATTTAACACATTTGCCTTATCTGTATCTGTTACAACCATACTGGTACCATTATTTAATGGAGCAACACTCTCAACCTGCATCTTTTTACTATTAATATATTTAAAAAACTTTTTAGGGTTAGTTTTCACCTCCACCGCAATTAACTCTTCATTTCTTTTCTTAGCTTTCCGGATTGCTGATTTACAACATTTATTACAGTGTTTATATTCATTAAATGCAGCTTCTGTCCCTACAGATTTGTAGTTATTAAATGCCTTTCTCTTCTGTCCCATTAACTTCTTTACTTCTGTATTAAGCCACACAGGATGATTCTTAGAGCTTCTACGTTTAGTCCTTAAGGGAATAAATTGAGAACAGTAATGATTTAATATCATTTTAAAGGACAACCATTTCTGTTCTGTGTTTTTAGCTGAAAACCTAATGCCCCAATCAATGCTCTGTAGGGCAGCCCTCAAGGCACTAAAATTAGCTTTTGCAAAATTCCTGGTTTTTGTTGCCCCAGTATATTTTTGTTTTTTGCACCAGACATTAAAAGATATAACATTATGGTCACTATTACCCAGGGGTTCAATGACTTGCACATTTGCTATAAGTTCTGGCTCATTTGAGATCACTAAATCAAGAATAGCATTTTTTCTGGTAGGCTCCTCTACAACCTGTGCTATAAAATTGTCGTGCAATAAGTTTATAAACTTGTTCCCATTAACTGATCTAGCAGTACCGTTGCTCCAGTCAATATCTGGGTAATTAAAACCCCCCATTATCATTACTTTACCTAAACTAGTAGCCTTTTCTATTTGCATTAGGAGCTTTGCCTCTTCCTCCTCACTTACATTAGGGGGTCTATAGCGTACGCCTACAATTAATTTGCTGGATTCTTTACAATTGGTGAAGAACTCCACCCATATGACTTCTGCCCCCTCATTTTCTAACATAACCTCCTCCTTTATATGAGCTTTTAAATCCTGCCTAACATACAGACATACCCCTCCTCCTTTTCTATTGCCTCTGTCCCTTCGAAACAAAGTATAGCCACTGATATTTACTGCCCAGTCATGCGACTCATTCAGCCATGTTTCGGCCACACCAATCACATCATATTTTCCTTCCATCACCAGCAGCTCCAGCTCTCCCATTTTACCAGCCAGACTTCTTGCATTTATAAACATACATTTAATACTGGCACCATATTGAACATATGACATGTGGTCCTCCCTCTC
Organism: Xenopus petersii; assembly: GCA_038501925.1. Classification (NCBI taxonomy): domain Eukaryota; kingdom Metazoa; phylum Chordata; class Amphibia; order Anura; family Pipidae; genus Xenopus; species Xenopus petersii. The sequence continues at coordinate 4,488,886 of CM076675.1, forward strand.
CTTAACCCCCAGCCAAATCTCCTCCCCCATTTTCCCTTGTTCCTCCATTGAAATTTGAATTTCGCGCCATATGCAAATGAACCATCGTTAGCGAAACTTCGCTTCGCTTGGCGAATTAACGCTAGCGCAACTTCGAAAACTTACGCTACCCCTGTGCACAACTTTGGATTTTAGTGAATTTGCGGAGCGCTGGCGAAAATATGCCTGGCGAAGTGTGGCTTAGTGAATCTTAGTGAATCTGACCGAAGTCTTGATACAGAAGCCCATGAGTACACAATAGAAGGAAAGAAATGTGCTGTTTCTTTTGACAGAGGACTCAGAGCAGCATTACTTTGGGGGTTTACTGTTATATTTAGATGGACCTTTCTGATAAGGCTTACTTGGTTTTAACCTTTCCTTCTCCTTTAAATTGTATCTAAGGGAAGCCTTGTTTATGGGGAAGGACATAGGAACTGCATTGTAGTGCTCCATCCATTGTGACAGAAGGGTACTTTCAAAATGGTCGACTTTTTTTTGTGTAGGTGCTGATGCAGCAGAACAAGAAGAGCCATCCAAGGGTCCAGAACTAAAACAAGCTTCTCGTAGAGATATGTATTCAATCTGCCAAATTGCTGGTCTTGGTGAGTTTGCCTCTTACTAACTTAAAGCATATATTTAATTGAAATGTTTTGTTTTATTATGTTTCTTGTGTGAATTATGCTGAGAAAATGGCAATGAGTTTATATTTTATAGTACCTTACTGAGTTTCTCCATTTTCACAGATGGTTTAGCCAAAAAATTTGGTCTAACACCAGAACAGTTTGGTGAGAATCTGAGAGATAGTTACCAGCGCCATGAGACTGAACAGTTCCCTGCTGAACCGCTAGAACTTGCCAAGGATTACACTTGCAGGTAATTAATAGTAGCCCTACTAAGCTAGTAATGGGTTTGCTTGGTTACATCTCTCGGCATCTTTAACCTTTGATTATATGTATGTTGTTGGGATATATCATTTTTAATGTTGGTGACCCAAGGTTAAGAAACACCTTTGCTTAAAGAAAAATCTGAATATTTTAATATTTCAAATCTGTTTTCCTAAATATTTCATATGCATTTTTGAAGGGACTAAAAAATGTATTTCAAGGATTTTTTTTTTTTTTTTTTTAAAGTGTTTGTTTTAATTAGACATTTTAGTTGCAGTGTAAAACATCTGTTAATACAGGGCATTTTAAGTATGGGATCTGTTTTGCAGAATGCTTGGGCCCCAGATCTTTGTTATTCGGATCTTCATGCCTTAAGTCTACTAGAAAATCATGTTAAACGTTAATTAAACCCAATAGGCTGGTTTTGCTTCCAATAAGGATTAATTATATCTTAGTTGGGATCAAGTACAAGTTACTGTTTTATTATTACAGAGAAAAAGAAAATCCATGTTTAATAATTAGGATTATTTGAAAAAAAACCTAAGTCTATAGGAGATTGTCTTTCTGTAATTTGGAGCTTTCTGGATAGCGGATCCCATACCTGTATGTAAAATAACAGAATCCAAAATGAATACATTTAACATACAATACATTCAACTTGAATTGCCATATAATTGTTAAAACCTTTTAAGGTAACTTTTAGTATAGAATGGCCAATTCTAAGCAACCTTTCAAATGGTTTTCATTATTAATTTTTTTTATAGTTTTATAGTTACTTGCCTTTTTCTTCTTTCAAATGGGCGTCGCTGACCCCTTCTAAAAAGCAAATGATCTGTAAGGCTACAAAAGTATTATTGCTAATTTTTATTACTCATCTTTCTATTCAGGTCTCTCCTATTCATATTCCAGCCTCTTATTCAAATCAATGCATGGTTGCTAGGGGAATTTGGCCCCTGGCTACCAGATTGCTTAAAATGCAAATTGAAGAGCTGCTGAATAAAAAGCTAAATAACTCGAACCGTAAATAATAAAAAATGAAAACCAATGACAAAATAGAATACATCATTATCTAGCATGTGAGCAATTCAGTCTGCATCCTCAAATACCACCCATGGGCCCCAAACCTTTTCAAATTTCTGTGAGCAGCCTCTCCTCGTGTAGGTCAGTTTGTACAGTTTGATAGCCTTGTGGATCGGGTCTTCCCATAGTGCCAGTGTTGGGCCCCCAGGGGTATTCCACCGCAATGCAATCGTTTTCTAAGCATGCATACAAAGCGGACACAGGAGGGTTTGTTTAGCTTTTCAGCAGTAGTATTGTTGCCTCAAGGGGTACTGATATGTCTAATGTTCTGTTGTACTTTGTTTTTACTATTGGTTGCAGCCAATTTACAACAGCGGAGGCTGTCCTGGAAGGTGCTCGCTACATGGTCGCTCTGCAGATTGCTAGAGAGCCTCTAGTCAGGCAGGTTCTGAGGCAGACCTTTCAGGAACGGGCCAAAGTTAACATCGTTCCAACAAAAAAGGGCAAAAAAGTAAGTGTCGGTGCCTGCTTATCTTTGTAGTTTGCACACATTTTACTTATTTCAACACCCACCCACCCCTGATACACAGAATGCTAAAAATATACGGATCAGCTCTTGTGCACCTATCTTGTAAAACAACTTTTGACGTTAACATTGTTCTGTTTTCTCTTTTTTTTACAGGAAATCGATGAAGCCCATTATGCCTATGCCTTCAAGTATCTGAAGAACAAACCTGTTAAGGAGCTGCGAGACGACCTGTTTCTGAAGATGTTTATAGCTGAGGATGAACAACTCCTTACTATTGAAATATGCATTGACATGAAAGATGTAGAGGGGTAAGAATAATTGTACAAAGCTATTGCTGGTAGGCGCTGCTGCATGAACGCACTGCTACAATCATTTTTAGGGTGTTTCTATGAATTATTGAATTTTTAATTATCATACATGGGGAAATGTACATGGGCGGTTCTCCTTTAAAACGGTTGTTCACCTTGAAACACGATTTTCAGTTCAGTTGGTTTGAGATTGTTCACCAGAAATAGACTTTTTCCAAACCGTTTTTCTAATATTTGAAGTGTAAATTTCATTTTTCACCTTCTAAAGCAGCTCAAGAGGAGGGGGGTCACGGACTCTTTAAAGGGGAACTCCACAAAAACATAACTTAAGCTTTTCGAAACATAAACATAATTTCAAGCAACTTCGCAATGTACATGATTTAAAAAACATGCAGACTTTTCATGATTTTTAATGGTTTGGACAGTTCCCTAAGCCCAGCCCCCTGCTCTCCTGCTGATCTGTCTGACTACTTTGCTGAGCTGTCTGACTACTGTTACTTTGTATCAACAGCCATCTGTCCTCAGCCTGTATCCTACAAACCCCACAATTCCCTGCACATGTGATTTCAATAAGGAAAGGAACATCCCAGTGCAATGCATTGTGGGTTATGTAGTTCCTGCATGCTGTCTGTAAGCTGTGGAGAAGTTATTACAATTTGTAATCAGTGTTTAGTCCCTCCTTCCCTGCCAGGATTTCAAATGATGCAGAAAGAGAAGAACTGTTAAACAGCTGGATTTCAGCAAAGAAAATGCCATTTATTCAGACTTTTTGAAGAAACAGATAATTAGGGGTTTCTGTGTTATGTGGCCTCTTTATCAAAGTATAGAGCTGCTGAATTAAAAGCTAAATAAATGACTCAAAAGCCACAAATAATAAAAAATGAAAACCAGTTGCAGACTGTCCTAAACTATTACTCTCTACCTAATACTTAAAGTTAAATCACAGGGGAACAACCCCTTTAAACTCATCTATATGTGTTGTTACCCTGTAGAAAGGGTTTAGTTAAAGGATTGAGCCTAATAGTTACAGTCAAACCCTGATGTTTTACCTTTTCTAATTAATAAAAGAATATTTAAATGGGGAGAAATAGTGTCAGAGGTTGACTGTAAAATGCTGCTGTTACGGGAAAGTAAGATCAAATATCCCTCGTTAACTTGGTCATCTACGGTGACATCACTTCTGCTTTCTCTGGTCCCATGTTGGAAGGTAAGTTTAACTTATAGGGTCTGGTTCGGGTAGTGGCTCTAGGTAGGTAGGTGGGTGTAGGTCAGGTTAGGGGTTACCTGGTCTGTGTTGGGTACAGGTCCTTCCAATTGGACCCCTGCAGGACTCTACACATTTACTTAATGCACATCACCCATGCTTTCAAATACTATTGCTATTCAAGCCATTAGTTTTGACCTATTTTGCCATCATCGGGTTGATTTGATGGTTCCTTTTTTTATAGCTATGGCTCGGACCAGACCTATTTTGAGGAGATCAAGCAGTTCTATTACAGGGATGAGTTCAGTCATCAGGTGCAGGAGTGGAACAGACAGCGGACATTAGCCATTGAGCGGGCGCTAAAGCAGTTTCTATATCCACAAATGGCAAAGGAGTTGAAAAATAAACTTATACTGGAGGCCAAGGACTTTGTCATCAAGGTATGAAATGTCTTGGATAGAGAACAATGACAAGCCTTTGTACAGTTCCTGCACTCTGATGTTTGGTTTGGAATCACAGCCCTTCTCAAAACCATTAATTATTATCCCTCAATGCTAAAAAGTTCCACGGCAAAGACACTGTCAGATTCGGGGAGATTAGTCGCCCGGCGACAAATGGGAGTGCTTCATTTTCTGAAGTTGTGTCCTCATGAGGCAACTTCGGGCGACTTCAGAAAACGAAGCGCTCAGATTGCCACCCCGCTGGTGATTTACATTCTAGCTGGCGAGAAGGCAGTTCGGGGACTAATCTGACCGTGTCTTTGCCCTTATAGTGAGTACTTTTCCATATACTGTCCATCCTTTACCAAGGGGAGGTGAAAGAGGTAAATTGTTACTTCAACGGGAACTACAGGGGATTTAGTTATGTACCATATACCATGTGACCATATGATCTCCGTAAACAGATTAGTTAGGCATATTGTTTTAGATCCATTAACCAGGCCTCTTCGGAGTCAAAGCTGTATAATTGTTGACTATAACTGGGTACATAGAAAGGGAGGTGTAAGCACCTATTTTAGTTGTGCCCCAGGCATGTCCGTCTCTGGTAGTTATGGTTATTTAAAATGACATAAGATAACTGTAAGCCTTCTCATGTTTACATTAATGCTGTTGTGTAGATGTTTCGTGGCGAGGCTTAAAGGGATACTGCCGTGGGGAAAAAAAAGTGTTCAAAATGAATCCGTTAATAGTGCTGCTCCAGCAGAATTCTGCACTTTAATCCATTTCTCAAAAGAGCAAACAGATTTTTTTATATTCAATTTTGAAATCTGACATGGGGCTAGATATATTGTCAATTTCCCAGCTGCCCCTGGTCATGTGACTAATGCCTGCACTTTAGGAGATACTTTCTGGCAGGCTGCTGTTTTTCCTTCTCAATGTAACTGAATGTGTCTCAGTGGGACATGGGTTTTTACTATTGAGTGCTGTTCTTAGATCTACCAGGCAGCTGTTATCTTGTGTTAGGGAGCTGCTATCTGGTTACCTTCCCATTGTTCTGTTGTTTGGCTGCTGGGGGGAAAAGGGAGGGGGTGATATCACTCCAACTTGCAGTACAGCAGTAAAGAGTGATTGAAGTTTATCAGAGCACAAATCACATGACTTGGGGCAGCTGGGAAATTGACAAAATGTCTAGCCCCATGTCAGATTTCAAAATTAAATATTAAAGAATCTGTTTGCTCTTTTGAGAAATGGATTTCAGTGCAGAATTCTGCTGGAGCAGCACTATTAACTGATTCATTTCCCATAACGGTATCCCTTTAAGGTTTCTTTTACAATACTGGGACCTTGTAGGATACAGTATGTGCACTTATTTTTGGTGTATTTAGAGGGGGGAGATGCTACATTTCCATTGGTGAATTCATACTGCATGATCTTGTACTGATGATATGGGAGATACTGAATTTTATCTTTAATTTTTATCTATAAATATAATATATTTGAAATGACAGATTGGGGACTTTTTTCAACCTTGGAAAAGGCCCCAAGCAAGAGCCGAAACCAAGGTGTACTTTATGTAATAAAGCACTTTGAGAAATACGTATTTTGGATTGTGGACCACCTTTGAATACTGCAACTTACTTGCTGCTTTCAAGGTTAAAAGTCCCAACCATGGTTGTCCTTTTATTGGCCACCACTGGGATCACTTGACTAGCTGGAAAGGGTGGGAGCAGTGACCAGCTATAGTCAGGTGATCCCACTGGTGGCCAATAAAAGGGCAGCCAAGTTTGGCAGTTTTAACCTTGAAAGCAAGTTGCAGGTAAAACTTAGTCCCTGTGTAAAATGGATAATAAAGCAATAGAGTGTAGGACTGGCCATACTTATTTATTAGTATGGAGAAGCACTGTTCAACCAAAACATTGATGCTGTGATTAAAAAAAAATCTTTAATTAGAAAAGTCCAGTGAGTGTCTCTCTGTCTCATTATTCTTTTGTCTTGATTTTACAATTGGTATCAGTCGTATATGGACGTTGAATAAAGACTTTGTTTTGAACACAGACCTGCATTATTCTCTTTGTATTCTGATGCTCATATCGATGATATTCTTCTGACATTTCTTCTCCTTAGTTCTGTAGTCGTAAACTGTACAACTGGCTAAAAGTGGCACCGTACCGGCCTGACACCCAGGTGGAGGAAGATGATGATTTCATGGAGGAAAACCAGGGGAAAGGAATCCGAGTATTAGGCATGGCATATTCCTCTTCTAGGTATAAAAAAACGTTTACATGTTATGTGTAATACAGTACAGATATGGGATCCCTTATCTGGAAACCCGTTATCCAGAAAACGCTGAATTGTGGAAAGGCTGTCTCCCATACACTCCCATTTTATCAAAAAAAAATCAAAATTTAAATTATTTCCTTTTTTTCAGTAATAAAACAGTCGCTTGTACTTGATCCCAACTAAGATATAATTAATCCTTATTGGAAGCAAAACCAGCCTATTGGGTTTATTTAATGTTTAAATGATTTTCTAGTAGACTTAATATATGAAGATTCAAATTACTGAAAAATTTATCTGGAAAGCCCAGGTCACAAGCATTCTGGATAACAAGTCCCATACCAAAATGAATGCCTTGGTGTATTGTGTTTAGTGTATTTTCCAAAGCCAACCTCTTAGGAGGCATGCTACCTTGGCAATAAGCATCTCAAAATTGTTGACCTCAACAGTTTCCTGTTTTGTCGAGGATCTTTATCGCTGTCCAACTTCTGAATAATTGACATGGTTTCATAGTCCTTTCTGTATCTGTTTGTGCTCTTGTTTTCCAGAGATCACCCTGTGTTCTGTTCTCTGCTTAATGGAGAGGGGGAGGTCACAGACTTCCTGCGTCTCCCATACTTCACCAAGAGAAAGAATGCCTGGAGGGAGGATGAGCGGGAACGAAAAGTAAGACAGGCTTGCTGTCCCGAGTTTCCATTATAATATTAAACATTATTTTCATTCTTTTATTAGTTGTGGCTTAAGGTGCAGAGATTTATTATAGCAATGTTAGAGTAGGACTTTAAAGGGCATGTAAAGGCAAAAAAATAAAATCCCATTTTTACTTTCATGAAAAAGAAACCTATCTCCAATATACTTTAATTAAAAAATGTGTACCGTTTTTATAAGAAACCTGACTGTATGCAGTGAAATTCTCCCTTCATTTACTGCTGTGGATAGGAATTGTCAGACGGTCCCTAACTGCTCTGCAGGGAAACAATCATACTTATGAACAGCAGGGGGAGCCCCCGCCTTACTTCCCAGCCATGCAGAACTCAAGCAGCTTTGTTTATGACGATCCCTAAGCAGCCCAGATCACACTGAGCATGTGCACAGTCTTAGTCTTGCAAAGATGTATAACAAAGTTACAAGATGGTGACCCCCTGTGGCCAACTTTGAAAGCATAAATCATTTGTTTGATTAGGCTTGTGGTGCAGTAAGTTCATGTTTATGTTTAGTATAAAAAATACAGCATTTCTAGCCTTATTCTATTTTACACTTTACATGCCCTTTAAGGACACCTGTGCTTCCTGTACATAACCTTCAACAATTACTACATGCATAATACAGCTGATTAATAACATTAGAATGCCCAGAGCAATAGTTTCATTTTGGGTTTTTTTGGAAGGGGGGGGGATGATGTTAAAGAGAATTTTTTTTTTTTATATTGGAACCTGTTTTCGGTTGAAGGACAGAAACCTTCAGAGACTTGAGTGGGAAATAAATGACACTGAACCTTGTTATATTACATGTGCCAACTGTATGACTTATCTCACAAAGGACGGCTGCTGTGTCTGCTAATTGAATCAAATGAAGTTTCAAGGTTGTAACCACATTTTCACACCTATATTTCAGGCTCGTGATATCGAAACACTTAAGAAGTTTTTAATAAGCAAGAAGCCTCATGTTGTGGCCATTGCTAGTGAAAATAGGTAAGATAGTTTATGCATTTATTTAAGGTGGGAAAACACCTTGCTAGTATTCTAAATCTTTTGTTTCTTTAAATAAAAAATAAATAAAAATAATATATATATATATATATATATATATATATATATATATATATATATATATATATATATATATATATATATATATATATATATATATAAAATATAGGATTCTTCGGACTACATGCAAGTTAACCAACTCCTGATAATCTCCAGCATTAATATTTGCTTAATAACTGTGTTGCAGGGATGCCCAGATGATGGTTGAAGATGTCAAGCGCATTGTGCAGGAACTGGAGCAGGGGCAGCAAATGTCATCCATTGGAGTGGAGATGGTGGATAATGAACTGGCTGTTTTGTATATGAACAGCAAAAAATCTGAGGTGAGCCTTAACCTACATTTTTGAACTGAACACATTTTCAGAATACAAAGGACAAGTAAAGCCTTCTTTAAAGGGCATGTAAAGGCAAAAAAATAAAATCCCTTTTTACTTTCTTTAATGAAAAAGAAACCTATCTCCAATATACTTTAATTAAAAAATGTGTGTCGTTTTTATAAGACACCTGACTGTATGCAGTGACATTCTCCCTTCATTTACTGCTGTGAATAGGAATTGTCAGACAGTCCCTAACTGCTCTGCAGGGAAACAATCATACTTATGAACAGCAGGGGGAGCCCCCGCCTTACTTCCCAGCCATGCAGAACTCAAGCAGCTTTGTTTAAGACGACCCCTAAGCAGCCAAGATCACACTGAGCATGTGCACAGTCTTGGTCTTGCAAAGATGTATAACAAAGTTACAAGATGGTGACCCCATGTGGCCAACTTTGAAAGCATAAATCATTTGTTTGATTAGGCTTGTGGTGCAGTAAGTTCATGTTTATGTTTAGTATACAAAATACAGCATTTCTAGCCTTATTCTATTTTAGACTTTATATGCCCTTTAAACATAAGGAAGTGGGCAACATTGGAGCAGCCTACAAAGGCATGTATGGTAACCTAACAGACACAGGGCTGCTGGCCGTTGAAAGTTGAAGCCTTTACCCAATATTAATAAAAATAATGTTCTCTATATACATAACAGACAGATTACCGAGACTATCCTCCAGTTCTTCGTCAGGCTGTTTCCATTGCTCGGCGTATCCAGGACCCCTTGGTTGAATTTTCTCAGGTCTGCAACAGTGATGACGATATTCTGTGCTTGAAACTGCATCCGCTGCAGGTAAACCTCAATCTCTCCTCTGACATTTTGAGCAGGGATAGTCATCAGCTGTTGTGTATACTCCATTTCCAAGTCAGAGAATAATAACTGTACGGTTTTTTTTTTTCCAGGAACATGTAGTTAAGGAAGAGCTACTGAATGCTCTGTATTGCGAGTTCATTAACAGAGTGAATGAAGTGGGAGTTGATGTTAACAGAGCCATTGCTCACCCTTATACACAGGCTCTAATCCAGTATGTCTGTGGACTTGGGCCACGTAAAGGTGCACATCTGCTCAAAGTAAGTTGTGTGTTATAACATGCATCGCCTTTTAAATAAAAGAATGATAGCATTTAGGAGGAAAATTAGAAGGACCTTGCACAGGACACTCATCAGCGTGCTACATATATAATATTAATACAGAGAGGTATTCCTAAAACTTGTAGTAGTGATGGTACATACGACATTGTACAATGTAAAGCAGGGGTGTCCAACCTTTTGGCTTCCCTGGCCACTTTGGAAAAAGAAAAATTGTCTGGGGCCACACGAAATACAGAAATACTTTTGATTTGTAAAAATAACGAAAATGCACAGAAAAGAATTACAATACCAGTTAGATAACCAGATGGTGTTATACACTGGAATATGGGACACCTGGAAATTAAATAGACTTATATTATTATTACTACTAACTGGGCAATGGGCAGAGTCCCCCTCCTGCCTATTCCTATATCCTTTGTAACATGACGTTTCCTTGGGAACCAAGCGTTTCCAGCTGGGCCTCATTCATATCCATCCTGGGCACGTGATGTAAAGCAAATTAAATGACCTTATTATCTAAATGTTCATCAGTATCTATGAAACACTTAAAACAAAACATTTCTCTTTGTGTGTGTGTGTGTGTCTGTTTTTTTTTTTTATCCTACAGATTTTAAAACAGAACAACACACGTCTTGAAAACCGCACGCAGTTGGTCACTATGTGCCACATGGGGCCAAAGGTTTTTATCAACTGTGCTGGCTTTATTAAGATAGACACAAATTCTCTTGGTGATAGGTCAGTTCTCTTTCCTTTCATGGTTTTAATGGTCTGCTAACAATGCATAGGCTTTTGTTTCTCTTCTTCCATTCATGTTCACAGCCATTCAAAATGTTATTGTTTATCCTACTAGTACGGACTCTTATATTGAGGTTTTGGATGGCTCTCGTGTACATCCAGAGACCTATGAATGGGCCAGGAAGATGGCTGTTGATGCATTAGAATATGATGAATCAGCGGAGGATGCTAACCCTGCAGGAGCCCTGGAGGAGATTCTGGAAAATCCAGAAAGATTAAAAGACTTGGATTTAGATGCTTTTGCAGAGGAGCTTGAGAGACAGGTAAATACAAGTAAAATAGGCAAATTTTTGAATGGAGCTGCATGAGATTTCTGAAAAAATCAGATCATTAGTCCAATACTGAATGTAAAGCCTACATTTTCCTACCATGTATATAAATTGGGCATATCTTCCCCACCCAAGTCACATCATTTGTACTACATATACCCCTTCATTTGCCAGTGCCATCACATTTTCCTTAAACAAATGGCAGCTTTCACCTGGCGGCCATTTCCCCTCATCAGTAACATTGAGACATGTAGGCTGTAAAGTTCATACAATGCAGAATGCAGGTTACACAGGCACAACATACTTTGATAAAAATTCTGCTGGGGTTCAGCAGTGTAACGGTTAAACTGAGCTCAGGAGAGGTGGTTAGGCGAAAGAAATAGGATCAGACCGCTTCAGTTTCTATGGGAAGCAGTAATGCTATCTCTTCATTGGCTGTTAGACTGGAGAGTGTGTTTAGTAATCTGAGCTGAGAAGAACTGAGCATGCTCGTAAGCCAACAGCCAAAGCAAATTCCTGAGGGAGGGGCTGAGTGGGTTAGAGGATGAGAAGGATTTCTGTGTGATTAAGGGGATGCTGCATCCATACTGTTAACATTTTAACAACCAGAGTGGCAGTTATCTAAAGATTTCAAAGAGGCTATTGGCTGATTAAATGTTTGTGGAGAGGGTTTACTTGTCCTTTAACTCAGTGGCTGTCATGTTCTCTCAATCTGTTTTAATCTGACTTTTCTGTAGGGGTACGGTGATAAACATATTACTTTGTATGATATTCGGGCTGAGCTCAGCTGTAGATACAAAGACCTTAGAACAACCTATCGGGCACCTAACCCAGAGGAGGTCTTCAACGTGTTAACTCGGGAGACCCCTGAGACATTCTATATAGGTAAAAAACAAGCTTTTTGACGTCATCACTTTTTAAATACTAAAACTGTTTGGTTTGATGTGGGTGCGTTTCCATTTATAGGCAAGCTGATCACATGTAATGTGACTGGAATTGCACACAGGCGACCCCAAGGAGAATCCTATGATCAAGCCATTAGGAATGATGAAACTGGTCTCTGGCAGTGTCCATTTTGCCAACAGGACAACTTCCCAGAGCTTAGTGAGGTAAAGTCTTAATAAGCAAAATGTTGCTGCTTCCCTAACCCCCAGGGTTTAAGATTTGCAACACTTTTGTTTTTTTTTTTTGTTTTGTAGGTGTGGAATCACTTTGACAGTGGCTCTTGCCCTGGTCAGGCAATTGGAGTTAAAAGTAGACTAGACAATGGTGTGACTGGATTCATCCCAACCAAGTTTATCAGCGATAAAGCAGTCAAGCGACCAGAGGAGCGAGTAAAGGTATGTGACTTAAGTCCTGAGAAATGTAACGGCTTAATTTCTTTTTGTAGAAAATAAGGTACCTTGTTAAGGGTTATACATGACCTATTTGTCTTTCAATTAAAGGGGAACTCCACAAAAACATAACTTAAGCTTTTTGAAAAGTAAACATAATTTCAAGCAACTTTGCAATAAACATCAATTAAAAAATATGCGACTTTTCATGATTTTTAATGGTTTCTGACAGTTCCCTAAGCCCAGCCCCCTGCTCTCCTGCTGATCTGTCTGACTACTTTGCTGAGCTGTCTGACTACTGTTACTTTGTATCAACAGCCATCTGTCCTTAGCCTGTATCCTCCAAACCCCACAATTCCCTGTATCCTCCAAACCCCACAATTCCCTGCACATGTGATTTCAATAAGGAAAGGAACATCCCAGTGCAATGCATTGTGGGTTATGTAGTTCCTGCATGCTGTCTGTAAGCTGTGGAGAAGTTGTTACAATTTGTAACATCAGTGTTTAGTCCCTCCTTCCCTGCCAGGATTTCAAATGATGCAGAAAAAGTAAGAACTATTAGCTGGATTTTAGCATAGAAAATGCCATTTATTCATACTTTTTGAAGAAACCGATTAATGGTGATGGGTATATTAGGGGTTTCTGTGTTATGTGGCCTCTTTATCACATTTTGGTTTGGAAGCCAGAGTTCCCCTTTAAGTTATTGTTACGTTGGGAAGAAAGTGTTGTGGTTTTGTGAAATGTTAACAGTTGTAAAGAATGCAGATGAAAGTAGCAGATATATAATAATCAGTTGTGTTTAAAATATTAGCAGTGTTTAAAAAAGTGAGCTCAAAATCCTTATAGTGACATGACTGAGTAACGGAGGTGCTAAAAATCACGCAAACTGCCGAACACTGTCTTCATCGGCGAGACTGTTCAAAAGGCAATAAAAGTCCTCAATCTGTTTCCCTTTACATGAACAGTTGCTCAACATCATACAAGAAGAATGGAAGTTCCAAGCCACACGAAAATTTTCTAAGTCCTATCCTTTTCCAAAGACTTGGTGGACAAATGGTCGATGCCTCCCTCAGTTGATGCTCCTTGTTTCCAGACTGTCTAAGTCCACAACCCTTCCGATCACAGATGCCGCAGCCTTCAAGGACCCAATTGACCGAAGGCTTGATGTTTTTCTACGTACTCGTCAGCTTGATCTACCCTACGCACTGGTCTCACTTCGGGGGCCGAAGGTTACCATCTCAACCCCCCCCAGAAAGTTAATCATGTTCCGGGTTCCATCCAATCCCAAAAATGCTCAAGCCTTTTGACGACTGCATTATCAACATGGAGCGAAACAGAGTAATCGTTCCAGTGCCTCAGTTAGAGACATTCTCTGGGTTTTACTCCAATCTGTTCCTAGTCCCCAAGAAGGACGGATCATTCAGACCAGTCCTGGATCTCAAGTTTCTCAACAAGCCCATTCGGTCTGTACGATTCAAGATGGAAAAACTACGTTCAGTAATCCGGGGGATGGATCCAGGACTCTTATTGATGTCCCTGGACATCAAGGATGCCTACCTCCACGTTCCGATTTGGCCTCCACATTATCGCATCCTGAGGTTTGCCTTCAAGAACCAACACTACCAATTTGTAGCGTTACCGTTCGGACTGTCCTCCGCTCGCAGAGTTTTCACCAAACTAATAACCGTTTCTGCGGCAACGTTGAGACTCCAGGGAATCTCTGTGACACCTGGACGATCTTCTCCTCAAGGCCAGGACGGAGGAGCAGACAAAATCTTCAGCAGGCGATAGGGCTACTTCAGAGCTTCGGACCGACCATCAATTGGGACAAATCCAAGCTGCGGCCCAGTCACCAGATGACATTTCTGGGCCTCGAGTTCAACACCCTGACTCAACGGGTAACCCTACCTCGAGACAAGCAGTTAAAGATCAGAGACCAGATCAACCTTCGAGCACATTCAACAAGGTCCTTGGGACCATCTTGGGCATGGCGTAACTCTGCTTCCTTGGATCAGATTTGCAGAGCAGCCACCTGGTCCTCAGTACATACATTTACAAAATTTTACAGCCTTGATACGTTTTCCTCAGCTGAGGCAGCCTTTGGCCGCAAGGTTCTGCACACTGTGGTGCAGTAATGTGTCAGATCCAAATTCCCTCCTGCCCTGCTGTTCTGGGACTGCTTTAAGTCCCCAAGAGAAAAACGGGATTTTTTGATACTCAGCGCTAAATCCGTTTCTCTGTAGTTGACCAATTGGTCCATGGGAAACGTTTTTCCTGTTTTACCTTTCTGCAAGTTGATGATCATCCCTTTTTCAGCAGTCTCTTTGGTACAAACTGAGGGATTATGGCAGTGTGGGGTTAAAACGGAGTCCCGGACACGCCCCCTGCAAATCAGTTCTAAGTGTCCTGCCTCCTAAAGGGTGGAGCTTAGCCCCGATTCCCTGTGTCTCCCTATCGACTAGAGAGAAACAGATTTAACGGTGAGTATCAAAAAATCCCGTTATTTGGAATAAGCCTCAATTAATGATTAAGTTACACAGAATCTGCAGCATGCATGTCATGTCTGTTGGTTTTCTATTACTCTACTACACCTACTAGTAAACTATTTGCCATGTAGGAATATAATTTCTACCAAAAACAGTGAATGCCAGGTTAGTTATGTTGGACTGCTATTATTCTGAATGCAACTGTACATCCCGTTGTATGATTATCTGTTTTCCAGATGGAATAGAGTTAATTGTAAGTAATGAAAGCCTATGTGAATTCTTTAGGTGGGAATGACTGTTCATTGTCGGATAATGAAGATTAACATTGAAAAATTTAGCGTTGACTTGACCTGCCGGTCATCAGATCTGATGGACAAAAACAATGAGTGGAAGCTGCCCAAGGACACGTATTATGATTTTGACAGTGAGTCAGCTGATCACAAGCAAGAAGAAGAACAGAAGAAAAAACAGCAGCGCACAAGTAAATGCTTCTCTTTGCCTTTTGGAGATATTGTATAGTGAATTTAATTTTTGACATTGTTGATATTTAAGTAATCTATACAGATCTTGAACCTTTGCAACTTCTCTGTTGATCTCCATTGCAGCTTACATAAAACGAGTTATTGCTCACCCTTCATTCCACAACATTAATTTTAAGCAAGCTGAAAAGATGATGGAAACCATGGACCAAGGAGATGTAATCATCCGCCCCAGCAGCAAGGGTGAAAACCACTTGACTGTAACATGGAAAGTCAGCGAAGGTATTTACCAACATGTTGATGTAAGAGAGGAAGGCAAGGAGAATGCTTTCAGCCTGGGATCTACACTCTGGATTAACAATGAGGTATTGGACTTAATATGCATCTTCATCTTTCAGGTTTATTCCGATTGTAATGATCTAGCGTGTGATGGGTAAATGTATAGTCAGAATAATGGGTTCCTGAGAAAACTGACCATAGTGTGTATGAATGTGATAAGTACTTTAGACTGTAAGCTCCACTGTGTCAGGGACTAATGTGAATGGAATAACATCTTTAAAGGGATACTGTCATGGGAAAAAAAAAAATTTTCTAAATGAATCGGTTAATAGTGCTGCTCCAGCAGAATTCTGCACTGAAATCCATTTCTCAAAAGAGCAAACAGATTTTGTTATATTCAATTTTGAAATCTGACATGGGGCTAGACATTTTGTCAATTTCCCAGCTGCCCCAAGTCATGTGACTGGTGCTCTGATAAACTTCAATCACTCTTTACTGCTGTACTGCAAGTTGGAGTGATATCACCCCCTCCCTTCCCCCCCCCAGCAGCCAAACAAAAGAACAATGGGAAGGTAACCAGATAACAGCTCCCTAACACAAGATAACAGCTGCCTGGTAGATCTAAGAACAACACTCAATAGTAAAATCCCATGTCCCACTGAGACACATTCAGTTACATTGAGAAGGAAAAACAGCAGCCTGCCAGAAAGCATTTCTCTCCTAAAGTGCAGGCACAAGTCACATGACACAGGGCAGCTGGGAAATTGACAATATGTCTAGCCCCATGTCAGATTTCAAAATTGAATATAAAAAAATCTGTTTGCTCTTTTGAGAAATGGATTTCAGTGCAGAATTCTGCTGGAGCAGCACTATTAACTGATGTGTTAATTTTTTTCCCATGACAGTATCCCTTTAAAGTGCTGTGGAATCTGTCAGTCCTTTCCTGTATGGGGCCCTCCCAAGGCTCTGCCCAACCAATATCTGGACAAAAATCGTCCTTTTACCATTGCTGTAATCGGAAATTATAATCTCTTGGTGACCTCGACAAAATCTTTTTTAAGTGTATGGCCAGTTTAGGTTACAAGTTGATAAGAGCAGTGATCCTACCGGAGCCTTTTACGGCTGAAAACAGAACACTAGCTTTATGCCACAAAGTATCCGTTTTACTTATTAATTGTCAAAAATGCTGTTGCGTTTGTATAGTGATTGAGTTCACAGCTTTTTGGAAAACATTGGCTGATGGCAAATTATGACCTTTTGCAGGAGTTTGAAGACCTGGATGAAATCATTGCCAGATTTGTGCAGCCAATGGCATCTTTTGCAAGAGATCTGGTAAACCATAAATATTTTCAAGATTGTAACAACGGAGATAAAAAGGTAAGTAACCAGGCTTAATAAAAATCACATTTATACTTTACCATTAACACTGAGGGAGGGATACGAAGTATTACTTTGGGGCAGATTTACCTAGGGTCGAATATCAAGGGTTAATTAACCCTCGATATTCGACTGTCGAATGTAAATCCTTCGACTTCGTATATCAAAGTCGAAGGATTTACCGCAAATAGTAACCTGGTTGCAACTTAGTGTTTGGTTAAATCTCAACTAGGAACACACGGCACCTTTTTTCTTCCATCTTCACTCCCGGCATTTTGCTCAATTCTATTGCCCCAAAATGATTAAATGTTCTCTAAACTCACCATATCGGCCCTTCCAGTTTCAGTTGACTAAAGTCGTCTTTTGCACTTTGAATGTAAAGTCACAGGGGCAGCAGTCCCTGAACGATGACCGACCCCCGAGATAAGAGATACGATACGCGTCAAACACGTGACTGGTAGACGTTCAAAGCAAACGTAATGAATACAGATTTACCAGCCAAAGTGCGGGTCACAAATGGTCAGATGTCGGACATGGTGCCTAACTGCTTAGCATTTATACCTGAAACAATCAATCAATCATTCCTGTGTGAGAACTCGTGTCATTGTAATGCTTCTCAGAAATGCACCTTTTGGTTTTATCCAGAAACTAGAAGAACTGTTAATAAAAACAAAAAAGGAAAAGCCAACGTTCATTCCATATTTCATCTCTGCATGCAAAGAACTACCTGGCAAATTCCTTCTGGGCTACCAGCCACGAGCTAAACCAAGGTAGGTGTCATTTATTAAGTAGATGTAATAACTGGATGTTCATACCTTCTGATCACTGCCAAATTATATCCTTCTACTCGCCAGACATGTTAAAGGGATACTGTCATGGGGGAAAAACATTTTTTTCAAAATTAATCAGTTAATAGTGCTGCTCCAGCAGAATTCTGCACTGAAATCCATTTCTCAAAAGAGCAAACAGGTTTTTTTATATTTCATTTTGAAATCTGACATGGGGCTAGACATATTGTCAATTTCCCAGCTGCCCCAAGTCACGTGACTTGTGCTCTGATAAACTTCGATCACTCTTTACTGCTGTACTGCAAGTTGGACTGATATCACACCCATCCCTTTTCCCCCCAGCAGCCTAACAGAACAATGGGAAGGTAACCAGATAGCAGCTCCCTAACACAAGATAACAGCTGCCTGGTAGATCTAAGAACAACACTCAATAGTAAAAATCCATGTCCCACTGAGACACATTCAGTTACATTGAGAAGGAAAAACAGCAGCCTGCCAGAAAGCATTTCTCTCCTAAAGTGCAGGCACAAGTCACATGACCAGGGGCAGCTGGGAAATTGACAAAATGTCTAGCCCCATGTCAGATTTCAAAATTGAATATAAAAAAAATCTGTTTGCTCTTTTGAGAAATGGATTTCAGTGCAGAATTCTGCTGGAGTAGCACTATTAACTGATGTGTTTTGGAAAAAAACATGTTTTCCCGATGTCAGGATCCCTTTAACCTTATCTACATGCATATTCTGATGATAATCCCACACATTGCGTAAATAAACCAGGCAGAGAAAACAAACTGCTGCTTTTCACCCAATCTGCTTTTTTGACACCTTTTCTTCCTCTGAAGCTGTTTTTTGCATACCGTCGTGCAGGCATAGTCCATTAGCTGCAATGCAGCATTCACTATTTTATACCCTTGTCTGGATTTCTTTGCTGTTAATCCTCAAAGTTTCAAAAGAAGGAGAGAGCTAGTGCTCCAAAGCCCTGGAGGAAACAGAACGATATTTTTTATGATATAGTGTATCTTCTGTCTTTGTAAGGAGTAAAAGAAGAGATTAAGCACTTATAATAAAATCCTTTTACTTGAGTCAAATGGGACCACTGGATTTCCCTTCTTTGAATGTCCTCAGATAAAGGGGTTGCTCATGTTTCAGTTATATTTAAGTATGATGTAGATGGTGATATACTAAGTTAACTAAAGAAGTAGGTAGAAATGTTGTACATGGTGTTTTGTGCTTCTGTACCAGCCCAAGGCAACCACAGCCCTTTGGCAGTAAAGATCTGTGTCGTCAAAGATGCCCCAGTAGCTCCCCATCTTCTTTTCTGCTGATTCACTGATTCACATGCTCTGTGCTGCTGTCACTTACTGAGCTTAGGGAGCCACTCACAATATACAGTACACATAGAATAGAAATGTCACAATATAAGGCTGATTAGTAATTAATACACATAATTACTACATGGCAGCACAGAAACCAGTGCAATTAGCATCAGAATTGAATAATCAGCAAACCTGTAGCATCAGCTTATATTACAGCCAGGGAAGCTCATTTTCTGCTGGATAATTAGTGACAAGCCCTAAGCTTAGCTTCTCAACAGCCAATCAGAGTCCACTGAGCATGTGAGTGTCACAGACACTTTCCAAGATGGTGACCCCCTGTGACAAGCTCTTATGGTTGGGGCAGACGAGCAGATACGGGGAGATTTAGTAGAAATCGCCTGTTCTGCATGGCGACAATTTCCCCGAACTGCCTTCCGTCTGCTTGAATAAAGAATAATCTGCGCTAATGCACTATCGGCGCTCCAATTGTCGCTACGCAGAAGAGGCGATTAGTCACCAGATGACTAAATCTCACCGAATCTGCTTGTCTGCCCCAACACTTAGAGCTGACTCAAATAACCGATTCCAGTACAAACAAAATCGAACAAAATAACTGCCTTTTGCACAAATTCTGCATGTAGAGAGACATGATGTCTGGTGAGTTTAATAGAGTGAGCTCTAATACATCTTCTAGGCAAAAGGAGCCCCCCTATAAGATATATTGGATCTAACTGTCAGTGAATATCTGACACCCAACTGCTGCATGAAGAGAGAATGAAGAGAAACAGATGCTGAGAGAGGAATAGTGAAGATAAACTTATTTCAGAAACTGTACAGAATTTTTAATTGATTGTATTTACAAAGTTTCTTATTTCAGTATGATGAAGCTTATAGCAGATGAATCGGAGCTCACTCAAATAACTGATTCCTGTACAGACAAAATCTAACAAAATAATTGCCTTTTGCACCAATTCTGCATGTAGAGAGACATGATTTCTGGTGATTTTAATAGTGAGCTCTAATACATCTTGTAGGCAAAAGGAGCCCCCCTATAAGATATATTGGATCATTCATCTGACACCCAACTCCAGACTGGAGACAGAATGAGGACAGATGCTGAGAAAGGAATAGTGAAGATAAACTTAATTGGTTTTATTTAGAAAGTTTCTTATTTCAGTATGCTGAAGCTTATATTAAATTTTCATTTTCCTGATAGTTCCCCTTTAATTAAACGTCTTTTGTAATCGTGCATTTTGCAGCCAGTGGTATCCTATAACTTATTGAATGCTGAATTTGGTTTCTTCCGCCGCCAATGAAATAGCTTTGTGGGCAGTGCAGCTGAAATCCTTTTTCTCTTCAAGGGTGGAATATGTGACTGTGACGCCTGAAGGCTTTCGCTATAGGGGACAGATCTTTTCAAGTGTCAATGGACTTTTCAGGTGGTTTAAAGACCATTTTCATGACCCCGTACCAGGTGAGTAAAGACCCCCACCAGCAGTCATGGTTGCAGTGTGTATTTGTGTAAATGAATAGGTGTAGAGTAAGTTTAATAAAGTGCAAGCTTGTTGCTCTTTATCTGCTAGAACTGACATGAAACATTATTTTCTTTCCTTCAGGCATCACACCAAGCAGCAGCAGCAGTAGAACAAGGACTCCAGCTTCTGTAAATGCTACGCCGGCTAACATCAACCTCGCAGGTGACTGAACAATTACTTGTAGGCCATGTACCTGCCGTCATGTAGCACCGACTGCATTCAACTTTTTTATTCTCTCCCTGAATCAGTGGTACAGGCTGATACATTAGATAGGTACAAGGAAGGGTCGGATGCTTTATTCACCAGTAGCTCCTCCCAGCAGACAGGAGGGAGCCAATGAGATTAGAGGAGGGAAAGGGGTGTTACAGGGAGAGCTGGGAAGTGAATCAGGGGTACAGGCTGATACATTAGATAGGTATAAGGAAGGGTCGGATGCTTTATTCACCAGTAGCTCCTCCCAGCAGACAGGAGGAAGCCAATGAGATTAGAGGTACAAGTTGATCCAGGGACTGGTCCCATTGCCATTTTGGAGTCAGGAAGGAATTTTTCCCTCTGAGGCAAATTGGAGAGACTTCAGATGGGGTTTTTGCCTTCCTCTGGATTAACTGACAGGCAGGTTATATATAGACTTAAAACGTTAAACCTGATGGGCGTGTGTCTTTTTTCAACCTAACTTACTATGTTACTATGTTCTTTTTGTATTTTGCTTTCAGATCTAACCCGTGCAGTCAATGCCCTTCCGCAAAACATGACGTCACAAATGTTTAATGCTATTGCGGCTGTAACCGGGCAGCACGGCCAAAATCCCAATGCCACACCGGCCCAGTGGGCTTCCAGCCAGTATGGTTACAGCGGTGGCAGTGGTGGTGGAAGCAGTGCATATCATGTGAGTATGAGAAGAATCCTGTTTCGGGGGGCAAATTGTAAGTTCAGTCTACGGGTGTTAGGGATGATGCAGAGGTTTCTTTAATAACTGTGTCTACAAAATGGCTGTTGCCTCCTTGCGGTGATTGTCTCATTCTAAGTCTGAAGGAAGCAAGTTTTAAATCTATTTAGTGTAGGGAACGTTTATTTTCCTTGACAAATACAAGAGAGATAAAATTGGAATTAAGTCTTAAGGTGACAGGTCCCCTTTAAGATTCCAAAGCCAAGCAAAGGAGACCAAACCAATGTAACTTTAAAACTATAAAGGAAAAATGACACTTTATCTTTCAATTCTGCTTTAATTTCAATATTTCTTTGAATTTTAAGTTCATTTATGAACACTGGACAATTTTGCCCTGTGCTGTAACCCATAGCAACCAATCAAAGACTTGCTTTCATTATTTGTCCTGAAGGAAATTGTTCAAAGCCAACTGCTGATTGGTCGCTGTGGGAGGCAGATGTGCCTCGTTGTATTTAGTGAATAAAAGTGTTGGCTTTACAGAGCATATCCCATTGATTCCATGCAAAATAAGCCTCTCACTGGATAGGCTTGTGTAACTGTTTGTTTATTAAATTGTTTTTGTTTATCAGGTCTTTGCTACCCCAGCACAGCAGCCTGTGGCCACACCTCTAATGACGCCAAGCTATTCATATGCAACCCCCAGCCAGCCAATCACAACCCCTCCGTTCCATCAGCTTCCAGCCAGCGGCACACCCACCCCAGCGCCAACTCCTCAGTCCTCCCACTCACAGAGCTCCTCCCACTCACAGAGCTCCTCCCACTCACAAAGCAGTTCCAGACACAGGCAGCAGTCCAAGTAAGTAAAAGTTTTGGGGATGGGGAATTTACTCATAGTAAATCTAATGTAATTCTTTGTCTCAGATTTCCTACAAGTCATTGCTTGGGAAAGCTCCGCCTGTATTCTGCTACTTTTCATAATATTCATTTTGGTCACAGTTTCATTTACATTGTAGATTAGGTTATTACATGACTGGAACCAGTTCCATAAATAAATAGATAAATGGATAAATAAAGCTCAGTGTGCTAGCATTCTGTGGCCACTGTTTTATGGAACATTAAAGGGGTGGTCTTATAGAATTACCAATTCTAAGCAACTTTTCAATTGGTCTTCATTATTTTTTTTATAGTTTTTGAAATATTTGCCTCTTTCTTCCAGCTTTATGAGGGTCACTGACCCCATCTTGAAAACAAATGCTCTGTAAGGCTAAACATTTATTGCTGTTGCTACTTTTTATTCCTCATCTTTCTATTCAGTCCTCTCCTATTCATATTCCAGTCTTTTATTCAAATCAATGCATGGTTGCTAGGGTAACTTTGACCCTAACAACCAGATTGCTGAAATTGTAAACTGGAGAGCTGCTAAATAACTCAAAAACCACAAATATAAAATGAAAACCATTTTCTAATTATTTTGGGATATCTCTCTCTACATCATACTAAAAGTTACCTGAAAGGTGAAAAACCCATTTAATAAAAAAAATGAACTGCAGATAACCCTTTTAAATGCTAAAAGTAGCTTTTTAGAAATTTGTTTTTAAAGGGATTCTGTCATAAATTGTATGGTGTAGTTTTTATTTCTAAATTTCACTGCAAATAATTCACTGTACAATATAAAAAGTCATTCCTGAAGCAGCAAGTGTATTTAGTTGTAATATTGGTGTGTAGGTGCATCTCAGCTCATTTTGCCTGGTCATGTGATTTCAGAAAGAGCCAGCACTTTAGGATGGAACTGCTTTCTGGCAGCCTGTTGTTTCTCCTACTCAATGTAACTGAATGTGTCTCAGTGGGACCTGGATTTTACTATTGAGTGTTGTTGTTAGATCTACCAGGCAGCTGTTATCTTGTGTTAGGGAGCTGCTATCTGGTTACCTTCCCATTGTTCTGTTGTAAAGGGGGTCATAGACGTAACAATTATGATCTTTCTTGGAAAACCTCTTTCCAAGAAAGATCATTCATTTCAATACACTCATGTAGTGCTGAATCATCAGATATACATATAGAAACAATAGAATTCTACCTGTATCTGACGATTCAGCACTAACAATGGCCGATGTTTGGGTTCCTTCAAAGGCACCCGATCAAAACGGCGAGCCCACATCCAAGTCTTCTGCCGATATTGGTTGGCTCTTTTTCCACCATACACGCAACGAATATCGGACGAAAATTTGTTTCATACGATATTATCTGTGCGTCTATGGCCACCTTTAGGCTGCTGGGGGAGCAAAGGGAGGAGTTGATATCACTCCAACTTGCAGTACAGCAGTAAAGAGTGATTGAAGTTTATCAGAGCACAAGTCACATGACTGAGGGCAGCTGGGATACTGACAATATGTCTAGCCCCATGTCAGATTTCAAAATTGAATATAAAAATTTTTTTTGAGAAACTGATTTCAGTGCAGAATTCTGCTGGAGTAGCACTATTAACTGATGTGTTTTGAAAAAACATTTTTTCCCATGACCGTATCCCTTTAATGCCTATATTCTGTGTAGTTGCACAAAACAAAAATAAAAGCACTTGAAAAATGTAACCTTTATACAGGCGCCTAGAGCTTTTTGCAGGTTTCCTATAGGGAACATTTATCTGGAGTACATCATACATTACTTGGCACTTAAAGTCGACATGTTTAGGCCAGAGACAAGAGTGTGTGTTTCACAGAGCTTTGCTTTTAATATGACTTTCTAATTTTTAACACTATTTTGATTTTTTTTTTTTTTTAATCTTCTCCTCAGATCAAACAATCATACGGCTGTAGACTGGGGGAAAATGGCAGAGCAGTGGCTGCAGGAAAAGGAAGCCGAACGCAGGAAACAGAAACATCGGGTAACCCCGCGCCCGTCTCCCAGTCCCATGATCGAGAGCACCCCTATGTCAGTAGCGGGGGACGCCACTCCACTTCTGGATGAAATGGACCGATAGGAATACAAGAGATCCAACCGATACGGCACATGGAGCGCCTTGAATTTTTATTTTTTAAGATTGTATAGAAGGGTCGTACGCGGTCCAGCCTGACGATGTCTGTGAATGAAGCCTTACACCAGTATCATGGACCCTGCCATTCAAAGGCTGCATTTCCTCCATGAACGCAACATCTCCCTTTTCTCACCTCCATTACTATTTAAATTCACAAAAAATGAGTCATTTAAAGGAATAACAATATCATAGTGTTGCCCTGCACTGGTAAAACTGGCGTGTTTGCTTCAGAAACACTACTATAGTTTATATAAACAAGCTGCTGTGTAGCCATGGGGGCAGCCATTCAAGCACAGGATACACAGTAGATAACAGATAAGTACTACTATAGTTTATATAAAACAAGCTGCTGTGTAGCAATGGTGGAAACTGAAAAAAGTCTATGGCACAGGTTAAATAGTGGATAACAGATAACACCATTATGTTCTACAGAGATTATCTGCTGTGTAACCTGAGCCTTTTCTCCTTTAAATGGCTGCCCCCATGGCTACACAGCAGCTTGTTTATATAAACTATAGTAGTACTTATCTGTTATCTACTGAGTATCCTGTGCTTGAATGGCTGCCCCCATGGCTACACAGCAGCTTGTTTATATAAACTATAGTAGTGTTTCTGAAGCAAAAAGATCAGTTTTACCAGTACAGGACAACACTGCATTATATTTCTATTACTTATAAACACTTTCATTTTTTTTGATGTTACTGTTTCTTAAAGGCAGAGAGGGAGCTGTTTCATGGTCGCTACACTGTTTTTATTGGCTGTTTTAAACTTGTGAACGGGGTTCTAATTTTATTTTTACTTGTTGCATATTCTGCCAAAGAACGCAAAAAACTAGAAGGAAAGGATCAGATGTGCAGCAAAGATCCCTCTCCTGAATGAATGCGCAAAATGATGCGACCTGTTGCAACTGCTTTATAAAGGCTGATGGGAAACGTATGCAACACTCTTTCTTGTAAGAGGGATAATGTCGCTGCCGCCTCTGTTCAGCTCTTACTCGTGTCTCAAGGATTTAAAACCAGACGTGGCAAAAAATAAATAAATAAAAAACTCCCCAGTATTGTTGCCATTGTTCTAGAGCCGGGCAACTGTATTTATTTGTGTTTCTGCTGCTTTGTGCAGCTCTCGGCGAGGTTTCTTTAATGGCTGCAAAGACTGCGCAGTTACTGGTTCAGCATTTTCTTTACCCTAAATGTTGTAGCAGTGTCGATAGGTCTGAAAATACTGCTGCCATTTATAGCGTTCCTAACCAATCCCTGATTTCATGGGGGTTTTTTTTTTTTTTTTTTTTGTTTTTTAGGGTTTTTTTTTTTTTTTTTGTAATTGCAGCAGACAAATAAATGGTCTGAAAAATGAAACCATATTTTGGTGTTATTTTACTTTGAAAGATAAAGGGGGGAATTCAGAGAGGCCATTTTGGAGTAAAAGTGATGGTAAAATACTTTCTCCGTATTCACAAACAGAAATCCGCCCAAATTCCGACTCAGGCGCCACTTTTCATATTTAAGTGAAAGAGAGTAACAGTTTACTGACACTTTTATGACTTTGTCTTTCAAAATGGCGCAAAAACTAAATTTCAAACCACATTTTTCTCCCGACATTTTCAAAATGGAGTAAAGGTCAGTGTAACGCTTCCCCATTTGTCAGATCAATTCTAATATTTAGTTCAGCCAACCTTTATTTCACCTCCTATAGGCGCCCTATTGGGGAAATATCGTATTAATAGGGATCAGAATTTTATAGTTGGCACAAGTTTCTGTCTCACCTTTTAGGTGTAAAAGTCTCATTACAAAGCAAGTAAAATACTAATTAAACAAAAAAGTGTATTTTATATCATTTTAACTTACAGTTGAGTTATTTTACTAGTTTTATCTGAAAGGGATCCTGTCATTGGAAAACATGTTCACATCAGTTAATAGTGCTGCTCCAGCAGAATTCTGCACTGAAATCCATTTCTCAAAAGAGCAAACAGATTTTTTTTTAAATTTAATTTTGAAATCTAACATGGGGCTAGACATATTGTCAATTTCCCAGCTGCCCCTGGTCATGTGACTTGTGTCTGCACTTTAGGAGAGAAATGCTTTCTGGCAGGCTGCTGTTTTTCCTTCTCAATGTAACTGAATGTGTCTCAGTGGGACCTGGATTTTACTATTGAGTGTTGTTCTTAGATCTACCAGAAAGCTGTTATCTTGTGTTAGGGAGCTGTTATCTGGTTACCTTCCCACTGTTCTTTTGTTTGGCTGCTGGGGGGGAAAGGGAGGGGGTGATAATCACTCCAACTTGCAGTACAGCAGTAAATAGTGATTGAAGTTTATCAGAGCACAAGTCACATGACTTGGGGCAGCTGGGAAATTGACAATATGTCAGATTTCAAAATTAAATATAAAAAAATCACTTTGCTCTTTTGAGAAATGGATTTCAGTGCAGAATTCTGCTGGAGCAGCACTATTAACTGATTCATTTTGAAAAAAAAAAAGTTTTTCCCATGACAGTATCCCTTTAATGAATGAGGCATTATTCGCAACTTGAGTGAATATATTGTAACAATCTAAAGGAAAAGTAAAGCCTCCCAGTTAGCAGCACTGAGACACTTGACCTTAGATAATAAAACATTCTTTTTTTTAAACAAATCCCTATGTTATACAAAATAGTATTTTTTTTAGATTTAGACCCTTATATCTTGTTACTGAAGTGGAATTACACAAACATCCCGAAAAAAATGATGTATAATGTTCCTAGGTAATATAACCCCCCTCCCCCGGAAATTCCAATTTAATGTCTGACAGTTGTAGTAAGAACTAAAGACAAATTCGTTAAAAGGTCGCGAAAGACAAAACCTGAAAAGTGTCGGTTTAAAAGACAAATTCACAAAAGTGGAGATAGAGGTTCGTGAATTTGGTTTTTATCTCCATTTTTATTTTGACTAAATATCATCAGCACTTTTGTGAATTCTCCCAATGTGTCGAAGTGCTAATGGTCATGTGATTAACCAGCGAACACAGTAAATATATTTCTAATTATATCTGTTACATGTGCAAAGGTTTGGCCAAAAAAAATCAGGCAGATATCAGTCTGACAGTGTTACTCTCTAATACAGGGGTCCCCAACCACCGGGCTGCAACCCAGAACCGGCTGCGGACATTCCTGAACTGGGCCACGAGCCTAGGCCGCAATTAGCACCGGCGCGCTGGATTGGACGCACAGTTGCCGATGGCACCCCTGGACCTTGCAAAATATATTTTCCTTTACACCGGTCCCTGGGCCAAAAAAAGTTTGGGGACTGCTGCTTTAATAAGTAGTAAATATAAATAGTTCCATTTATTAAAGTGAAAGTAGTAAAATAGAATAATGTTAGAAATGCTGTATTTTGTTTACTAAACATAAACATGAACTTACTGCACCACAAGCCTAATCAAACAAATGATTTATGCTTTCAAAGTTGGCCACAGGGGGTCATCATCTTGTAACTTTGTTATACATCTTTGCAAGACCAAGACTGTGCACATGCTCAGTGTGGTCTGGGCTGCTTAGGGATCGTCATAAATGATCAAAACAGCACAAGTCAAATAATATCTGCCAGAAGCCGATACAACAAGACTGATTAATAATCAGAATATACAGACTGCACTGGGTCCTGTGTTGTCATGTAATCTAATGTGGATTTTATAGTTTTTGCATTGTTTATTACAAACTTTCTCCAACTCTGCAGAGCCAGTGGCTGCAGCAAAATAATCCTCCAAATACAATCCCAGTTTATCTGTTTAAATCTGGCTCCATGATCTTTGTCCCTGCAGCTGGAGTTGGAAACAGTAAAGGGGATGTAAAGGCAAAAATAAAATCCAAAACAAATCTCTTATCTACTGTGTATGCTGTGCTTGAATGGCTGCCCCCATGGCTACACAGCAGCTTGTTTATATAAACTATAGTAGTACTTATCTGTTATCTACTGTGTATCCTGTGCTTGAATGGCTGCCCCCATGGCTACACAGCAGCTTGTTTATATAAACTATAGTAGTACTTATCTGTTATCTACTGTGTATCCTGTGCTTGAGTGGCTGCCCCCATGGCTACACAGCAACTTGTTTATATAAACTATAGTAGTACTTATCTGTTATCTACTGTGTATCCTGTGCTTGAATGGCTGCCCCCATGGCTACACAGCAGCTTGTTTATATAAACTACAGTAGTACTTATCTGTTATCTACTGTGTATCTTGATTTGCAACAACCCTTAAGATTAGCTTCTCAGTAACTACTCACTGAGTACGTGCAGTGTCACTGACACACTTGACAAAGTTCATGATGGTGACCACCCTGTGCACAACTAAAGGTCTGGATCATTACTGCATCAGCCTAAAGGTTCGGCATCTCAATAAGTTCAGTAAATAATAAATTGCATTATTCTGGTTTAGTTCTCCTTTAATATTTCTTATTACTTATACCAATAAATCGAAGGATCAATGCCACCGATTCCCTGCAGGCAGATCCAATCTGCAAACCCTGAATGATCGGGAAGAAACCCATGAGATATGTGTCCTCAAAATACAACCTGATTGTTCAACCACTAGTTAATAAAGACTTTGCATTGAAACAAACGAGTCAATTACCAGAGTTCTGAAGATGACGGCGTCTGGTTTGATAAGTGAGGCCCAAGTTGTATTTAAGATCAGCCAATGAAAACCTCTGTCCATTGCACACGTTGGAGATGTTCTTTAGTCACGTGTAATGGATCTCAGTATTGCGCATCATGCATTTGTCTTTTGGCTGAATCCTGATTCTTTTGCAAAAGATTAGGTTGAACCCCAAACTCAATCTGAACTCTAATTTCCATATGTTTTATATACAAATTAACCCTGCTTTACATGTACCACTGATTTTCTGACAGTTCTAATTCGGTTCTGCTGGGCACTTGGGGGTAAATTTACTAAGTGGCGAAAATTCGCCAGCGACAGCTTCGCAGCCATTGCAACACTTCACCAGGCAAAAATTTGCTCAGACAACACTAATTTACTAAATGCGAAGCTGCGTCCAGGGCACTGAAAGTTGGCGAATTTTCTCTAGCGTTACTGCGGCAATGCGAGCAAATCCTAGCGCAACTTCGTTCTGTGTCTTCGCTCAGGTTCATTTGCATACGACGGGAAATGATAGAGTTGAATGGACGTATATGTTGCAGCAAATACATTACATTACACAAGTCCAGGGAACCTTAATAAAATAAAATAGACAATATTGCCCTACACATGAGCCCACTGTATCGTTTATGTTAGAAAATGTAGGGGGGAACCTGGTTACCCAAAAAAATTTTAAGGACTTTTGCAGCCAATCACTCTGAAAAAAGGAATAGACGCCAGCGTTTTTTGGGACTTAGAAGATTGAGGAAGATCTATGCCTCCATTGCACTTCCCTGGAGAAGGCAAGTCTGGCGAAAGAGGTGACGTTTAGTAATATCCACGTCTTAGTGAATTTGCAGAGTAACGTCCATTCGCAAGAGGGAAAATTCGCTTGGTGATAGAGTGCGAATCACCGCTAGCGTCTGTCTCCTTCAATAGCGAAGTGACGCCGGCGACCGTTAGTGAATCGGTGAAGTCCCTGAAAACCATAACGCTGGCAAATCTTCACCAGCGTTACTCACTTCGCCCTTTAGTAAATCTGCTCCTCGGATTTGCCCAAACTGAATATGGCTTGGATATGTCAGAATCCTGAACTGAATCCTGGATTGGGGGCATCCCTAATTATTTCATCAATGGTCATGTGTCTGGTTCCATAGCTAAACACTTCAATGCTTCACTAAATTGGTTAGCCAGTGAGCTAAACCATTTTTACTCTTGAATTAGTCCCACTTGCTGTATCACTGGAGAAAGACGTTAAACTCAGGGCCCAGTTAGTGAGAATCCAGGGAGCACAAGTAAAAGCTCACACTCACATCTAGGCCTAAATAACGCAAGTGGCTGAGAAAGAGATTCATTAAAGGAATTGTTCAGTGTAAAAATAAAAACTGGGTAAATAGATAGGCTGTGCAATATAAAAAATGTTTCTAATATAGTTAGTTAGCCAAAAATGTAATGTATAAAGGCTGGAGTGATTTCATGTATAACAAGTCAGTCAGATCACTACTTCCTGCTTTTCAACTCTCTTTGTTTACACTGACTGGTTGCCCTGGCTACCAGGCAGTAACCAATCAGAGACTTGAGGGGGGGCCACATGGGTCATTTCTGTTGCTTTTGAATCTGAGCTGAATGCTGAGGGTCAATTACAAACTCACTGAACAGAAATGTACCATGTGGCCCCCCTTCAAGTCGCTGACTAACTCAGAGTTATAGAGCTGAAAAGCAGGAAGTTGGATTCTGGCTGTTTTATTAGACATCTGTTCACTCCAGCCTTTATACATTACATTTTTGGCTAACTAACTATATTAGAAACATTTTTTATTTTGCACAGCCTATCTATTTACACAGTTTTTATTTTCACACTGAACTATTCCTTTAAAGGGGATACTATTGTGACAAAAAAAAATTCTTACAAAACACATCAGTTAATAGTGCTGCTCCAGCAGAATTCTGCACTGAAATCCATTAATCAAAAGAGCAAACAGATTTTTTTATATTTCATTTTGAAATCTGACATGGGGCTAGACATGTTGTCAATTTCCCAGCTGCCCCCAGTCATGTAACTTGTGCTCTGATAAACTACAGTCACTCTTTACTGCTGTACTGCAAGTTGGACTGATATCACCCTAATTTGCAGTACAGCTGTACTGCAAATTTCTTAAAGGGATCCTGTCATTGGAAAACATGTTTTTTTCAAAACACATCAGTTAATAGTGCTACTCCAGCAGAATTCTGCACTGAAATCCATTTCACAAAAGAGCAAACTGGTTTTTTTATATTCAATTTTGAAATCTGACATGGGGCTAGACATATTGTCAGTTTCCCTGCTGCCCCAGTCATGTGACTTGTGCTCTAATAAACTTCTGTCACTCTTTACTGCTGTACTGCAAGTTGGACTAATATCACCCCAATTAGCAGTAATGCAAATTTCTTAAAGGGATCCTGTCATTGGAAAACATGTTTTTTTCAAAATGAATCAGTTAATAGTGCTGCTCCAGCAGAATTCTGCACTGAAATCCATTTCTCAAAAGAGCAAACAGATTTTTTTATATTCAATTTTGAAATCTGACATGGGGCTAGACATTTTGTCAATTCTGCTGGAGTAGCACTATTAACTGATGTTTTCTTATGACAGGATCCCTTTAAGAAATTTGCAGTACTTCTGTACTGCAAATTGGGGTGATATCAGTCCAATTTGCAGTACAGCAGTAAAGAGTGACAGAAGTTTATCAGAGAACAAGTCCCATGACTGGGGGCAGCTGGGAAACTGACAATGTGTCTAGCCCCATGTCAGATTTCAAAATTGAATATAAACAAATCTGTTTGCTCTTTTGAGAAATGGATTTCAGTGCAGAATTCTGCTGGAGCAGCACTATTAATGGATTCTTTTTGAAAAAAATTTTTTTCCCATGACAGTATCCCTTTAAGCATGAATAAATGCTTTGCACACACAACGTCATCAGCGTTTAGTTTCCCTGTAATAACTGAACCAGATAAAACCAGCTGCTTATTACATGATTAGCCAAGCCCAGTATAGGCAGGTAATGTTTTTTTTCTTCTTTTTCAGCCAAGGTTTAGCTGTTAGTGAAGACACAGACCAGAATCCTTGATAAAGGCCCTAAGATGGTCCAAAACGTTGGACAAATTTTGAAAACATTTTTCAAAATGAATCAGTTAATAGTGCTGCTCCAGCAGAATTCTGCACTGAAATCCATTTCTCAAAAGAGCAAACAGATTTTTTTATATTTCATTTTGAAATCTGACATGGGGCTAGACATATTGTCAATTTCCCAGCTGCCCCCAGTCATGTGACTTGTGCTCTGATAAACTTCAGTCACTCTTTACTGCTGTACTGCAAGTTGGAGTGATATCACCCCAATTTGCAGTACAGCAGTACTGCTAATTTCTTAAAGGGATCCTGTCATAAGAAAACATGTTTTTTTCAAAAGACATCAGTTAATAGTGCTACTCCAGCAGAATTCTGCACTGAAATCCATTTCTCAAAAGTGCAAACAGATTTTTTTATATTTAATTTTGAATTCAGATGTATGCAATAAAGACAATTGTATTCACTGAACATTGGAGTACGGCTCTATGTGAAGTTTTATGTAAATGATTTGATCCAGCGCCCAGAAAACATATAAAATGCGGATCAGAGTGCTAAGTCCTAATAATATGTCATTTCTATAGTAATAAGTTAAATCAACAGAACTTGCTGTTTTTCTCTTGAAGACATTTCATTCAACTCTCCTTCTCAATTCAGATTGACCTGTACAAAAATCTTTCTGGAGTTGAAGAGAAAGCCAATCAGATGACTAGCGAAACTTCTGCAAGGGAAAAACAATACGGCATATACCAGTCTCTCATCGAAATCAATTCATGGTTGCTAGGGTAATCCAGACCCTAGCAACCAGATTTCTGAAATGACAAACTGGAGAGCTGCTGAATAAAAAGCGAAATAACCTTAAAACTACAAATAATACAAATATGAAAACTCGGAATATCACTCTCATCGGACCTACAATTATTCTTTTGTTTATAAAAAAATCTTTTTACTGCTGTACAGGGAGAGTAGAGAGGTGAGTCATTATTGAGAGAAATAACTAACCAGTCCTCTCTATGGACTATTTTAGCCAATCACTGTTAGATGCCGATGTTGAACTACAGCTCTATATAAAATATCCAGCAGGCTTTAGGAGAGGTGCACATTAACCAGGAAACAAAGGGTGTATAGTTTTGATTCTTTATTGGGAACATTTTGCAGACATTTGTATTAGGCTCTTGTGCCGAAGTTGGGACCATGGTCCCCTCAATGAAGAATTAAAGCTACAGTTCTAGCTCAGAATGGAAACTTACACAATTTTCAGCTTGAAAACAAGTAAAATCTGAATGGGACTGTGGTGGAAAAAAAAAATATATAAAAAATAAATGCAGTTTAATCTTTATTTCTTTTTCATTTTCAGTGACGTCAGCGTTTGGGGCTTGATTGGTTCTGTATAGCAGATCTAAGTTCCCATCTGAAAGTGCTTTGTCCTTCGCAAGCCGCCACCAATCGAGTAGTTTAGCAGCGCCCGTAGGTGGCGGGGGTTAACGTCTGACGGTGACAGGGTGATGTCCCCAGTTATGTCCGTGTCCTGTTCCACTTGAATCTCTTCATCCAGGTACAATAGTGTTTGTTTCCAGTGTGTTTCCTCCCCATAGGGCGACGTAGATAAAGTGACCGTTTTTTCTCCTGGAAATGTGACGGTGAACCAGACTGCGAATCCGTGCAACAAAGACGAGCCGAAGCAGCTGAACTGGAATGAGCCGTGGAGATTTCGTACCTCCTCCTGCGTGCAGACGTTTAAATCCAGAGAGGCGAATCTGACGGGGAAAGAAAGTACATCCTCGGGCGAGAGCAAGTTGACGGCCATCTCCTTGTTCATAATACAGGAATGGGCAAAGGGTCTCATGCAGCTCATGTCTACGCCGTACAGCCCTTTAACCTCGTTCCAGAAGTCCAGGCGACTCTCGACTACGCGGTCGTTAATGGGAGCGATGAAGAGATCGGCAGCAGACGGCAGGATAATTCCTCCTGGTTTCAGCCACTTGTCCCGGGCGTAGATAACAGAAGGCAACATGGACTCGTACATTAATGCGTATCCCATCCATTCACTCACAATGGCGTCCACTTGCTCAGGGATTTCAGCGCTTTCCACTGGACTGTTCAGCACTTTCACCTTGTTGTCCATTCCATTTAACGTGACCACGTGACTGGCTAGTTGGGACACCGCGCTGGCCTCCACCGCATACACTCGTGTGGCTCCTGCTTGTACACAAAACACACTGAGAATGCCGGTGCCAGCGCCCACGTCCAGCACAGTGTGACCCTGCAGAGCACAATGATT
The DNA here is from genome assembly GCA_038501925.1 of Xenopus petersii. Classification (NCBI taxonomy): domain Eukaryota; kingdom Metazoa; phylum Chordata; class Amphibia; order Anura; family Pipidae; genus Xenopus; species Xenopus petersii. The sequence goes on from CM076675.1 coordinate 4,523,359, forward strand.
GTGCAGAATCGCCTGCTTGTAGCCATTAGTGCGAACTGTATCCGCAATCATCTCCTCATGGATCGACACATCCGAGTAGCACTGGAAATACTCCTGGTCCTGCTCACTTCTCTCATGCTTTCTCTTTTTCAGCAAAGCCATGTTTCAAAAGATCCCGTTTCCTCTGTGCCGTCCCAGGTCTTTGTTACAAGTCTTCCTATTGGCTCATTAAAAGCGCAGGCTCATTGGCTGTCAATTGCTTCCTGATTGCTGGACATGTCCCGCCTCCCTGTGCTGCTTTGTTTTCACTCACAGGCCCCTCCCTTTCTTGTTCTCGTGTCTGTGGAAAATGTAAAGTTTTTCTGATCCCTTTTATTGACTCACTCATTAAGTAACGACGTGAAGCTTTCAGAGCTCACAGGCTCCTCCGTCAGGCAAAATACAAATGGAAAGGCACATTATATCAATATACTATTAGATCAGTGAAAATGACTTCTGTTTCCCGTATCAAACCCTTCTCTCTTGTGACTCCTTATATTTATCATTCCTGAAACTCTCCAGAGAGAATCCTCCTTCAATATCTTTAGAAGAAAACTCAAAGGAAACACGTGAACTGGGAACTGGCACTTATATAAGTGTAACAAACTGTAACTTACAGCACCTTAATACCCCTCTGAAATGTGTCTGTATCTTACCCTCCCATTTAGACTGTAAGCTCAGGGGGGTAGGGTCCTCCAGCCTTTTGTTTCCTTAACACGGAGCACTTAATCTGTATTGTAATTATATTTTATATTTACGTGAATTGTATTTCTAATAATGCACTTATTGTTACTTTTTATTCCAATGACCCCTTGTTTATTACTAAATGATTGTTTTGCTGTAAAGTGCTTTGTCCTCGAGGAGCAAATATAAATATACATATATATACATAAAAAGGTTTCTGGGCAATAAATGAGAATTTTACAGAGAGACAGAGATAATACAATGAATTAGGGTGGGTTGTAAATAGTCCAGGGGTCTGGATTCAGTCAGGTCACATAGTTTTTTTTTTTATAAATGTTTTTATTGAATTTTTATTGAATTTTTACAACAAACAAGAAAAAAAATAAATAAATAAAATACAAAGGAATTCGGAAACACAAGAGAGAGTGACAGATAAATCCATTGGTATACACCTGCAAGGTCACATAGTTTGAACTAGAACAAGACATAATAGGGTAAGGTTAAGGGTAAGGTCACACTGGGCGATTCGGGGAGATTTAGTCGCCCAGTGAACTGCTTCCGCCTGCTAGAATGAGAAATTTCCTGCGGCATGGCATTGGCGGCACTTCATTTTCCGAAGTCGCCCAGAAGTTTCCCCGTGTGCCATGCCCCAGGCGATTTCTCATTCTAGCAGGCGGAGGACAGGGGGAAGCAATTCGGGGAGATTAGTTCCCCAAAGAAGATGCGATTAGTCACCGGGTGACTAAATCTCCCCGAATCGCCCAGTATGACCTTATCTTAAGGGTAGAACTACACAAGCGTTTTTCATCAGATCCGACGCGCTGAGAGGAAACGGATGTGATGAAAATAAGGTAAGTAATAGAAATGTTGGACCTTATGGCTGCGTGTATACGACACGACTGTAGGATGTGAAAGCTGCACGTTCCGTCTTCATCCGACAGTTGTGTCGTGTCAGATGCACGCAGCGACAAGGTCCAACATTACCTTATTTTTGTCGCATCCGTTTCCTCCCAGCGCGTCGGATCTGATAAAAAACGCCTGTGTAGTTCTACCCTTACACAACAGCGCACAATTAGGAATTGGACAAGAAAAAAGGGAAGATACAGGTAAGGGATCCACTGAGAGGGACAACATATGGACCAGAACTTCTCCACTTCACACGTTCATACCGGACTGTAACATATAAACTACAAACAGGAATTGTGACCTGTAAAGATAAGACAATATTTCAGAACAGATATTGATGAGCCCCCAAGGCTGAGCGGGGCTTCTTGCAGGGTCTGTGTGTAATATTGAAGCAGTTCTGTCTGCTCTTTATAACCCACATACAACATGAACTCTGCACTGTTTTATACACCCGGGTGCAGCCATTTCATTTATGTAGCTTTGGCACACTCTGCACCCTTTGTAATCCCGATAAGTAAACTATATAGCGGAGCTCTGTGTTTATCATCACACACATTATTGAGTATATTACAGGTGCAGTTATGCAGTATAATAGAAATAAACACCGCTATACATTGTAAACTGCGGATTAATTAATTTATGAATTGATTAATGTGAGGCCTCTAGGCTACATCTACACAGGGCCCCCTTCTAGGCTACTGCCGGGCACATTTGTACCCAAACTCTCGACACCAGCAGGGGCTCTGAGCCCACCTGTGACCTCACTGGATCTGCACACATCTGGGTGCCCCCACACACATGCCTTGCTGACTTCTCCCAGCAAAAAATTAGGTGCCGATTCAGAAACGCCTGGGTGCAGAGTGGCAGTTTAGCAAGTACATCCATTGCATTAACTCAAGATTATAAAGGTCTGACCTTGCTAAAGGTCTGAATATGTGACAGAAACATTGATTTGGCACAATAAAAAGGATTTTTTTTTCACTTTTTAAGCAAGTTCTGTGAGTGCTGAGTTATTGCTGTAGATTTGTGTGTGTATTTTTTTTTCTCAGATTCAGACCTGTAGTTTTGCTGAGACGCAGTAGTCAGCCATTTATAATTCACTAAATATAAGGGCCCTTTAAGCAACTAACCCTCAGGTGGTTTCTGTCTTGTCTCCTGATTCACAGATCAGCCCACTTGGAAGTAACAACAGTCCAGAGGGTGTTTCAAATCAAATTAACTTCTTTATTGATCAAGACGGATGGTTTAACTGTATCACAGTGGTCAAATAGTAGACTCTTCAAGCACATTCAGTTCGGTCAGTGGAAAACCTTCACAACTTGAGATAGATTCATTTCAATAGTAGTACAGCCTGTCTTGGTGATTCTTCCCCAGCACTAGGGATCCCAGGAGGTATCTTGGGAAATTCCCTACTCTTGAGCTCACCCACCAGCCTGGAGGCTTGTCACTGCAAGGGTGCTAACCTCAACTTCTCTCCTTTTTGGGACACAGGGCTGCAGTCAGAATTAGCGAGGGCCCATACAACAACATTTTCTAGGCCCCCCGACAAGAAAATAAAAACATTTGTGGCCAGACCACTAAATAAACTGCTACTAACTTTAGCTCCTGTCCTGAAACAAACTATAACATATACTTCTACCACTAACTAAAACTGTCCCTGACTTGGCCTGACACCAACCCAGACCCAAGTCCCAGTCCAACCCCAAAGTGAGATCCAGAAGAAGAACCCTAAGCTCATCTGCTCTCCTTTTTATATTTCTAAATACCACTACCTACTGAAAAAATACTGAACCATCAAACGACTGATATCCCCAGGCAAAGGAAAATAGCTGCCCCTAGAGTGAAACAAAGGCCTCTTTGGGCATCCAAACAAAAAGGGGACTGTCTGAGTCAATGTACCTTCAGGTCCTACACGAAAGTATGAGATGGAAGTGCGACTTATTGTATGAGCATTTAATTCCCTCTCCGTAAATCATAGGAAGGTGCCATAATAATACTGTTCTCTCTACCCCATCCCCTAATAGTCATATAACCACGTGGGTGACTGATATGTGCAAATGCGAAGATGCCAAAGGCTCCAAATGAAGATGCGCGAGTTCACATTGTAGCAGTATTATAAGGGGAATGGCTAGGTTATGAGCAGTACATGTGGCAATGCTTCCGGCTATACCCGCATAGCAAAGAAATCGTTGCTTTGCGGCGATGCGAGGCAACTTCGGTCGACTATGGAAAACGCATTGCCGCGTGTGCTTTAGCGCAGGCGACTTTTCATTATAGCCTATGGGAAAACACTCTGAGGCAGTTCAGGAGATTGTCGCTCAGAAGATGAGGCGATTAGTCGACAGGTGACAAAATCTCCCCGAATCTCCTCGTGTCAACTAACCCTAAGGCTGTGGATAATCTTGTATAGTTTACACACTGGCAATTTGGGAGATTTGCATTTGAATATATTAATACTGGACACAAGGCCTGGGTTCGGGGACATTATTATAATAGATGACTTAGTGCAGGTTGATGCTGGATGACCCCAATAGGCACGAAACGCGTTAAGCTTTCACCTGTAATGTCCTAATAAATGTTTTTGTATTTTCAACCATTTTTGGTTGATTCTTTTGGAGAAACAATTGTTGTTTTTGCGTCTTGGTTCTGTTTGCCTGAGCCGAGCACATTTACATCTAAACAGTGATCAGTTTTATCAATAACCAATTAACTTGTCTGTATATTTTTGGGGTGAGGGAGGAAACCGGTGTAACACGTTTTTTAAACATTGCCTCATTATTGCTGTTTTCACTCAAATATAAAACACACATATAATACTACTAATAATAATAAGGCTAATATAAGTTATGATATTAAAATCATGTAAAGCCTTGGTAGAAATCTCTCTATGATTTAAGGAATAATGCAAAAGTACATAATCATTGCATAAGACTCACATTTTACACTTTTAGTTACAGTCCCTTTTACTATATTGTATTCCACTTCAAAAAGTCAAGCTTTCATTTTTGATCCTCTTTTACCTGTGGGCCCCCAATAGTTACAGGGCTGATATAACTAAATATATCACTTTCCCTTATGAACTGAATAAAAAACAGACCCGAATATATAATTATTTTCTTTTGCTTCTCCTATATACAACTAATTGGCTAAGATTGCAGTTTTGGTAATCATTGTCTGTATAGAAGGATTGCCACACAGTTCCTTGCGCTGTCTCTTAGGCCTCCTGTTGTGTTATAATGCCAGATGATAGAAGGCATATTGCCCAGTAATCCAGGAATGTTGCAACGTGTGCCATTTTTAATTGTAATTGTGGACAACTAATTGGGACTAAAGTGCTCTGTTCTTTGAAAGGGAAACTCTCAGTCCACTGAGCATACCTGAAAACCTATGGCAGCATTGGTATCCCCCTCTTTAATGCCTATGAAACATGTCAGTAGATTCTGTCTGCTGCCATTTAGGTGAATAGAAGCTACTGTCAGGCAATGTTTGGGCAGGCAGTGTGTGACCCAAAATTGAACATTTGAGTTTTTTGGCCCAAAAACCAACCGTCACAGCTGTAATAGGTGGTTTCTATTCACATAAATGACTGGAAGCAAAAGGGAGGGTGGGAGCAGTTATACAGCCCCTACGGGTAGGACTACATGGACGTTTTTGGCACATTCCACCGTGCTCCAACAAAACGCCGGCGTCGAATCGCATGCAACGGAAATAAAGTAAGTGAATGCATTGTCGGATTGATCCGACGCGACTTTCGGATGCAGACGCTGCACGTTCGTCTGCATCAGATCAACACTGCAACGTCATCCGACATTTCCATGACTTACCTTATCTCCGTTGCATGCGATTTGACGCCAGCGTTTTGTTGGAGCACGGCGGAACGCACTGAAAAAGTCTATGTAGTCTTACCCAAAATACTATCTTTATGACAACTGTTGGCTAATGAAACTGAGTATGAGACTGTAATAAAACCTCCATTGGCTTTAACATAAATCAACCTTCCATGTATTGCTAAAGATTCTCAGACAGACAGACAGACATATTTATATTTCATGCAGCAACTGGGAATAATGATTTGTATAAAGTTCATTTCTCAGGGAGCTGCTCCAAATTCAGGAATTGGTTCCCCACCAGCTGCTAACTTGAACTCCAGCACAACAACATAAAAAATGCAGTTCTGAATATAAAAGCACGTTTTAAAAATATAATGATGAACTAGAAGAATAACTTTTCTTTAAATTGCATGAGCAATACAGTCGATTGTCACTCTAGGGGTAAATTTATCAAAGAGTGAAGTTCTGCCACTAGAGTGAAATTCCGCCGCTCTCCATTCATTTCTATGGGATTTTGAAAGGCATATTTATCAATGGGTGAAAGTGAAAGTTCACCCTTTGATAAATACGCCTATAAAAATCCCATAGAAATGAATGGAGAGTGGTGGAACTTCACTATTAACTTCACTCTTTGATAAATATACCCCTTAGTCCATTAGAAAACCCTTTGAGGACTCCTAGAACAGAGTAGAGCTGCAGGGCCTTTGGATTCATTTACTCTCTAAAATTGGTCTATAAAATACTTTGGTCTTCAGAAGCCGAGTGCAAATATTAAATGTGGAAGCAGAAAGGATTCACTGGCAGCAGGTGGATTTGTTCTTCTTCGTGCACTGGTACACGTTTCTGTCATTGCTGTTTATGTCTGAAATGAGAGAAAACAATATATAGGAAACTGGGAACATTTTGGGCATGCGATGATCTCTTAAGAAATGCTGTTTTAAAATAGGGTGGCTGCTTTTGGGATTCCCTGGAGTTGGCAAAAGTAATGGTATAATTGCATACATTCCCTATGGACAGTTGCTATGCTGTCCATAGGGAATTAGGAAGTATATGGATTTAAGGGTATGTCTTAATATGACTTAATAAACCTTTTTCACATATGAGTGATGGGTGATATCCCTGCAGTGAGCACCAACCATTTTATTTGGTGTGCCACTACCATTAATGTGGGTTTCATCTTAAAGGGCATGTAAAGTGTAAAATAGAATAAGGCTAGAAATGCTGTATTTTGTATACTAAACATAAACATGAACTTACTGCACCACAAGCCTAATCAAACAAATGATTTATGCTTTCAAAGTTGGCCACAGGGGGTCACCATCTTGTAACTTTGTTAAACATCTTTGCAAGACTAAGACTGTGCACATGCTCAGTGTGATCTGGGCTGCTTAGGGATCGTCATAAACAAAGCTGCTTGAGTTCTGCATGGCTGGGAAGTAAGGTGGGGGCTCCCCCTGCTGTTCATAAGTATGATTGTTTCCCTGCAGAGCAGTTAGGGACTGTCTGACAATTCCTATCCACAGCAGTAAATGAAGGGAGAATTTCACTGCATACAGTCAGGTTTCTTATAAAAACAATACACATTTTTTAACTAAAGTATATTGGAGATAGGTTTCTTTTTCATTAAAGAAAGTAAAAATGGGATTTTATTTTTTTGCCTTTACATGTCCTTTAACATTTCTTGTGATAACATGAGAGTCGTTTAAATTGGGTGTGGTTTAAAATGGGGGAGTGGTCAACACTGGCTTCCATTATAAACCCATCACCGCGTAGGCCAGGAAAATTGCGTCCATCAGGACCATAGCAGTTGGACAGCACTGATGTAATGGATCAATTCGACAGTCTGTGGTACCATAGAAGTCTCAGGATAGGACAGTCAGACAAGCCCTGGCTTAGTGAATTACCCACTACATACAGGGAGCAGATCAGATTAGTTTGTAGAAGGTCAGCAGGAAATACCTCATTTTATTTACACATTCCCACAAACAAAATATGGATCTGCTGTGAGAATAGCCAAGGTTATCCACTCAGTTCCCTTGTAGTTGGATGCAGGGCGTCAAATAAAATGGGCTCTTTTTTGTTAAGATCTCTTAAAAACTGGAAAATAGTTGACTAAGATCAATTATTTATTTGCAGGAAACCAAGCTCCTTGGTACACTACACACTGGATGAAATAATCAGCATTTATAAATACAAATTATAGTAAAGTCCAGAAGAAAAATGTGTCTATTGAGCCTTTGTTGAAAACACAAAAAAACAGCTGGACATCCACCGACACTGAACGAATCAAGTTGTCATCTTCAGCACAGGAATATTATAGAATTTCTTACTAAGAGAACTGGCAATGAGTGATTCATTGGCAGGGGCATAATAGAGTGTTGGGTTTTGGCAAAAAGGGCCCTATCATTGATAGTTATTTGAGCCAGGGAATTAAGCCATTTTGAGCTTTGGAGGTCATGTTTAATCTCTTGTTCAGATGAACTGGCAACTGGCCTATCTTGCTTGCTGACAATTGCTGAACAATTCACATATACATACAGTCAATGGTAGGTCACCCAGACATGTACATTCTGGTCATGTATGTCAGATATCCTAGAGCAGCTTTTCAGCTCCACGCCTTGTTCTACTCCTTCCATTCATGTACAGGGTGTTTACCTCTTCCAAACCAGCTTCTGGCATCTTCTCCTTATGTTACAAAACTACTAATGTATAATATTGAGTCTACTTGCAGAAAATACCACCAGATGGACTTCAGGAGTAGACGACAGCAATATTGCTCACTTATTACTTAACCATAATACAGCAAAAGAATGTTAATATCATGACAAACCTGTTCTCATGCCCTCCTACAAATAACACACTGTGCTTGGATAAGATGATTATTATCTGGGTAATATTACTCAAATTCCATCTCTCATCAGCTCCTGTACTATCTGAGAGCGGTCAGTGCATTTCTACCCTCATGCCCAGCTGTTCTGTATGCATTTCATGTTCAGCTTGGCAGCAAACCCAAACCCCAGTTCCCATGCCAAGACAAATGTTATGTAATACATCCGACTGGGTTTATCAGTGAATAAGAAACTAATTTCAAAAACTGCTTTCAAAAACTTAGTAAATCTTCAAACTACAGTGTCTGATATTGTATTAACTAGAGTTAAATGCTTAACTTCATTAAACTTATCTTCTGTAATCTTCTTTCCTGCGGAGTCTATTTTTCCAAACTCCCAAGGCCACATTGTAGGCATAACCATCAAAGGCCTGCTGTATTTCATGGCTGTTCGATTGAACTATAATGGGTGTAGGTAGTAGTAAATGGTGTAGCTATACCAATATATCTTTAGTTGGATTATTAGCATCAAGGAACAATTTTGGCAGCAGAGGATTTAAACATGAAACATGCAAATTACACACAAATATTAACAAAGGTACCGTATATACTCGAGTATAAGCCATCCCGAGTATAAGCCGAGGTACCTAATTTTACCTCCAAAAACTGGGAAAGCTTATTGACTCGAGTATAAGCCTAGGGTGAGCAATGCAGCAGCTTCTGGTAAGTTTCAATCAAAAAATTGAGGGTTTCTGCTCCCATTGGAGGTGCCGGCGTCTTGTTTTTGGATGCCGGCGAATATTCTTGAAGACTATTCTTGGACGCCGGTGACTATTGTTGGACGCCGGCGACCGTTTTGGCGCTTGACCTGAGTATAAGCCGAGGTAGAGTTTTTCAGCATATTTTGGGGGCTGAAAAACTCGGCTTATACTCGAGTATATACGGTAAGAGGGCCCTGCTCATTAGATCATAGAAATAATATGTCCTGCTCTCCAAACTACTTACGCACAACTTCCCCGATCCTTCTAGCATTAGTCTTCTCCAGCTCTGCCAGCACATTAGACTCGAAGGTTAAGGATGTCACACGGAAGAAGAATTCCTTCACGTTTTCCCCTGAAAGAAGAGATGTTTAATGCAGCTGTATATTTATGGCTAAACAATGTATATGGTTAAGGTGAATACCGAATCATAGCCAAGCAACAGAGCAGCTTACATAAGTAGACATTTAAATATGCACAATTAAATGTTTTGTACTCACTACATCATCGGCATGTACAGCAGTTCTCCTGTAATACCTGAGCATGATGGAATCAGCTACTTATTATATGATTATCCATGCCCACTATAGGCAGGCATTCTACAAAATCTTAACGTGGTGTTGACGGAGCTCACCCAACATTGGGGGAAATTTACTAAAGGGCGATACGGCTAATGGCGTGATGTCATTTCAGCTGGCGAAAATTTGCTGGCGTAATTTCGCCAAGGAAATAGACTCTGGCACAACTTCGCACTCTAACGCCAGGCAAATTTTCGGTCTGGCGAAAGAGCTTTACTACGCAAATTCACTACGTTTTTGATTTTACTGACCGTTACCTCTATCGCCAGACTTGCCTTCACCACCTCAGACCAGGCAAAGTGCAATAGAGTAGACAGGAGTTCCTCAAAAAAAAGTCCCAAAAAACATTGGCGTTTTTTCCTATTTAAAGGGTAATAGACTGAAAAAGATCGTAAATTTTTTTTTGGGGTACCCTCCTTCCCCCCTACATTTGTCAACATATGATACCTAAACTATACAGTGGGCACATGTGTAGGGCAATATAACAACTTTATATAATTTTATTAAGGTTCCCTGGCCTTGTGTAGTGTAATGTATTTGCTGCAGCATATAGGGCCATTGTACTTTAACTGCACGCCGTATGCAAATTAGCCAACGCTGGCGTAACTTCGAACTGCTTAGTGTAATTTCGCTGGCGTAATTTCGCCATCATTTGGTACCATGTGCATGATCTTTGGGAATTAGCGTTGTCCAGGCGAATTTACGGCTGGTGAAGTGTTGCGATGTGCACAAAGCCAGCGCTGGCGAATTTTCGCCGGTTAGTGAATTTGCCCCTTCGTATCGCCTGATCGCAAGATCCCGGTCTCTTCTCTACCGGCTTATATGCATCAATTACCTCTCTTCCGAGCGCTGATCCACATATGTAATATCAAAATTGGCTTCTTTATTGAAGCACACATAATCAGATTACAGCCAAGGCTTACCTGTTAGTGAAGACACAGACCAGTACTCGGCCTGCATTTCCTTTGCAACCTTTATGGCATCTTTTTCCATTAGTGCATAATGAGATGGGGACTAGAGAAAAAAACACAGACAATTAGTTACAGTGAGTAAAGAGAGTGTTTTTTCAGTACAATTGATCTACTGATATTGTATGGTAAAAAATTGTGAATATATAGTAAATAAAGTTCCCCTATTTTAAAATATAAGGATATTATAAGTTACCGAGGAGTTTCATGACCATATAAAAGTACGAGGCCAAAGGGCAAGTGTTTTTATACAGGTCATGGAACTCTGAGGTAACTTCTAATATCCTCATATTTTGCAACTGGGGGTACTTTATTTATTATAATACACAAGTTTCAGTGAGTCATGTGACAGAAATGACATCACTACTCACCGTTTATAACTGATGACATCAGAACACACCGTTTATAAAGATATAATTTACAAGATGTTCATTGCAAAATGCCGGCTGTATTCATACAATGCTACTATATTGTATTATTTACTGCAGAGCTCAGAAAAACATTGATACTTACACTGAGGTCCTTCTTTGATCCAACTAGGAAAAGGAGCACAGATGAAGCGTCATTTTCCTTTAGTGCATCTTGTAGCCACTGCCTGCCAATCAGATAAAGCAGAGTTAATTGTGCATAGCAATACATGATCATGCTACATGTCACTAGATTATTTACCTTTCATCAGAGTTTTCATTATATATTATTTTCCCTATTAATAACATTGGGATCAACCATCTTTTTTAACGGCCAGGTCAGTAAAATACCGGCCAGGTGGCAACCGTAGATGCTATTCATGGCTCTTACAGCAAGTTACAATACATACCAGTTGCAAACCACAAACACTCTGTGTATAGGACTTACTGAGCCATCTATATAGCCAGAATTGAAATACTGTCAGCTTTTATAAACACTTTCAGAGCTGACACAGCAGCCATTCTAGCATATGTTTGTTCATTAAGTCTAGACCATTGATTCTTAACCTTTCTTCATGGGGACACAGATTAATCCTGGGAATCAGCTTTGTGGCCAAAGAATTAATTTACAATGACCTGTTGTAGGAGTATATTTTACTTTATTGAGAAACACATTGAGACCCATTCTAAACAGCTTGGTTACCCATTTTGTGTCCAAACTTACAAGTTTAGAATCCCATCTTACAGACCTGTCAAACGTTTGAGCCTTAAGTTTCTGTACAAACACAACATCCATCACTGATAGCTGGTCTTTTTCAGATGACTGGTTTAGCTGAGCAACAACTAGTGTGTCAATAATCCGATATCCGGATACAAACTGTAAGATTTGGCTATCAAAGCCCATTTATTCTCTCTGCATTGTGTGTTATGGTCCTTTAAATTTAAAGGAACAGTAACATCTAAAAATAAAAGTGTGTAAATGAATATATAAAGTACTGTTGCCCTCCACTGTTTCAACTGGTGTGTTTGGTCCAAAAACTCTACTATAGTTTATATCAACAAGCTGCTGTGTAGCCATAGGGCAGCCATTCAAGCATAGGATACACAGTAGATAACAGATAAGTACTACTATAGTTTATATAAACAAGCTGCTGTGTAGCCATGGGGGCAGCCATTCAAGCACAGGATACACAGTAGATAACAGATAAGTACTACTATAGTTTATATAAACAAGCTGCTGTGTAGCCATGGGGGCAGCCATTCAAGCACAGGATACACAGTAGATAACAGATAAGTACTACTATAGTTTATATAAACAAGCTGCTGTGTAGCCATGGGGGCAGCCATTCAAGCACAGGATACACAGTAGATAACAGATAAGTACTACTATAGTTTATATAAACAAGCTGCTGTGTAGCCATGGGGGCAGCCATTCAAGCACAGGATACACAGTAGATAACAGATAAGTACTACTATAGTTTATATAAACAAGCTGCTGTGTAGCCATGGGGGCAGCCATTCAAGCACAGGATACACAGTAGATAACAGATAAGTACTACTATAGTTTATATAAACAAGCTGCTGTGTAGCCATGGGGCAGCCATTCAAGCACAGGATACACAGTAGATAACAGATAAGTACTACTATAGTTTATATAAACAAGCTGCTGTGTAGCCATGGGGCAGCAATTCAAGCACAGGATACACAGTAGATAACAGATAAGTACTACTATAGTTTATGTAAAGATTCTGCTGTGTAGCCATGGGGGCAGCCATTACTTTGAAATACTTTATTTTTTGTGCTACTGCTTTTAAACAACACGCTGTGATATGTTGGCACTACAGGAAGGATAATAAAAATAAAGACTTCTGCTTACCTGGTGTGTTCTAAGGTGGAAACATCAGTCAAATCGAAGGCAATGATTATAGCTGGAACAGAAGGAAATAGAAGAGATCAGAGATAGGACAAAATGTAGCAGTTATGTCATCTGTTTTTGACATGACATTTGTAGGATTATTTATCATTTCAGTGGTTTTATAGACTTTAAAAGCAAGATTAACTCACATTCTCTAAAACCACAAATATCAGGGAATTTATTAAAAGATTTGAATATAAAAATCTGCTTAACAATGCCCGAATTGATTAAAAGTGGTCCTATAAGATCCTATTGGCTTATATAGCACCTCAACAACTTTTACTTGTTTTGCATTAAAGGTTTTCGTGGTTTTTATACTGAATAAATGTTACATTTTTAGCACTTTAGCAGCAGGAAGGCGCAATTACTGCAGGCACTTTTTGGGGTGTTTTCCTAAGTGATTTACAATAGGATTTCTTCCGATAGGGTTTATAGTGGCAAACATGAACTAAGGTTAGAGCCGGACGGGGGTGAAATCTGCAGTGTGTGTTTGCGCTGGAGCCAATAGGCTTCTGGAGATGAACAGAGAAGAAGATTCTGCTAGTGGTCAGTGTCATGATATCACTCCACTTAGCACATGGATATGTGATTGTATCCATGTGCTAAGTGGAGTGATATCATGACAGTCAGGGGCTGAAATTGGCCTGCGGATTTTAGCAGGCAGATATCAGCCTAATAGTGTAAAAGCTTCTGCCTTTCTTATTTTAATGGTGCAGTTTACGTTAACATGGCTTAAAGGAGAAGGAAACCCCCAGGGCGCAAAACCCCTCCCCCCCTACCCTGTGTTGCCCCCCCTCCCTCCTCCCCCCTGGCCTACCTGTCCCCCTGGGCAAATGCCCCTAACTTGTTACTCACCCCTCTGCGCAGGTCCTGTCCACGGAGTTCACAGTCGCCATCTTCTCCCACGCGCGTCTTCTTCCTGCTCTGACCGGCGTCTTCTGGCGCATGCGCAGTAGGAACAGTTACCGGCCGGTCAGAGCAGGAAGAAGACGCACGTGGGAGAAGATGGCGACTGCGAACTCCGTGGACAGGACCTGCGCAGAGGGGTAAGTAACAAGTTAGGGGCATTTGCCCAGGGGGACAGGTAGGCCAGGGGGGAGGAGGGAGGGGGGGCAACATAGGGTAGGGGGGGAGGGGTTTTGCGCCCTGGGGGTTTCCTTCTCCTTTAAGGTCGGTATATCGGGGAGAGATCCGCTCGTTTGGTGACATCGGATATCTCTGTGTATGGCCACCTTAAGGTGAATGACTAGAATAATGCAGTGATATAGACAGTGGTATTTTGAGACATTTTTTATTCAGATTTAAAGCAGTTTTTGTTTATAGTTTTCTGTTGTGTGGTTCTGGAAACAATGCAGCCAGTCAGATCTCCTTTAGGTCTGTAAGGGTAAAGTCACGTGGGGCTGTTATAACTTAGCGTAAGACTGCTCATAGAGCTCTTCTGAGCACTTTTTAATTTTCATATATTACCATTTTTCCACTATTAACAACAAGACTGTGGAATCTGACGACCTCTGCTGTTTGGCTCAGATGAAGGTCAGACAGATTGGCAATCTCAGTTCTATTGACAGGAGTAATAGCGCAATCAGCCCAATTTGCTCAATATTTGGGTGGTAACATCAGGTTAAGTGCTCATTTTGGCAAGTGTATGACCAACTTAAAAGAAGAGATGATAGTAATATTTCAATTTAAGGTACAGAGAACTAATGGTTTAGGGAGCTGAAAAGAGGGAGCAGGACAATTTCCCAGCTACAACTGTATTGCAACCAGAAATAGGTTGGATTTTTCAGTTTCCTTTTTTATAATGTGATTGTGTGAACTAAACTGTAGCATTCCTTGTCTCGCTTTACATCCGTACTATTGCATTTACATCATCACTAGGGATGTAGCGAACGTCGGAAAAAAAGTTCGCGAACATATTCGCGAACTTGCGCAAAAATGCGAGCGGTTCGCGAACGGTTCGCGAACCCCATAGACTTCAATGGGAAGGCGAACTTTAACATCTAAAAAAGACATTTCTGGCCAGAAAAATGATTTTAAAGTTGTTTAAAGGGTGCAACGACCTGGACAGTGGCATGCCAGAGGGGGATCAAGGGCAAAAATGTATCTGAAAAATCTGCCTGTGTGTGCTTGGAAGAGATAGTGTAGGGGGAGAGCTGTTAGTGATTTCAGGGACAGATGATAGTAAGTTTGCTGGCTAGTAATCTGCTTGATACTGCTCTGTATTGGAACAAAAAAATAAATAAAAGCAGTCCTTACAAGGACTACTGTTATTGCAGCAGTCAGCAGATGAGATCAGAAGCAGGACAGCTGCCCACTGCAGCTACATACAGAGCACTGCAGTAGAAGGTAGATTACTAGCCAGCAAAGCTACCTAAGCTTAAATGTCCCTCAAACCCCTGCAGACTTCTGTCCCTCCAATAACAGAGCAGTATCAAAACGATTACTAGCCAGCAAACTTTCAACTGTCCCTGAAATCACTAACAGGCAGCAGCTCTCTCCCTACACTATCTCTTCAGCACACACAGGCAGAGTGAAAAAACGCTGCAGGGCTTCGGTTTTTATAGGGAAGGGGAGTGGTCCAGGGGAGAGCTTCCTGATTGGCTGCCATGTACCTGCTGGTCTGGGGTGAGAGGGCAAAAAAAAGCGCCAACAATGGCGAACCCAAAATGGCGAACGTCGCGCGACGTTCGCGAACTTCCGGCGAGCGCGAACACCCGATGTTCGCGCGAACAAGTTCGCCGGCGAACAGTTCGCGCCATCTCTAATCATCACTAAAAACACTGTAAAAATGGCAATGTGACTGTCCTCCAATAAGCAAACTGTCAGGAAGGAAACTACCCCAGGCACTTTGCTCTTTCATTTATTAGTTAGAAGGTGGGATAAACCTTATTATAGCAAACAGTTTTGAACCAAGAATAAAAACATACCTTGAGCCCCTCTGTAATATGTAGAAGCGATGCATTTAAATCTCTCTTGTCCTGCTGTGTCCCACCTACAGAACAAAAAAATATTCACTTGATGGACAGACACAAAACACACGGTTCATGGAAATGAACACGCTGTATAATAAACATACATGTTCTTCTATAAAGTGTGAGTACATATTAAGAGCTGAACCTTTTTTTTTAAAGGGCCAAAAACAAGGACTCTTAGGGGCAGATTCACTAAGCGTCGAAGCGCTGAACACTAGCGTTAATTCGCTGGCGTTTGGCATTTTTCGTTACTGCGCAAATTCACTAACGAACGCTGGCGTAATTTCGCTAGTGTTACTTCGTTCACTAACGAACGCTGGCGAATTTTCGCTAGCGACGTAACTAGGCAAATTCACTAACTTGCGCAGTGTACTGAACGCTACCTTTTACGCCAGACTTCCTTCGCCACCTCAGACCTGGCGAAGCGCAATAGAGTAGATAGGGATTGTTTCAAAAAAAGTCAAAATGTTTTCTAAGTTCCAAAAAACGCTGGCGTGTTTTCTACATGATGGGTGATAGGCTGAAAAAGATCGAAAAATATTTTTGGGGCTCCCCTCCTTCCCCCCTACATTTCCTGACTCATGGCAACTTACCTAGACAGTGGGCACATGTGTAGGGCAAAATAACATTTTTATTGGCTGATTTGAAGGTTTTCTAGGCATTTGAAGTGGTGATACGTGTTCCTCCATTGAAATTTGAATTTCACGCCGTATGGAAATGAACCATCGCTAGCGAAACTTCGCTTCGCTTGGCGAATTAACGCTAGCGCAACTTCGAAAACTTACGCTACCCCTGTGCGCAACTTCGGATTTTAGTGAATTTGCGGAGCGCTGGCGAAAATACACCTGGTGAAGTGTGGCGAAGTGCGGCGAAGTTGCGCCTGGCGCAACTTCGCATCTTAGTGAATTTGCCCATTAGACAGGGGCACATTTACCTGTATTCCTTTGTAGTGGTTTTGCATTTCAACACGCAGTAATGCATGAATTAACAGATCCATTCTCTTCTATAGTGACAGTATCCATTGAATCTAACCTGCATTCAGCGGTTTAATGGGTAGGACAACTATAGGATACAATTAGTCAGTTAACTCATGTTGTCTCAACTGTTCATTTCAGTGTGTTTGTTATATGATCTGCTGTGTTTGTGGACAAGCCTAATAATGACCAAAAAATCTTGTGCCACAAAAATGATGAGGGGAGAGCAGGGGTTCATAAATTAAAGGGCACATTTACTTAGCTCGAGTGAATGAATAGAATAAAAAATACTTCGAATTTTGAACGTTTTTTTGGGTACTTCGCCAACTAAAACCTACTGAACATCAATGTTAGCCTATGGGGAAGGTCCCCGTAGGCTTTCCTGTCAATTTGGGATAGAAGGAAAATTGTTCGATCGATGGATTAAAATCCTTCGAATTGTTCAATTCAAAGGATTTAATCGATTTTTCCTATGATCAATCGAACAAATGAAATGCGGTAAATTCGAAGTCGAAGGATTTTACTTCGACCCATAGTAAATTTGCCCCTAAGTGTCACGGAACTGCTGTAAATAGAAAATACTACAGCAGTCCTCTGCATCAATCCAAAGTTACCTGATTTTGTTAAAGTATTAAGCGATCCCACAGAAAGAGTAAGAAAGAGATATTGCCTTGGTACTTACAGCTGCAAGCTGAATGGCACCCCTAAAATTTCAAATCGCTCCATCTCAAAGTCCACTCCAATTGTGGCTTTATAATTCTTGTCAAACGTGTCTTTACAAAACCTTAAGTCATGAAAAAAAATTTGGCAAATGATTAGAAATCTGTACTCGGTATCTGAATCAATATATACAGTATAATTAGATAGAAAGGCAGCAGAGCAAGTTATCTGTGGAACCAGCCGCCTATGGACTGAGCCAGGATACCAGGAAAACTCCCGGTGGGCTCAGGTGTTGGTGGGCCCTTATGCTGCTAAATATTTGGCCTATTTCATGGTCGTTCCTTATTTCTATGAAGCTAAATAGATGGAACAATAGTTTACAGTATGTAAAGAATAGAGACTAGAAGAATAGAGGTTGAGTGAAGAGAGGAAGAATATTAAAACTGAGAGTGGGCCCCATGGCCTAAGGTTTTTGGGTGGGCCCCTGTGTAACGTTCAGTATCCCACAACCCAGAGTAAACCCCAATGTCCCGGGCTCGGCTCACGCTTCAGCCTATAACCGCCGCCTTTCACGTCGGGTGGAGCCCTCCGCTACTCGGATGCCGCCAGGACTTAATAGTGAGGAGACTGAGGGAAGAACTCTGGACGAGCAAGGGAACTAAACGTAAAAGTTATCAAAGTCCAGGAACGGGCCGAGTCGAAACCAATCGGAAATGCGGTACAAAAATCGGTAAACAGCAGAATAGTCGAGGTCACAGGCCAGGTCAGCAACTAACAGGGTCGAAGTACAAAACGGAATCCAAAGAGTAGTCAGGAACAAGCCAAAGGGTCAGGGCAGGCGGAAATCAAACAGGAATCAGGAATAGCCAAAGGTCTTAACAAGAATCACAGAAATAATCGCACCCAGGAACAATAAACAGAACCTACGTTGGGCAAGGCACAAAAGGACTGCTGGCCATTTAAAGATTTGAATTTGGCGCCATTGGACGCTGGCGAATCAGCGCCAACGCCTGCGCAATTGCGCCAGCGTGCCTGTCCCTTTAATTCCTGCGCATGCGCGCCGCGCGCTCCATAGGAGCCGGCGCCTGAGGCCTAGCCGCATTGGCGGCGGAGGAGAGAGACGGGCGTCCCCGTCGAGGGGGCGGCAAGCGTCCCTGCCGTCCCCTCGGTAAGTAGCTTACACCCTGGTGTCCCAGTCCGACACTGGACTGAGCTAAATCAAGGTTACAGAAATGCTTTATTCCATGATCATGGCTGGTACAAAGACCAAAGTCGGACTGGGCCACCAGGATACCAGTAAAACTTCCAGTGGGGAGAGGTGTCAGTGTATCTATTGCTTCTAACCATTTGGTCATTGTCATGGTCACTCCATATTTCTTTATGGGAACAAAGAGGCTAAATACATTGAAGCATAGGTTATAGTATGTAAAGAAATGAGACAAGGAGAATAAAGAGGTTGAGGAGGAAAAACAGTTGGGCCTAAAAAGAGTAGGCCTATGGTCTAAGGTTTTCTGGTAGACCCATGACATCCTAGTTCTTTTTGCATGCATCAATCAGGGAGATGGCGGAAGGAGGGCCACAGACAAGGCACCACTGTATACGAGTCTGGTGTTAATCATTTTCTCACAGCTGAGAAACAGATAACAGGTTCTTAAAGGGGTAGTTAACCTTTAATATGTTATAGAATGTTCTAGTTTTAGTAGCTTTTCAGTTGGGCTTCATTTTTTTTAAAATTATTTATGCCTCTTTTCAGCTGTCAGAAGGGGGTCACTGACCATTGCAGAAAAAACTATTAACAGTGACTACAATATTGTATTGTTGCTTTTGTTTTTATTACTTCTATCCAGACCCTCCCCTATTCATCTTGCAGTCTCTCATTCAAACCACTGCCTGGTTGCTTGGATAAACTCACATAAACCTCACAACCAAACCACAGCTACATTCTAAACAAGATAGTTACTGAACAAAAACCTAAATAATTCAAAAACCACAAAAAAATAAAACTAATTGCAATTACTCTTAGAATATTCCCACCTTCGTCATGTGAAAAGTTAGTTCAAAGGTGAAAACCCCCTTTAAATATCTGAATCCCGTGGACAATATATATCTGCCCCCCAGAACTTCTTTGCTCTCCCAGAAAAGAATGTTTCTTTGTATTCAGAGCTACTTGCACTTGCATATCACTTCTCCCTCTCACAATTTCAATCCAGAACAACCTCCCTATGGAAATGACAAAGTACTTTGTGTATGGTCTGTATGGGGCATGATATCACACTCTTTAGCTCACACAGTAAATGAACCATGAGTTCATCAAAAGAACAAGTTTCCTCTTACCTATTGATCAAGCAAGTCTTTCCCACTGACAGGTCCCCAACCACAATCACTTTGGAGATCCTATATCTGCTGGAAGATGAAGACATTAGCTTTTATACAAAGGGGAAAGAAATATGTGAATAAATAACATATAAATGGCCTGTTGCCAAAATATATTATCCCCAACCAAAGGTGCGGGCTAATACTGAATTTTTTAAAATTAAACTGGCCCCTTGGAGCTAAGACACTCGCAAGCTCCCACTCCAAGCGGCCATGTCGGTCAGAACACATGAGCATAATGTGCAAGGTGCGGCATTCACTCATTATGAGCATGCGTGTGCCCCAACATGGCCGCTCAAATCGGGAGATCTCGCCTAGTGTGGGTGGCATTAAAAAAAACAAAGCTACTGTTACTGTTCATTGAATGTATCCTCCGAGCCAGGTGAAACAATACCTTCTAACATTTGAGATGTGGAAAGAGGGACACAATACACAAACTGCCCACTTTATAACGATATAAAAAATAGCACTCCACTTCCACATGGGTGTCAAAGCAACTAAAAATACCTTGCGACTGGGAACTGTGGGGGTCTGGGGCCAAATGGGGTTGCCACGTCAAGGGCCCCCTTACAACAATCCCCCATGCCAGCCCTCCACCATGTACCTTTTTTTTTGTTGATGAAATATAATGGGGCCAGTAGGGGAGGTCTGAGAGTAGTGCGGGGTCTGGGTCAGCGGGACCCACTGTTATATTTCTCGGGCCCAGTCCGACCCTGAAATCACTGTGTGTGAAACATGAATTATCTCTGAGGGCAATCTCACATGATTATGCAATTTATATGTTTTACCCACTGAGGTTCCTGTGCAATAAAGAGGTATTTTTTGGAGAAATTGTCTCTTCAGTAGGTGGAAAAATTCCAAAGGCAAGACCTAGGAATGGGAGATAAGGAGATCTTCATTCTCTTCCACACTGTATATCTAGTGGGTATCAAAAATCCCATTCTATTGGCAAAAAAAATACTTTTGTTTTGTAGTCAGACTGAATCTCCAGACTATTATTATTAACATTAAATAAAAGCAGCACCATAGTCATCACTGCTGTACAAAATCTTACCCTCTGTTTCCCCCTTAAAACTATAGTGTTAAGAGAAACCACCTCATGAGCAGGTTTCCACAGACACTGAATGAGTTAAAGTGTAAAGTCAAGTTATTCCATCAGGAGAGTGGTCACCATAGCAAACATGATGGCACTATATCTTTATATTAATGAACAGGGCCCACTGCTACAGGGAAAGCACTGGAAAAAAATAACGATCAGCTGCCAATTTGCCTGAACAAGGCGCAGCCTGGGTGGGAGATGAATAAATCCACCCCAGGAGCAATTCATGTAGAGTATGTATAAAAATCCAAACCCAGCCCAGATGATGTCCTTTCCATGAACTGAACATTCCAGCAACATTACTTAAAAAGCACAGACTCAAATGTACTATAGCTCTGTGACACTCTGTGATTAGAGCTGCCAGCTTTTCTGGAAAAACATACTGTATTTTTCCCTGTATATTTCCCTTTCATCCCCATTGATAAAATTATCATTAATCATAATTTTACTGGTCATGCCAGTAAAATGCCGACCTGGTGGCAACCCCATGGGCATCCACCAATAGGGGCATGGGGGGTCCCTTTGAATTTTTCTCACAGCCCACTGTCCCAGATTTCTGTCGAAATGTCCCAAATTGCCCTGCTTGACATTGTTTCTTCTCAGCTCCCTGCTTCTAAAGAAAAATAATCTAAGATGGCCGTGCATTCCACTGTGGAACAAACAGCCATTTTAGTTTTTTTGTTTTTTTTTTAACAAGAACCAGGTAGAGAGACAATCAGCGTGGGGAGACCGGCCAGGTGGCAACCCTACCAAGAAACCAAGTGCAGGTAGGGTTGCCACCTGGCCGGTAAAAATGCCGGTTGACCCCAATGTTACTAATAGGGAAAAATTATAAATATATAGGAAGGCCAGTACTTTTGTCCAGAAAAGGTGGCAACCCTGAGTGTAGGTGAAGGAATACATTCAATCTATCCACTTCTGCATTCATTTTACAGGAATATCTGGAGTTAATGGAGTGCTCATTGGCCATTTTTCTTTGATCTCATTGGCTGGGGTTATAGGAGAGCTCATTGGCCATTCCTACAGTGATTATACTGGCACGTATGTGGTTAATATTTCCATATATAATATGTCCATTTTCCATAGTAATTATGCTGGCTCCCCAGCCCATGGCCAAGCTAATGGCTAATCTGTAATTAGGTATACAACCCAATGATCACAAAAGAGCCACCAATGAAACAGTGCTCTCTAGATGGTCAATTAAACAGATGGTTAGAAGGCTAGTGGCTAGATCAGTGATCACCAACCAGTAGCTCATGAGTAACATGTTGCTCTCCAACCCCTTGGATGTTGCTCCCAATGGTCTCAAAGCAGGTGCTTATTTTTCAATTCCAGGCTTGGAGGCAAGTTTTGGTTGTATAAAAACCAGGTGCACTGCCAAACAGAGCCTCAATGTAGGTTGACAATCCACATAGGGGCTGCCAAATGGCCAATCACAGCACTTTTTTGGCACCCCAAGAACATTTTTCATGCTAGTGTTGCTCCCCAACTCCTTTTACTTCTGAATGTTGCTCATAGGTTAAAAAAAGGAATGTTAGCATGTTGAGTGTTTGCATAACACACTTACCCCACAGTCCCTGTATGTTGCTGCTTACAGGCACTGGTGACTTTAGAATGAAAAGACTCTCGGGTGTGCAGACATGACTCTTTACTGAAGCACTATAAGCGGAAGTAAAACATTAGCTTGTGTCATAGACAACTATAATCAGATTAGTCACCCTGAAGAAGAGGAGATTTGTCGCCGGGCGACTTAGTGTGTCTCTGCTCTTAAAGGCAAAAATATATACTCTGAGGCTTATTTTGCAAACTGTTAGGTGCAATGCTTCTATGGTAAACTGTAAATTTGTTTTTCAAAGAAAGAAAGAATTGGTTTGGCATCCCTAAAAAAGAACCTTTTTCTACATAAAAACTCTGTCTCCCCCCTACCCCGTGCTGATATTGATGCTTGTCACACATAATATTTTCTGTGTCTATGCTCCCATAGCAGATAATCTAGGCAAAAACTGGGGGAGGTAACTGTTACTGTATATCCTGTCTGGAATTAGATGACTTGCTTAAATTCCCTTGCTCAGACACATAGGCTGAACCCTTAAGCTAGAAAGCTGGGACCACACAAGCAGAACAAGGATACAAGCTAAGTAACATGACTGGCACAAGAAGCAGGTGTATTCTGTATAAAATGAAATTAGCCCTAATCTTAATAAGATAAACTACACAGGAGATTTTATGGGTCAGACTTTATCTGATCTTGCCATGCAACATCACATAACAGCACGAGATTTTGTAGGATCCTACGAAATCGGATCCCCCTATATTTAGAATATAAAGTCGGATCAAATAAAGTCAGATGGTGCATCCACTTTCAACATTAAAAGTACTGTATTTCAATGGGGAAAAAAGACATCCAAAAGATTTTGTCGCTGGATGAAGTCACAGAATACTGCGTTCACATACGCTGTGTTATGTTGGATGGAAAGTTTTCCACGCAGTTTACCCATCAGATTTTTGAATGAGTCCCATTGGGACTAGACTCCACTGGAGGTTCCGTAGGATGATGTCAGATCAACAAAACACAACTTACAAGTCGATGCAGTTGCATGGGCCAAAATATTATGGGATTGATATAAAAACCTGATTTGTAAACTACATGGACAATTTTCCAGCCGATGCGACAGAACTGTCGGATGGGAACACAGTATGCTATATATTCATTCACGAGATAACGTCTGATGGTGTCTGAACAACTTTTCTTCCCATTGGAATACAATGACTGTCGAATGTTGATGCACGAATAAATTACACCACCCAACTTTACATTCTAGCTATAGGGGGATCAGATTTTGTACAATGCTACAAATCTCATGCTGTTGAGTGGTGTTGCAAAATCAGATAAAATCTAAACCATAAAATCTGAACAAAATCTCATGTGTAGTTTTCCATTATATTTTGACCCATGCGACTATATCCAACACCATCCTACAAAATCTTCCATTGAGTTTAGTCCTTAGTATCCATAGTCATCTCTAGACCCATATAAAGTAAGATTTAGGAAGCATTTAATAGTTTGCTGTTTGAAACCAAATATCTGATTAGTCGTTGTGGGTTACTAGAGTTGTACCTCTTATTATATTGCAGTTACAATGAAGGGATGGAAAATGGATGCAGTTACAACCGTGTTACCTGTAACCGATGTTTCATCAGCTACAGTTAACGTTATATGGCAGCCGCAATGTGCTCCCTGTATAATAGTCATGTGCTCACTATACAGCCTTGCGTGACAGCTGGGATCCAGGGACCAAATGGCAGGACAGACAAGTATAATCCCTTATAAAAAATAAAGGAAAACTAAATCTGCAACTGAGAGATACAAATGTTTTAACATAGGATCATGTTCATCAGCCACAGGCCCCGTTATGTGGCAGCCACTATTTTCAACCTATTACAACTAAGTAGTAGCTGTGTTTTCTGCATGGCAGTCGGGACCTAGGAAACAAATGGCAGGACAGAAAAGTATAAGCGCTAATAATGAAATAAAGTAAAACTAAACTTGAACTATGGCTTGCTCCTATCAGAGAGAATGAAGTAACAAACAATTTCATAAAACTATATGTAAGAAATGGTCAGCTTAGTGTGTGTGGGGGATGTTGTTTTGAACAAACTATGGGGTATATTATAAAAGAGTGAATTTAGAGATCACCACAGTCCTCTAGAGTGAAATTCTGCCACTCTCCATTCATTTCTATGGGTTTTTTAAAGGCGTACTTATCAATGGGTGAAAGGTCATCCTTTCATAAATACGCCTTTAAAAATCCCATAGAAATGAATGGAGAGTGGCAGAATTTCACTCTAGAGGACTGTGGTGATCTCTAACTTCACTTTTTGATAAATATACCCCAATATATATGGCCAGGTCCAGACTGAGAATTAAAATAGGCCCTGGCATTTCAAGTACACAGCAGCCCAAAGAGCATCCCACCAGCCCAATATACAGTGACTGTCTATGGAAACTTACAGCAGCCCTCTGGCATTTGCCAGAATGCACAGATTGCCAGTCGGGGCCTGTATATATATATATAGCTTACAGGACAAGCACAGAGAGTGAATCTGGTTTGTTACCTGGGGTAGTTCTGTCACAATCCTGTCCCTGCGCACAGGAGGAAGGACGCTCATTATTAGATGTTAATACTCACAGTGACTTCCTGTGGGAAATAAAGCAGACAATTAAAAGGAATGAATTAGCAATTAAATAGCTAAAGAACAAGTCATTCAAAATGTAAATGTAACCCGCTTCTGCAATAACAAACTGCATCCCCTGGGGGCTTGTGTACTGACATAAAACACTGTTTGTCTTGGTTTATTTCTGTTAAAAAAAAACCAATTCTCTAGTCTCTACTAACTACCCAAAGGGGTTGTTTACCTAATGCTCCACCATCAGCTGCCGCCTTGCCCCATACTTGGGTACCAGAATTCCATCAAAGAGCTGGGGCAGCCACGTTGGATCGGCTCACTGCTGATGTGGATACTCCCTGCGTTGACTGCATCACAATTAAATACAGGACACAATCAGCTTCATTTTGCTTTTTCCTTCTCAGCAATCAACGTTTGGAAGCCAGCATATCGGACATGGCAGCCATCAACCCTACTGAACTACTCTCTTTTCGGTACAGGGGTTTTTTCCCTTTTAAGATCAACTTTTAAAATGGACGGCAGAATTCTAAGACAATTTGCAGTTGCTCTTCAAATGATATCCATTATTTGCTCTGCAGGTCTCAAAGTAAACTAAGCCTCTGTGGGGCGTTTTATTTCACCTTTGATAAATGTATCCCATGGAATTTAAACTGATATCTCTTTGCTTGGGGTTAATTACCTTGGCAACTATAGAGCCGTCTTCAAGTCAATGAAAAGATGAACAGCAAAAGTAATTTATAAAATAAAAAGAATATTGGTAAAGATAAACCGTGCAGTCACGTGCAACGTATAATGCCATAGTGAATGATATATTTGACACTGACAAGACTCAGGAGGCCTGTTTGACACTGTAGAAACAAACACAACTTATCCCAATAAGTTTGGTTTATGTAGAAAGTTGTTTTAACTATCTGAGCTTCAAAAAATACATCTATAATTCCAAGAGACCTTAAGGAAATCAAGATAGTCTTGTGCAAGCCATATCCTTGTCCCCGTAGGCTCGCAGAGTCATTCATCCCCTCCCTCACCTTTTTAATTTGTAGAGTGCTAATGTTAGTAGATCAGTCCCTGAATGACGTATAGATTAGTAATGTGATCCTGATATTTAATAATATGAAAGCAATACATTATTCATTGGCAGTTTGTGGTTCCTAGGCAACATTACAACAGGATAAACACATGCATCATGACATGGTAGTTATACCTCTGCAGAACACTACCCTACTAAATTAGACACAACATATTGTTCATTTCTGCTTCAGGAGCTCTCCAATTCAGGGTTGGATAAAGGGATTGGTGATAGGTGGCGGCAAGGTGGTGCCCAAAAATAGGGCACTGGCCCTATGACCCGCTACTTATGCCACAGTGGGAATCTGGCACTGGGTCTCCAGATGGACAGCCCTGCTCCAAATAAGGATCAAACACAACAAAAATCCTTGTTAATCAGATTATTTATCAGGGGAGATTTAGCACCAAATCATAGAGACATCATAGAGACTCCAAAAACATAATGACAGGTGAATTAACTGTGAAATAGGCCATAGTGTGTATATGAGATAAGGACCTTAGAATGTAAGCTCCACTGGGGCAGGGACAGATGTAAATGACGTATAATCTCTGTAAAGTGCCATGGAATATGTTCGTGCCATATAAAGAATAATAATGGAGAGGCACAATGAGCCACATTCAGAGTAAAAATATTATGTTCTGATTCTGTTCTTGATCTGCGCATACATTTTACTTGTATTGTTATTGGATAAACTAATATTTTCTCTTTCAATTCAGACTGATCTGATAAGTGAAATGGCACAGCTGAATTTTCTGTATGTGTATGCTGGCTGTAGGGTTGCCACCTGGCCGGTATTTTACCGTCCTAGCCGGTAAAACACCTGCCAAGGCCGGGGCCGGTATTACAAATTTACCGGCAATGCAGTTGCCGGTAATTTGTAATACCCTTTAAAAAAAGCCCTCGGCCTGCCCCCAATTCGCGCAGAACTTACCTTTTTTGCAGTGTTCTTGACATCGGGTCGATGTTGCTCCGCCTCCTTTAGCGGCACACTGCGTAGTCCCGCCCACTTTTGTGTTGTCACCCACCCCCTTTTTTGCCCGCCCCCCACCGGCCGGTAATTTTTTTCAGTAAAGGTGGCAACCCTAGCTGGCTGGCCTGATGATCCTGACCAATATCTATGTACTATGGATATCAGTTAGTTCATCAATCCAGGGTAAGACAAATTTATTGTTATTGCTACTTCTTTCTATTCACATCACACCTTTCTGTTCAGGCCCTTGCCTAGTCATAGTCCAGTCTCTTATTCAAATCAGTGCATGGTTGCTAGGGTAATCTGGATCCTAACAATCAGATTTGGAGACTGCAAACTGGAGAGCTGCTGAATAAAAAGCTAAATAACTGAAAACCACAAATAATAAAAAATGAAAACCAATTGCAAATACTAAATACTACCATCTAAGGTCCCTATCACATACACACATTATGGTCGCATTTATCAGGAGCCAATTGGGATTGTGGAAAAAACTGACTGGCCGGGATACAGGGTCAGACTGGGCTGGTGAGACACCGGAAAAAAACGTGGTTGGCCCTGATGACCCTGGCTAACGCCCTGCAGGATAATGTGGGCCCCCAATCCTGATCAGGGCTAGGTAAAGCAAAATGCAGCAAGTGGTTGTGATTTCATGTCTGGGGTGGGGGTCTTGTGACAGATGGGGGGGGCTGAGATGACAGCGCCGGTGGGCCCCACACATTCCCAGTGTTGGACTGGCCCACTGGGATACCAGGAAAGATCCCGGTGGGCCCAGGTGTCAGTGGCCCTCATGCTGCTAAACATTTGTAATATTTAATGGCAATTCCTTATTTCTATTAAAAACAAAGAGGCTAAATAGATGGAATAATAGATTATAAAAGAGACTAGGACCATAGAGGTTGAGTGAGGAGAGGAAGAATAATTGCTGAGAGTGCGGCCCCTGGTCTAAGGTTTGGGTGGGCTCCCCAATGTCTCAGTAAAACATTACACACTTTGCAGGTACAGATACAATCTCAGAGTACAGAGTACCGAGTACAGAATACAGAGTAGAGAGTACAGAATACAAACTACAGAATACAGAGTACAGAATACAAAGTACAGAATACAGAGTACAGAATACAGAGTACAAAATGCAGAGTACAGAATACAGAGTACCGAGTACAGAGTAGAGAGTACAGAATACAAAGTACAGAATACACTGCAGTGATCCCCAACCAGTAGCTCGTTGCTCCCCAACTCCTTTTACTTCTCGATGTTGCTCACAGGTTCAAAAGGTTGGGGATCCCTGGAATACAGAGTACAGAATACAGAGTACAGAATGCAGAGAACAGACTACAGAGTACAGAGTACAGAGTACAGAATACAGAGTACAGAATACAGAGTACAGAATGCAGAGTACCGAGTGCAGAGTACCGAATACAGAGTAGAGAGTTCAGAATACAGAGTACAGAATACAGAGAACAGAATACAGAGTACAGAATACAGAGTACAGAATACAGAGTACAGAGTACAGAATGCAGAGTACAGAATGCAGAATACAGAGTACAGAATACAGAGCACCGAATACACACAGTACCTCATTAGTGGTGCCAGATGCATCTCAGGGAGGAGAGAGCTACGGACTGTGTAGAAGTGCGAGACCGCTGTACTGGGGGGAATTTGTTTGGAGTAATTTGAAAGCAGGAAATTCCAAGGGATCTGAAACGCATCTAAAGTGCAGACTGAAGCTTAGAGGAACAGCACAAAGCTGCAACAATCACCCTTATGAGGCAGAAGTGTGTCAATCTCTGCACTCTGTCTCCTGTATTCTCTTCTGCACTCTCTCTCCTGTACTCTCTCATCTGCATTCTCATCTGCACTCTCTCTCTCTCCCCTGTACTCTCTCTTCTGCACTCTCATCTGCACTCTCTCTCTCCTGCATTCTCTTCTGCACTCTCTCTCTCTCCTGCATTCTCTCCTGCACTCTCTCCCCTGCACTCTCTCTCTCCTGTATTCTCTCCCTTGCACTCTCTCTCCTGCACTCTCACCTGCATTCTCTTCTACATTCTCTCTCTCCTCTGCACAGACTCAAGTTAAAGGGACAGCCAGGATTATTTGTTAAAAGGAAACTAGTACTGCAGAAATCTACAGCAGGAGCTGAACTACACTTCCCAGCATCCCCTGTGTTGCAGCTGCGCCCTGTAAAATGTGATGCCACCCAGGCACCAATCAGTGTGCAGCTTACCTCGGCATGGAGTGTTGGATCAGGCGCCAGGCAGCAGTTGGACAGACTTTAATCAGAGCCGGGGAGATGGAGGAGCAATCGCTTCTGTGGACTGTGACTCAGATCCAGCGCGGGGTCTGGGGAATGTTTTGTGTCCTGCGTGTGGTCAAGGCCGGATTTACAAAGCGGGCGCCCCTAGGCCCACTTTCATTCATCTCCCCTGTCTCCTTGCCTTCACATGCACAAATCTCCATCATCAGCTCAGGAGCAATGATGATCGATGCACCAGAAATGTATAAAACGACTGTATCTCTTTAGCAGCCCCAGAACTTCCAAACTAATGTGGCCAGGGCCTTGGTGGCCTTTCCACAAATCATCTAGTGTGTGTAGTTATTATATCAGTATAGTTCTTATATCAGAGCTGAGAGCCCGGGGGAAGCACTAGTACTTGTCCCATTATCCCTCACATTATCCCTCACATTATCCCTCACATTATCCCTCACATTATCCCTCACACACTCTGTAACATCTGAACCAAACTGTGAGGGACACAAACCCCTTCTTTAGCCGCCGTTAGGGTTGCCACCTGGCCGGTAAAAATGATGGTTGATCCTAATGTTATTAATAGGGTAAAAAGGTTAAATATATAGGAAGGCCGGTATTTTTTTGTAGAAATGGTGGCAACCCAAGCCGCTGTTACTAATAATTTCTACCCGTCAGCCTCTGCGTGCGGCTGAACAATACACACAGGTCTGGACTGGGATAAATATGTTGGCGCTATATAAATACATGTTAATAAAATAAATAACAGGCCCGGCATGTGAAGTAGACAGAGGCCCAATAAACAGTGACTGTGTCTGTGGAAACTTCCAGCAGTCCCTCTGGTACATACCTCCCAACATTTTGGAAGTAAAAAGAGGGACAAAAAAAAAATTTTCCCGCACGTAGCGCAGCAATTTTTTTTGACAACACCCCGTTCTGTGGCCACACCCCCTAATTACCATGTTTGTTTTACCAAATTTGGCAGGTTATGAAAGTTTGAAAATATTTCTCCTTATCTAAACTTTGTTTTTGTGTCTCAAAATTGTTACAAAGTATCTTATTTGCACCTGTTAGCTGTTCTGGGCTCTCTGCTAAAAGCCAATTAAAGTGGACCTGTCACCTACACATAAAAAACTGCATAATGAAAGTCCTTTACAAATTAAATATGGAACCCCAATTTTTTTTTTAATTAAAACATCCATACCTGTTATTAAGGTGTTTGAATATCTAAACTGTCAATCAAATATTACCTGCCCCGCCTCTATGCCCGTGGCATAGAGGAGGGGCAGTCAATTACTTTCACTTTCCATTCAGCACTTCCTACATGTCACTGCTCTCCTCACATTCCCCCTCCCCTCCTCAGGCTCTATAATTGTGTACGGCACTGCACATGGACATTAGGTCCCTCATTCTGGTTCATACACAAGATTTTGGGGTGATACACAATTTCCCTTAATAACCGTGTCCACAAAATGGCAGCTGCCTGCTTGCTGTGATTTTATAATTCCAGAATAGAAGGAAACAAAATTTAAATAATAAATACAGTGTAAGTAAAGTTTATTTGCTCAACTAACATGATAGAAAAGAATTTGAAATTATTTCTTAGGTTGACAGGTCCCCTTTAAGTGAGAAACTTTGTTTCTTTTTCTGGCTGTTCAGTGCAGAGAAAAGAGGGACTTTCCAGTACAAATGAGGGACTGCGGGTTGAGCTGTCAAAAGAGGGACTGTCCCTCCGAAAAAGGGACAGTTGGGAGGTATGCTGGTATTTGCCAGAAGCTACAGATTGTCAGTCCAGTCCTGAATACACACACTGACATTAATTCCGTTTTCCAGACATATAATCCACATCTCTCTGATACACAGCTCAGCAGGATGGGAAATGTAGTTCTGAAAACTGGAAGCAACTAAACGTCTATTTCCTTGTGAACTTTATTTCCCCTGAGAGAACAAGCGGGTGTTAGGGACTGGAATGTTTTGTCACGTTTACATTTTACTCGCACACACGTTTATTGTTTTCTGTGTTTCATAGTTATTGTAATAACCAATAATACTGATAACTTCTTACACTGAATGAGGCAATACGTTTACATGTACGTACAGCTAAGAAGGCGTCGCAGCCGCCAAGAAAATACCCGTGACGTAATTACGTTAGAGCCTCACGCTATCCGTAGGCCATATAACAAGAAAAACTACAACTCCCGTGATGCCTTTCGCTGTGACATCGCGAGAATCTCGGGCGCAGGTCCCTGTAATATTGTGCGAGAAACCCTTTACACTTCCTTTTGCCCAAGATGGCTCCTAAAGCGAAGAAGGAAGGTGAGGGCCGCGCCGAAGCGTTCTGTTATTGGGCGCATTTGAGTTGTAGTGTTTGTTCTCTCACGTTGTGTACTTGTTGTCCGTGGGCCGCACTTACTATTTCGTTGTGATTTGGCTTTCGCGTAAGGTTATAACACTGGTTTGTGTGAGGCGGCAGCACCGCGTGTGTATCTGGTTCTAGTGAACTCTAGGCCGGGGCTTCTTTACCTCAGTCTCTCCACACATCAGACTATTGTCGCTTAGAATCAGTACATGGAAGTTACACAACACTGTCAGTGCGCCGGAGCTAAATGTGGCGCTAGGGAAGGTCTGGTGCAGATGATGTTGTAAAGCGATCAAAGTATGAGACTGCTGATTCCAATCCTGTTACTACTGATGCACCTGAGACACGTTACACACCTCTCTTTATATTCCAGTCAGGCTGCGGAGAAATGATGTGACATTCACCTTTTATAGGGGGGCACAAAGCGTATTCTGTACACGTGATCAATAAGGGTCGCCTGATTGGTTCATATGGACAGTCATGTGTTCTGAACTTGTACAGCTGCATTGTCACTCTATTAATCACATTTGTCTTTGTGTTAACAACAACTTAATTGTCTAATTCATTTAAATGCTGAGTCCACGTTGTTTTATCCACTATCTTTATATTGTTTATATTGATAGTCACAGTGTGTGGCACTTACTCATTACTCAAGGGATTCTAATGCAGAGCTAATGTTACATTATAATCATTTTGAGACATTGAAAAAGGCACAGGATGCACAGTAGATAACAGATAAGTACTACTATAGTTTATATAAACAAGCTGCTGTGTAGCAATGGGGGCAGCCATTCAAGCACAGGATACACAGTAGATAACAGATAAGTACTACTATAGTTTATATAAACAAGCTGCTGTGTAGCAATGGGGGCAGCCATTCAAGCACAGGATACACAGTAGATAACAGATAAGTACTGCTATAGTTTATATAAACAAGCTGCTGTGTAGCCATGGGGGCAGCCATTCAAGCACAGGATACACAGTAGATAACAGATAAGTACTACTATAGTTTATATAAACAAGCTGCTGTGTAGCCATGGGGGCAGCCATTCAAGCACAGGATACACAGTAGATAACAGATAAGTACTACTATAGTTTATATAAACAAGCTGCTGTGTAGCCATGGGGGCAGCCATTCAAGCACAGGATACACAGTAGATAACAGATAAGTACTACTATAGTTTATATAAACAAGCTGCTGTGTAGCCATGGGGGCAGCCATTCAAGCACAGGATACACAGTAGCTAACAGATAAGTACTACTATAGTTTATATAAACAAGCTGCTGTGTAACCATGGGGGCAGCCATTCAAGCACAGGATACACAGTAGGTAACAGATAAGTACTACTATAGTTTATATAAACAAGCTGCTGTGTAGCCATGGGGGCAGCCATTCAAGCACAGGATACACAGTAGATAACAGATAAGTACTACTATAGTTTATATAAACAAGCTGCTGTGTAGCCATGGGGGCAGCCATTCAAGCACAGGATACACAGTAGATAACAGATAAGTACTACTATAGTTTATATAAACAAGCTGCTGTGTAGCCATGGGGGCAGCCATTCAAGCACAGGATACACAGTAGCTAACAGATAAGTACTACTACTGCGTTTTGTTAAATCAGCAGCTTTCTGGTTGTACTACTATAGTTTATATAAACAAGCTGCTGTGTAGCCATGGGGGCAGCCATTCAAGCACAGGATACACAGTAGGTAACAGATAAGTACTACTATAGTTTATATAAACAAGCTGCTGTGTAGCCATGGGGGCAGCCATTCAAGCACAGGATACACAGTAGATAACAGATAAGTACTACTATAGTTTATATAAACAAGCTGCTGTGTAGCCATGGGGGCAGCCATTCAAGCACAGGATACACAGTAGATAACAGATAAGTACTACTATAGTTTATATAAACAAGCTGCTGTGTAGCCATGGGGGCAGCCATTCAAGCACAGGATACACAGTAGGTAACATAAGTACTACTATAGTTTATATAAACAAGCTGCTGTGTAACCATGGGGGCAGCCATTCAAGCACAGGATACACAGTAGAGAACAGATAAGTACTACTATAGTTTATATAAACAAGCTGCTGTGTAGCCATGGGGGCAGCCATTCAAGCACAGGATACACAGCAGAGAACAGATAAGTACTACTATAGTTTATATAAACAAGCTGCTGTGTAGCCATGGGGGCAGCCATTCAAGCACAGGATACACAGTAGAGAACAGATAAGTACTACTATAGTTTATATAAACAAGCTGCTGTGTAACCATGGGGGCAGCCATTCAAGCACAGGATACACAGTAGATAACAGATAAGTACTACTATAGTTTATATAAACAAGCTGCTGTGTAGCCATGGGGGCAGCCATTCAAGCACAGGATACACAGTAGAGAACAGATAAGTACTACTATAGTTTATATAAACAAGCTGCTGTGTAGCCATGGGGGCAGCCATTCAAGCACAGGATACACAGTAGAGAACAGATAAGTACTACTATAGTTTATATAAACAAGCTGCTGTGTAGCCATGGGGGCAGCCATTCAAGCACAGGATACACAAAAGATAACTGATGTAACCTGTACCATTTCTCCTTTTTTTCCCAGCTTGCATGGCTGCCCCCATGGCTACACAGCAGCTTGTTTATATAAACTATAGTAGTACTTGTGTATCTACTGTGTATCCTGTGCTTGAATGGCTGCCCCCATGGCTACACAAAGAAGCCTCTTCACATCTTGCTAGTGAATGTACACATGACGGGTGAAAATACTCTTTAGTGTTTTGGTGTCCTGTTGTGACTGTCACTGCTCAATGTACAACTTTCCATTCTGCAGGGTTCAGAGCAGTGATTTTATCCAAGAACGTTTTCCACGTGAGGGTAGTGGCAGACATAATGGCCCATATGCCACAGACATTAGGATGATTGAATCTGGTTCCCAGTCAAACTGCTCATATGGTTAAAGTCACCTAATCATCGCTCGACTCTGATGTGTTTAATGTTCTATTTTAGCTGTCCCTCCAAAGACTGAGGCTAAGTCTAAGGCTCTCAAGGCCAAAAAAGCTGTTTTGAAAGGAGTCCACAGTCACAAGAAAAAGAAAATCAGGACCTCACCAACTTTCAGGAGGCCGAAGACATTGAGACTGAGGAGGCAACCCAAGTATCCTAGAAAGAGCGCCCCCACAAGGAACAAGTATGTATTGCTTGGGTTTATTTCTGTAGAAGGTTGCGGCAGAGAGACCCAATGTGCTGTACACACAGTAGAAACTCTTGGCTTGTGACATTTATGTTCAATTTAGCTTTTTAATTTTCTGTCAAATATTGGGGGGGACAGATGATGTGACATTTATAGCGATCAAAGCCTGAAAACCTGTGATTGGATCTTCATTAACTGATGTGCCCCCCAATGTCACAGTCCATTTTGCGTTTTGTTAAATCAGCAGCGTTCTGGCTGTATAGCTGTAAAGAGAAATTATTGCTCCTATGTCTAGTAACACATGGGTGGGCTGCCCTACTAACTATTACTAAGTATATTGCTCAATTGTCTGGCTAGTAACAAATGGGTGGGCTGCCCTACTAAGTATATTGCTCCTATGTCTAGTAACACATGAGTGGGCTGCCCTACTAAGTATTTTGCCTGATACAGTAGGCATGCTCTCCAAGTTGACTGATGGCATTGATCAGTCGGCCAGATTGTGGATCTGTCCAGTTCCAGGTCATTGGTTTGTTTGACTTGCTGTTTTGACTGAAAATATGGTATGTTCATATTAAAATGTGATTGTAATAAAGTGTTCTTCACAGCCCTCCCAGCCACACGCAGAATCATGTCGTTTAGTTGGCGCTTTACAATGGAAAACCTCCCATTAATGCATGGAAGGTAGTGGTGTACATGTAGGTGTTCAGTATTGACCTTTGCCTGTGATGAAGTGCAGACTTGGCTTGTTGAATGAAAAACTTTTTAGATTAGATGCTGCCAGCACTTGTCAAATAGTACAACTTGTTGTAGACTGTGCTTTTTGTAGGTAAAGGAGAGGGCTACCATAAACAAGCTTTTATAATGAAAGAAATGTAATCCTTTAAAGGAGAAATCAACCTGTTCTGAAAAAACCCCTACCCCCCACCCCAGGTAGACTTCCGCCAGGCTAACTACACCCCTGGGGAAATGCCCCAAGCTATGTACTTACCCTTGGTGCAGATACTTCCAGCAAAGTTCCATGCGTCCATCTTCTGTGTCCTCTGTAAGCTGACTGAGAGAAAGTCTAATTCCACGTAGTTGCGCAAACTGCTCCAGCTGCACATGCGCAGAAATACCGATCTCCCAGTCAGCTTACAGAGGACGCCGAAAATGGATGCATGGAACTTCGCTGGAAGAATCTGCGGCGAGGGGTAAGTATGGGGCATCCAAATGGGAGTGTAGTTAGCCTGAGGGGAGGGGGTCTACCTGGGGTGAGGGATACAGGGTTTTTTTCAGAGCAGGTTAATTTCTCCTTTGTTTCAAAATGTAATACCACTAAATGCAACTCAAATTTGTTATTCAGTGTGCAACTTTGTGTCTAGTGTCCCTCTTAGCCTTATGGGTGTAGTAAATGCTTTTCCATCATTGTTATAGGACTTAAATTATTTTCACCCAATCTTAACCCAACTGGGCTGCATCTATGATAACAAATCTGCGTTCTTCCCAAATTCTCACCCTAACTGGCCTTCATTCGGAGCCTGCAAAGGTTGCCAGTCCTACAGTATGTGAACCACTGATGTTGACTTTTATTTTTGCATTTTACGTGTCTTCATTCATAGGTGTTTGTTGTAGCCTCGTCAATGAAATTCCTATGCTTTTGTTAATACTTTAGGCTTGATCATTATGCTATTATCAAGTTCCCACTGACCACTGAGTCGGCCATGAAGAAGATTGAAGACAACAACACTCTGGTTTTCATAGTTGATGTCAAAGCAAACAAGCACCAGATCAAGCAGGCAGTGAAGAAACTCTATGACATTGACGTACAAAAAGTGAACACCTTGATCAGGTAAGACCTAACATGATTAATATGCTGTAGTGTAGTAAATGGGTAACCGATGTGCAGTTTCTTGTGCGAATGATGGAAAACTTATTAATGCTGAGAATCTTGATGTTTCCAAAGGAACCACTGATGCATAAGCTAAAACTTAAAAATGTCTTCTCACTCCCTTTCCTTCTGTATTAACTGTTGTCATTGTGTTTTAGGCCTGATGGTGAAAAGAAAGCATATGTCCGCCTGGCTCCCGATTATGATGCCTTGGATGTTGCAAATAAGGTAACTGTTCTGCATTCAATTCTAGAGTTCTTGATTGGTTTCGGTAAATCCAATTGCCCGAGGTTCTCAACACGAAATTTGTTGTATTATAGATTTGCCATTGCCAAACTTTTGCAGTTTAAACTTTGCAAATGATGAAAATGTTAATTGGACTGAATACATTGATGAACTCAAAGGAACCACTGATGCACAGTATAACTGCGAACATTTTAGTTTGGCCAATATCTATATCGTAAAACAGATTTGCATTTGTGCAGAACAAAGTGCCTCTTTTTTTAACTTGTCACGCTTAATTTATCCTTAAACCATTTGTCTACTCTGTGCTTATGTTATGTGTAATTACTCACATGCACATAAGGCTTTTATGGTACACAAGGGTGACATGATATCTCCTTATTAAGTAAACGTAACCTTTAAAAATAACCGGCTATAATAAAGACCCCTTATTGTCCAAACCATTGGGGTCATAGGCCACCGATATCATCCATCTTTGTTGCTATGATTGACCAAACATATGATTCAATCACCGCTTGGCCATTTTAGGAGCGGATAACTAGCACAAGCCATTCTAAATTAGTAGTCCGCATATTTCACTTGGTAAATACAGCAGTAATTATCTATTAGTTGTTATAAAATGTCTCTTAGCTCGGTAATTTTTGATTCAGTTTGTTACAAAGGATTTTACTTTAATTAGCCAGTTTAGAACTTTGTTTTTCTAAACTAATAGAATTTTCCTTTTTATTTTACAGATTGGCATCATCTAAACCTGCATCATCAAAAACTGTACAGAAATAAACTTTTTTTTTCTGCCCATTTGTGTGACCGTGTCCTATAAGTATTTGCTGCCGCACAATGAACAATCCACCTCCTGCAATGGAAGTGCAGACTCCCATAGAATGGCACATATGTCATACAATGCAATATAAAATATTAAGGTAGTCACACACATTTTACATAACATTATTGTGACAGTGTTGGCAAAAAGGTAGAAAGTCTAATGCACAGGAGTAAAGGAGTGTTGATGGGTGTATCACACTTAAAACTGTCTTTCTATAAAACCATAATTCAGCCACAGCATTTTGCCCTTATTAAATTCACCTGATTCTGCAAAGTTAGTGGAAGTTAAGGTGCCCATCCACAAGCCAATATAAGCTGTCAACAGATTGTCTGCAGCTCATTGGGCAATGTATGTGGCCCTCTGACAGGCTTCCATAATAGTTATCTGGCCAAAAGTTGAACCTTATTTATAACGTGGCTATTTCTCAATGACAGCCTGGAGCAAGCATTAAAACATTTCACTTTATATTGTATTCTGCATTTAGAGGAACAAGATCAACACCAAAGAATGTGTTTTACATAAGTAGATAACAGATAAGTACTACTATAGTTTATATAAACAAGCTGCTGTGTAGCCATGGGGGCAGCCATTCAAGCACAGGATACACAGTAGATAACAGATGAGTACTACTATAGTTTATATAAACAAGCTGCTGTGTAGCCATGGGGCAGCCATTCAAGCACAGGATACACAGTAGATAACAGATAAGTACTACTATAGTTTATATAAACAAGCTGCTGTGTAGCCATGGGGCAGCCATTCAAGCACAGGATACACAGTAGATAACAGATAAGTACTACTATAGTTTATATAAACAAGCTGCTGTGTAGCCATGGGGCAGCCATTCAAGCACAGGATGCTAATATTACTAATATAAAAGCAAAAATTAAAAGAAAATTGTGACTGTTTTCAAGAGTATAAGCTGACCCCGGACATTGCTTGCATGTGCCTCAGCATCTGCATTGGGGGGGGTAACGAGTGGTGGCAAAATACTCGGTGGGACTGATATTCTCTGAAAAATTGCAGTGTCCCTAAAGCTCCAGTAGAGGGAAACAAAGTTTTATTAATAGGTTTCCTTTAAAAGCTGTTCCTTCTCAAATGTTGCAGCACAAGTGTTCCTGTTGTAATATGACTTGGGACTCATTTTAGAATGGTGTTTGAGCTTTCTTTTATATATATATCTATATTGCAGATATTATTTACTAATAGTAGCAGTATTGCTCAAATTCAGTAATCTATCACATCCAATTAGATGATTTTTTTCATTGTTTTAAAGGGTTGGTTATAGAATGGCTAATGCTAAGCAATTTTTCAATTGGCTTTCATTTTTTCTTAGCTTCTGAATTATTTGCTTTCTACTAGGGATGCACTGAATCCACTATTTTGGATTCGCCCGAATCCTTTGCTGAAGATTTGGCTGAATACCGAATCTGAGCCCTAATTTGCATATGGGAAGGGGAAACCATTTTTTACTTCCTTGTTTTCTGACAAAAAGTCATGTGATTTCCCTCCCTGCCCCTAATTTGCATATGCAAATTAGGATTCGGCTGGGCAGAAAGATTCGGCCAAATCCCGAAAAGAATTCTGGATTCGGTGCATCCCTACTTTCTACTGACCCTTTCTTGTTGACCCCTATCTAAAAAATGTTCAAACTGATGGAAATGGAGCAAAGCAGAGCTAATGCCTGTCTGCCCTTTGGCCTTATGCTTTGTTCTTATTAATAGAAATACAATAAAACACAGCTAGTAAAAGTCTGCTGACTGACTGATAATGGTACACCCACAGTATATGTGATTATAATACACAAGAGCCAAGCATCTCCTGTAAATTATATCCTTATAAACGGTGACTAGTGATGTCATCAGTTATAAATGGTGACTAGTGATGTCATCCGTTATAAACGGTAATTAGTGATGTCATTTTTGTCACATGACTCACTAAAATTTGTATTATAATAAAGTGTCCCTTGCTGGAAAATATGAGGATATTAGAAGTTACCTCGGAGTTCCATGACCTGTATAAAAACACTGCCTTCGGCCTCCTACTTTTATGTGGTCATGGAACTCCTCGGTGACTTATAATATCCTTATATTTCACAATAGGAGGCACTTTATTCACTACATAATGACCATAGTTTAATAACACAGCAATACTATTAGTGGCTAAATGAATGAATAATCCCAGCTGACCACTAGGGTGCACAACAGTATCAAATAACCTGCATGACACTTGGCAACATTCCTGGCAATTTTGTTTGAGTTCATGTGTCAGTCTTATGCCCTGCACAGGATCAGCTGATCAGTAGAATTGCAGCCAGAAATGTTTGGAATGTCTCAAAGTATCAGGAATCCGTGGACAGTTACTGAGTAATGGTGGCCATACAGGGGCAGATAAAGCTGCCGATATGGGTCGTTTGGACCGATTTGACAACTTATCTGCCCGTGTATAGGGGCTTCCAACGGGTCTTCCCGATCGACATCTGGCCACGATATCGATCGGGAAGGTTTGATTTTTAACCGACCGACCCGTCCGAGCCCCTTGGCGCATCGTAATTCGATCGTTCGAATTACCCCCCATATAGCTATGCCGTTAGTGGTATATTGGGGAAAGATCCGTTCGTTTGGCGATGTCGCCAAACGAGCGGATCTTTGAGTCTATGGCCAGCTTAAGGTACGTGCCTCAAGTGCAACTCATAACTGCTGTGTCCTAAATATGCTGTGAAAACAAATGCACATCATTGTGTCATTCTAGCAGTAAATACAACGTTAAAGTAATTTAAATAGAGGCGCTTTGAACATGCCTGATATTTATTACATGGGCTGATTTAATCATATAGGTGTTCAATTGCATTAGTCCAGCCGCCAGTAAAAGCAAAGAGATGATTATTGTTGACTGGCGGTTGGGCCAAATAATTCTGATACCATAATAAAGCCCCAGGGTTAAAGACTGGAGTCAATGCAGTCCATGACTAGTTGGTTGGCTAGGCTTTTGGTTGGTTCCCACTAGGGATGCACCGAATCCACTTTTTTTGGAATACCGAATCCGAACCCTAATTTGCATATGCAAATTAGGGGTGGGAAGGGGAAAACATTTTTTACTTCCTTGTTTTCTGACAAAAAGTCACGCAATTTCCCTCCCTGCCCCTAATTTGCATATGCAAATTCGGGTTCGGCCGGGCAGAAGGATTTGGCCGAATCCTGCTGAAAAAGGCCGAATCCCGAACCGAATCCTGGCTTCGGTGCATCCCTAGTTCCCACACATGAGCCATTAAAATAAAAGCCAGTTGTAGTGATGCAAAAAGTGATTTATTTAGGCCAAAAAACACATATCAAACGGGCAACGTTTCGGGCCCTCCGGACCCTTTATGAAGCCTCTGGGGGCAGGTTGTTCTTGCAGGAGGACAGTATAAGAAATGAATCATCAACGGTGCTGGGAAGAGCAAACAATTTTTTAAAAGTAAACAGTCCATCAAAGCCTGAACAGCACATTGAATAGCAGATCTGTGTATTTTATCTATACATGTCTAAGGACACCTACAGATCTGATATTTTCAGTTTCATAATGTGAACCATTATACAGGAATGGGAAGCAATGGCAGTCTGTTCATAGGATAATAGTGATCATCAACCAGCAGATCAATGTGGATTTCTGGTCGAGTCTCTAAAGCTCCCCATAGACGCGACGATTCTTCTTGCCGAACAACCGATTTTAGGGAAGTCCGACCAATCCTTCGAAATTATCGCGTGGTTAGTGGGATTCGAACGATCGCACATCTTACGATTTTTCGGTCGACATCTGTCAGGAAATTGATCGGCCAGGTCAAAAAATCTTTGTCGTCCCAGTGCAATGTATCTATGTTTGCAGGGCCAAGCAGCTCCCCTTTGTTTTCCTGCCAAATTGGTCTTTTTAGTTGATGGTCAATTCGTACGATCGTTCTGAGATACTCGTGGTCTCACGATTAGGATCTGATCTTTTAAAAATCTCAACATCTATGGCCAGCTTTACTCATAAAAACATTTCCTCCACCCCCATAGGCTCACAGTGTTATGCAACTCCCCCCTCAACTTGTTTCAGTGTGAAGTGATGGATTCTGGGACTTGATGCCCCTTTCCTATCCATAATAGGTGACTCTCTTGAATGCAGAAAGGCTTCAGTGTACACGTTCAGTGCTTACCTTTTTATATTTTGTTTAATATTTTTATGTCAAAAGGATCAATAAAAATCCGGCCAATACAGCTTAGTTTTTGTCTATTAAATACTGTAGGTCATTGCTAAAAAGTTTTTGAAACCTGCCAACTTACTGGTTACTTTATTTGCTCTGAAACAGTTCTGCATTCACAGAGGTCCAATGCTGTGATCACCTAACAGTGGCTTTGATGATGGCTGGAATGAAAGGCTTCTTCTTCTCCCCACCCGCCAAGACCAGTGTCTCCTGTTTGATGTTTTTGGGTCACCGACAGACTTGACTGGCCAGTCTCTAGCTTTAGTACATGGTTGTTAATGTTCAAAGGAGATTTGAAGAACAACGAAGGTGACTCCATCTCCCACGCCCCTCAGCAACTCCCACTCCCCTCTAAGCACCCATGTGACAGTGGCTAATTACTCTAGGGCCTATGGCAATTAGAAGAGATTATGGATCAGAAGCAACATGTCATCACATGGGTATTTAAGAGCAATAAAAATGGTATTTGATTAGCTGGGGTTGAACTGTTAAAGATTTCACATTGTGTCCTCCTGTTCTCAGAC
The DNA here is from genome assembly GCA_038501925.1 of Xenopus petersii. Taxonomy (NCBI): domain Eukaryota; kingdom Metazoa; phylum Chordata; class Amphibia; order Anura; family Pipidae; genus Xenopus; species Xenopus petersii. The sequence goes on from CM076675.1 coordinate 4,566,040, forward strand.
TACCCCCTGCAAGTGCAATCAGGACCAGCACAAAATGCTCTTTATAATTAGCAATTAGAGCTGGACCTGCAGCCAGCAGTTATTTCCCCTTCTTCTTCCACAAAGCCTTGTTGTTTTAATGCCTGGCAATGTAAAGAGTTGCTAGCGGTTCTATGTCACCTGATCCTGTAGAAAACTCTTTCATGTTGCCCCCACCTCAAACAAATCTGTCTGGAATATAATCTTTTATGCAGTTTTTGTTGTACATCATTCCAGCCCCCTTACAAAACCCCCTTTAAAGGAACAGTAACACCAAAAAAATGAAAGTGTTAAAGTAAATCAAACCTGCACTGCTGTGTTTGCTTCAGAAACACTACTATAGTTCATATAAACACTACTATAGTTCATATAAACACTACTATAGTTCATATAAACACTACTATAGTTCATATAAATAAGCTGCTGAATAGCAATGGCAGAAATTTAAAAAAAGTCTATATGGCACAGGTTACATAGTGGATAACAGATAACATTATGTTCTACAGAGCCCCTAATTTGCATAATTTGGATTCAGTTCATATGGGCAGAAAGATTCTGCCGATTCCAAATCCTGCTGAAAAAGCCCGAATCCTGACTGAATTCCGAACTGAATCCTGGATTCGGTGCATCCCTACTTTTTTGGGAAGCCCTGTCCCCCAAGTTGACATTGCCTCTGACAAGAGTCTTGTCTGTTCCCCCCATGGTGGGGGGTTGTTGTTCTCTGTTGGAGGGCAGTCAAAATGCCCAGTGTGCCATTTCCCTTTATAGACATTACAGCGATTCCGCAAAGATATAGCGACTTAGTAAGGAAAATATACCATCTAATTGTCCTATGTACCTATGCAAATATGCAAAGTCGGAGTATTTGCAAGATGTAATACAAGATACAAATTAAATAAAAAATAAAACCAATTGTAAAAAGTTATAATATGAATGTCTACATCTTACTAAAAGTTAATTTAAAGGAACAGTAACATAAATTCTTTTTTAAAAAAAAACATTGGTTAGGACACATCAAAAAAATAAACACCAAGACAAATTAAACTTTAAAATTACAAAGCCTTTATTAAGAAATAACTTACTGAAACTCCACTTCCGCTCCGCTTCAGAAAAGGCGACGATCCGTCCTGCGGCGCTCTATTCGTCCTCCCTGGCCAGCTCCGATATTCTACTGACAGTGTGTGAAGCGAGTTGAAGCTGCGGAACCGACACATGAAGTCCTTGCTGCTGTACGAGTGTAAGAAGCACCCACAGTGCTGCTCCATTCTGCACTGAAATCCATTTCTCAAAAGAGCAAACAGATTTTTTTATATTTAATTTTGAAATCTGACATGGGGCTAGACATATTGCCAGTTTCCCAGCTGCCCCCAGTCATGTGACTTGTGCTCTCATAAACTTCAATCACTCTTTACTGCTGTACTGCAAGTCACATGATCAGGGGCAGCTGGGAAACTGACAATATGTCTAGCCCCATGTCAGATTTCAAAATTAAATATAAAAAAATGTGTTTGCTCTTTTGAGAAATGGATTTCAGTGCAGAAATCTGCTGGAGTAGCACTATTAACTGATGCGTTTTGAAAAAAACATGTTTTCCCATGACAGTATCCCTTTAAGGGGCAGATTAATCAAGGGTCGTATTTCGAAGTAGAGTTTTTTTACATTGGATTTGGCCATATGTGGTCAAAGTAAAATCGTTCGATCGAACGATTCGAAGGATTTCATCCATCGATCGAGCGATTTTTCTTCGACTTCAAAAACGTAGAAAAATGCTGTAGAAGGTCCCCATAGGCTAACATAGCACTTCGGCAGGTTTAATTCGGTGAAGTATTGAAGTCAAAGTTTTTTTAAAGAGACAGTACTTCGATTATTTAATGGTCGAATAGTCGAACTATTTTACTTTGAATCAAACTCGTAGTATCCTATTCAATGGTCAAAGTATCCAAAAAATTTCTGTGAATTTCGAATTTTCTACTTTGAAAATTCCCTCAAATTCACCTCGACCCTTAGTAAATCTGCCCCTGAGTACTGGAACTATTTATTGGTTATTATAGCGCAAGTATTTATATTGGGATCTATTTACTGAATAATATGAGCGTTGAACTACATGAGCTTTTCATTAGTGGAATGATTAAGAAACAGAGTATGAAATCATTTCATCGTTTCACTGCACTTGGATTTGGCAAGTTCAGCTCTGCCAGCGTCACGCGCACGTACACACAAACACGCGCACGTACTACAAAGTAAATTCCTTTCGCTGTAGTCAAGATGCTCAATCACAGATATCTGCGCATGCGCCATCTACCAGTTTGTCCTCCCGCCCCTCAAATTCCCCGGATGCGTTTCCATGGAGACAGCGCGGAGTTTGTGCCTATGGGGCTGAAACATGGAGAAATACAAGAAGATCCGGGTAGTCGGCCGCGGGGCCTTTGGGTGAGAACTCTGTGCGGAGGGTCGGGACATACATGATGTTTCCTTGTTAGAAATACAAGTATTAACCCTTTCCCGGCGTTCGCCACATCCCATTGCTGTGAGCAAATCCATCCGCCTCTGATTTGGTAACTGGTTCGATAATGCAGGTCACGTGATTTCCCGGAAGTGTGTCTGTCACTAGATTAGAACTAGATTGTTGTGGGCCTGTAGCCCAGTCTCTTACAAAGCTTCATCTCACATATTTATATGGGGCCCTATAGTTTGGGAAATGAGGAGACAAGTAGAAAAGACCTTTGTTTGTTGTCCTGTGTGTGTCCCTCCAGCTGCTGTTGGGCTCCCTTAGGCTGTAGCTGGGAATCTGCTGCTGTTCTACTACAAGGCTGGAAGGGGTTGTTCACCTTTACATCTCCCTTAAATGGGACGTACAGAGGGATATTTTAAAACTATTTCCAGTTGGTCTTCATTTTTTATGTTTTTTATTTTATTTTTTTTGCGTCTTTCCAGTTTGACATTTATCCTAGCAACGCAGTTTATCCTAGCAATGCAGTGTATCCTAGCAACGCAGTTTAGCCTAGCAATGCAGTGTATCCTAGCAACGCAGTTTAGCCTAGCAATGCAGTGTATCCTAGCAACACAGTTTAGCCTAGCAATGCAGTGTATCCTAGCAACGCAGTTTAGCCTAGCAATGCAGTGTATCCTAGCAACGCAGTTTATCCTAGCAACACAGTTTATCCTAGCAACACAGTTTATCCTAGCAATGCAGTGTATCCTAGCAACGCAGTTTATCCTAGCAATGCAGTTTATCCTAGCAACACAGTTTATCCTAGCAACACAGTTTATCCTAGCAACGCAGTTTAGCCTAGCAATGCAGTGTATCCTAGCAACGCAGTGTATCCTAGCAATGCAGTGTATCCTAGCAATGCAGTGTATCCTAGCAATGCAGTGTATCCTAGCAATGCAGTGTATCCTAGCAACGCAGTGTATCCTAGCAATGCAGTGTATCCTAGCAATGCAGTGTATCCTAGCAATGCAGTGTATCCTAGCAACGCAGTTTAGCCTAGCAACGCAGTTTAGCCTAGCAATGCAGTTTATCCTAGCAACGCAGTTTATCCTAGCAACGCAGTTTAGCCTAGCAATGCAGTGTATCCTAGCAACGCAGTGTATCCTAGCAACGCAGTGTATCCTAGCAACGCAGTGTATCCTAGCAACGCAGTCTATCCTAGCAACGCAGTCTATCCTAGCAATGCAGTGTATCCTAGCAACGCAGTTTAGCCTAGCAATGCAGTGTATCCTAGCAACGCAGTTTATCCTAGCAATGCAGGCACTGTGAGGGAAGGCTGGGTGGGACTGGGTCCTTTGGATGAAGTAGTAATAAATAACTATTTACACAGAGTCTATAAATATACAAACTGGAATGCTCACATGTATACACTTTATAGGGTATACAGATGGCTGAAATTGCAAACTGGAGAGCTGCTGAATAAAAAGCTAAATAATGCAAAAACCACAAATAATAACTAAAAACCAATTGCAAATTGTCTCAGAATATCACTGTCTACATCATACTAAAAGTTAACTCAAAGGGGAACAATTCTCTTGAAGGAGAAGGAAAGGTTAAAAATAAGTAAGCTTTATCAGAAAGGTCTATATAAATACACCAGTAACCCCTCAAAGTAATGCTGCTCTGAGTCCTCTGTCAAAAGAAACCGCACATTTCTTTCCTTCTATTGTGTACTCATGGGCTTCTGTATCACACTTCCGATTTTTCAGCTTAAACCTCTAGGGATAGGGCTTGAGCATGCTCAGTTTGCTCCTCTCCTGTAATCTGAGCTCAGAGCTATGAGTGAGCAGAGAGAGAGACTCGGGCAGAAAGGGATGTCACAACAAGCTAATATGGCAGCTGCTATCCTAAACAAACAGAGAGAGCTTCTAGAGCGGTTTTCTCAGATATGTTAAAGCATTCTACAGAATAAATATAGTGTTATAGCTTGTACTATTGTGGCTAATCTGTTGGCAATAAACTGCTTTGGGAGCTTTCCTTCTCCTTTAAGCCAAATGGCAGCACATCTGTTGTTATTGAGGTGCAACCCCCGGCACAGATGACTTGTGTTTGTTGTGGAATGAGTTGCAAACAATCGGTGGCACTACTGAGATGCACAAGCATCGTTTGGATAATGTCTATCTAAAGCAAATGTGCCTGGAAGAATGGGCCAGTATCAGTCCAGAACAGTGAGCAAAGCTGGTACTTATCCCAAAATACCTTTTTTATTGCTTTAGCGTCATTAAACACAAGGCATTCTGAATCCAGCTGCACTTATTTCTAGGAGAATAGTATGACCAGTTCTGTAGTTGGTGCTTGCCAACCAGTGGAAAGGGATTTCTCATAATCCTCTGCATTAACCACCAAGTACAGAAATAATGCCCGTTGTGCCAGAGCCAAATAGGATGAAAATACTCCGGTATCCTGATATCCTTATTGATTTCCATGTCCTACCACTAATAGTGGCAGCAAAGAATGTCCCATGATGCAGGTTTCTACCAATATGTATAAATAATTCATTCATTAGTGTGTCTTTGTCTTAAATGTGTATCATTTGCCTACAGAATTGTGCACCTGTGCCTTCGGAAAGCTGACCAGAAGCTGGTTATATTGAAACAGATACCTGTGGAACAGATGACCAAAGATGAGCGCCTGGCTGCTCAGAATGAATGCCAAGTTTTAAAGTTGCTCAGCCATCCAAACATCATTGAATACTATGAAAACTTCTTGGAGGACAAGGCTCTCATGATTGCCATGGAGTATGCTCCAGGTGAGCTCCTGTCATTCATTATATTTGCATTATTCTGCTGCTTCAATTTGCTCTTTGATCTTCTTTGATTTCATTGTAGTAGTGGCCTGAATTGCCTGCTTGCCATGTCCATGGCTTGGATTTCAAGCTTATAGTGGATGTGCCAAGCCCACTTTTTTTGGGTATTCCACCCAGTTTTGGACTGGGATGCCAGGGGCCCACCAGAAAACCTTAGACCATGGGCCCATGTTCTAAACTATTATTCCTCCTCTACTCACTTAACCTCTTTATTCTCCTAGTCTATTATATGTACTTACGATACTCTATTGTTTCAATATTTCGCCTCTTTTTTCCTAAAAAGAAATGGGGAATGACCATGAAATAGGCCAAATGGTTAGAAGCAAGAGGCCCACTGACACCTGGGCCCACCAAGAGTTTTCCTGGTATCCCTGTGGGCCAGTCCGACACCGATTCCACCAAATCTATAATGAAGGACTTGATTGAATTTCAAAAAGAATGCAAATTAGTGTTAGGAAAGAGGGGGAAAAGAAAGGCACTTGGATCAGGCTGAATATGAATCCTGTTAAAAAAAAAACGTCTTGGACTTGCCTGAATTTGGCTCGGCCAGGCGCTTGAATTAAGATAAATATAAAAGGGCTTGACTTAACCATAATCTGGAATTCTGTGTAGCCATATTAAATTGCACGATATTTCATTAATTTTAATTCCAAATGTGCTTGAAATTTGCTGACACTCACTGTAGGTAGTAGCTAGAGAGGCATTTCAAGACTACCTGAACTCTACCTCTGTTTTCTAGTATAGGAGTTGCTTTAAAGCATTACTACAGTTACTTGTAAGGCAAGTGTTATTGGAAATGTCATTGGAATTGGTCTGCGTGCCATTGCCCTAAACCAGTGATCCCTAACCAGTGGCTCGTGGGTAACATGTTGCTCACCAACCCCTTGGATGTTGGCCTGAAAGCAGGTGCTTAATTTGGAATTCCAGGTTTGGAGGCAAGTTTTGGTTGTATAAAAACCAGGTGTACTGCCAGAGTGTCCTGTAGGCTTCCAGTCAACATAGGGGCTATCAAATAGCCAATCACAGCCCTTATTTGGCATCCACAGAGTCTTTTTTCATGCTTGTGTTGCTCCCCAACTGTTTTTGCAATTGAATGTGGCTCACGGGTAAAGAAAAGTTGGAGACCCCTGCCCTAAAGGATAATGTCACTGTGAGTTTGAGCCTCTGCTACCTCGCAATAAATAATGATTAAAATATCCCTTTAATGTGTGTTTTTCTGCATTGTTTCCTTTAAGTAGCTTTTCTTCTTTCACCATCAACAATGTTTTATACAGTGTGCAAAGATGCTTCATATAAAAATGGATGTTAGTCTGGATCTGATATGCTACACTGCCATTTTTATTGAGGGATACATTGAACTAAAACCACCCCTTTCTGTATTGTGCTAGATCTTGCATGACTGCATTCTCCTTGCTGTCTATGCTTTCTGTGCCACCAGCTTAAATAAACTGACATTTATAGTGCCCTTTAATGTTGGATCATAAACCTAATCTCATTCTGTCTGGCAGCAGCTTGTAAAGAAATCAGCAATAGATGGCGTAACAAAACCACAGATCAGCAGCTGCAATGCCCTGCTGATTTCTTTAGTGCCCACTGACTCTTAACTGTTCCTAATTTAATCCTTTTACGTGTGTACAATATTGCCTTTTTCTCCAATATATTATCTCTACTTGGTTGTCTGAAGCTGGCCATAGACGTTCAGATTTCACCCTTGTATCGGACGAACTATCTTCCTACCTGCAACTAATCATTCAGATTAAATACAGTAGTAAAAGAACAAATCAGACGATGTTCTGGCCGTTACAGCAATTGTACGAAAGTTATGTCCAACAAATTCTAGTGACAGTCACCCACATCATGAGATAAATTGCAGAGAAATTATCGTTAGCCGACAGAAATCTTTTAACCTGTCCGGTCAAATAATGACTGATCAACATGGTACGAAAAATGTCGGGATGAACTGCCAGAAAATTGTACGAAACTTCAATTCGTATGACTATATATTTTCGTCTATGGGCAGCTTTACCCTCTTATCATATCATATATTTGTGAATGAATAGGTGACATTTTGCTTATTTCATTCTTAATTTGCAACTGTTATATGATTTTTGTAACCCTCTCTTTTTTCCTTCTATCCCTCTGACAGTTTCTGGCTCTTGTCGTCAAGGGTTGTTTTGCACATTTTTACTTGTGATCTGATAACAGGGCCGAAACCAACTTCCAATCCAAATGCCGGGCAGAAACTAGTGTGACTCATATTGTTGACATAGGGAAGGTCATTGTTGTTTTAGATAGGCACTACAATAATTATTGGAATGTGGCCTTTGCTTGTGCTGCATAAGCACCACCATGGGCATTAATCTCATCTGTAAACACATTTTTGTAGTGTGAAAACACTTTAGCATTCAATGGGCATCGGGTTTTATCTTCAGATCACCTTGACTGACATCAAAGTCTGCTGTCTGTGGTTTTCTGTACACTAGCTGATCGGTCTTCGGTTTTTATTTGCTAAGGCAGGGGTCCCCAACCTTTTTTACTCGTGAGCCACATTTAAATGTAAAAAAGAGTTGGAGAGCAACACAAGCATTAAAAAGTCCATGGGGATATCAAATAAGGGCTATGATTGGCTGTTTGGTAGCCCCTATATGGACTGGCAGCCTACAGGAGGCTCTGTTTGGCAGTTCACCTTGTTTTTATACAACAAAAACTTGCCTCCAAGCCTGGAATTAAAAAAATAATCACCTGCTTTGAGGCCACTGGGAGCAACATCCAAGGAGTTAGTGAGCAATATGTTGCTCGCGAGCTACTGGTTGGGGATCACTGTGCTAAGGGTAGTGGGGAGGCAACTTCGAGCGATTTAGCGTTATGTTAGACACAACGCTAGCGATTTCAATTACCAGCAATGGAGAGGCATTTTCAGGAGATTTGTCGCCTGCAGCCGCATCGAAACAATTTTGGAGCGACAAATCTTCCTGTGTGCCACTACCCTAAATCTGTCCACACATGGAAGGAGTTTTATGTTATCTGACGAATAGTTGTATAATTGGGGGCGCATAAGTCCTTTCTCTACCTGCATATTTCAGCTGTGGATGTGGATGAGTTTCTGGAACCACCCCTGCGGTTTCCCTTGAATAGTAAACATCTGTCTTACTCATATCACAAATGAGAGCACATTTATAAACGCAAATCCAGTGTGTTTTTTACCCACAAAGCAGAGTTGCAATTGTGCAACCTGTCATCCATTAAAAAAACATGTCACGTTTTGAAATAAAAAGTACAACAAAGGAGACCCCAAACTGCCGAAATTTTATAACAGGCATAAATAGGAAAACGTTTAAAACGACAAATGGTCTTCTCAGTTCCCAGACTGTTAAAGAGTATTGTTAAAAGAAGAGGCGATGTTCACAGAGGGTAACCTGCCCCTGTCCCAACGTTTTAAAAATGTGTTGCTGGCAGCAAAATGAATTCAAATTTATCTTATTTATTTCAGACAATAACATTTCTCAGTTTCAACATTTGAAATGTTGTCTTTGATCCATTTACAATTAAATATATGGTTTACCCGAGTTGCATATTCCTTTTTTTTTTTTTTTTTTTTTTGACAGTGTCCCAAACGTATTTAAAAAAGGGTTTGTAAACTGGGATTCGGTTTATATTCTGTCAATCAACTATTAAGAAAATGTTTTATTCTCATGTTATATTCTTATGCATTTTCACCAATTTCCTTGATGAATTTATCATACTATGCGCACTGGTAGATTTGAGCGCACTGGTATAAGGTCAGTCAAAAATGAGCGCTGTAGGACAAGCTACTGAGCAATAACATGAGCACCAGAAGATTTCTGAAACGAACATATTAAAGAGATGTTTTATTTGGCTTGCAGGTGGAACATTGGCTGAATACATCCAGAAGCGATGTAATTCGCTGTTAGATGAGGATACCATACTACATTTCTTTGTGCAGATCCTTTTGGCTCTTCATCATGTCCATACCAAGCTTATCTTACACAGAGATCTGAAGACCCAGAACATCCTGCTGGACAAACACCAGATGATTGTCAAGATTGGGGACTTTGGGATTTCAAAGATCTTGAGTAGCAAGAGTAAAGCTTATACTGTGAGTATGAGATATTGAAAGTATACACAATGTAATTGGAATTTGCTTTTATTTTGCCCTGTTCATTCATTCTGCATGGTGTGTCATAGTGCTCCCTGCTCACCTCTCTATAAACATGTGCAATACCAATAGTGCAGTGCATGCAGCAGACGGACATTTACAGTGAAAAGCAGGAAATGTGCATTGTAAATAAGCCCTTTTTATATGTCAAATTAGTTCTTTTGTTTATTAGTTAATCAAGGTGCTCTGCCCCTTTATTGTCATCTGCAAATTTATAATAATAGCCTTTAACCACTCATTGTAACTGTCTTGCTTAAAGTGACATGTTCCTATAAATCATATCAATGTGTCTGTATCGGTGCAAGTGTTGTGCATTTTTATTGGAACATTTGGCTGTCTAGCCCCCTCCACAGGGTCAACTTTTACCAGCATAAGTCTAGAGCAGGGGTCCCCAACCTTTTTTACCCGAGAGCCACATTCAAATGTAAAAAGAGTTGGGGAGCAACAAAAGTATAAAAAGTCCCTTGGGGTGCCAAATAAGTGCTGGGATTGGCTATTTGGTAGCCCCTACATAGACTGGAAGCCTACAACAGGCTCTACTTGGCACTATACTTCGTTTTTATGCAATTAAAACTTGCTTCCAAGCCAGGAATTCAAAAATAAGCACTTGCTTTGAAGACACTGAGAGCAACATTCAAGGGGTTGGAGAGCAACATGTTGCTCACGAGCTACTGGTTGGGGATTACTGGTCTAGAGCCTCTTGTAGCCTCAAATATAGTTTACATTTGTATTCTAGACTTCTGAAAGATTTGTCTAGAGCTGTGTGCTTTTGGTTCTCTCTTCTTTTTGCTTGATGTAGATCCTAAAATTTCTTCACAATGTACATGGCCTTCTTTATTTTTTGCTAGCTGGTCATCATATTCTTTATATTATATCTTGACCCACAATAGTTAATTCTTTGAGACCGATTGGCCGATTTAGTTGCTAGCAGCTGTTCTTTTTATTTGACCATGCCACGTTCTAACCCTTTAAAATATTTCTATATCTGTTTTTATTCCCATTAAATTGCAATGGGTAATGGTCCATTAATCGATAGCTTCTGTTTTATTTATTATCTCAATCGCTAGGGTAATTCTCTTCAATTCATACCCTGCAGTAATTCTAACAGTGAGTTTCACATGAGATCTCTGACCACTGTGATGTCCGTACCCTTTTATAAAGATAGGTAGATTCTCAGCCATAAGGCAAGACAAAACTGCTGCTCAGTGATGGAAACGTGACCATTTAATTATACTGCCCTTTGCAAGTACATATGCAACTATATTTTTATTTAGAATGTAAATTGCTTTATTTCCCTAGAATTACATATCCATTATATGATGTTATCATGCACTGATACAAATGATAGTGTCCCTTTACTGCATTCCCTTCATGCAAATCAAGGTTGGAAGGAAACATCATAGGGAGAGTTGCTTTCAGATTCAGTCCAAATCTATTTCCATGTAATTAAAGGCAACTTCTTTCTATTCTTGCAGCATTGACTGCATTTCTTACAATTTCCTTGTTTTTTTAATGTGACTTTTATAAATTCACACAGAGGCACCTAGAAGCTTATATTATCATCTTATTCTTGCTTTGCACTTTCACCTTTAGGTGTTCAGAATTCAGAACCTAGAAGGCAACATGTTTTTAAAAATTGTTATTTGCATATAGAAACAAATTGTAATTCTAAGCAACTCTCCAATATACAATAATAACAAAATTGTAATGGTTTTCAAATTATTTGTACATAAAACTGCAATTGAAAACAGCACCTTCCTAATCCTTACTACAGTGCTGGTTCTGATTTTGGTCAAGCAAATTTAGTAGAAACTTGGAGCAGAACTAAGTTTTGCTACATTATTTCACGAGTCTGAATCACACACTAGAAAGTGTAAAAGGAGAAGGAAAGGTTAAAACTAAGTAAGTCTTATCAGAAAGGTCCACCTAAATATACCAGTAAACCCCCAAAGTAATGTTGCTCTGAGTCCCCTGTTAAAAGAAACAGCACATTTCTTTCCTTCTATTGTGTACTCATGGGTTTCTGTATCAGACTTCCTGCCTTCAGCTTAAACCTCATTGCCCTGGGCAAGAGCATGCTCAGTTTGCTCCTCTTCCCGCCCCCCTCCCTTCTTTGCTGTAATCTGAGCCCAGAGCAGGGAGAGACTCAGGCAGGAAGTGATGTCACACCACATTAATACTGCAGCTCCTATCCTAAACAAAAAGAGAGTTTCTAGAGCTTTTACTCAGGTATGGTAAAACATTCTACAGAATAAATATAGCATTGTAGCTTGCACTATTGCAGCTAATCTATTGGCAATAAAATGCCTCCGTAGCTTTCCTTCTCCTTTAAATACTGTCATGGGAATTTTTTTTTTTCAAAACGCATCAGTTAATAGTGCTGCTCTAGCAGAATTCTGTTGCAAGGAATGGATAGCACACCCGATTTGAAAAAGCCAAAATTTAATTTATTACAAAAAAGAAAAAAATCTAACAGAAAAAAATACACAAAACAAAATCATAATGGGCTCATTATGATTTTGTTTTGTGTATTTTTTTCTGTTAGATTTTTTTCTTTTTTGTAATAAATTAAATTTTGGCTTTTTCAAATCGGGTGTGCTATCCATTCCTTGCAGCAGTTACATATTATATGGAGACCCTTATGGGGAGTCACCTATGGATTAGCACCCTGTAATTTAATTTAAAAGGGTGTGCGCCTTCTTTCTTTATTTCTAGCAGAATTCTGCACTGAAATCTGTTTCTCAAAAGAGCAAACAGATTTTTTTACATTTAATTTTGAAATCTGACATGAGGCTAGACATATTGTCAATTTCCCAGCTGCCCCCAGTCATGTGACTTGTGCTCTGATAAACTTCACTCTTTATTGCTGTACTGCAAGTTGAAGTGATATCAACCCTCCCTTTCCCCCCAGCAGCCTAACAACAGAACCATGGGAAGGTAACCAGATAGCCGCTCCCCATGGAGGCGTCGATTCTTCTTGCCTAACGACCGATTTTAGGGAAGCCCGACCAATCCTTCGAAATTATCGTGCGGTTAGTGGGATTCAAACGATCGTACATCTTACGATTTTTCGGCCGACATCTGTCAGGAAATTGACCGGCCAGGTCAAAAAATCTTTGTCGGTCCCAGTGCAATCTATCTAGGTTTGCAGGGCCAAGCAGGCAGCTCCCCTTTGTTTTCCTGGCAAATTGGTCTTTTTAGTTGATGGTAAATTCGTACGATCGTTCTGAGAAGATCGTGGTCTCACGATCAGGATCTGATCTTTTAAAAATCTCAACATCTATGGCCAGCTTAACACAAGATAACAGCTGCCTGGTAGATCTAAGAACAACACTCAATAGTAAAATCCAGGTCCCACTGAGACACATTCAATTACATTGAGTAGGAGAAACAACAGCCTGCCAGAAAGCAGTTCCATCCTAAAGTGCTGGCTCTTTCTGAAATCACATGACCAGGCAAAATGAGCCGAGATGCACCTACACACCAATATTACAACTAAATACACTTGCTGCTTCAGGAATGACATTTTATATTGTACAGTGAATTATTTGCAGTGTAAACAGTGTCATTTAGAAATAAAAACAACATCATAAAAATCATGACAGAATCCCTTTAACTTTAAATAACAATTCCATTTCATGTTATTAGTATCACAGTGCTTGGTCATATTTCCTGTAATGCAACATATTCTAATAACAGGTTTAAAAATAATATCGGACTGAAGTAATGTTATATTTGTGGAGTCCTTATTAAACTGCACTGCTTTATTTCCTGCAGGTTGTGGGGACCCCATGCTACATCTCCCCAGAGCTTTGCGAAGGAAAACCTTATAACCAGAAAAGTGACATCTGGGCATTGGGATGTGTTCTCTATGAACTTACAAGTCTTAAGAGGGCATTTGAAGCTGGTGTAAGTAGTACCTACAATTGTTTGTAAATTCCAAGACATCAGCAAAATAATGCATTTTGTACGACCAGCACCACCTGGAATAAAAAAAAAATATATTGTGAGAGTGGTTAGAATAATATTCTGATCAATTTTCATTTTTTTGAAAGGATTACATTTTCTTGAAGTGTAGTAAACAATTTCTGGTCTCCCCAAATGATAGCGGACCTAGCAATTAGCTGGGGCTGCATTATGCAGATTTTTGGTTCCCAAACAGCCACACTGGGGGTCACCAATGGAATTACATGGCTCTGGTGTGGGTTAAAGGGGTGGTTCAAGTTAAAGTTTAGTATGTTCTAGAATTAGGGATGCACCGATTCCTATTCGGCCGAATCCCCGAATCCTTGATGAAAGATTCATCCGCATACCGAACCGAATCCTAATTTGCATATGCAAATAAGGGGCAGGGAAGGAAAAAGTGGAAAAAAATCTTCTTTTGTGATGAAAAGTCACATGATTTCCCTTCGTGCCCTTAATTTACATATGCAAATTAGGATTCGGATTCTATTCAAATCCGAAACTTGCTGAAAAAGGCCAAATCCTGGCCGAATCCCGAACTGAATCCTGGATTCAATGCATCCCTATCTAGAATGGCCAATTCTAAGCATCTTTTCAATTGGTATTCGTTTTTTCTTTTTCATAGTATTTGAACTATTTGCCTTCTTCCGCTGACTCTTTCTAGCTTTCAAATGGGGGTCACTGACCCCATCTAAAAAACAAATGTTCTTTAAAGCTACACATTTATTGTTATTGCTACTTTTTATGACTCATCTTTTTATTCAGGCCTCTCCTGTTCCTATTCCAGTCTCGTATTCAAATCACTGCATGGTTGCTAGGGGAATTTGGACCCTAGCAACCAGATGGCTGAAATTGCAAACTGGAGAGCTGATGAATAAAAAGCTAAATAAGTCAAAAACCACAAATAATAAAAAATGAAAACCAATTGCAAATTGTCTCAGAATATCCCTCTCTACATCCTACTAACAGTTCATTTAAAGGTGAACAACCCCTTTAAGGCAGACTCAAAACAAGAAGCCGCTGTTCATAAGTATCTTTCTCACTGTGCCAAACAAGGCAGACTGTAGCCTTTGTGTAACTATTTGGCTTACTATACGTCCGTTACAAATGCATCTCCCTGCTATGTGCCTCAGCAAGGCAGTGATGATACATGCACTTAATTCTGATAATAACTATCCCTTTATGTTATTTGCTGTATTTATTATGCTTTTCCTTTACCACGATTGATTTTAATCTGGCCCATAACCTGTTATTATAAATAGATTGTTGTAGCTGCATCATTTACTGTAAGGGTCAGAGCACACAGGCAGATTCGGGGAGATTAGACTTTTCTTCGGGTGACAATCTCCCCAAACTGCCTTGCCCTACCTTTCCGCCGGCTAGAATGAAAAATCGCCAGCCGGATGGTGCTTCGTTTTCCGAATTTGCGCAAAGTTACCTCACTAGGAAACTTCGGACGACTTCAGAAAATGAAGCCCCGCTAGTTCCACCCCGCTGGTGACTAATCTCCCCGAATATGGGGAAGGTCCCCATAAGCTTTCCTAGTTTTTTATGATCGAAGGATCGTTCGATCGATGGATTAAAATCCTTTGAATCGTTCGATTCGAAGGATTTAATCATTCGATCAAACGATTTCTACTTCGATCGTACTAAATTGGGTAAATCCTTAAATTTAAATTAACCCTCGATATTCGACCCTAAGTAAATGTGCCCCACGGTGTGGGAGTGGGTAGAATCAGAATTAAGTGAGCGAGAGATGTAGTATTGTATGTGGTATTGCATATGTGATTATGCATATAGCATATAGCTAGTGTTTTCTGTGCTGCTTCTGAGAAGCATTTTGTCAGTCTATCAAAGAAGCTGTCTCTGTAGGGCTGATTATTAATCATTTCTGATGCAGAATGCACTGGTGTCTATGTAGCCATGTAACGTGATTCTGAATTTAATTTATAGTCATCCTGACTTTATAGGAAAATATACCCCAGTTGCTCTGACTGCACATTTGGAAAAGGCTTGTGTGGAACATCTAAACCAGGGGTCAGCCGCAAGACTGAGCCGCAGCAAGCAGGATGAAGAGCCGCATGAGGCTCCGGAGCCGTTGGTTGCCTACCCCTGATCTAAACTGTGGTTGCAACTCATATTCATATATTTAAATATGTACAGACATTTTCAGTGCTCCCAGATGGATGCGTCGCATATTGTATTGGCAGTTTAAAGAGGGGATTAAGCTTATTTATAATGCAAGATAGTGTGCACGTATACTTACTGTGTTTAATTGTGTGTTTTCAGAACTTGCCTGCCCTGGTTTTGAAGATCATGAGTGGAACATTTGCCCCCATCTCTGACCGGTATAGCCCTGAGCTCCGACATCTTATCCTTAGTATGTTGAACCTTGACCCCTCCAAGAGACCTCAGTTGAATGAAATCATGGCTCACCCCATCTGTATCCCTGCACTTCTCAACCTATACAGCGACATTGGTAGTGTAAAAATGCGGTGAGTCTTTTCAGGTTAAACAGAACCATGTTATTGAATACTGCATGGTACGGCCCTGTATTGCATTTATTTTAATTACTATAATATACAGTTTTGTGCAAGGTCCATTGCAGAGTATAAGCATTATTCATATCTGGATTATCAATTCCTGAACTAATTTAGCCACCTTTAGGGCTATTAGTATTATACGGTACAAGTATGGGATCTGTTATCCAGAATGCTTGGGAGTCGGGGTTTTCCAGATAACGAGTCTGTCAGTTATTTGTATTACCATACTAAACAATCATTTAAACATGAATTAACCAATAAAGGATTGTATGGCCTCCAATAAGGATTAATTATATTTTAGATTAGATCGAATACAAGCTATTGTTTTATTATTACACTGAAAAAAGGAATCATTTTTAAAAATCTCAATTAGTAGATTAAAATGGAGTCTACAGCCTTCCCATAATTTGGCGCTTTATGGATAATGGGTCCACATAACAGGAATCCATTTTAAGGCATCCATTTTCTGCAGACTTGCGTTTATACCTAGGAGTGGTTTCCTTTATTATAGTTGCACAGTATAGCACCAATTTGTCGTCCAAGATCCTCCAGCATGCCTCAGTGTATCACCCCAGGGAGCAGGGGACTTGATATTTACTTACATACTAGGTGCCCTGTACTGAGTGCTTCTGATTGATTGATATTATAATATAATACAGTTATAGGATCTGTTATGTGGACCCATTATCCATAAAGCGCCAAATTATGGGAAGGCTGTAGACTCCATTTTAATCTACTAATTGAGATTTTTAAAAATGATTCCTTTTTTCATTGTAATAATAAAACAATAGCTTGTATTTGATCTAATCTAAAATATAATTAATCCATATTGGAGGCCATACAATTGGTTAATTCATGTTTAAATGATTGATTGTTTAGTATGGTAATACAAATAACTGACAGACTCGTTATCTGGAAAACCCCGAGTCCCAAGCATTCTGGATAACAGATCCCATACTTGTACCGTATAATACTAATAGAATAGCAAGAGATGCTTGCACCAAATGGCCACCTGCACAGTTCTTTGTATAGAATAAGGCAGATATTTTTTCTTACTGACCTGCAGAGTGGAAAAACCTCTTGCTTCAGTACCAGCAGCGAGTCGTGTGCGGCCTGCATCAAGGATCCCTAGTGCAAGATCCAGAGGTGAGAATGGCTGATGTTGAACTCTGCTAATAGGCATATAAATGGATTTGAAATTTCTCATGGGCAATTTATATGGCAATATAGAAGCACAGCTGTTCCTCCTAAAAAAATATGCAATGGCTTTCTGGTGTGCTGTTTAAAACAGCTTGAGCATGCACCTCTCATACCCTCATAGGCATGCCTATGATTAAGGGGCCCATTCACCAAGCTCGAATGAAGGAATAGAGGAAAATAGAGGATTTTCGAATGTTTTTTTGGCTACTTCGACTTCGACCTACGACTTCAAATCGAACGATTCGAACTACAAATCGTTCGACTATTCGATAATCGAAGTACTGTCTCTTTAAAAATTTCTTCGACCCCCTAGTTCACCACCTAAAACCTACCGAGGCCAATGTTAGCGGAAGGTCCCCATAGGCTTGCTAACATTTTTCTGATCGAAGGATAATCCTTCGATCGATGGAATAAAATCCTTCGAATTGTTTGATTCGAAGGATTTAATCGTTCGATTGAATGATTATTCCTTTGATCGTTCCATCGAACGAATTGCGCAAAATTTTAATTCGGCAGTCGAATATCGAGGGTTAATTAACCCTAAGTGTGCTCCTCTGCAAGGAGTTTGTAAGTATCACACTGAACGCATCAGGATTTTAACGTGTAAAATAAAACTGAAAAAAAGCTTAGTTACTGCACAGGGCATTCAACAGCTGGCACTTGTTTATAATTGACATCATAATAGGCCAACTGTGATATGAGTGTGTTGAAAAAGATGTACATATTTAGTCATATCCAAGAGACAAAAGTATTACTTGGTGCTAAATTACAAGCATCTTTAACAGGGGCAACACAGTGGTGCAATGACTAGAATTCTGGGATTATAATTTCAGTTATAGCCAGGGAAGCTCTGCAAGGAGTTTGTAAATCTCTCTCTCTCTCTCTCTCTCTCTCTCTCTCTCTCTCTCTCTCTCTCTCTCTCTCTCTCTCTCTCTCTCTCTCTCTCTCAGGATTTTAATCTCTCTCTCTCTCTCTCAGGATTTTAACATGTAAAATAAAGCAGAATTAAATTAACCTCAAATACTTTTTTCAGTTGGTTTCAGATAGTTCCTCAGAGATAAAGACTTTTTCCAATTACTTTACATTTTCTATTTGTAACAGTTTTTCTAGCATTGAAGTGTAAAGTTTTATTTTTCACCTTCTAAAGCAGCTCTGGGAGGGGGGGTCGCCGACCCTGTAAACTGTTCTAAATTGAGTCCCTGAGTTTCATTAAAGGCAGCTGTTAGACTTGATACAATAGTTGCTAATACTCCACAGATACTGCTGAGAAATGTATCCACAAAATGTATCAAATTGTAACAGTTCAGATACTCCTGGATTACTAAACTGCCAGATCTTGATGTGCGGGTCAGGATTTCCCTGACCCTAATCCGCCCTCCCTTAGCCCGCACCCGCATCTGCGATTCCGGGTTGCTTTTATAGACCCGCCCACCGATGACATCACAAAATGGGCGGGGCGAGCAGGCGCATCGTATGTAAAAGACGAACCTGGAAGTCGGCATTTGACGGTGGCAGGCGGGGAGGACAGGAGAAGAGCTCAACCCGCTCCACCCGCGAAGAAGTGTGCGAGGTCGGCCTGAAACACCAGAGACAGCAACATTACACTTTAAACTTGGATGTCGCGTTTAAGCGACTTTCTGTGTATTAATGAGATTTAAACTTAATCTTGAATATAAATATTAGAATCTATAAAAGAAGAGCCAAGCTTTGAGCACCCAAATTTCCCTTTTGAATGATGAAGAGCTATTTAATAAAATCTGCTTTATTTTTAACACACAGCCGCCAGAATTCCAGCAGAAACTCTTAAAAGTAGGGATGCACCGAATCCAGGATTCGGTTCGGGATTCGGCCAGGATTCGGCCTTTTTCAGAAGGATTCGGATTCGGCCGAATCCTTCTGTCTGGCCGAACCGAATCCTAATTTGCATATGCAAATTAGGGGCGGGGAGGGAAATTGCGTGACGTTTTGTCACAAAACAAGGAAGTAAAAAATGTTTTCCCCTTCCCACCCCTAATTTACATATGCAAATTAGGGTTCGGATTCGGTTCGGTATTCGGCCGAATCTTTTGTGAAGGATTCGGGGGTTCGGCCGAATCCAAAATAGTGGATTCGGTGCATCCCTACTTAAAAGCTCTAGCTGAAAGTAATTTTAAAAATTATTAGCACATGTTGTTAACAATAGTATAATTTCCATTGTGCATGAATATTTGTTCTAACAGTTTGTTGCCAGAGGGCCTCCTACACAAGTAAGCAACCAAGTGTGTCAATGCTTTCACATATTTATATTCTTCTTTTGTCCTTACATGCTCTATGACTTTTCCCATTGAATCCTCTGTAATATTTACTAAAATCAGAATAAACAGGCAGATATAAACTGCCGACAGATTAAGTCGGCACCTTATTGGGCTTTCCCACGGGCTTCTCTGATTGATATCTGATGTTGATTGGGCAGGTTTAAAAATCCCATTGGATCGAGGACTACATTGGCTTGTTGATGTCGTTCTCAATCCAACCACCTATATTCTCCTCCTTGTGATCCAATCGTTGGGCCCTAGGGCCCACGATCAGAAAAGCCTGATGTCACCTACAAGGTGGGCATATTGGGGACAGATCCGCAACCTTGCCAAACAAGCAGATATCTGTATGTATGGCCAGCTTAAAGGAAAACTATACCCCCCAAACAATGTAGGTCTCTATTAAAAGATACTGAGTAAAACAGCTCATGTGTAAAACCCTGCTTCATGTAAATGAACCATTATCATAATAATATAGTTTTTTAGTAGTATGGGCCATTGGGTAATCATAAATAGAAAATTGCCATTTTAAAAAATAAGGGCCGCCCCCTGAGATCGTAAGATTCACTGTGCACACATACAAACCACATGTAAGGTCACATGAGCCAATTAACAGACAGAGTTCTGCCTTTTGCTTCCTCACTTCTTCCTGTTACAGTTAATGTTGTAGTATTTCTGGTCAGGTGATCTCTGAGGCAGCACAGATAGAGTCACGAAATGGTGGTTCAAGGCAAGAGATGTAAAAGGGCAATATTTATGTAAATATATATTCCAGTTTGGTAAGATTCTTTAATATGTCATTCAATTTGATATAAACTATCTGTTGCTTAAGTATTCATTTTGGGGGTATAGTTTTCCTTTAAGGCTCTCATTGTGCAATGCTGGAAGGGATTGACATGAGGGATATATAAACTCTTTACAGAACTGTGGAATATGTCAGTGATATATAAATAAAGCATAAAAATAAGAACAGGCTTCTGAACAGTACATTGATGTTATTGCTGAGAATGTTGTTAAGTGGATCAGTGGTTACAGCAAATATTAATATACTGAATTATTATAGGTGGCCGAATTGGACATTCTCCAGCAAAGCCAAGTATCCCACCTCCTCTCTCTTCTGTATACACTTGGGGAAGTGGGATTTCAACCCCTTTACGCCTCCCCATGTTGAACACTGAAGTTGTACAGGTCTCAGCGGGGAGAACTCAGAAGGCCGGAGTCACCAAATCTGGACGACTAATCATGTGGGAGGTAAGTAGGTGCAAACACAAACCCAGGCCCATTCCTATGTTAGAGTCAGAAGTTTCTTGCATTAATGTAGATGAAGTACTTCTTTAGATTGAGCAACTTCAACAATAACCCTGGCCTTATGGGAAAGAATAAAAGTATAGATGGTTTAGGGATACTCGTGGCTCCTCTGTACTTGCATTGTGCAAAAGGTTGTGCCCACATTGATATTTATATCACAAGTTACAGCACACTCTGGAGCAAGGCAGCAGTACACTTTACCTGTATCACAACCAGGCAATAAGTACAGGGATCCCCTTGTGTGACACAAAGGAATGCTCGTGTTGCCGTCCAAAAACATCTTGTGCATCTTTTGCAAAGCAAACACAACTTTTGCACCAGGATTGACACATAACTCACACATTTTGGAATGTCATTTTAAAGGAGAAGGAAAGCTAGCAAAGCAGTTTATTGCCAATAGATTAGCCACAATAGTGCAAGCTATAACACTATTTATTCGGTGGAATGCTTTACCATACCGGAGTAAACAGCTCTAGAAGCTCTCTCTGTTTGTTTGGGATAGCAGCTGCCATATTTTCTTGGTGTGACATCACTTCCTGCCTGAGTTTCCCTGCTCACTCATAGCTCTGGGCTCAGATAACAGCAGGGAGGGGGGAGGAGCAAACTGAGCATGCTCAAGCCCTAGCCCTGGAGGTTTAAGATGAAAACAGGAAGTCTGATACAGAAGCCCATGAGTACACAATAGAAGGAAAGAAATGTGCTGTTTCTTTTGACAGAGGACTCAGATCAGCATTATTTTGAGGATTTACTGGTGTATTTATATAGACCTTTCTGATAAAACTTACTTAATTTTAGCCTTTCCTTCTCCTTTAAATGGAAGAAAAAGTGGTATAAATGGAAGGAAATAAATGGAAGAAAAAATACATTGCGTTTAAACTAATTGTTCAGTGTAAAGATAAAAACTGGGTAAATATATTGTATGTACAAAATAAAAAATGTATCTAATATAGTTTGTTATCCAGAAATGTAATGTATAAAGGCTGGAGTGAGTGGATGTGTAAAATAATAGCCAGAACACTACTTAGTTTCCACCGATTGGTTACCAGGCAGTAACCAATTAGTGACCTGAGGGGGGCACTTGGGACATAACTGTTGCTTTTGAATCTGAGCTGAATGCTGAGGATCAATTACAAACTCACTGAACAGTTATGTCCCATGTGGCCCCCCTTATAGTCACTGACTAACTCAGAGTTAAAGAACTGAAAAGCAGTTCTGGCTATTATGTTACACATCCAGTCACTCCAGCCTTTATACATTACATTTTTGTAACTATATTAGATACAGACATCTATTTACCCAGTTTTTATTTTTACCCTGAACTGTTCCTTTAAGGTTCAGTTTATCACGTAGGCGACACAGTTGGCTTCACCGACCAGCATGATCCTTGCAGGGATTTTAACTCTGCAAAGTGCAGCTGAGTTCTCTCAAATAGGCCCACATGCGGGCAACAAAACCTTTACTAGCAATTCAACTGCTGCTGTTCATGGACGTGGCAGTGAAACAAACTGACACTTGATATCCTTTGATGTCACCTAGGAAGAGCAATAGCACCCCAAATCATTAGTAGTTCATTGCACAGCACTGTATTTAGTGTTACTCACTGCTAATAATACAGACTGGGATTACAGCATATCCCCAGCAAGTATTGCTGGAAAAGCATTTCTCAGTGAGTGTCACTGCAGCCTGACAGTAGTCACTAAGGGGTAATTTACTAAAAACTGATTTTTTATGGTCTGAGTTTTAAAAGGGAAACCCCACTTTTTGTGGAAAAAAAAAACTAGAATTTTTCAAGATTTATTATTTCCCCAGGCTGCTAAAAGTCAGAGTAAAAAGTACAGGTATGGGAGCTTTTATCCAGAATGCTCAGGACCTGAGCATTCTGGATAGATCTTCCTAGGTCTACTAGAAAATCATATAAACATTAAATAAACCCAAGAAGCTGGGTTTGCTTCCAATAAAGATTCATTATATCTTAGTTTGGATCAAGTACATGGTATGGTTTTATTATTAGGGATGCACCGAATCCAGGATTCGGTTCGGGATTCGGCCAGGATTCAGCCTTTTTCAGCAGGATTCGGATTCGGCCGAATCCTTCTACCCAGCCGAACCGAATCCTAATTTGCATATGCAAATTAGGGGCGGGAGGGAAATCATGTGACTTTGTCAGAAAACAAGGAAGTAAAGAATGTTTTCCGCTTCCAACCCCTAATTTGCATATGCAAATTAGGATTCGGTTCGGTATTCGGCCGAATCTTTCACAAAGGATTCGGGGGTTCGGCCGAATCCAAAATAGTGGATTCGGTGCATCCCTATTTATTATTAAAGGGAAATAGAAAATAATATAAAAAATGTGGATTATTCGGATAAAATGGAGTCTATGGGAGATGGCCTTTCCATAATTCAGAGCTGGCAGATGTCCCTTTTACAATTGGAAGATATCATGATCTGCACTGGATTTCATACAATAATCCAAATAATTCACGTTTTTTGGGGCGATAATACAAAAAAATCTTCATCTTCGTGCGTCACATCTGAAAAAAAAAAACGTCCGGATGTATTCACGATTCTATCAAGCCTTTCCCTGCACCCGAGTTTTTCGAGTTCATTTATTAATAAATAAGGTAAAATTGTGGATGAGCGTTTAGTCGAAGTTGTTTTACTAAAATAATGAGACATTTTGAGATTTTAGTAAAAATGTCTGCTTTCAGGGTTTATTTAGTGAAGGAGGTGCACGGATTTGCTCCAGTTAGGAACTTGTGTGCAGGAGCATAAAATGTATGTACACGAATGAAGAATTTATAAGAAGCTTTTGTAATTCCATTTATCTGCTCCTGTTTAATTGGTTTGAGTGTACTGGTCGTCGTGTGCATCCAGATTTCTTCTAAATATTTTTTTTCTGTTTGCAACCACGTGCAATTGAAGGCTTCCTCATAGGTGAGAAAAATAACTTCATTCTGTGCCTGTATCTTGATTTTTGTGTGTGTCGCACTGATTAATGCATCGTTTTAATGTATGTGAAAGCACAATACTTTTCATTTCAAAGGTAATTCATTTACAATCCTTAACAAATTGAAAGTTGTGCAAAAATCAATCTGTAATTACCCGAGTGTTATATAATGGGATTATTATCTCTGTTCATTTCAAGCAATTAGAATATATAAGTGAACGTTACAAAACTATTCTATACATGATGGGTAATTTGCACTTGTTGTTTTCCCTCACTTTATGAACTTAAGGTTCATCTGTTGCAAAATATTTTTTAATTAGTCACAAGCCTTAATACATACTGTTATTTTCAGGCAACTCCTGTTGGAACTGGAGCTTCTTCCCTTCCTGGATCCATCGACCATGCTCAGCCTCAGTTCATCTCTCGTTTCTTAGAGGGCCAATCTGGCGTTACGATCAAGCACGTTTCTTGTGGAGACCTATTTACTGCATGCCTAACAGGTACATACCAACTTGCTCTATTACTGTGCATTTAATCTTAAAGGAGAATTCAACCTTTTTCCAAAAAAAACCCTACCCCCCACCCCACGTAGACCCCCTCCCTTCTCCTCCCCAGCCTAGCTGCCCCCGGGAAATGCCCCTAACTTTATACTTACCCCTCGGTGCAGATTCAGGGATCGCAGTTCACGGCAGCCATCTTCTGGGTCTTCGGAAATATGAAAATGAGATTCGCAGTTGGTGCAATTTCCCGGTTTGCGACTACTGCGCATGCGTCGAAATGGACGGAAATTGCAGAATCGCCAGAATAAGACATGAAGACCCAGAAGATGGCTGCTGTGAACTGTGATCCCTGAATCTGCACCGAGGGGTTAGTATAAAGTTAGGTGCATTTCCCCGGTGGGGGGCAGCTAGGCTGGGGGGGGAGGAGGGAGGGGGTCTGTGAGGGGTGGGAGGTAGGGTTTCTTTTGGTAAAGGGTTGAATTCTCCTCTAAAGGAGAAGAGAAGGTGCAATCCATGGCGGGTTTCAAATGTTAGGGCTCCCCCCAAGGATTGTAATCACTTACCTCCTACCTGATCGGCGTTGAGTTAAAAGTAGGGATACACCGAATCCACTATTTTGGATTCGGCCAAACCCCCGAATACTTCGCAAAAGATTCGGCCAAATACCGAACCAAATCCTAATTTGCATATGCAAATTAGGGGTGGGAAGGGGAAAACAATTTTTACTTCCTTGTTTTGTGACAAAAGTCACGCGATTTCCCTCCCTGCCCCGAATTTTCATATGCAGAGTAGGATTCGGATTAGGTTCGGCCAGGCAGAAGGATTCTGCTGAAAAAGGCCAAATCCTGGCCGAATCCCGAACCGAATCCTGGATTCGATGCATCCATAGTTAAAAGCCAGCTTTTCTGCTCTGCTGCACATCGGTCACTGGGTTTTGAAGGAAGGAAAAGGATTTTTTAGAATAACACATGTGAGCCTTAATGGTAGGGGTGCACCGAATCCAGGATTCGGTTCGGGATTCGGCCTTTTTCAGAAGGATTCGACCAAATCCTTCTGCCTGGCCGAACCGAATCCTAACATATGCAAATTAGGTGTGGGGAGTGAAATCGCGTGACTTTTTGTCACAAAACAAGGAAGTAAAAAATGTTTTCCTCTTCCCACCCCTTATTTGCATATACAACCGCAGCCATCTTCCGGGTCTTCGGTAAACTGAGAATGAGACGGAAATTGCCGAAGCACCGGAAGAAGACACATATGCAAATTAGGATTCGGTTCAGTATTTGGCTGAATCTTTTACGAAAGGGTTCGGCCAAATCCAAAATAGTGGATTCGGTGCATCCCTACTTAAAGGAACAGTAACATCAAAAAATGAAAGTGTTTTAAAGTAATGAAAATATCATGTAGTGTTACCCTGCAAATTTGTTTGCACTTTCATTTTTTTTTATGTCACTTTTGTCTTTTAGTTTCTTTTCATTTTCACTATATTTTTCTTGTGTTAAGGTAACCCTGTTAAGTCCTCATGTGCTCATCGGAGTAGAGAAGAGAAGCTTTGTTTCTCTTTGGCAGTTGATGTTAGACTGGTTTCTGATTTCTGTAGAAGTTAATGTTGTGTGACTACTTTCTGACTGTCGGCGTTGTGTGACTGCTTCCTGGCATTAGCTTTAGATGTTCTCAATATTGTAACGCTATTAAATGTTCTAGAAAAGATGTTCAGCAGATAATGATTTTCTTCCTATTTCCAGACAGGGGTATTATTATGACATTTGGTAGTGGGAGCAATGGTTGCCTTGGACATGACAATTTTAATGATGTTACTCAGGTAAGAGGGATTTCCTATATACTGTATTTAACATGGTTATGTAGCACAGAGACTCCAGCTTTTAGGGCCTTGTAGAGATATGCTACTGTAAATATTATAAAAATGAATTTAAAAAACTGATGGTTATAATGAACTTAAAGGGATACTGTCGTGGAAAAACATGTTTTTTACAAAATGTATCAGTTAATAGTGCTACTACAGCAGAATCCTGCATTGAAATCCGTTTTTCAAAACAAGAAATGGATTTTTTTATATCTAATTTTAAAATTTGCTATGGGGCTAGACATTTTGACATTTCCCAGCTGCCCTCAGGTCATGTGACTTGTGCTCTGATAAACTTCAGTCACACTTTACTGCTGCGCTGCAAGTTGGAGTGATGTCATTACCCCTCCCTCCTACAAGCTGCTGTAATGTAAATAGAGCCTTGTCTGCTGAGCCTGTCAATTGAACAATAAGCAGGAATCAAGATAAGCGCCCACTGACACCACTTCAGGACTGAAATAAGATAGTCCTGTCATCACTGCCCCCACTTACGTTTCAAAAAATAAATAAATATATATATATACACACACACAATTCATTTTGGACACTGGAAAAAATATTTTATATAGATAGTTTATTATATTTGTTTACACAAAAATGAATGGCAGAAACACAGGAGTACACTCCCAGGACTGATGACAGGGAATAGAAAAAAGGATAAAATAAGGACATACTTGAAAACCAGGAAAATTTAAGAGGAAGTCTAGGAAAGGTTAAAATAGCTCAGGAGAAAGGAGGCAGTAAGTAGTTAATGAAAAAAGAAGTATTGCAGGCAGGAAAGGAGCAAGGTCTGTGTGAGGTGGATAGCAGAGGGGACTCACAGCTCCTTTACCTCATCTAGTAACCAGTAAAACTAACTAGGAAGGCAGCAAGGAGAGAAAGTTCCCCCCTCCAAAGGAAAGCAGAGAACAAACTTACAGAATGGGAGGAGCTTTGATAGTGTCTGTGGGAGGAGGGGCTGCTAGTGCAGCTGTAGAGCAGGACGTAGGAAAGTGAAAGTAATTGCTTCCCTGCAAACCATGTGACCTCTCTCCTCCAAACATCACACGCATGGGCAGAGAGGGGAGGGGGAGGGTACAGCTAGATTCTCATGTCGTAGTGCGACCTGGATTTTCATTACAGAGTGGCTGCCTCCAAGCACACAGGTAATGCTGCGCCTGCTGTTAGAGCAGCACAGGATGAATGTGTAATGAGCAGAAATGGAAGCCCCCATGACAAAATACAAACTAAAATAACTTATGCATGGATTTGTGGATTAACATTTTATTTGCCAGACAGTGTTTATGGATGTGTGTTTTTTATAAAAATGCAAAAAAAAAATTTTTTTTAAAATGACGACAGATTCCCTTTAAAGGAATTGTTCAGTATAAAAATAAAAACTGGGTAAATAGATAGGCTGTGCAAAATAAATAATGTATCTAATATAGTTAATTAGGCAAAAATGTAATGTATAAAGGCTGGAGTGACTGGATGTGTAACATAATAGCCAGAACACTACTTCCTGACTATACTACTATCTGACTATGTACCCAGTTTTTATTTTTACACTGAACTGTTCCTTTAAGTATTATGAAAGTAATATTGTTATTTTTCAGTATATGGCAATGATATGCTGAAGATCTGACATTACTTGATTGTACTAAAGGATGTCGTATTGCTATATTATTAACTAAAATTTAGTGCACAGAATTCTCCTCGGAGTCCCATGATTAGTATAAATGCTACAGGCTCAGCGCTTCATATAGATCACACAACCAGTACTTCTTTTCTTGCCTTTATCCATATCTGCCATTCACATAATTATTAAGCATGTGCAGAATGCATTATTTTTTGTTTTAAATCATACAACAAAATTGAAATTTTCATATTTCCATATACGCACAACTTCCCTTAGCATTTCAGGTATTGGCTTATGTGAACTGAATGATATTGGACATTTATTGGCTTTTTGCACAATTTGCCTTGGACCATTATTCATTCCGCTACATTTTACTTGTACAACTCAATTCCCTCTCCCTCTAATATTAACTCTTGCCTCAAAATCTTTCCTTACACCAAATCCCACCTTTCCAACATCCCCTTACTAACCACTCCCTATTATCCCTATTATAGCCAAATTATCTTCTCACATACACACAAACTGTTTCTCTGCAATGCCCTTACCTGTCACTGTCAAGTCACAGACATCAGAACTAGTTACCAACCACATTTTTCCATTAGAGGTTGTCCAACTAGATGACATGCCATTTGGTTAAAAATGTCCTATTTTCTATAGTGAACTCATTGCACGAGGCTAAAGTTTGAGCTTGTCAATAGCAGCAATGATCCAGGACTTCAAACTTGTCACAGGGGGTCACCATCTTGGAAAGTGTCTGTGACACTCACATGCTCAGTGGGCTCTGATTGGCTGTTGAGAAGCTAAGCTTAGGGCTCGTCACTAATTATCCAGCAGAAAATGAGCTTCCCTGCCTGTAATATAAGCTGATGCTACAGGTTTGCTGATTATTCAATTCTGATGCTAATTGCACTGGTTTCTGTGCTGCCATGTAGTAATTATGTGTATTAATTACTAATCAGCCTTATATTGTGACATTTCTATTCTATGTGTACTGTATATTGTGAGTGGCTCCCTAAGCTCAGTAAGTGACAGCAGCACAGAGCATGTGCAGTGAATCAGCAGAAAAGAAGATGGGGAGCTACTGGGGCATCTTTGGAGACACAGATCTTTACTGCTAATGGGCTGTGGTTGCCTTGGGCTGGTACAGAAGCACAAAACATAATGTACAACATTTCTACCTACTTCTTTAGTTAGACTTAAGTATGGCATCCTGGTGTGATTATTGGCTAAATATGGAATTGGTTATAGAAGGAAGTGAGTAAAAATACAAGAAAGTATGTGACAATACCCTGAGGGCAAAGTCACATGAGGTAATTACAGGCTCTTTCACTAATTAAGTCATGGCTAGATGCTGACAAAGGTCAGAGACAACCCTGGGAACATAAGTGCTTGACTGGTACATTGTGATTGCTAGCCAATGAATCAACAATACCTTAATAAACATAAGTTAAGATTGGTGCGATTAAGGAAGACCGAGTCCCTCAACTTTAGAAAGAATTGAAGAATGTCTGTCCTGCAACCTTCGATTTGTCTGATTGATGCTGGGGGCTATAGTTCAACAACAGATAGGGGGCTGCAGTTTAAACATCACGGATAGAAATGCTGAAAATATCCATCATATACTGTGCAATTTTTAAACGTTCTCCTAAGGTTTAGGCCAAACCCTTAAACGGGCAACATTCAGCTGTTCATGAGCCAGTGTCAAGACTGACACCCCCGTGCTGTTTTGGTCATAGAGAACAGACTGTCCCATGTACTGTAGAGTCATTTTCTGTGGAATATTCACCAAAAGTGCCAGAATAATTTGTTTTAGTTGACTTTAAATAATAAACTCCGAGCCAGTCTCCAGTTTCTATCATATTACCATTCATGTATATTATTCCTGATCCCAAATAAAATGATTATCTCATCAATCCTGTTATAATTATAAGAAAACAACATCACTATCTTATAAAGTCTGTAGATAATTCCTGCTTATATGGAAGAGACTTGCACAGGGCTGTCAGTTTTGACGTTGGTGAGACAGTGACCTTGCTGTCAGACATATTGTGAGCATATTCTCATTTAGCGCTGGTTTGAGTGAATCTTTCTTTGCTCTTCCCACAGCCAAAGATCGTGGAGGCTCTCCTGGGCTATGAGATAGTTCACGTGTCCTGCGGGGCTTCACATGCCATTGCCGTATCCAATGAAAAGGAGGTGTTTTCCTGGGGCCGCGGGGACAATGGTGAGGCTTGTGCTCATCTTTCTGCACCTAAATCTTTGCCTTTCTCTGTAAACTTGCCATTATCACACAGATTATGCAGAACACACATCACGTCTTGTTGTTAACTAATGTTTTTCCCCATGAACAGCTTATTGTTGCTTACACGAAGCCCAGAGCAATACTGGGTGATTCAGTGTAGATGGTGGCAGCAAAGTGGCTTATATATATAATTTGACAATGGTAATTGTGACGTAAATATTATTATTATTATATATAAGTGATGTTGGCTTGTCACCTGGCTACAAACTGCCTCTTCTTCAGACGACTAATCTCCCCGAAAAGCCTTTCAGCCGGCTAGAATCGAAATCGCCGGTGGGATGGCACTCGGAACGCTTTGTTTTCAGAAGTCGCCCGAAGTTGCCTCACGAGGAAACTTCAGAAAACTTTGTGCTCCAAGTGCCATCCTGCCAGCAATTTAGATTGTAGCCTGCGGGAAGGCTTTTCGGGGAGATTAGTAGTCCGAAAAAGAGGCAGTTTGTCGATGGGCAACTAAATTTTCCCGAATCTTAGCGTGTACCCTTACCCTTAAGCTCCCCATAGACGCTACGATTCTTCTTGCCGAGCGACCGATTTTTAGTGAAGTCCGACCAATCCTTTGAAGTTATCGTGCGGTTAGTGGGATTCGAACGATCGCACATCTTACGATTTTTCGTCCGACATCTGTCAGGAAATTGATCGGCCAGGTCAAAAAATCTTTGTGGGTCCCAGTGCAATGTATCTATGTTTGCAGGGCCAGACAGCTCCCCTTTGTTTTCCTGCCAAATTGGTCTTTTTAGTTGATGGACAATTCGTACGATCTTTCCGAGAAATTCGTGGTCTCACGATCAGGATCTGATCTTTTAAAAATCTCAACATCTATGGCCAGCTTTAGTCTACTAGAAAATGATTTAAATATTAAATAAACCCAATAGGTTGCTTCTTTTTTCAATAAGGATTAATTATATCTTAGTTGGGATCAAGTACAAGCTACTGTTTTATTATTACATAGAAAAAATAAATCATTTATGAAAATTTGGATTATTTGGATAAAATAGAGTCTATGGAAGACGGCCTTCTGTAATTTGGAGCTTTCTGGATAACGGGTTTCCGGATAATGGATCCCATACCTGTTCATGGTAATGACGTTTTTGCACTTTTTTCAAACTAACTTACTATGTATTTACAATGGTTGTAAAGGTATTTGTATAATATTTGCTGTTGTGTCTCTTGCTGTCTACTGCACTGCTGGTTCTGACTATTCAACAATGTATGACCTGAGAAACTTTTGAAGAAGAATGCAAAAACCATCGGTGAGCTGGTTTTGCTCCATTGTTTCAAGAACTACGATTGCAGAAAGTGACGGGCAGATACTGCTCTTCAGTGACAAATAGCTTTAAAACGTTTAAAGGAGAAAGAAAGGTTAAAACTATGTAAGCTTCATCAGAAAGTTCTATATAAATTCACCTGTAAACCCTCAAAGTAATGCTGCTCTGAGTCCTTTGTCAAAAGAAACAGCACATTTCTTTCCTTCTATTGTGTACTCATGGGCTTCTGTATCAGACTTCCTGTTTGCAGCTTAAACCTCCAGGGCTTGGGCTTGAGCATGCTCAGTTTGTTCCTCTCTCCCTCCCTGCTGTAATCTGAGCCCAGAGCTATGAGTGAGCAGGGAGAGACTCAGGCAGGAAGTGATGTCACATCAAGCTAATATGACAGCTGCTATCCTAAACAAACAGTGAGAGCTTCTAGAGCTGATTACTCGGGTATGGTAAAGCATTCTACATACCGTATATACTCGAGTATAAGCCGAGTTTTTCAGCCCCCAAAATATACTGAAAAACGCTACCTCGGCTTATGCTCGGGTCAATCGCAAAAACAGTCGCTGGTGTCTAAGAATAGTCGCCGGCACCTAAAAATAGTCGCCGGCGTCCAAGAATATTCGCCGGCGTCCAAGAATGGTCGCCGGCATCCAAAAACGAGACGCCGGCACCTCCAATGGGAGCAGAAACCCTCAATTTTTTGATTGAAACTTACCAGAAGCTGCTGCATTTCTCACCCTCGGCTTATACTTGAGTCAATAAGCTTTCCCAGTTTTTGGAGGTAAAATTAGGTACCTCGGCTTATACTCGGGACGGCTTATACTCGAGTATATACGGTAATAAATATAGTGTTATAGCTGCACTATTGTGGCTAATGTATTGGCAATAAACTGTTTCGGTAGCATTCCTTCTCCTTTAATGTGAATGTATTTTAGAAAGATGCTCAGAATTACAATCTCTTTCATTATGCAGCTTGTTGTATTTTTGGTTTACATCGCATTTAATGTATAGCCTTGCCCATTGCATCCAATGATACATTTATGATCTAATTGCTGCAATTTCCATCGTTTCTCTTGGCAGGGAGACTGGGTTTAGGCAGTCAGGAGTCTCATAACTCTCCCCAGCAAGTCAACATCCCACAGGAGTACGAAGCGCAGAAGATCGTGTGCGGCATCGACAGCTCCATGATACTCACAGTTGCGAATCAGCTCTTGGCCTGTGGGAGTAACAGGTGAGCATTTCATTTTGCTCCAGGGCAGTCAGAACGCCAAAAATGAAAATTCAAGTTAAATAATTCATAGCTAAAAAATGCACTTTGGAATGAGGAATGGAATTTTTCCTTTTTAATATATTCAATGATTTTGTGTCAGAATGATTCTATCATACATACTTCCCTCCGTTAATTCATTGGGTACAAAGGGTGTTTGGCAAACGCCACTCCTTGTAGGTGTTCTGGCTAAACAACACATTTCCTGCAATGCCTGAGATATGAAGCAAATCAGCAGGCGTAAATAGGGTGTTGTTACACAGATTTGCTATCATAGCATAAAATAAGCTGCTTTACACAGATCCAGTCCTGTTCTTTTCTTTACAGGGGATTTACAAACTCATCTTGCTGCAAAAGGTGTAGTCTACACTGGGGTAGCAGTGTTTTATAGTTTTTGAATAATTTGCAATCTCCTTCTGACTCTTTCCAGTTTTCACATGGGGGTCACTGACCCCATCATAAAATAAATGCTCAGTAACAGGGTTGGACTGGAGGGCCCGGGGCCCACCGGAGCTGCTCCTTTAGGGCCCCCCTCCGCGCGTGTGCACAATAGGAACGAACAAGTGCTCTATGTTTTTGCAGCGACTGGCTGGTTTTGGCAGGAAAAGAAGAAGTGGCTCAGGGTGTGAATCTGGGCTGACGAGGCCCATAATAGACGGGGGCCCACTGGGTTCTTTCCCGGGGGCCCTCCGGCCAAGTCTGACGCTGCTCCGTAAGACTACAAATGTATTGTTATTGCTATTTTTTATTAATTGTCTTTCTATTCAGGCCTCTCCTTTTCATATTCCAGGCTCATATTCAAATCAGTGCATGGTTGCTAGGGTAAATGGGACCCTAGCAACCAGATGATATTGGAAACTGGAGAGCTGCTGCATAAAGATCTAAATAGCTCAAGAACCACAAATAATAAAAAAAATAAAACCAATTGCAAATTATCTTAGCATATCCCTCTCTACATAATACTAAAAGTTAATTTAAAGGTGAACAACCCCTTTAAGAGAGGGGCTTATTCATTTCAAATATATAATGAGCTGCTGTTTTTGCCTGTAACACCCTAAAAGTTGCTGTTTATAATAGCGATACACCGAATCCAGGATTCGGTTCGGGATTCAACCAGGATTCGACCTTTTTCTGCAGGATTCGGCCAAGTCCTTTTTCCTGGCTGAACTGAATCCGAATTCTAATTTGCATATGCAAATTGTGGGCAGGGTGGGAATTCACGTGACTTTTCATCACAAAACAAGGAAGGTAACAAATTTTTTCTGCCTGCAAGGGATTGGCTAGCTGCAGCTGCGATTCCGGTGAAGAAGCCGCCTGAAGCATCTCCTCAAAATGCCTCCCCCCTGGCCGGCTTACCCATCTGCAGAGGAGGCATCCGAGGCAGGAACACTAGTGCGGAGAGCGCAACTGCACTCTCCCGCACTAGTAAAGTCGAATTTCCGGTTTCAAAACCGGAAATTCGGCTCTTAAAAGTACAGGAAATGTATCTGGCGCTGCCGTCTTATGGTGGCCATACACGGGCCGATAAAAGCTGCCGACAGACCGTGTCGGCAGCTTATTGGCCTGTGTATGGGGCCCCCGACGGGCTTCACCGATCGAAATCTGGCCCGAAAGTCGGCCAGATCTCGATCGGATGGGACAAAAAATCCCGTTGGATCGCGGCCGCTTCTATTCGTTGATGCGGTCCCGCAATCCGACCGCCCGTTAGGCATCGTTAGGATCCGATCGTTGGGCCCTAGGGCCCACGATCGGATCAGCCCAATATTGCCCACCTCAAGGTGGGCATATCGGAGGGAGATCCGCTCGTTTGGCGACATTGCCAAATGAGCGGATCTCTCCATGTATGGCCACCTTTAGGCGAGGGCCTCAGGCTGCCTCATTGGCCGAGCACCCCTGGCTAGTTGCAACTCACATAATTGCCAGCAGTGGTGTTCTGTAGTCTGCCCGGGTTCAACAGAAAGAATGATACCCTTTTTGACATAAGATCATTTAGTTGGGCTTATTTAAAAAAAGGTGCATGAATACTGAAACAGAAAACAAACATATACATATATAATACACAAAAGCCAAATATCTTGTAAATTATATCCTTATAAACGGTGACTAGTGATGTTATCAGTTATAAACGGTGAGTAGTGATGTCATTTCTGTCACATGACTCACTCACACTTGTGTATTATAATAAATAAAGTAAATATGAGGATATTAGAAATAACCTCGGAGTCCCATGACCTGTATAAAAACACTCGGCCTTGGGCCTCGTACTTTTATATGGTTATGGTCGGTGATTTATAACATCCTTATATTTTACGATATATTTTATTCACTATATATTTTTCTACAGACCTATATGATTCCTCAGGTTTTACTTTACAGAGTGTTGGCTAGTGTTGCCATTATTTGATTCTACTTTTTCGGAATGCAGTGAATCGGAGACTAACCTGGATCCAAACCCTGGGAGGATTTGGTATTTCACTCATTTTTAATGTAAAAAAAAAAATACATGCGAATTGATGAAATGCAAGTGACTTATTCTCTGATGATAAAAAATGCATCAAAATATCATGAAAGAACGGCCGGGGACAGTCAGGACACACTGCGGTGAAACTGTCAAAACTGTTTTTGGTGCAGCAAAATATTTGAATGAGCGGTTTGACAGGGATAAAATGCATCATTTAGTGTGAAATGTTTTAGTTGTGACTCACTGTTTAATCCCTGTGTGAATATTCATTTCATGATGTTTATACATAAAGACTGGGATAAACACAATCCAACATCCATGGTGTCCCTTTATCATTGAGTGAAGAGCATTCGCCAGCACCCAAACATCTGTACAAAAAAAAAACGCTTGTAGCACTCTTAAAGGGGACCTGTCACCTTAAAGGGATCCTGTCATCGGAAAACATGTTTTTTTCAAAACACATCAGTTAATAGTGCTGCTCCATCAGAATGCTGCACTGAAATCCATTTCTCAAAAGAGCAAACAGATTTTTTTATATTCAATTTTGAAATTTGACATGGGGCTAGACATATTGTCAATTTCCCAGCTGCTCCAAGTCATGTGACTTGTGCTCTGATAAACTTCAGTCACTCTTTACTGCTGTACTGCAAGTTGGACTGATATCACCTTCCTCCCTCCCCCCCCACCCAGCAGCCAAACAACAGAACAATGGGAAGGTAACCAGATAGCAGCTCCCTAACACAAGATAACAGCTGCCTGGTAGATCTAAGAACAACACTCAATAGTAAAATCCAGGTCCCACTGAGACACATTCAGTTACATTGAGAAGGAAAAACAGCAGCCTGCCAGAAAGCATTTCTCTCCTAAAGTGCAGGCACAAGTCACATGACCGGGGGCAGCTGGGAAATTGACAAAATGTCTAGCCCCATGTCAGATTTCAAAATTGAATATAAAAAAATCTGTTTGCTCTTTTGAGAAATGGATTTCAGTGCAGAATTCTGCTGGAGCAGCACTATTAACTGATGCATTTTGAAAAAAACATGTTTTCCGATGACAGGATCCCTTTAAGAAATAATTTTCTGCTGTTAGTCAAGCAAAATAAACAACACTTTCACTAAAAAAATTTAAATCTTGTTTTTTTTTAGTCTTGGAATTCAAAATCACAGCAGGCAGGCAGGTGCCATTGTGTAGACACTGTTATTAAGGCAAGCTTTGCATTATGTCAAAATCTTGTTTATGTGCCTGAATGGGGGACCTGATACCCCTGTCCATGCACTGGTTAAACAATTAGATGGTGAGGAGGGAGGGGGAATGTGGGCAATAAAATCTAGCAAGTGCAGAATTTAAAGTGCCTGCCCCGGCCATATGCACAGAGGCAGGACAGGCAACATATGATTGACAGCTGAGACTTTTTAAACACATTTATAACTTGTATGGTATGGATGTTTTAATAAAAGAGATTCATATTTAATTTGAAAGGACTTTTTTTATGTCTGGGTGACAGGTCCCCTTTAAAATGCATAAAAATACTACTTAAGCTACTAGACCAATGGCATTTTGTAACCTGAGCCATGTATATAGCTGGAGGGCCCCCAGTACATGGACCAACGTGATCTAATGAGGCCAAGTTGGCAGAATTTACAGCCACCTTTACTCTGCATTTACAGCAGAAGTTCTCTTCTCTAGGTCCCTGGATTAATATTTCCATTTAGAATACTGTAGAGCATGTGAGCCAACACAATCTGTGCTCCATATTGATATGTGCAAGGGCAGTCACATACCTGCTCACTGTATAGTAAATAGAAACCACTGCTCCTTTGTACAGAGTCGGATAAACAAACAGAGTTTCTGTACCTTTCCATTAGGTGTTTGCCTTATAGCATCTGTCTTCTAAAACTGATTCCTTTTCTTGTGCATCCAGCAGTGCATGTCTCTCTTATTAACACACAAGGGCACATTGTTATTAGAAGCCGGAAATTACTTTTAGATCTGTGTCAGACTCACTGGTCTATTTACTTATCTTTATACTTAATGGGGCAAATTCACTAAGATGTGCCAGGCGCAACTTCGCCACAATTCGCCAGGCGTATTTTCGCCAGCGCTCCGCAAATTCACTAAAATCCGAAGTTGCGCACAGGGGTAGCGTAAGTTTTCGAAGTTGCGCTAGCGTTAATTCGCCACGCGAAGCGAAGTTTTGCTAGCGCTGGTTCATTTGCATACGGCGCGAAATTCAAATTTCAATGGAGGAACACGTATCACCACTTCAAATGCCTAGAAAACCTTCAAATCAGCAAATAAGAATTTTATTTTGCCCTACACATGTGCCCACTGTCTAGGTAAGTTGCCATGAGTCAGGAAATGTAGGGGGGAAGGAGGGGAACCCCAAAAAATTTTTCGATCTTTTTCAGCCTATCACCCATCATGTAGAAAACACGCCAGGGTTTTTTGGTACTTAGAAAACATTTTGACTTTTTTTGAAACAATCCCTATCTACTCTATTGCGCTTCGCCAGGTCTGAGGTGGCGAAGGAAGTCTAGCGTAAAAGGTAGCGTTCAGTACACTGCACAAGTTAGTGAATTTGCGTAGTTACGTCGCTAGCGAAAATTCGCCTGGCGTAACTACGCCAGCGTTCGTTAGTGAATTTGTGCAGTAGCGAAAAATGCCAAACGCTACCAAATTAACGCTAGCGTTCGGCGCTTCGGCGCTTAGTGAATTTGCGCCAATGTGTGCAAAAAAGTTTTTCCTTCAAGGTGCACCACCCATTTAAACTGTATGATTCCAGTAATGCAGATGCAGTCAGGGTGCAGGAGGGACAGGGCTTGTAATGCTTGATTTAGGGTGGATCATGGTTAGGGTGCATAATGATGTCTGACGTGGCAAGTTGGGTTTGTGGGGATGGTGGAATGTAGGAATTGTTTTTGCTTTATTGGTGTCCATGCTACTAAGTGGGCAGGATCTATAGCTCTGTGTTATCAAGTCGGTAGTGAACTAATAACTGGGCCGCCATTGACTCTGAGATCCTTGCTAAGTAGTACAGGGCTCCATGATTTCTGATGTTGGCCCTGGCAATCAGTATTTCGTATAGAACAATAACCATGTTTGCTGCTCATTAAAAATACAGATTGCTTTAGATTATTCAGCCTTTTTCTGCCCTGGAATGATTGGTTCCAGCACATAAAATAAAAGCACTGCTCTTGAAGCCCCGTATAACAGTATGGTGTGCCACCGCTCAACATATCAATATATTCATCTGCTTTGTTACTTGCAGCAGTGTTAATAAATGCTAAAAAAACAGGGGTGTCCAAAAGCTAGATTGGGATCTACCAGTAGACCCTTAGGGGCAAATTCACTAAGATTCGTAGTTGCGCTAGGCGTAACTTCGCCACACTTCGCCAGGCGTAGTTTCGCCAGCGCTTCGCAAATTCACTAAAATCCGAAGTTGCACTCAGGGGTAGCGTAAGGTTGCGAAGTTGCGCTAGCGTTGATTCGCTAAGTAAAGCGAAGTTACGATAGCGAAGGCTAATTTGCATACGGCGCCAAATTCAAATTTCAATGGAGGAACATGTATCTGCACTACAAATGCCGAGAAAAGCTTCAAAACATCAAATAAAAATGTTATTTTGCCCTACACATGTGCCCACTGTCTAGGTAAGTTGCCATGAGTTCAGCCTATCACCCATCATGTAGAAAACACGCCAGCGTTTTTTGGGACTTAGAAAAAATTTTGACTTTTTTTGAAGCAATCCCTATCTACTCTATTGCGCTTCGCCAGGTCTGAGGTGGCGAAGGAAGTCTAGCGTAAAAGGTAGCGTTCAGTACACTGCGCAAGTCAGTGCATTTGCGTAGTTATGTCGCTAGCGAAAATTCGCCAGGCGTAAGGGTGCGAAGTAACACTAGCGAAACTACGCCAGCGTTCGTTAGTGAATTTGCGCAGTAACGAAAATGCCAAACGCTAGCGAAGTAACGCTAACGTTCGGCGCTTAGTGAATTTGCCCCTTAGGGTCAGGGAACACAGGCAGATTCGGGGAGATTAGTCGCCTGCCGCAAATCTCCTCTTCTTCAGGGCGACTAATCTCCATGAACTGCCTCCCCTGCCTTCCCGTCGGCTAAAATGTAAACCGCTGGTGGGATGGCACTCAGATCGCTTCAGCTTTCCAAAGTTTCCTCGTGAGACAACATCAGGCGACTTCGGAAAACTCATCGCTTAGAGTGCCATCCCGCCGGCGATTTACATTTAGCTGGCAGTTCGGGGAGATTAGTCGCCCGAAGAAGACGAGATTTGTCGCTGGGCAACTAATCTCCCCAAATCTGCCTGTGTGCCCTGACCCGTAGGTGGTGATCAGTAGATCTCAAGACTCTGTCAACAAACAGCTAAATCACCCTCCTGTTTCATACTTTTCATTCAGATATGTTATGTTTACATAAGAAATAGTTTTTTGTCAAATATACAATTTCGGATAAAGAAATATTTAAGTAATATTTTCTATGGAACAGAATTCTAACTGCTATTATGGATGTAGATCATAATGGGACAACATCACTAAAAGTAGATCCCGCATTAGTATGCAGTATGGCCACTCCTGTGTTAGGATTAAATGTGCCCCCTAATTTTAGTTAGCACAGCCTGAACTGCATTTATATCTTCTTAAAGCATTTTATCTGATTAAAATAGCAACAGGCATTGCATTTATTACATTAGCACATATCTAAATTTACTGGAAGCAGTTATAAATTATTCATGAAAAGTATATATATATATATGTTAACTGTGCTACCTAAAAGCAGCATTAACTTATCAGCTAAGGAGGGAGGCTCAGAGAATAAGGAAACTGTTCCAAATAGCAGGAAAGCTGGGGGGGGGGGGGTAATGGTTTGCATTGCATGGAATTAACCCACAGGCTTTTTGGTAGATGAAAAATTTGGCCAAAAAGCTTTTTAACTCCTTTGACACAGACATTTATTTTATCATCCTTTCCCCTAAGACCCTGTGCCCTCCTCCTTGCTCAAGCATGGCCCTAATGTTCCACTCCTACATGAACAGACATTTGGATTCTATTCTGTCTTCCATCACATTCCATTGTTCTTTTAATTATACCGAAATAATGCCAAGTCAGCTGCCTTTGACCCCCCTGTACTTGTACCTGCCATACAACTTTGTTCTTATTGCTCGTCTTAAAAACCTCTGCAATGTGTTATCTTCTTTTGGATTAACGGATATTTATTATTGCCCAGAACCTTCTTTACTCAATGCAAATGCAGCTTTTTGGGTAGGACTTCATGGACGATTTCCGCGTGATCCGACGCGCTGTGCAAAAGCGCAGGCGTCACGTCGGATGCAACAGAAATAAGGTAAGTAATGGAAATGTCGGATGAAGTCTCGGCGTTGATCTGACACTACACGACTGTCGGATGCAGACGCAGCGTTGCATCCGATTTGACGCCTGCATTTTTGCACAGCTCCAAAATCGTCCGTGCAGGGGGGCCCAGGTGGGATAGGGGGCCCCATGAGGTCTTAACTAATGAACAATTATAATATATATTGGTAAAACAGTGCAATCTCTGGATATGATGGGGGCCCTAAAATTAATTGGCTGTGGGGCCCAGTAACATCAAGTTATACCAATGTTTAATGAAATCATCTTTTTCTATTTATTTAATATATATAATTTTCAGTTTCTCTATATCCTACAGTTTTTATTGATTCCTACTCCCTTTATGAAAATTTCCATTCTCTATTCACAAGTAATAATCCCCAGCTCTGCTGATGTTTAGGTTTATGAATCCTCTGTATAGTTTGTATAGCGCAAGGGACTGACAATCGAAGGACTGCGACAACGAACTGGACAGGAGAGATTAGAAATAGAGGTACATTAGAAAAGAGCTGTAGGTAAAATATACCAGAGCAGAGCAAAATTATGCTTAATAAAGAAGTAGGCAGAAAATGTTATACATTGTGTTTTGGGGTTCTCTATCAGCCCCCACAGCCCTTAAACAGGGAAGATCTATGACTCTGAAGATGCTTTATTTACAAGGGGCTGGAGGAGAGAGGCACATTCACTGGGATTGCTTGTGCTCTAAATAAATTACCCTTGTCTGGCCATCCCATAATGAGTAATGTTTTTGTATACCGGTAATACTTACTAAGAAGGAAAAGTGACTATAACCTATCTAGAATTACAATCAACTTTATTTCTTTGTTTTGGCTTTGTTAGATTTAATAAACTGGGACTAGATCACATCTTATCTGCAAGTGAGCCTTATTCAGAGGAGCAGGTGGAAGAGGCCTATACCTTCACTCCCATCCAATCAGCACCTCTGAATCAAGAAGCCATCCTGTGTGCAGACGTAGGCACCTCACATTCAGCAGTTGTAACAGGTGAGTAATACAAATACGTATATGACAGGGGCATAAGTATGGAAGAAGCAGACCCTGTTACTGCTGGGAGCACGGGAAGTATAGGGTCCCAGTGGGGCATTGATTGATAAGCAGTTTCATTTAATTACCCTAAAATGATTTTGCTCTGGGGTCCAGTAACTTCTTCTTAAGCTCCCCATAGACGCGATGATTCTTCTTGCCGAACTACCGATTTTAGGGAAGCCCGACCAATCCTTCGAAATTATCATGCGGTTAGTGGGATTCGAACGATCATACATCTTATGATTTTTCGGCCGACATCTGTCAGGAAATTGATTGGCCAGGTCAAAAAATCTTTGTCAGTCCCAGTGCAATGTATCTATGTTTGCAGGGCCAAGCAGCTCCCCTTTGTTTTCCTGCCAAATTGGTCTTTTTAGTTGATGGACAATTCGTACGATCGCTCTGAGATACTCGTGGTCTCACGGTAAGGATCTGATCTTTTAAAAATCTCAACATCTATGGCCAGCTTTAGACCCTGACATATGGGCAGCATTTCAATTGTATTTCACCAAGGAATATTGCTCCACATGTTACTGACTTCTACTACTGCCCTCTTCACCCCATAACAGCCAACTGCTTTCAGGCTACTAATGTGAGATCACAGTTAGATCTTCTGCTTGCGCTATATGCGCTATATTGTCTAGCACATACACTTCCGTGTTTAAGAATATGATATAGAATGCCTTGCCTAGCAACTGTTTTTATGGAAGGCCCTTAAAGGAGAACTATCGGGAAAATTTAAATTTAATATAAGCTTCCTCATACTGAAATAAGAAACTTTTTAAATACAATCAATTAAAAATTCTGTACGGTTTCTGAAATAATCAAGTTTATATTCACTATTCCTCTCTCAGCATCAGTTTCTCTTCATTCTCTCTTCATGCAGCAGTTGGGTGTCAGATATTCATTGACAGTTACATCCAATATATCTTATAGGGGGGCTCCTTTTGCCTAGAATATATATTAGAGCTCACTCTATTAAACTCACCAGACATCATGTCTCTCTACATGCAGGATTTGTGCAAAAGGCAGTCATTTTGTTTGTACTGGAATCAGTTATTTGAGTGAGCTCTAATTCATCTGCTAGGAAAGGAGCCCCCTATAACATATATTGGATCTTCATCTGACACCCAACTGCTGCACGAAGAGAGAA
Organism: Xenopus petersii; assembly: GCA_038501925.1. NCBI lineage: Eukaryota > Metazoa > Chordata > Amphibia > Anura > Pipidae > Xenopus > Xenopus petersii. The sequence continues at coordinate 4,608,620 of CM076675.1, forward strand.
TGAAGAGAAACAGTTGCTGAGAGAGGAATAGAGAATATAAACTTGATTATTTCAGAAAACAATGTAGAAAATTTAATTGTATTTAGAAAGTTTGTTATTTCAGTACGAGTAAGCTTGTATTAAATTTTCATTTTGCGATAGTACCCCCTTAATCTGGCTAAACTGCTGGCAGCGGAAGGGTTAAGAAGCTTCCCTGATTTAATTTGACATCTCTATTTTGATCTCGCTTTAATAATGCAAAACAGAAATGTCAGATAGCATAGAGTATATTATTATTATTAGGGATCCACCGAATCCACTATTTTGGATTCGGCCAAACCCCTGAATTCTTTGAGAAAGATTTGTCCGAATACCAAACCAATTCCGAATTTGCCTATGCAAATTAGGGGTGGGAAGCGGGAAAAATGTTTTACTTCCTTGTTTTGTGACAAAAAGTCATGTGATTTCCCTCCCCACACTTAATTTGCATATGCAAATTAGGATTCGGTCCAGCCGGAAAGAAGGATTCGGTGAATCCGCATCCTGCTGAAAAAGGCCAAAAACCGAATCGAATCCTGCATTCGGCGCATCCCTAATTATTATATGCAGTCTTGATTTATGGGAAAAGTGTTGCTATCCCTTTAATTTATCTTTTTTCCTGTGAAGCAGGGTTGTAGCAGTGGTGACTCTATTATTGTTTTTATTATTATCACATGTTGTGCAACTCTTTACAATAGATGTGGTGTATACACATAACAATACAACCGGGATTACCTGATGAACCTTAGCCTGAAGTGTTTGAGAAACTATAATAAGATGAAGTAGATCGAGTGACTAAGGGGCAGTTTTAGGCAGAACTGTTTGGAGTAAGAGGGGGACATGGATTTTTATGTTTGCAATAGGTTTATAATATATATATATTTAGATTTAATAGGCTTATAACTGCCAATCCATTTGAATGACTGGCCTTTGTGCAAGTATAGGAAGTCGCATTACTAAGGGCTCTTACACACGACCGTTCCGACCTGCGCTCCCCTGCGTTCCGTTTTTTGGCGTTCAGCCGCAGGGGAGCGCAGGAATAGATGCAAGTAATTATTTGAAATGGGGCTGTACTCACTCAGGCGCGTGTAGGTGCCGAACGCAGGTTCAGACGCAACATGCTGCATTTTTCCTGCGTTCGGCGCCTACACGCGCCTGAGTGAGTACAGCCCCATTTCAAATAATTACTTGTTTTTCCTACTAATTATTCCTGCGCTCCCCTGCGGCTGAACGCCAAAAAACGGAACGCAGGGGAGCACAGGGGAGCGCAGGTCGGAACGGTCGTGTGTAAGAGCCCTAAAACTTACCTTCCAGTTCACACAGTGCCAGTAATGAAAACACAAGTCTATACCTGTTAGATGTGTGGGGGAAGGGATTTGACTTGAGGTGAGTGCAGAATTTTATGAGCCATTTTTTAACATCAGTGTCTCTTTTTCAGCATTGGGTCAGTGTTACACCTTTGGCAGTAACCAACATGGACAACTCGGCACCAGTGTGCACCGAAACAGCCGCGTGCCTTGCCTTGTGACTGCTCTGCAAGGTCTAATGGTGACAATGGCGGCATGCGGGGATGCGTACACTGTCGCTGTGGGTGCAGGTGAGTGCATCAGGAAATTTAATTTGTAATCTTATCACGCCCCTCTTTTGTGACCCCCGAAACGTTGCACTCCGCATTAAAACACGCAAGGCAGTCTTACTTGCATCAGTCCTGTGTGCCGTTGGATTTTTTTCTATGGAACTGTTCTTGTGAAGCGGCTGAAACTCTACATTTTGAGCTCCAGGTATCTTTACCATTTATTTTGATAGGGAGTGCGAGAGTCAAATCTGTTGGAGTGACTCTAAAGGTGGCCATACATGTAAAGATCTGCTCCTTGAGGTGGACAATATCAAGCAGATCCAATCATTTGCCAATGACCAGCTTATAGTTTCTGCTATCTATGTACAAGTGCTGCATCTATAATCAGAAGCGGTCCTGAACCTGATGGAAAAATCAGACCTGACTTATCAACGTATTTATAATTTTTGGCTCCAGATTTTTAAGCTTTTATTGGCGTATGCATGGCCACCTTAAAGGGATACTGTCATGGGAAAAAAAATGTTTTTTTCAATGCATCAGTTAATAGTGCTGCTCCAGCAGAATTCTGCACTGAAATCCATTTCTCAAAAGAGCAAACAGATTTTTTTTTTATATTTAATTTTGAAATCTGACATGGGGCTAGACATATTGTCAGTTTCCCAGCTGCCCCCAGTCATGTGACTTGTGCTCTGATAAACTTCAGTCACTCTTTACTGCTGTACTGCAAGTTGGAGTGATGTCAACCCCTCCCTTCCCCCCAGCAGCCTAACAACAGAACAATGGGAAGGTAACCAGATAACAGCTCCCTAACACAAGATAACAGCTGCCTGGTAGATCTAAGAACAGCACTCAATAGTAAAATCCAGGTCCCACTGAGACACATTCAGTTACATTGAGTAGGAGAAACAACAGCCTGCCAGAAAGCAGTTCCATCCTAAAGTGCTGGCTCTTTCTGAAATCACATGACCAGGCAAAATGAGCTGAGATGCACCTACACACCAATATTACAACTAAATACACTTGCTGCTTCAGGAATGACATTTTATATTGTACAGTGAATTATTTGCAGTGTAAACAGTGTCATTTAGAAATAAAAACTACACCATAAAAATCATGACAGAATCCCTTTAAGTTTTAATGTAAAAGTGGAATAAAAATGTTTTTGTAAGGGTGCATTTCCCTTAGATAAGTCAGTGGGATATTATAGTTTGTGTCCAGAAGCATCACAGCTTTACTTATAATGTTCACTAGTGATCACTATGATTTCAGATTTCTTATGGCAACTCTGTTTAAAGTGTATCAGAGTTTAATAGCTGTATATAAGGGTTCCCTCAGCAAAAACACAAACTGTGGCCTCCTCGACCTGGTGCATGCTCTCGGAGATGTAACCCATGATCCTCTGTGGTTGCACATGTGACCCTTTCTCCCTGGTCTCCCCCCACAGTCGTGGGATCTGTAGTTACACTTATAACTAGTTACGCTTATAACTACATTAAGATGATATCTAACTCAGGAATGAAAGGGAAATCTGTTAGGATGAAACTGAATTAATTATGATTTTATACATAACTTGCAAACATTGCTTTTAGAGACCAGGGACATTAATTCAGTAGCCACCTGCAGAGTCACGTCCAGCACAGGTATGTGATCTGTTATCCAGAATGCTCGGGACCTGTGGTTTTCCAGATAACGGATCTTTCTGTACTTTGGATCTCCATACCTAAGGGTAAGGGCTCATCTGGAGATTTGGGGAGATTTAGTCACCCGGTGACTGTTCACCTCTTCTTCGGGGCGACTTCGGAAATCGAATCGCCGCGAGTGCATTGGCGCAGGCGTTTTTTCATTGAAGCAGACGGAAGACACTGGGGAGCAGTTCGGGGAGATTAGTCGCCCCAAAGAAGAGATGATTAGTCGCCAGCCGACTAAATCTCCCTGAATCTCCAGGTGTGCCCTTACCCTTAAGTCTACTAGAAAATCGTGTACACATGAAATAAACCCAATAGGCTGGTTTTGCCTCCAATAAGGATTAATTATATCTTAGTTGGGATCAAGTACAAGCTACTGTTTTATTATTAAAAGATGTGTAAATCCAAATAATGCACACAAATAACAAAGTCCAAATTCTCCAAAGGTCAAAATCAAATGTTTGATGCTCCAAGGGTTAAATGCAAATTATCCGAAATCAAATGTTCCATGTGGGGCGCTGCCTCCTTAATCTGCTGGTCTCAAGCAGGCAAAGTCTACAAATTAACATAAAAGAAGGGGCGCACTCCCATCATGTAAAATTGTATCAGCACCTTTAATCAAAGAAAGATATATTGCACAATTAAATCAGAAAATGATTGTTCATCAATAAAGTCTGTTAGATCTGTTTCCCAACGCGTATCGGCATGTCCCGACTTTCTCATATACATTATACAGCACATCATCACCCTTGAGAAAGTTGGGACACAATGAAACACGTTGGGAAACAGATTTAACGGACTTTATTACTGTTTTTTTATTACAGACAAAAAGAAAATCATTTTAAAAAATTTGGATTATTTCATTATAATGGAGTCTATGGAAGAATGTGTGAAAAATAAAAAAAGTAAAATGTAATGACAGGTGAACGCATTTCTGTTTTTGCACTTGGGTTTGAAGTTGGGATAACAACAGCTGCAGCTGCACTCAGGGTCGGACTGGGGGGCCCGGGGCCCACCGGGGTTACTGCCCCAGGGCCCCCCACTGCCGCGCCGGCATGTACGCCGCGTCTCTGCGCCGGCGTGTGCGCTGTGTGCATGCGTGCGGAGCCGAGTTTATACAGAGTGCACACTACATTTTTTTGGCCGCGACCTCCGATAGAGGGGGTCGCGGCATTAACTGGTAGATATGGGTACGGACCTGGGCCGGCGGGGCCCACAAGAGCCGTGGCCCACCGGGTTTTTTCCCGGTGTCCTGCCGGCCCAGTCCGAAACTGGCTGCACTACTGTACAATTGGCATCCTTTTAAAGGAGAAGGAAAACTACTGAAGCAGTTTATTGCCAATAGATTAGCCACAATAGTACAAGCTATAACACTATACTTATTCTGCAGAATGTTTTACCATACCTGAATAAACAGCTCTAGAAACTCTTTTAGTTTAGGATAGCAGCTGCCATATTAGCTTGGTGTGACATCACTTCCTGCCCTCTCTCTGCTCACTCATAGCTCTGGGCTCAGATTACAGCAGGGAGAGGAGGGTAAGAGAGGAGCAAACTGAGCATGCTCAAGCCCTAGCCCTGGAGGTTTAAGCTGAAAACAGTTAGTCTGATACAGAAGCCCATGAGTACACAATAGAAGGAAAGAAATGTGCGGTTTATTTTGACAGAGGACTCAGAGCAGCATTACTTTGAGGCTTTACTGGTGTATTTATATAGACCTTTCTGATAAAGCTTACTTACTTTTAGCCTTTCCTTCTCCTTTAAGCCAAGCTGTGGTTAATGGGTAATTAGAGCTCAGCTACAGTTTGAATCCCACTTTCCCATTAAAACAATTAGCAAATCCTTTTTTACATTCACATTGCAGAGGGCCAAGTGTTCACGTGGGGAAAGGGAGCGAGGGGTCGTTTAGGACGCAGAGACGAGGGAATTGGGATACCCAAAATTGTGCAACTGGAGGAAAGCCACCCCTATGTTGTGACATCAGTCGCTTGTTGCCATGGAAATACTCTCTTAGCTGTGAAACGTAAGTAAATTCCTTAATTATGTATATGTGTGTAACTTAGGTGCTGTTGGGCAATATAAAGCATAATTAGATATGTGTCATGTACATTTATTTACATTTACAGCACATACTCATGGAAATAATAGCCAAGAGCAGAAAGTAATCATCTCTTCCCTGTAAAGGAGTGCTGGCTGCTGTTTAATTATAACACAGGGATTATTATTATTATTATCGATACAGATATAGCAGGCCTAATACATCTATCCCATGATCATTAAACACCCTTTTCTATGGGAAAACAGTGTGTCTGTGTGTGCCAGATGCCCCCTCTGCACATTTGCTTGATTGTAATATTTTGGGCCCACTATGCATTAATTCAAGCTATGCGTGTCCAGTATATTTATTTACATCACATTTGTGGCTTGGAACCAATATATATTTAGTATGCTTTTCTATCAAACTGGTGGCTAGAGGAACATTTTCCACTATATATTACTATATGTGTGGATTTGCCACTCCCGGCTACCTTGGGATATAACAAGGAGGTAGAAAGTATATCAGAGATACCAACCCTGATTGGAACTTGTCTATTGACCCATCCCAACCACAACCTAGTTCTGCCCTACCTCCCTATCTCTGATTGGTTGTTCTGGATGGTTTTGGATGATGTTTCTATGCATTTTAAAGGAGAAGGAAAGTCTTTAATCACTTGGAGGTAGGGTTGCCACCTTTTCTGGAAAAAAATACCGGCCTTCGCATATATTTATCATTTTTTCCTATTAATAACATTGGGATCAACCATCATTATTACCGGCCAGGTAGCAACCCTACTTGGGGCTGTCAAATGTAAGGCACCCTAAGTGAATGTATTGACTTACCTGAAACCCCAGGCTGGTGCTCCTATCAGCAGAAAACTGCACCGGCCCAGGGTTATACCAGTGAGCACCACGGAGTGATCCTCTTTATGATAACTAAAAATTCGGCTTTTTTCATTCTACTGCGCATGCGTTTGTCCTTTAAAATTTGAAGAAAGAAGAAGCCGGAAGAGGATCTCTCCGCGGTGCTCACTGGTATAACCCTGGGCCGGTGCAGTTTTCTGCTGATAGGAGCACCAGCCTGGGGTTTCAGGTAAGTCAATACAATCAGTTGGGGTGCCTAACATTTGACACCCCAAGTGGTTAACAACTTTCCTTCTCCTTTAATGCATCAGGTGAGGGTTTGGATACAAATTACTGACAGTGGGTGAGGTCTGTTACTGTGGGTGTTATGGTGAGTGCGGATTAGATTAGATTAGAGTGACTCCCACAAAATGTTGATGAGTTGCCACTTGTCTGTTATAATTTTGTCTATGACCTGAGTGATTGGACTGCAGCTGCCCCCCTAGACTCTACTTGACTCTCCATATTTGCCTGCAAAGAGTCAATTTAGATATTTATTCTCAATATCTCTCCCTTTGAGTCATTTAAGGTTAGATGGGATACATGTTATTTACTCTTTTGGGTTATCCAGTATTTATATTTGTCCTAGGATTATTTTATCTAAGTTTTTGTGTATTTAGGCACAATGACAGCATTGCTTTAGCAGCGCCATTCCTCTGTTATTATGCAATCGTTTTTAACTTTTATATGATCGTTTTGTTGCCAAAATTACTATCTTAAAGGGATCCTGTCATCAAAAAACATGTTTTTTTCAAAACACATCAGTTAATAGTGCTGCTCCAGTAGAATTCTGCACTGAAATCCATTTCTCAAAAGAGCAAACAGATTTTTTTATATTCAATTTTGAAATCTGACATGGGGCTAGACATATTGTCAATTTCCCAGCTGCCCCCAGTCATGTGACTTGTGCCTGCACTTTAGGAGAGAAATGCTTTCTGGCAGGCTGCTGTTTTTTCTTCTCAATGTAAAAGTTGTTCTTAGATCTACCAGGCAGCTGTTATCTTGTGTTAGGGAGCTGCTATCTGGTTACCTTCCCATTGTTTTTTTGCTTGGCTGCTGGGGGGAAAAGGGGAGGGGGTGATATCACTCCAACTTGCAGTACAGCAGTAAAGAGTGATTGAAGTTTATCAGAGCACAAGTCACATCACTTGGGGCAGCTGGGAAATTGACAATATGTCAATTTCAAAATTGAATATAAAAAAAAATCTGTTTGCTCTTTTGAGAAATGGATTTCAGTGCAGAATTCTGCTGGAGCAGCACTATTAACTGATTCCTTTTGAAAAAAATAATTTTTCCCATGACAGTATCCCTTTAATTTTACTCTTTCCTTTCAAACACCAACTACAGACACATGTGATCAGTACAGAACAGTAATGGGATTGCTGTATGCCTGCTAATAAGCCAAGTTGTTCTCACTGTGTGATGTGCCTTGTCTATTCTGTTTGTCCTTGTGAAATCATTTTTTTTCTTTCTTTGCTTTTTCAGCAAGTCTAGAAGATATTTCTGTGTGAAGCGAGGGTCTCGGATGGATGTCAGGACACAAGTCTCTTGTTTGGGAAGCTTCCAGGGACAAGTCACATTCCAATAAGCCTTCCTTATGATTGATCTTCCGAAGCAGCATTACTAGATCTTATGTCTGACAGGCTGTGGCATCACAGCTACACAAATGTCCAGGTCCGGACTGAGAATTAAAATAGGCCCTGGCATTTCAGGTACACAGAGGCCCAATCAGCCCACATAGAGGCCCAAACAGCCTCCACCAGCCCACTAAATACTGACTTTCTATGGGACCTTATAGCAGCCCCTCTGGCATTTACCAGAACTCACAGATTGCCAGTCCGGGCCTGCAAATGTCACTGCCCAAAATGGTGCCACAGTAGATAGTAAAGCAATGAGGAGCTCCGTTACCTTCTTACGGGGAATTTGTGTGAAGTCTTTCCAGATTGAAATCCCCCTGTTCTTAGTAACATACATTATGTTATTATATGCTACACTAGCTGATTATTCCCCCACTATAGTATAGGAACCAGCATTAACTCTCACGGATAGGGAATCTTTTGCCAAAAATGTCATAAACTTGGAACCTTTTTTATAATAGATGCTGGGAGCTCGGTAAAAGTTGGAAGGACGACTTGATTTCTGGAGAATTTAGTATTTTTCTGAAGTTCAGCAGCCTTCCTGCATTGCCAGGTATAACCTTCCTTTCTGTACTGCATCAGTATTTTGGGTGTCAGGATTTCAGCCAAATTCTGCATTCAGCATATTACTAAATATAGTGTTTTGTTTAATGAGCTCTGCAAGCATTTTAGTGTATTTGAATTGTGCACTTATTAATTACAGTGTATCTTTTATTTCAAACCTCCTGGAGGTAATGTACATCTGAAAAATGTAACGTCTGCTATAACCAATACTTTTTTATTGTATAAATGTTTGAATTAAAGGGGTTGTCCACCTTCCAAACACTTTTTGCAGTTTGGTTGTTTTCAGATCGTTCACCAAGAACAAAGAATTTTTTCAATTACTCTCCATCTTTTATTTTTTACCATTTTCCCAAAATTTAAGTTTAAAGGGATACTGTCATCGGAAAACATGTTTTTTTCAAAACACACCAGTTAATAGTGCTACTCCAGCAGAATTCTGCACTGAAATCCATTTCTCAAAAGAGCAAACAGATTTTTTTATATTCAATTTTGAAATCTGACATGGGGCTAGACATTTTGTCAATTTCCCAGCTGCCCCTGGTCATGTAACTTGTGCCTGCACTTTAGGAGAGAAATGCTTTCTGGCAGGCTGCTGTTTTTCCTTCTCAATGTAACTGAATGTGTCTCAGTGGGACATGGGTTTTTACTATTGAGTGTTGTTGTTAGATCTACCAGGCAGCTGTTATCTTGTGTTAGGGACCTGCTATCTGGTTACCTTCCCATTGTCCTTTTGTTTGGCTGCTGGGGGGGAAAAGGGAGGGGTGATATCACTCCAACTTGCAGTATAGCAGTAAAGAGTGATTGAAGTTTATCAGAGCACAAGTCACATGACTGGGGCATACTTATTGTATGGAGGGGTCAGTGTCGTTTAGCTATAAATGTGTTTTCCTTTTACACAATACAGGACGAGTTCAACACACACACCCCATATAACAAAGACACATTATTTTGGGTCACTCCACGTTAGCTTTGGTGATTAAACGTCGCACAATTGCTTTTTGATCAGAAGACTAAGAGGCTGCCGTGGTGAATTAATTTTGTGTAGAGACTAATGGGCTGACACACAAACCAATGATCAAATCTCACAACCTGCTCACAAACCGGATGTAAATGTGGGGCGGTCAGCGCATAGTAGTGAAGGTGATGACAGAAACAACCTGCTTGGCGTTACGGGGAACAAGCGTTCTCCACCCTACGTGGCCATATCTGTGGGACAGAGGTAAATATGGAGCCACGTGAGCACAAAGTAATGCTGGGGATACACACGACATGTGTGACATAATGTGTAAATACTCCTGAGAGAATAAAGTTGTGACTGTACAAAGCAAATACTGCGCTGGGAGTGAAAGGTTACAGATGTCACCAAAATCTATTATATCATGTGAAAATGTATTTATTTGCCTTTCTTATAAATGGGACTGGTATTATCTATCTATCTATCTATCTATCTATCTATCTATCTATCTATCTATCTATCTATCCATCTATCCATCCATCTATCATCTATCTATCTATCTATCTATCTATCTATCTATCTATCTATCTATCCATCTATCCATCCATCTATCATCTATCTATCTATCTATCTATCTATCTATCTATCTATCTATCTATCCATCCATCCATCCATCCATCCATCCATCCATCCATCCATCCATCCATCCATCCATCCATCCATCCATCCATCCATCCATCCATCCATCCATCCATCCATCTATGATCCATATATCAGTCCAACACTGCATTCATTATTTATCTATAATACACAAAAGCCATGAAAATCCTGTAAATTATATCCTTATAAACTGCTCTTAGTGATGTCATCAGTTAGGTGAGTAGTGATGTCATTTTTGTCACATGACTCACTGAAACTTGTGAATTATAATAAATAACGTACCCCTTGTTGGAAAATATACAGGACCGGATTTCCATTTTTGCTGCCCTAGGCCACCTAGGTCCTAGCACCCCCTCATGCACCTTTGGTCGCATGCGCTGGCCACCAGGTCCTAGTGCCTGCCAGTGAACTAGTGCACATCCTCCCCCCACGAGCACAGGGCCCACAATACATCTCTAGATGCGGCTGGGCTGCCCCTCAAATTTTGCCGCCTTTGTGGCCTCCCCACAAATCCGACCCTGAAAATATGATGATATTAGAAGTCATGTGGGAGTTCCAAGTCTTTTGGCCTTGTGCTTTTATACGGTCATGGAACTCCTCTGTGACTTATAATATCCTTATATTAAAGGGATACTGTCATGGGAAAAATTTTTTTTTTCAAAATGAATCAGTTAATAGTGCTGCTCCAGCAGAGTTTTGCACTGAAATTCATTTCTCAAAAGAGCAAACTGATTTTTTTATATTAAATTTTGAAATCTGACATGGGGCTAGACATTTTGTCAATTTCCCAGCTGCCCCTGGTCATGTGACTTGTGCCTGCACTTTAGGAGAGAATTGCTTTCTGGCAGGCTGCTGTTTTTCCTTCTCAATGTAACTGAATGTGTCTCAGTGAGACATGGGTTTTTACTATTGAGTGTTGTTGATCTACCAGGCAGCTGTTATCTTGTGTTAGGGAGCTGCTATCTGGTTACCTTCCCATTGTTCTTTTGTTTGGCTGCTGGGGGGGGGAAAGGGAGGGGGTGATATCACTCCAACTTGCAGTACAGCAGTAAAGAGTGATTGACGTTTATCAGAGTACAAGTCACATGACTTGGGGCAGCTGGGAAATTGACAATATGTCTAGCCCCATGTCAGATTTCAAAATGTAATATAAAAAAATCAGTTTGTTCTTTTGAGAAATGGATTTCAGTGCAGAATTCTGCTGGAGCAGCACTATTAACTGATGCATTTTGTAAAAATGTTTTTTTCCCATGACAGTATCCCTTTAAGGGCTACTTTATTCTCTATATCATCTATCTATCATCAAGTATTTATCACCTATATCTCTGTGTATCTGTGCCAATCTTTCATCTCTTTATTTATTTATTTCTATATCTATTTATTATCCATTTCTATCTATTCATCTTTCTGGCTATTTCTGTGAACATTAAGCAAAACGCAGCATTTACAGGAGTAAAAACGCAAACAGCAGTAATGTGGCATTTGTGGGGCAGTGGTGCAGCTGGGAACAATATCTTGCAGCCAGTTTGATATCCCTGTTCCGCTGCCTTAGAAATGAGTGTATACACTGAGATAATTAATTGCTCACACTTAATTTGTGGGCAAGATAATAATAAAACTTTATAGGGAAGACAGACTCTCCTAGATAATCCCATGTAATTACCTGTTGCTTCTTGGCTTGGTTATAAAATGAAATGCTAAAATCCACGTAGCTGAGTTTGAAGGCGCGAGGGCATTTTCTAGCTGTTTTGAGCCCTTATATAACCCACATAGATATAACATCTCCCAACAGACATGAACTATCAACAAGGCTTGATATTATAACATGTTGGGACTATAGCCTGGGCCCACTGTAACGTCCCCTGATACTGGGAGAGGTAACTTCGACCCTAATTATGTAAATGTTTTAATAATAAACCCCTGAAACCCCTTCGTTTTTGCTCCCAGTGGCCTCAAAGCAGGTGATTATTTTTTAATTCCAGACTTGGGGGCATGTTTACTAACATTGGAGATAAATATCTGGAGAGATTTTTGGAGATGTTGCCCATGGCAACCAATCAGCAATTAGATTTAAACAGCCACAGCCAAATTAGAAAACAAAAGCAAAGATCTGATTGGTTGCTATGGGCAACATCTCCAGAAATCTCTCCAGATATTTATCTCCAATGTTAGTAAACATGCCCCTTGGAGACAAGTTTTGTTGCATAAAAACCAGGTGCACTGCCAAATAGAGTCTCCTGTAGTCTGTCAGTCCACATAGGGGCTACCAACAGCCAATCACAGTCCTCATTTGAAACCCCAGGAACTTTTTGCATGATTGTGTTGTTCTCCAACTTTTTTTTCACGTTTGAATGTGGCTCATGGTTAAAATTAGGCTGTGGACCCCTGCTCTATACATTCACATACACTATATACCAATATCTATACTAATTGTAGATTATAGTATCTCTATATTCTTGGATATTATGTCTGTCCAAGAAATCATCCAAGTCCCTCTTATAGTCATTAACTGAATCATCACCCGGCAGTGCATTCCCCAACCTCACTGTCCTCACTGTGATGAACCCCCTACTCTGTTCCTTTAAATGAAACTTCTTTTCCTCTAGTCTGAAGGGGAGGCCTCTGGTACGTGATTCTCTTTATGGGTAAAAAGGTCCCCTGCTATTTGTCTATAATGTCCTCTAATGTACTTGTAAAGTCTAATCATGTCCCCTCACAAGCGCCTTTTTTCCCCCAGAGAAAACAACCCCAACCTTGTCAGTCTCCCCTCATAATTTAACTCTTCCCTCCCTCTAACCAGTTTAGTTGCACTTAGTCTCTGCACTCTCTCCAGCTCATTTATATCCCTCTTAAGGACTGGAGTCCAAAACTGCCCCCATACTCCAGATGAGGCCTCACCAGGGACCTATAAAGAGACACAATTATGTTTCATCCCTTGAGTTAATGCCCTTTTTTATACAAGAACTTTATTTGCTTTAGTAGCCACAGAATGACACTGCCCAGAATTAGACAACTTGTTATCTACAAAGACCCCAAGATCCTTCTCATTTAAGGAAACTCCCAACACACTGCCATTTTCGGGCACATTTACTAAGCTCAAGTGAAGGATTCGAGTGAAAAAAACTTCGAATTTCAAAGTATTTTTTTGGGTACTTCAACCATCGAATAGGCTACTACAACCTTCGTCTTCGATTCGAAGTAAAAATCGGTCAACTATTCGACCATTCAATAGTCAAAGTAATGTCTCTTTAAAAAAAACTTCCACTACCTACTTCGGTAGTTTAAACCTACCGAGGTACAATGTTAGCCTATGGGGACCTTCCTCATTACTTTTCTTAGCTTTTTTTGATCGAGGAAAAATCCTTCAACCGATCGATTAAAATCCTTTGAATCGTTATTAATAGGGAAAAAAGATAAATATATAGGAAGGCCGGTATTTTTTTCCGGAAAAGGTGGCAACCCTAGTTACGGAGTTAAGGTGATGTACTACTCACATTTTTATTGTAATGATGTCATCTGCTGATGTCATCACCTGTGTCTTAGGTTTATTCACTTTGAGAAAGGCCTGAGTGCAGGTCAAACGTCAGTCTTCAAAAATGAAGATGTTCCACATTAAGACCTGAGTCATGTGGATTAACGTGCTCTGCAATATATGTATATATACTGTATATAGTAGGGATGCACCGAATCCAGGATTCGGTTCGGGATTCGGCCTTTTTCAGCAGGATTCGGATTCGGCCGAATCCTTGTGCCTGGCCGAACCGAATCCGAATTTGCATATGCAAATTAGGGGTGGAGAGGGAAATTGCGTGACTTTTTGTCACAAAACAAGGAAGTAAAAAAAAATGTCCCCTTCCCACCCCTATTTGCATATGCAAATTAGGGTTCGGATTCGGTTCGGTATTCAGCCAAATCCTTTGCGAAGGATTCGGGGGTTCGGCCGAATCCAAAATAGTGGATTCGGTGCATCCCTAGTATAAAGAGAGAAAAGAGAGAGAGCATGCACACCTTTTCAAGCCAATAACCTGGTTGCTAATTAAATTAAAAACATGTACTTGCACTATTTTTACTGGAAATCCAATATTTTATTTGCAACATTCCTCCCCTGTGCCTGAAATGTCACTTTAGGTGACCAAATTGTCAGGTTTTAAAAATACTTTTTGGCTAACACCTGGGAGTATTGTATAAATGTATTCAATAATATATCTAATAATAATATATCTAATAATAATATTAATAACATATCTAATGATATCCCATATCTGATTATGAACAGACGCCTTCACATAAGCCCAGAAGTAACACAGCGATTATTTACAAAGATGTAAGTAAATTCAGTTCTCTGTTGTCTAGTGAAGCAGCAGTTAATGTGATTTTATTGGGAGAAGTCACATGATGCAGACATGATAGGGCCTGTCCCAAACCTGTTATTTTTTAACAAAGATTCAGAGTTAAATATAAATCCCATCTGTCAATACCTTTCTATTTTTCTACTGCCCTACAAAGCTCCACATCATTCATCTCTATAATTGATACAGTCCATTTATTTCTGCAGAGGAGACAATAGAGGTATTTCCCCTGCACATCCAATGCTCTTGTGCTGCTTGTCCGATACACTCATTGGCAAGATTTGGTGCAGCAAACAAGTAAAATAACTGAAGTCAGAGGACTAGGTGCCCTGTTCAGGCCTGGACTGGCAATCTGTGGGTTCTGGCAAATGCCAGAGGGGCTGCTGTGAGATGCCATAGAAAGCCACTATTTAGTGGGCTAGTGGGGGGGTTGTTTGGGCCTATCATACCTCCCAACATTTTGGAAGTAAAAAGAGGGACAGCATTTTTTTCCGCATGTAGTGCATCGATATTTTTTAACCACGCCCTTTCTGTGGCCACACCCCCTAATTACCATGTTCATTTTACAAAATTTGTCAGGTTATGAAAGTTTGAAAATAATTCTCCTTATCTAAACTGTTTTTTTGTGTCTCAAAATTGTTACAAAGTATCTTATTTGCACCTGTTACCTGTTCTGGGCTCTCTGCTAAAAGCCAATTAAGTGAGAAACTTTGTTTCTTTTTCTGGCTGTTCAGTGCAGAGAAAAGAGGGACTTTCCAGTACAAATGAGGGACTTCGGGTTGAGCTGTCAAAAGAGGGACTGTCCCTCCGAAAAAGGGACAATTGGGAGGTATGGGCCTATCTGTAATTGGGATGCCAGGGCCTATTTTGACTCCCAATCCAGACCTGACCCAGTGCAATGGGTGATGGCTGATGCCCACTGAAGGGCGGTGATAAAGTCAATTCATTAGATATGATTGCATCAAAGTATGGGTTTGACCATTAATAGTCACAGGCGGACCTGTTTTTGAGCAGAGGTCTACCTGTCACCACTTCATGCTCTTCAAGCATCATCTGAAAGCTAAAAAGAGGCACAAAAGGAAGGAATACAGTAATAACTAAAAATGTATAAAAAATAGATAAATAATGAAGACCAATTGCAAAGTTGCTAGGTATAGGACATTCTGTAGGAGTCTGGTTCCTCTGTAGGCCTACCAGCGTCCGTACTTGTATCTGAGATGGAAATGGGACACCGGCAGAACCTACTGAATCAGCCTGTACAGCACTGCCACAAACCTGCACTTCTTGTATCTTCTCTTTCCTAAACACCTCCAAGTAATGGACCCCCCAACCAATTTGCATCAATTTCAATGTATGTAGTCACCTGAGGTGATATTTCACCTTTTAGTTCTTATAATTACCCTAACAACGTAAGTCTTAAGACCTAGGCTAATCTTGTGTACTTCTCTGTAATTTACTGTACAAATACTGCAATTGCTCTTTCTGAGTTCTCTAGATTCCAAAATCATCCAGCACCCATAGCTGAAGCTGCCTCTTGTTGCACCCTGGCCTTTTATTTTTGTTTATTTATTTAGGCTTATTTAGATTTCCCTTTCCTCTACCTGCCTATGGAAGCAGCAATATTGCTGACTGCAGGGAATGGAGTGTCCCATGTAAGGACAGTTCTGGCTGCATCTCCTGTTCTATTACACAGCAAAGCAACGTCAATGAAATGGCTCTGTATCGATTTATATACGATGGGAGCATTTTATAGCTCTCAAAAATAGTATTGATTTAGAAAGCTGCATTTATAAATAACCAATGGAAGCAGAAGCTTCAATTAGAAAAAGGCATTCGATTAATTCCAAATATATGTTATAAAGTATTTGATACATAGCATTAGGGGATTTTATAGAATAAGTATATACATTTTTCTAAAGTATAGCTCAATTGGGGTTTTTTGTCTGTCTTTCTGTTTTGATCAATATATATACAGTATGTATATATATATATATATATATATATATATATATATATATATATATATATGTATATATGTATATATATATATATATATATATATATATATATATATATATATATATATATATATATATATATATATATATATATATATATACAGCAAATTTGGACACAGTGCACACGGACAACCAAAAAAGCAATGCCTGTGTGCTGGTGGTTACATGTGTCAATAGTAGTAAGCAAAAAAGAAAAACCGCACCAACAAAAATAGAAAAACTTTTATTAATCCGATTAGATTCATAAAAGTTTTTCTATTTTTGTATAAAGACCTGCTGGTGCGGTTTTTCTTTTTTGCTTATATATATATATATATATATATATATATATATATATATATATATATATATATATATATATATATATAGTCAACTACAAGAGGTCCTCTGCACTCAACCCATTATCAATATATTTAAGACAGAGACATTTTGTGCTACTGCTACTGAAAAATGCCTTACCCTTTAAACAAAACAGGGATTGTTTGTCCATATATTGCAATATATTTAAGCTGAACAACTACGTCACACTCATCCCATATCTGGCCAGTCCTACACTCAATTTTCATCTGATTCATTAAGAATTCTATTGCTTCATTATACATTTTACACAGGGACTAAGTTTTACCTGCAACTTACTCGCTGCTTTCAAAGTAAAACTCCCAAACTTGGCTGCCCTTTTATTAGACACCAGTGGGATCACCTGACTATAGCTGGGAAGGGTGGGAGCTACAACATGGAGCTGGTCACTGCTCCTGTATAACTATAACAAACAAGGGAAAGTTGTGCTCACCACTAGTTTTTAAAAACATTAGTCCCTTTGTAAAATGTATAATTAAGCAATTGAATTCTTAATGAATCAGATGAAAATTAAGCGTAGGACTGGCCAGATATGGGATGAGTGTGACGTAGTTGTTCAGCTTAAATATATTGTAATATATGGACAAACAATCCCTGTGTTGTTTAAAGGGTAAGGCATTTTTCAGTAGCAGTAGCACAAATGTCTCTGTCTTAAATATAATGATAATGGGTTGAGTGCAGAGGACCTCTTGTAGTTGACTATATGTATTTTGTGGTCACACCCTCATTGCACCCCCGCCTAATGGTTTTAAAAAATAGTGGTGAGCACAACTTTCCCTTGTTTGTTATATATATATATATATATATATATATATATATATATATATATATAGATATATTGAATCGTTTAAGAGCACTCACGGGTGTTGTGAAAAATAATTTTTATTGGAGTATTACAATCTTTTATTGGAGTATTACAATCTATATCTATATAGATATAGATATATATATACACGTAGATATATATATATAAATATATACATACAATATATATATATATACAATATATATATATATAAAATTAAGCATAGGACTGGCCAGATATGGGATGAGTGTGACGTAGTTGTTCAGCTTAAATATATTGCAATATATGGACAAACAATCCCTGTGTTGTTTAAAGGGTAAGGCATTTTTCAGTAGCAGTAGCACAAAATGTCTCTGTCTTAAATATATTGATAATGGGTTGAGTGCAGAGGACTCTTGTATTTGTCTATATGTATTTTGTGGTCACAGTCTCATTGCACCCCCGCCTAATGGTTTTAAAAAATAGTGGTGAGCACAACTTTCCCTTGTTTGTTATATATATATATATATATATATATATATATATATAGATATATTGAATCGTTTAAGAGCACTCACGGGTGTTGTGAAAAATAATTTTTATTGGAGTATTACAATCTTTTATTGGAGTATTACAATCTATATCTATATAGATATAGATATATATATACACGTAGATATATATATATAAATATATACATACAATATATATATATATATACAATATATATATATATAAAATTAAGCGTAGGACTGGCCAGATATGGGATGAGTGTGACGTAGTTGTTCAGCTTAAATATATATATAATTTTCAAATCAACAGCCTAAATGACAGACTGATTGCATTAACATCAGTTGCTATGAAGTGCCTTGAAAAGATGGTTCTTAACTATATCAACTCTATCATCCCCAACTCTCTGGATCCACTTCATTTTGCATATCGTCAGATCCACAGAAGATACATTGGCCCTAGCACTGCACTCTGCTTTATTAAACCTAGAAAAACCTAACACTTACGTACGCATGCTGTTCCTAGATTACACTTCCGCTTTCAATACCATAAACCCTCAAAAACTCATCAACAAACTCGCAACTCTTACTCTGCCTCAGCACCTCTGTAACTATTTCTGATTTTCTCACTAACAAACCTCAATTTGTTAAGATGGGGAAACGCATGTCTACTACAATTCTCACCAGCACAGGTCCACCATAAGGATGTTGCCTCAGCCCCAAGCTTTTCTCCCTCTACACCTTCAACTGCTCATCTTCTATATAAAACTGCAAAGTCTATAAGTTTGCAGATAACACACTGTGCTCGGCCTCATCCAAGACAATGATGAAACCAATGATGAACACGATCCCTTACAAATGGGAAATATCAAAATAGAGCAGGTTGTAAGCATTACATTTCTAGGTCTACATTGCAAACACCAAGGCCATAATCTGGAAAGCTCATCAACGTCTTCATTTCCTTAGAAAACGGAAAAGGTGTGGAATCAACAGGTTTGCACAAATCACCTTCTAAAGAGCCACGATTGAAAGGATTCTAACTGACAACATAGCAGTGTGGTTTGGTAGCATCACGCAGCAGATAAAAAAACCTCTCTCCAGAACGTGGGTAAAAACCACTGAACGAACCATCTTCACCAAACTTCCATCACTGTCTGATCTAGACACAGCCAGATGCAAGAATAAAATGAAAACCATTACCTGCGACAAGAGTCACCCAGGACATGAAATAATAACTTGGCATAACTCCAATTACTCATTGAGGAACAGGAGGCCTGAAAGCATAAAAACCAGAAGCAAAGACTATTTAATAGCTTCTTTCCAAGCGCTGCCAGACGAACTGCAAATGAGAAAGAAGAAACCTTCAGGAATCACCTATCCCAACCAATCATCTAGTCCCAACGAACCAAATGGTCTAATTTGCACTCCGTGCACTTTACATTTACTGTTTATTAATTTTATACTCTGTATCTCTGTATCCCATATACATTGTAAATATCAATATATTGTAAAAATCGATATGTGTCTCTCTGGACTGTGCTGCAAAAGAAATTCCTATGTACTCCTGGTACAAAAGGCAACAAATAACTATTTGACTTGACTTGACTTGACTTGATTTCCCTGCCAAAATAAAGAAACAAATTCAACCCGTGAACAAGGCCAATTACACTCTGCTCCTACACTAGTTCTTAATAGAATTAATAGTCCTGAATACTCGAAGGATTTCCATCCACTCTGGTAAATACATATTAAGCCTGGTTTAAGAAATATTGTTACATTATTGTCACATTTACATGGAATATTATGCGTGGGAGGATGCTCATCAATTCTTCTCTAACAACTGGAATACAGCTTAAAGGGATTGGCTTTAATTAAATGATGTTCCAAAGTTTCCACTAATTCCATTAGAATCTTTTTTTCCCCCCCTGTTTAATTTAAAAAAACTGTTGTGAGTTGGGACCCAGGCTGCTGAGACCTGTGATGTATATAACATGCCTGCACTGGCCCCAATTAATCATTGATTCTCTAGACCAGCTATTCCCATTCACTGACTGTTCATCTCTGTGTTGGGGGTTTAAATGGGTAAACCCAAAGGAAAAACGATGTCTTGGTTTATCCAAATGCTGTATTACTAAGGCTGCAGAATGGGCGATATATATATATAAAATGATATAAAGGTTAAATAACCCTTTCACTTTTTAAGACCTGAGATTGCGGACATTGTTATTTGATTATTCTATATTTTATGACTGCACCCAGGCACTTCAATTTTTTTGTAAAGTGAGTGCCGGCTAATTTTCATGATAGATACATACACTGTACATACACTTCTGTGACATATTTTGAGCAGGAAACAGGTACAATTAGATGTCTGGGCTTTTGTGCTTTAAGCCTTTTCAGTTACAATAATTTACTGCACAACAGACAGTAAATGAATCTGTAAGACACTTTACACTCCTTCAGCCAACACACAGGTAGGACTGGATTCCCCACTACGTAAAGAAGGATCTTCGGGCTGTCACAGAGCTTAACCTCCATTGTCGTGCATAAGGCTGAAGTCTACGCAGCATATTATGTACATTCCTATTAATATACATTTATATATGGAACTGCAGCGACAAATCTCCTCTTCTTTGGGACGACTAATCTCTCCGAACTGCCTCCCCTGACAGCTAGAATGGAAATCGCTGGCGGGATGGCAATTGGTGCGCTTCATTTCCCGAAATCATCCACAGTTGCCTCACAAGGAAAATTTGTGTGCCACAATCGAAATCGCCGGCGGGAGGCAGTTCGGGAGATTAGTTGCCCCGAAGAAGAGGCGATTTATCGCCGGGCGACTAAATCTCCCTGAATCTGCCCTCAGAGTAGGTGCAACTGTTGCTGCTGCTATTGGCCTTCAGGTTACAAAAATAGGAGCAATAAGTGGTACAAAGCATCTCCAAGAAATGCCATCCTTCCCATATGAGGGCTTGGGGACAATGGTGTCTGTGCTGTATGGTGGTCCCCCAATGCTCCTTGTCTTAAACGTCAGGGGAGATCAATTGGGACTGCCCAAGGGTGCGTTCCTAATGTGTGACTGCAGAGTCATAAAGAAAATAACTGCGGATTAATGCAAGTAGTAGTGTGCATATACAGGCAGGGTTCTGGTTATATTACCTTGTGCTTTGAATCTGGCTTAAAGCTTCCATGACCTGCAGTAGGTAAAAGCAAGTGTCCTGCAGCTTTGTGCCTTTATATGTTCACTGAATTCCTTTGTGACTTACAATAAGGGGAACATTATTAATACAGGATCATTTAGGTGCAATGAGTCCCTGCTCTACTGTTGGAAGAATTGGAAGGAAATATAGGTTCACAGGGACAGATTATGTGAAATAACTGGCCAAGGCATTTTTGTGCTGAAAAGCTCTGGTACCGGCCTTGTGTTGTTTCCAATTCTAGAGAATTGCAGATGGCAGAGGTGGTTTTGGGTGTTTCTATGCCAGTTTAATACACCCCATGTCCCATATCATCCTTAAGTTGACAAGACACTGATAGATCCCTTTGTTTGGCAAGATCACTGGACCAAAACTCTAATTAAAAGGAAGGTCAATGACAATCAGCTGGGGGAGAGGACTACATCAATGCTCAGATGCTTTCCTATCCTGGCTGGATTTTCAAAATTATTCAGACGCCCATTGACTTTAATGCATTTGGACAAAATAGTCATGTGTATAAAAATTGTTGCTTGCGCCAAAATTGTTTTGACGCCCATTGACTTTAATGCGTTTCACAAATTTTTCGGTGAAATGCCACAGATTTGCCCGTCACTATTGGCCAGCTGTATAGTCTGTTGAAAAATACAGCAAGTTTAAAGCCAATTGCATTGCAAGTTACATTTATTGCCATATAAATAAGCATACATGCCTTGGGGTTTGCTTGGTCACCAGAAGAAGAGAGAAACAAAACACACAATTGTGTTACCAAATACCTCAAACAAATAATCTATCAATGGCACGGAAAAAGAATCCCTATTGTTACCTGTTAACTTGGCAAATGCTAGTGATGTAGTGTCTCAAACAATCCTGAGTAGACCTGAATATACTATTATTAGCGGGTAGCCAATGAGTCTTAATCTACTGGGATGTGAATTGGAAGATCACAAGTTTGGTCTTCTCCTCTATACAATGGAACAGAATCACTGCCCAGTGGGACACCATCCTAAAGTTCAATGTCATGAAAGTAAACATTCTGGAACAAAAATTTGGGGAATTTACCTGCAATGTGGTAAAAAAGAATCTAATAATGGGTCAGGTTTAGACATGTTTGACAGGACAATGGAGTAACCCCTGGAAGCTGGATCAGCAGCCTATGGGTAAGGCCACCAACCACCATCTTTGATCGGAGGCCTAATTGTGAATTTTATACAGAGGCATTATAATGACCAGTATTGGGTTTGATTTTTCTTGAAGAGTGTGCACTTCCATGGCATTTCATGCCAATATGTCTACTGGGGCAGTTTTATGACTTGTAGACTTGGCCCTGTCCATACAGAAATCACTTGTGCTTAGGGTTGCCACCTGGCTGGTATTTTACCGACCTGGCTGTAAAAATGATGCTTGGTGCCAATGTTATTAATAATTCCAGAAAAGGTGGCAACCTTACTTGTGGTCCTAGCACTGGTAGGTGCAAGCTGTACTCTATGTACAATCTTGGGTTATTACTCATTCAGTCTTGTCTGCAAAATCATGTTTCTCCATGACATCTCAGCTTCTGACTTGACACTACAGAATCTTCTACCTGAGGAAAGGAAATAAATATCTATTTCTAAAAATAAAACAATGTAAAAAATGGTTACTCTTTTGCAGATATTCCAGCACAGAATTCTAAAACCAGTAAGATTTGCCCTTTCCAATGTTCAGACGAGAGGATGAGCAGCACATGATTCATGCCATTTGCCCAAGGAATCTCTGGTAATGCTTAAGAAAACAGGATTAATTCTTGTAAAAGACGCAGAAATTCTTACGGCTACGAAAATCCATAATTACTCAACATGTATGTGCTGATAACAGTATGTTATTTTTCAACCCAAAGGCTGCCAAAGCTTGGCCTTTAATGCCTCAGGCTCCAAATTGTTTACGAAACAAGATTTAAGTGAAAAGTTATGAAAGCAGAAGCCAAAAATAAGTACGGCACATATTTTGTCTTACTAAGTAAACTGCATTTCTTAGGCAGAAGACTGGGCTTAGAAACCAATACTGCGCATTTCAATTCCACCATATTAGGTTTAGGGGGGTGACTGTAAAAATGATGGCTCGACTACTTTCTTTTAACTACTTATTCCTGACTGTGCACTTGTCTACACAAAATCGACTCTGTAAGTATCAGCTTTATCGTTCCTTTCTCCATCAAGAACAATAAAGTATGATCCAGTGGCGTAATTAGTTGTTACTGGGCTCCAAAGCAAATTTAATTTAGGGCCCCAAAACATTGGTAAGTTGAACTATTCTACTAAGACATCTTGAAATTTCTTATTAATTTGATCCAGCTTCCAGGGGTTACTCCATTGTCCTGTCCAACGTGTCTAAACCTGACCCATTATTAGATTCTTTTTTACCACATTGCAGGTTAAATTCCCCTCATTTTTGTTCCAGAATGTTTACTTTCATGACATTGAACTTTAGGATGGTGCCCCACTGGCCAGTGATTCTGTTCCATTGTTACGCACATGTCCGGTTATAGAGGAGACTTACCTTAAGGTGGCCATGCATGATGGTTGGGTAGTTTGGGCCAGTTATGACTGCTGCCCCCAGAATTTCAGGATTATAGGCCCCAACGGAAAATATTTAGAGGAAAAAAGTGAATAGGGACTTCTTTTCTTAATTCTGTTCCAATAATTGGTGGGATTGGCCACAACAAATTGAACAATAGAAAAGTGACCATACACGTGTATAGCCTGTTATATGGTATCCATAGATTTGGTCTGTGGACCAACTGGATACAATTGAAGTGTAGCTGTGTCACCTTTAGCGTCAGGGCACACGCTCAGATTCGGGGAGATGAGTCGCCCGGCTAGAATGTAAATCGCCGACGGGATGGCACTCGGATCGCTTCGTTTTCCTATGTCGCCCGAAGTTGCCAAACTTCGTGCGACTTCAGAAAACGAATCGCTCCGGCGATTTACATACTAGCCGGTGGGAGGCAGGGAGAGTAGTGGCCCTGAAGAAGAGGAGATTTGTCGCTGGGCGACTAATCTCCCAGTGTGTGCCCTGACCCTTAAGCTGGCCATAGACGCAAAGATCTGATCGTACGAATCGAGGATTCATACGATTTTTGAACCGTGTGTGGAGAGTCCCGACATTTTTCGTCCGGCGGAGATTGGTCGTTTGGTCGATGGGACAGGTTAGAAAATTTCTGTCGGCTGCAGATAATATCTCTGCGTGTATCGCCGATCGTACGATATTCAGTGGGAGACTGTCACTAGCTTTGGTTGGACATAGATATCGTACGATTGCTGTCAGGGGCAGAACATTGCTGATCTGTTCTTTAACTAATCTGACTGGTTAAGACTTTGATCTGAATGGTTAGTGGCGGGTCGGGAGATGGGAAAGTCCGATCGTACGATGATTCCTACCATCGGATCTTTGCATCTATGGCCAGCTTTAGACCTCATTATTTATTTAGTAGCTCAAGTAAGTTTCTCAGTGTAATTTATACCATTAGATCTAATTTCCAAAACTTTTGCCCTTGAGTCAGGCACTTCCATGAGTGCAGCATTGGTTAGCCTGAGACTCGTGGGTTTATTCAGTGGTCAACAGATTTGGGCCAAACTGTCATTAGAAAAGTGGGTTGCAGGTGGGTTTGGGACTAATGCAGACCTGCTCCTTTGTACCTTTATTATCCTATGTACTGTATATATATGTACTGTATATTTTCATATATCATGACTCACATCTAACAAATCTAAAGTATGGGCCAGGTTGTGCACAAGTTTATACCAAATTACGCATCACTAGTTTATATTCATGTCAATGGCAGTTGGCACTTAGGGGATAAAGATTTTTTTCTTAGTTGTGTTTTTCAGCTTTGTGTGCTACGAACCGAATGGCATTAAAGAAATGACATTCCAACAACAAATCACAGTCTTGTTCTCCAGAATCCAGTCTTGTGACTTTTACAGTGTATTCATATAAATATTTTCACATCACTCAGTGGAATGTTTGCAAAACAGAAACAGGAAATTGGTTTGTGACGGTGAGAAGGAAACATGTGGGACATCTGATACCATAGAGCAAGGGGCCATCCCGGTGAGAAGAGCCACATCTATGGAATTCGCTGTCTGGCAGGTTGTTTTCATAGATACTGTATTTACTTCCTGACACAGACTGGATATACCTGTAACCAAACTCAAAATATTTCATTTATTCTGTTCACTTTTACCTCCCCAGAAAGGGTGTGAGGGATTGGAACAGATATCTGTCTATCGTTTTTCATTTGCTGTAGGTTTATGTTCTACAATAACTTCCTGAGATCCCCCTTGAAGTGACATCCTAGTAGCTTCATTATTATTATTGCTGCTCACAGTGCAACCAGCATGGAGCACATACAGTACCACTGAATAGGGTTGGCCAACTGAAGGCCCAGATAGGCTCCTCTGAAAGAATTGTATGGCTCAAGACATCCACTGACCAATGTGCATGACGCCATCACTTCATTATAATCTGACCCTGGTCCACAATATAGAAGAGAGATCACTAACAAGTGGATCTCTGCATGGTCTATTCTAGGGCAAATATGTTGGATCTATAGAGACCAATGCTGTCCTCATTTGTTGGCATTTTCAAAACTGGCTGATAGATATCTGGATGAATTTGGGATGATATTGGTCAGACAATGTCCACATGAATTGGATGAAAATCTACCAATTTTTTTCAGACAACCATAGATGTTACAATTACGATCTTTCCTGTTTCCAGGAATGTTTGTTTGTTTCAATACACACGTGTAGAGCTTAATTGTCACATATACAGGTAGAAACAATTGAATTCTATATGTATCTGACGATTCAGCACTAACAATGGCCGATGTTCTTGTGCCTATGGCTCCTAATCAAAATTTTCTGTCCAGCCTGATTGACGAGCCGACCGATATCCAAGTCTTCTGCTGATATAGATCGGCTCATTTCCCACCATATATACGCACCGAATGTTGTACAAAGATTCCTTTCCTGTCTATGGCCACCTTTATCCTTGGGGTATTTATAAGTCTGGAATAAATGATACATCTCTTTTTATCACTAAGATTATTGACCGTTATCAGCATTTTGATTTCATTAATCTTATTCAACTTGCCGAATTAGAGCAAATTAGCTGTAAAAACTGTCGATGGCCACAGATAATCCAACAAGGAGCGCGAGTAGTAGGGGAGAAGTTGCAGCAGTTGTATGTACATCTGGGGCAATGACAGTTTATTGTAGGAATTTGCAAAGAGCACACCAGCAATGAGACAATATGGCCACTAGGGGCGCTGATGCTCTTACTACAGAATTTGCAGCTCAGGGTAAGCAGTTTGGAAGCTTCAGCTTTATATCAATGGAAAAATGCATAAATCAAGCTGGATCCTCTTGTTTAAGTTCTTGAGTTGAGTTCATCTGTAAATATGTTCTACAAATTCAGCTACACATAGAACAGGATTAGGTATTTTCTTACATTTATTGTAATTTCCCCTTTGTAACTGCAAATAAATAGATTCCCATCTCCCATACAAAAGGAATGTGTTTGTTATTTCAGGGATGTATATATATATATATATACACATAGTGGGCTTTGAGGTTTGACTTTGGTACTAGGGGTGCCTTTAGTTCTGGTGGGGGATCAGGCCATGAGATATTTCAAGGCAACATTGTTTATATAGAGCAGGAATTTCAACCATTAGTTCTTCAGCTGTTGTTGAACTACAAGTCTCATCAGACCCCCCCCCCAACAGTCATTTGATGTAGTAGGCAGGTGCTGGGAGTTGTTTTTCAGCAACTGGATGATTCTAAATATAGGGATTAGGTAAATTAATGTGATTGGTGTAATAATGTGTATATTTGTGAAATAACATGTCTAGGAGGAGATTCAGCAGAACAAAGAATCTCACAGGGTGTCACATCTCGACCTAAGGCAGAGATAGGAAATGTCAAGTTTGTATGAGAAACGATGTTAGTGCGAATAAACCCAGCGAGTGTCAGACAGTCTGTGCCTGGGGAATCCGTCTGGAGCTCGGAGGAGCATTTTGGCAGAAGAGCTGAGCTCTGTCAATCTTTCTCACTGTAACAGGTGCGAGAGAGAGAGCAGAGACAGATATAGAGAGAGAGACAGATACAGAGAGAGAGGGATACAGAGAGAGAGAGAGAGAGAGACAGAGAGGGAGAGAGATACAGAAAGAGACAGATACAGAGAGAGACAGACACAGAGAGATACAGAGAGAGAGAGACAGATACAGAGAGATACAGAGAGAGACAGAGATACAGAGAGAGACAGATACAGAGAGAGACAGAGAGATAAAGATACAGAGAGAGAGACAGAGAGATATAGAGAGCCAGAGGGAGAGAGACAGAGCGATACAGAGATAAAGATACAGAGAGAGATACAGAGATACAGAGATACAGAGAGATACCGAGAGAGAGAGAGGGTGAGACAGAGACAAACACATACAGAGAGAGAGTGAGACAGAGAGACAGACATAAACAGAGAGATAGTGAAAGAGACAGAGAGAGAGGAAAGCAGTGTCCACACAAAAACTTTAGACCAGGGACCACTCTCAGTACAATTATTCTTCCTCTTCTCACTCAACCTCTATTCTCCTGTCTCTTTTCTTTACACACTATAATCTATTGTCCCATCTATTTAGCCTCTTTGTTCTCATAGAAATAGGCCAAATATTTAGAAGCAGGAGGGGCCAGTGACACCTGAGTCCAGCGGGAGTTTTCCTGGTGTCCCTGTGGGCCAGTCCGACTGCAGGACAGAGAGAGAGAGAGAGGGAGAGAGAGAGGGAGAGAGAGAGGGGAGGACACAGAGGAGAAAGACACAGAGAGAGAATTGATAGATAAACCATCAGCACATGGCGGGAGGCGTGGCCTAGAGACTCCTCCCCGAGCAGGCGTGGGCGGGGCCTGGCTGGCTGTACCTTGAGCAGCTGATCGAGCAGCGGGGGAGGAGCCGACACATCAGAGAAGTCACAGAACAGACACTGAACTGGCACTTGGGTCCTGACACCGGGGAAGTGGGAACAGGAGGAGCTTTATCTCAGCTGGATTTATCACTCACGAGCCCCTTTATCATTCTCTTCTCACTGGGACTGGAGGAACCCCGAGAGCCGGCAGCTCCTCCTTGTCCAGTCATTGGGAGCCGGGGGGTCGGTGCAGGATGCCGGGCTACGATTATAAATTCCTGGAGAAGCTGCGGCGCAAGTTCCTGTGTCCCCTGTGCGCTAAAGCCATTCGGGAGCCCGTGCAGGTGTCGACTTGTGGCCATCGCTTCTGTGACACGTGTCTGCAGGAATTCCTCAGGTAACAGCTGACATGACACTTGCACCCAAACTGCCACCCAAACCCCTGTGTCCCTCCTACTGGCACATCCCTATACCCTACATCTCTATACTCCACATCTCTATACTCCACATCTCTATACTCCACTATACTCCACATCCCTATACTCCACATCCCTATACTCCACATCCCTATACTCCACATCCCTATACTCCACATCCCTATACTCCACATCCCTATACTCCACATCCCTATACTCCACTTCCCTATACTCCACATCCCTATACTCCACATCCCTATACTCCACATCCCTATACTCCACTTCCCTATACTCCACATCTCTATACTCCACATCCCTTTACTCCACTATACTCCACATCCCTATACTCCACATCCCTATACTCCACATCCCTATACTCCACATCCCTATACTCCACATCCCAATACTCCACTTCCCTATACTCCACATCCCTATACTCCACATCCCTATACTCCTCCCTATACTCCACATCCCTATACTCCACATCCCTATACTCCACATCCCTATACTCCACATCCCAATACTCCACATCCCTATACTCCACATCCCAATACTCCACTTCCCTATACTCCACATCCCAATACTCCACATCCCAATACTCCACATCCCAATACTCCACATCCCTATACTCCACATCCCAATACTCCACATCCCTATACTCCACATCCCTATACTCCACATCCCTATACTCCACATCCCTATACTCCACATCCCTATACTCCACATCCCAATACTCCACATCCCTATACTCCACATCCCTATACTCCTATACTGGGCTTCACCCTCCTCTATCCACTCACATTGTCCCCCAAACTGGAACTTGTCTTAATACACTTCTCACTGCACCCCCTGTTCCCCCACCCCAGTATTTGTATGTCCTTTTCTCATTTCATTTCTTTTTTTTTCATGAGCAATTTAGCAGAGTATATTTCACTCTTATTATTCCTATATGTGTTGCTAATATATTCTGCATTTCATTGGCTCTCGGCCACATTTATTGTTTTTGTTATTTTAACTATTAGGTTTCAGTATCAGTATTTGCAATGTTGGCTTAGGCAGTGTCTATGTGACCTGATACAGCCACCACTTGTCATTCTTTATATCAGGGACCTGCCATGGCTTCTGCTGCACTACAACTCCCAGCAACCCCCAAGGCAGCCATATTTGAGCAGAAACTGGAGAAGCACAATGTCCCTGCTCTCTATTGATTAATCCAGTGTCTTCCTCTGCTGCACTACAACTCCCAGCAACCCCCAAGGCAGCCATATTTGAGCAGGAACTGTGGAGGCTGAAGGTCCTTGATCCCCATTGATCAATCCAGTGCCTGGAGCCGGGTATCACACAAAGCCGCTCTACTGGTTGTGACTGTAGGCAACGTTGTATGATTGTCGCCTATGAGGAAGTGCAGCGAATGGCTCAGCGGGAGTTGCGCTGTGTGTTGCATTGTTGCTGGTTGTCAACAAACAGAACAGTGTGAAAGTGAATTGGTTTTGAAGCAAAGGGCATGGCCAGCACTGGAGACATTATTATTATTATTATTATTATTATAAGGGAGGATGAGGATGTGAGGATGGAACAAGGGTCTCTCTCTTCCCTGCTACTTAATCCTTTGTTCAGTTCCCTGATGCCGGTTACACTGAGATTTACAGAGCTCGGCTCTACTGGTGCCAAAATGCTCATCTGCTGCACCAGACGGATTCCCCAGGCACAGACCAACTGTCAGACACTCACTGTGTTTCTTCTCACTCATACAAAACAAACACACACACATCGCAAAAAAAAAGGCATTTAAATAGCCAGCACTCTGTTTAACCATAAATTAGCCAGCGGCTCAGCATTATCATTAGTATTGCTTTCAGTGTTTCCGCTATATACCCACACTGACAACCTTTCTGCCTCAGTGGTGCTGCTTTATTCTCAGCGACCAATCACAATACAGTATTTCACTTTTAGTCATATTTCAACTCTCAGTAGATTGATGTTCACACTTGTAAACCAAGTATTTTTGTTGAAGGACTGACTACTGCTTATAGTTCATGTTCAGGCAGTTCTTGTTGTGAGATTGTGTTGTAACGCATCGTAACAACAGCTCCCCTAGTGCTTTTAAATAGATGCAAGTGTTGCTGTTTTCTGTCTTTGGAATTTAGTGGGATGGATGTGTTGCACTATACAGAAGCCCCTTTATCTGATGATACAGAATTGTGTTTAGGGGGTGCTTATATAGGCCTAGGGTTGCCACATGGCCGGTAAAAATAATGGTTGATCCCAATGTTATTAATAGGGAAAAAAAAGATAAAAAGCAGACCCAGGAGGTATAGAGCCCCCATGAAGCCCTAATTCATATATCATTTCAATAAATATTGGTAAAACAGGTCATTTTGGGCAGAGGCGGGACAGGCCAGCTGGGCACCCTAGGCAATGCAGCCGGCCAGTTCACCCTCACTTCCCCCGGCGCATTCACACATACATGGTGACGTCACACAAGTTTGCGCATGTGCAGTGATGTCACACGCTTTTGCTAATTCGCGATTACACCTCATGCATTTGCTCGAATTGAATGCCAGATGAGTCTAGTCTAGGGGTGGGCAGAAGAGGTAGTTGCACCCTAGACAGCTGCCTGCCCACCTACCACTAGTTCCGGCCCTGATTTTGGGGGCCTAAAAAATAATTTGCTGTGGGCCCAGGAATATCTAGTGACACCACTGCCAATATATGTTGAAATTGCTCATTGTTTAAGGCCACATGGGGCTCCTGTACCTCCTGGGCTCCTCTGCAGCCGCAGGGTCTGCTTCCTCTGTATTTATGCCCCTGGCTGAAGCTTAAACTTATAGATCTACAGCAGTTAAGAGTGTTACGTTATGTAACAGAGGCTGCTTTGGTTCCTACTACTACTAAAGTCACCCTTAGCACCATAAACCTGACTTTCCTACTGTACTGCCTTTGGTGCTGCTCAAGGACTGCCCGCTGTGTGTATAAATGACGGAAGTTCCAATCACTTTCCCTGCATTTGAATGGAGAAAGGGAAACTGGCTGCAGTTACAAAATAACTGCTGGCCCTTGAATGTTGTGCTTTAATATGAAACCTTTCCCCCCTAGGGCCAAGACAAATGCCCTCTCTGCTCCACCCCAAAACCAAACTTTGCCATTTTGACTTTTTGTAAATAACGCAGAATATCCGCCTCATAAAAGGCCAATGTCTGTACAGCTGCCTGGGTTTTGTTAGCTGCCCTGGGAGTCTCAGACACTGACACAATAATAGTTGTAAATGCTCAGCGCTTGGTTTCTGTGGTTTTACCCTTCAGGCATCTGCCCAAACGGTGCTTTGTTCCCCTGACATGGTGTGTGTTACCTCCACAAATAGAAACACAATGACACATTGCTGAAGTGCTCCGTCTGCACACACACAAAAAATAGGACATTTTATGCCTGACGGGACTTGGCAAATTTTTCCCTAGAAATTCCAAGGCAGCGGATACACGATCCATTCCCCTGCACGCTTGTACATTTTGTGTAATCCATTTAATATGCAGCGGAGCTCCGCTTAGTAGGTCAGTGGGGGTGGGGAAGGAGACATTATTTGTATGCGGGACTAATCCATTTGGGAAATCATTTAAATACAACGGGAGATTCATAGAAACTGCTTGGTCCCACGTTGAAATTGTGACTATTCCATACTTTGTTCTGTATGATGTCACTACTTGGTTCCGTATGTTGTCAATGCCCAGAAATCCCAGAAATACCAACAGATGCTATTTATGTTCAGTGATACTATATGTAAGTAGAGGGAGTTTCACAGTTCATACAAGCTTGATGGGGTTTATGTTTAAGGGTCAGCGATACATCATTTGTATATTTTCCTTGTTGTATATGACGGCTTTCCTAATATAGGTGTGGGATCCATTATCCGGAAACCCGTTATCCAGAAAGTTCCGAATTATAGAAAGGCTGCCTCCCATTGACTCCATTTTATCCAAATAATCCACATTCTTTCCTTTTTCTCTGTTATAATAAAACAGTCGCTTGTACTTGATCTAAACTATAATATAATTAATCCTTATTGGAAGCAAAACCAGCCTATTTGGGTTTATTTAATGTTTACATGATTTTCTAGTAGACTTAAAGTAGGAAGATCCAAATTATGGAAAGATCTGTTATCCGGAAAACCCCAGGTCCCGAACATTCTGGATAACAGGTCCTATACCTGTACAGAAAGATCGGAAGTACTGTCCTCATAACTAGATCCCTATTATGATGAATGAATCACCCTTTTTACCAGGGCCACTAAAAGGATGGGCTTGAGTAATGTAGTGTAGTCAGTGCTCCCCTATGGGATCCATTTCTTGTATGTGCCCCAGGTTATAATGACATATATATATATATATATATATATATATATATATATATATAATATATATATATATATATATAAAAAAACATATATAATTTTATTGCCAGAAAACATTAGAATTTAGTTTTCAGTGAAATTGTGGGTGCATATGCAGAATTATTGCAGAATGTATAATTTTTTAGGGATGAACAGAATCCAGGATTTGGGTCGGTATTTGGCCAGGATTGGACTGATCCAAGTGCCTGGCTGAACTAAATCCGAATACTTCAAATGATGTGGCTCTTTATGACACCAACAAGGAAATTGGGATTATTTTTTATGTGCATTCTTTATAACACTTCCTTCTCCTGCTTTACTTTCACTTAGGGTTTGGATTTGGCCAGTTCTTTCATGTAAGATTCAGGATTTGGCCGTATCCCAAAATAGTGGGATTTGGTGCATCCCTATATTTATTTTTTTAAATGACTGCTCCTTCGTTTTAATTAGTGGTGCCAGCAATGAAGTCACTAGAGGGTGAAGTGGGCTTGTACGCTTGGGTACTTGAGAAAAGAAGAATGAAGCTTCTCTTTGTGAGTAACCTCAGAATTTCAGTGCATTGGGCACTGCCCTTACAGTACAGATCGAGAGAGAAGGGGGTTCGGCTCTAACCTTTGGGGAAAAGCGTGAGTCACGGTTTCATAGCTGTCAGCGAAATGCGGCACTGTATGCTGTTGGTGGGGGAAATATCTCGCATTCCTCCCTCTGCATGGGATTATTAATACAAGTAAGGGGAGAGATGATAAATACTTAATGCGTTCCACCCACCGCCTCCCTGTATGAGTGAGCTGCCAGTCTGTGTTTAGTGTACTTACACAAAGTTCCCTTTATTATCGTCCGGAGCATATTCTCTATACTTGTCCTGCAGGGGACAGAGTGAAGTCAGTTGGGGAGAATTGCCTGTATTTTCCGGTCTCCTCGCATTTGTGCCGAGCTCCAAAATTGTGCTCTCGCTGTGACATCATTCAGGCAGTAAAATTAAACATCCCAAGCCCTTGATGGCTTTGTGAGTTCATGCTAATGCAGAAGAATTCTAGTCAAATTCTGCAAAAATCTGATCAATGGTTTTATATTAAGTACAGGCTCAATAGCACTAAACTGGTTTAATGGTGAAAATACACGGGATGAAAAAAGCCACCGACTGAGACCCACCAGATCAAGTTGGCAGCCTTCCTGGCAGACTGGTTAGAAAATCCCATTGGATGTGCCCTCTTCCCATAGGTTTTACTTAGACTTATTCAGTGGCGTAACTAGATGTTGCTGGGCCCCACAGCAAATTAATTCTAGGGCCCCCAACATATCCAGTGTTTGTCCTGTTTTAAAAATATATGTTGAAATTGCTCATCAATGAGACCCTCATGGGGCCCCCTGTACCTCCTGGGCCCCCCTGCAGCCGCAGGGTCTGCATCCTCTGTAGTTACGCCCCTGGACTTATTACTTATTCTAACCTATTATATGTTACTATTTTAAATACCCGGCCACAGTGGCCTGAGGTTAAGTCCTCTCCACTTCTCAAAAGGGGAGAGAGATGATTAAATTATAATGCTAGGAAAGGGAGTTAAAATGTTATATCAGGTGGAATGAACCTTGATTAATAAGCCACTTAATAAGCCACTTATCACTAGGCTGTACTCTATGATCAATTATCTCTTTTGGTCTGATGCAATCTTGAGCAACGGTGGATCTGCAGATGTTGATGAACTACAACGTTATTCAAACTGGCAGCTGGCGGCGTTTGGATTGGTAGTTCAGCAACATCTGGAAAGCTTTTAGTTGTCCATGACTGAATGAAATTGGGTGGTGGATGGATTGGTTTGCCTCTTGCTTGCTGGGATCATGCATTGACTAACAGAGGTAATAAGCAAATATCATGATGGGTGTAACTTTTTGTAGCTGCAAGTCAATTTATTTCCAGCAATCCTTAATTGCAGGCCGCCCTATTACGGTGTATAGATTTGTCTTTATTCCCAATACAGAAATGTGTACGTGGTCTCTGATTTTTTTGCACAGTTGATACATCTCAGCAGTATCTGTCGAAAATTAGCTACTATTCTATTAAACTCAGGGATTCTGCTCAGCAGGGACAAAGATAACAAATATATCAATTTAGAACAGTTAAAGAGTCGGCGACCCCCTTCCCCCAGAGCTGCTTTAGAAGGTGAAAATTTTAACTTTACACTTCAATGTTAGAAAAACTGTCAGAAATAGGAAAATAGAAAGTAATTGAAAAAAGTCTTTATTTCTGGGGGAACAATCTGAAACCAACTGAACTGGACTTCGGAAATCGAAGCGTCGCGAGTGCGTTGCCGCAGGCGATTTTTCATTTTAGCAGGCGGGGGAAGGCAGTTCAGGGGGGATTGTTGCCCCTGAAGAAGAGGCGATTAGTCGCCAGACCCCCATACACTGCCCCTTTGACAATAATTACGTGTGTTTACTCCTGCGCTCCCCTGCGGCTGAACAAAAGAAAGTGGAACGCAGGGGAGCGCAACAAAACCGCCCGTGTATAAGAGCCCCTACTTCTAATTGATGATTGGTTGCTATAGGAAACATCACCAGTGATACTAATCTCCAGGGTGGGTAAATAGGTTTCTAACCCCACATTTAGTATAAAGGTGGCCATACACAGGGAGCAGATCGTGCTGACCCGATCATGGGCCCTAGGGCCCAGTGATCGGATGAGAATGGAGGACATACAGGCGGTCGGATCGCGGGGCGGCATCAATGAACAGATGTGGCTGCGATCCGACGAGATTTTTTACCCTGCCCAATCAACGTCTGCCCGACTTTTGGCCAGATATTGATCGGAGCCTGTCAGAGAGCCCCACACATGGGCCAATAAGCTTCCAACTTGGCCTGTCGGCAGCTTTTATTGGCCCGTGTATGGGGGTCGTAAGGGCAGGGGCACACGGGCAGATTCGGGGAGATTTAATCGCCTGGCGACCAATCACCTCTTCCCCCTGCCTTCCGCCTGCTAAAATGAAAAATACTTGTGGTGCTTCGATTTCCGAAGTCACCCAAAGTTTCCTTGTGAGGCGATTTCGGGCGACTTCAGAAATCGAAGTGCCGCAAGTGCCATTGCGCTGGTGTTTTCTCACTAGCGCAGCAAAAACCGCCCGTGTGTAAGAGCCCTTAGAAGTTAAGTTCAAGTTAGCAAGAATGTGATTGGTGGCTAACTGGTGATTAATTATATGTAAATATAGTGTTGACCAAAGACTATTCATCATTCACCTCAGTCCTTGCCCCCAAAAGGAGCTTACAGGACCCATTTAAATCAGTCAATGGCAATTGGTGAATTTTCATCTGTCGTTCAATCCATATGCCTTGGGCCGAGACTTCATCAGTTTCCTCTTGACCCAGTTTAGTGGCCCATTGGATAAGGGTGAGGGTCAGAGGCATTAATGAGACCCCACCCACATCTCTCTCACTTCATTAAGTATCACATGACTGACACACAATGGCTGCTGCTCTGTGACTGACATTGGGCGGAGCTACATTTACACAAGGAAATGAGGAGGGGGGTCTCGTTCGGCAGCTGCTCCTCATGTTTCTCTGTGAACTTGTGACTAGATACCCCCAACCTTCCCACCGTACCCTCATACATTTGTGAGAGAGAGAGAGACAGAGAGAGAGAGAGATATTTAGCTTGAATTCACTCTCTGTCTTCTTCCTGTATTTGTGTAAATAACAAACACGTGCGCCAGGTTTCACAGCTCAGACAAGAGCAGCCATTATGGAAATCATTTAAGCAAGGCCTAAATACTCTACTCCCAACCATTGTGCACAGGCCACCGAGCAGGAATTTCTGTAGTGATAGTAGCGCAGCTGAAGACAAAACAGACTTTGCAGTGACTGCTTATTTAGAGGAGACGCCTACCATTCTTTGCCTGTTGACTACAACTCCCAGCATCCCCCTAACTGTGCTGTGGGAGGATACTGGGGACTGGAACGTTAATTAAAGACCTGGAGCTTGAGTAATCCTTATATATAATATATCACTAATACTGGCTTGATCTTCTCTGTCTGCTATACAGTATCTTCCCAAGAGCAATTAAACTCATTGTTACTATAGACACCATCTCTCCCTACTATACCTGCTATCCCACAGTCACACTCCCTTCCCAGAGACTATTATCCACTGTTACTATAGGCACCATCTCTCCCTACTATACCTGCTATCCTACAGTCACACTCCCTTCCCAGAGACTATTATCCACTGTTACTATAGGCACCATCTCTCCCTACTATACCTGCTATCCCACAGTCACACTCCCTTCCCAGAGACTATTATCCACTGTTACTATAGGCACCATCTCTCCCTACTATACCTGCTATCCCACAGTCACACTCCCTTCCCAGAGACTATTATCCACTGTTACTATAGGCACCATCTCTCCCTACTATACCTGCTATCCCACATTCACACTCCCTTCCCAGAGACTATTATCCACTGTTACTATAGGCACCATCTCTCCCTACTATACCTGCTATCCCACAGTCACACTCCCTTCCCAGAGACTATTATCCACTGTTACTATAGACACATCTCTCCCTACTATACCTGCTATCCTACAGTCACACTCCCTTCCCAGAGACTATTATCCCAGTGTTACTATAGGCACCATCTCTCCCTACTATACCTGCTATCCCACAGTCACACTCCCTTCCCAGAGACTATTATCCCACTGTTACTATAGACACCATCTCTCCCTACTATACCTGCTATCCCACAGTCACACTCCCTTCCCAGAGACTATTATCCACTGTTACTATAGACACATCTCTCCCTACTATACCTGCTATCCCACAGTCACACTCCCTTCCCAGCGACTATTATCCACTGTTACTATAGACACCATCTCTCCCTACTATACCTGCTATCCCACAGTCACACTCCCTTCCCAGAGACTATTATCCACTGTTACTATAGACACATCTCTCCCTACTATACCTGCTATCCCACAGTCACACTCCCTTCCCAGAGACTATTAGCCCTTGCCCCCTGCTACTATAGCCACCATCTCTTGAAGATACATTCACACAAATACAGGTGCATATGGGCTCAGTCAAAACAGATTTGAAAACAACAAAAAAATCTGCGAACTAAGCAGCTAATTTAGAAAAGATTGGTATAAAATTCTTTTTGATGTCCATGCTTTATTTTCTAGTGGATATTTCTGTTTCACTTGTCTTGTTGAGTCAGTGCAAAGTACAGTGAGGCCTCCATGCTGTGTAAGGAGCAAATGCTCTGGTACATAAAATGAAGTTATTTTCATGGAGTTGAACAGATACGGTTTGTATCCCACATCCTCATGTTTCTCATTTTAAGGTCTTAACTCAACAACTCTTCTTTCTTGGTGTCTTTTCACAATTCATTTAATGTTTAATTAAGGTTTAATGTACCCCTTGCCATAGACACATTATTTCTAAAGAAAGAAGCTCTAATATCCTCTCTTCTTTAATTCTGATACACCTTGTACGTGGAACATTGTATTTCCCTTTCTTTGTATCTGTTGCCTGTGGTCTTTATTTCTAAAAGAAAAGGGCATATTCATATCCATGCAATGAAAGGAACCATAGAAGTAGGGATGCACCGAATCCAGGATTCGGTTCGGGATTCGGCCAGGATTCGGCCTTTTTCATCAGGATTCGGATTCGGCCGAATCCTTGTGCCTGGCCGATCCGGATCCTAATTTGCATATGCAAATTAGGGGTGGAGAGGGAAATCGCGTGACTTCCTTTTACAAGGAAGTAAAAAAAAAATTCCCCTTCCCACCCCTAATTTGCATATGCAAATTAGGGTTCGGATTCGGTTTGGTATTAGGCCGAATCCTTTGCTTAGGATTCGGGGGTTCGGCCGTATAGTGGATTCGGTGCATCCCTACATAGAAGGCCTGTGTTGGCACATGTTAAGTTATGCCAGGTGTTAAAAGTAACAGTTGGAGGCACTTTCTGCTTTAATATTCAGGTTGAAAGTTCCTTTGTTTGCCAGAGTCGCCATGTAGTTGGAAATGGGCAGTTAAAACAATGGATGGATTCTTGTAGTAGACCCCAACTTTGCATATGTGCACTCAGTTCTATAGATAGATGGGTGAGAAGCCTCCTGTACAAGTCACAGCAGTATCGTCTGTTTCTTTTTTTAGGCATATTGGAATCCATTTAAAGGTTTGCAAGGTTTATATCCAAATCGTTTTTTTTTTATTTTACAATATGGTATATTTTATTTGATGGATTTCTGTTCTAGCAATGTAGCAGTGTGGGCAAGTTTATTTTGGAGCAACTTGCCAATTAAACAATAAGGCTTGAAGAATTAGCATGAAATTAAACTCGCTTTATGTCTGGAAGGGAAGGAGATATTTGAGCACAGATAAGAACCCATAAAACCATATAAAGCTTGAGTGTTTATTATGGCAGCAGCTACCTGATGAATTAGAATGTCAGCTTGCACCAAGTAAACACTCTGCTTTCTGTCTATGAGAAGTGAGTGTGCGGGGAGCAAGCCCGGTCTTGTGGGTCCTCGTGTGCCAAACAAGGAGAGACCGAGCCTGCTGATACCTGTCCAGCCATCGGCAAACAACTTGACACTGACACACACCGATGCACACACACCATCTATATACACCAGCTCACACCCATTGAAAGAACTCATTATAACTATTGCCTCATTGCTGCCATTATTAATTAAATTCCTTTCTCTAATTGTGCTCATTAACTTGGAGTGGAATGAATATTTTACATGAATATTTCAGTGCATGAAGCACAATTAACGTTTGATGTATGCATTTTATTTTGTGTACTGAGAGTACAGTATATTACATACATATTGTGCTGAGGATACTACGGCTGATTGCTTTATTAACTTTTATTAACTGTTGCAGAACCATTTATCAAAGTCCGAATTTATCTTATTATTTTCTGAAAACTACTCAGACCAAATCTACACTGATTATTTATCAATACATTTTCCCGAAAATTTGCTGTGCAGGGAATCCAGGATTCGGTTCGGGATTCAGCCTTTTTTCAGCACGTTTCGTATTCGGCCGAATCCTTGTGTCTGGCCGAACCGAATCCTAACTTGCATGTGTAAATTAGGGGCAGGTAGGGAAACCACGTGAATTTTCAACACAAAAGAAGATTTTTTTTTTAAACTTTTTCCGTTCCTGACGTTAATTTGCAAATGCAAATTAGGATTTGGTTTTTGATTTCACCAAGGATTCAGGGATTTGGCTGAATCCCAAATGGTGGATTTGGTGCATCCCTAGAAAAAAAACAGAAAAATTCAGATTGTACAACTTTTTCGGATATTTGCCCGAAAACCACGAAATCTTCGGATTATTGCAAGAAACCCAGCGCAGATCAAGATATCTTCGGGATTTCTCCCATTGACTTATATGTAACCTCGGCAGTTCTGAGATGCTGGATTTTCGGATTCAGACTTTTTCTATCCTCGGGGTATACTGTAATTAAAAAACCCCGGAAAATTAGAGGGTTTTTTTCCAACTAAAAATTCGTATCATAGTAAAAACAACACATTTTTTGGGTTTCTAGCATTTGGACTTAGACTCTTAGGGGCAAATTTACTTAAGGTCGAATATCGAGGGTTAATTAACCCTCGATATTCGACTGTCAAAGTTAAATCCTTCGACTTGAATATCGAATGAAAAATCGTTGGAATAGTTCGATTCGAAGGATCTTAATTCATCGATTGAACGATTTTTGTTAGACTAAAAAAAGCTGGGGACCTTCCCCATAGGCTAACATTGACTTCGGTAGCTTTTAGGTGGTGAACTAGGGGGTCGAAGAGTTTTCTTAAAGAGACAGTACTCCGACAAACGATTTTTAGTTCGATTCGAAGGTCGAAGTCGAAGTAGCCCATTCGATGGTCGAAGTAGCCAAAAAAACATTCGAAATTCAAAGTTTTTTTCCTCTATTCCTTCACTCGAGCTAAGTAAATGGGCCCCTTAGACTCTAGTTCTGTTGGAACCAACTACAAAGTTGGTCACACACATACACTGCTGAAAACGTGATTACAGTTGATGGGTATCCCATTAAAAAGAGCCTAATAATAAACCGTATTAATATTGTATATATACAAATATCAAGCTATTTCAGCGCAAGCAGGAGGAAATGATTTCCTGCTCACGTGCAAAGAGATTCTATTTTAGGGTCGACGTGTTTAACTTGTGGTTCTGAAGCTGCAGTTGAACTAAAACTGAACAACATTGGCAGAAACAGCTGTTCCACAGACTAAAGCATTTAGTTCAGAGCATTTTAGTATCACGCAATGCGTTTATTAATGTGTGTGCCTAAAGGGGAACTCCACCCTATAGTGACGGGCATTTTAATTAGAAAAAAATGTTCCAGTATACATTAAGCCCACGTTGTCAGTGTAAATATAGATACTGTTGAAAGCAATATCTTGATGTCCCTTTCTGTTCTCTGTGCGGCTTATTCTCACTATTAAAACAACGTAGCAGAAGCTTTGCTGACTAACACACCTGGATTACAAGGCATTGTAGGAAATGTTTTTTGCACGGAGAAGCGCTGGCTGCTGCTACACGGTTTCATGAATCAGAACCTGCAGTGTAGGGAAGGACAAGGAAACAAATGCTGTTTTCAATTGCAACTGCATTTACAAAGAAATGTAAAATAGTTGAGCTGCTCAGAATATTTTTTTTTTTAGGTGGAAGAGTTCCCCTTTAGTATATTTTACTATATTCAAACCCTTGTCGTCTCTGTAAGTGTTTACTTATTTAATACATTCTTCTTCTGTACACCCCACCCCCACACCACAAATGAATACAGGCCAAGCCAGTTCATAGATTATATTATATATATATATTATATTATTATATTAGATTATATTAGGCATAAAGCAATCTGCACACAGCGCTGGTGTTTTGGTACAACCCAGATGATTCTCGCAGTACATTTCATGGTAGACTGCTATATAAGCACGCTTACATAAGATGAATAATGATTAGACTAAAGGAATGGCTCACATCCTGGAAAGCCATGAACATTGACCAGGAGTGTGTGGCTACGCCTTATCAATAATTAAAGGCCACACACACAAGCTTGGGAACACACCGATCATTGGAAGGATCCTGCGTAATTGCATTTACAGCTTTGCCTTTCAGATCACGTGGTGATTGTGGTCGTGGTTGTCATACAGTGCAAGAATATAGTAAAATAGCGAGTATTGTCTTGCAAAGAGTGCACGATTTGCAGCCTATAGCTAAACTACAAGACCTGGATGAGATTTTGGGGGGTGTTGTTTAATTTTTTTTTGTTTTGGAGTATCAGTGGCTGCCTGCTCTTGATTTAAAAACCATGGGAAAAGATCATCCCCTACTTTAGTATTTCATAACCTGGTTCCCTAGATGTTTGTGTTTTCAATCCCTTTTATGGCATAGGCATGCTATGTTATTTGCTACAGCAGGGACGGCCAACCTTTTTTTATCCATTTATAAAAAATAAAAAAAAATTAAGTTGGAGAACAATACAAACATGCTAAAAGTCCTTGCAGACCCCATGTGGACTGGTAGCCTAGAAAAGGCCCTGTTGGGCAGTACACTTGGTTTTTATACAACTAAAGGTGGCCATACACGGGCAGATTAAAGTTGCCAATATCGTACCTTTAGACCAATTCGTCAGCTTATCTGCCAGTGTATGGGGGGCTTCCTACAGGTCTCCCTGATCAATATCTGGCCAAGATATCAATTGGGGAGGTTTGATGTTTTTTGGCAATCAAGGACAGCATTGGCTTGGCTAGTTGATGCGGTCCTCATCCTGTCGGCGGCCATTCTCTTCGTTGTAATCCGAACGCTCGGCCCTAGTGATATGTTCCATTGTGCTTATATGGGGACCCACATTGCTGGACTTACACCATACAAGGGAAGCTATAACGTAAGTGAGGGCTCAGGGGGCTATAATTTAAGTGGCATAGGGTTGCTGGTGGTGGAAATTGGCACAGGAGCACTGCCTCATGACTGTAATTAAAGGAACCCATTTTCTCCCAAAATTTAGTTTCTTTTGAAATATAGATTATAAGAAGAAACTATGTCAAAACTGTAGTTCAGCACCCCTTAACTGCCAACATCAAACCATTAGCTGAAGGCTGTCAGGGACACTGGGGGTTGTCATTAAACTAGGGATGCACCGAATCCAGGATTCGGTTCGGGATTCGGCCAGGATTCCGCACTTTTCAGCAGGAT
Source organism: Xenopus petersii (assembly GCA_038501925.1). NCBI lineage: Eukaryota > Metazoa > Chordata > Amphibia > Anura > Pipidae > Xenopus > Xenopus petersii. The sequence continues at coordinate 4,651,814 of CM076675.1, forward strand.
TCGGATTTGGCCGAATCCTTCTGCCTGGCCGAACCAAATCAGAATCCTAATTTCCATATGCAAATTAGGGAAGGCCAAATCTTTCGCAAAGGATTCGGGGTTTGGCCGAATCCAAAATACTGGATTCAGTGCATCCCTACATTAAACATCTTCAGTGACTTGTAGTCCAGCTCAGTGTCGGACTAGGACACCAGGGACCCACCCAAAAACCTTAGACTAGGGGCCCACTCTCAGTACTATTATTCTTCCTCTCCTCTCTCAACCTCTATTCTCCTAGTCTCTTCTTTACATACTATAATTGATTATTCCATCTATTTAGCCTCTTTTTCTAATACAAATAGGGAATGACCATGAAATAGTTTAGCAGCACAAGGGCCCACTGACACCTGGGCCCACCGGGACTTTTCCTGGTATCCCTGTGGGCCAGTCCAACACTGGTCCAGCTTTTGGATCCCAAGGATAAAACACACCACCCTACGCTTATCACAGGAGCATAAAGACTAATGCAAAGGTATGTTTTTTTTGCCTTGATGGCAGTCTCTAATGGTGACAACATTCTGCCTAGCAACAGATGGCGAGGCCTTGGTAGCAACTGCCTGGCTACATATGTTAGGTTTGAAGAGGTATAAGCATCTGTGAACTGTGTGAGTATGTAAGTGTAGGCTGCCAGGAATTCCAAGTCACGTCATAAAACAATAAAAAATATTCCCAGCCAGCAGGCAGCGTTCGCCTTGCTCTTTTTATTCGTCTGCTGCAATATCCCTGCTCTTCTGTTCCTATGAACAACCTAATGCTCATGTTCCTTGTGCCTTGATATTAACCAACATGAGGGGATAGCAGCAAATGTAAAGTGATCCTCAGTCGTATGTTCATTTCCAGTGGAAAAGCCTATCAATGATTCTCCTCTAGTTGCTGCAAGAATAGGGGTGTTTCTTATTGATCCGCGGTGCTTTGGCACCCGTCGTGAAGTGACGGATCATGGAAACTACAGACTGCTGAACTAGAAGTCTCATGAGGCTCCCACACTATATTTTGCTGTATAATTATTACAGGCTATTTCATGTATATAAAAGCTTGGTTAATGTGCGTTTTAAATAATACTTAACTGAGTCTACCAGGGCCTATCAGAGAACCTGTGATTCAGGGCCCTGAACAATAACTGTACATTGAGTATTTATAAAAGCCTATGGGGAAATAGCAATGGGAAAGAATAATCTTTGTCTGGGGCCCCCTGGTGCTGTCAGTCTGACCCTGAATATAACTCTGGCACACATGATGTCTTCTCACTAAAACACAACCATGGATTTGAGATTGCCCCATTGCAGGCACATGTGCTATATTATGTTTTTTATGCAATTCTTAGCTAGACTCTATCTAAAGAGGCGGTGGCCATTAATCTCCCAAAACTGAAGCAACAAGCCCAGGGTCAGAAAGCAAACAGGTTTAGGGGATGGTTTTGACTGATATCTCCCAGGTGTTACTTATTTTGAAAGCTATAATATCTTTAAATTACCGTTAATCATTAGTTGTGGCAATCGTTCGAGGGAGAAGCTCACTAGATAATCTGCTTTGAGCATACTCTATCCAAAACCAAAGCTGTTGCACAGAATTACATCTCCTCGCACCCCCCAGTCAGGAGAAAGGTATTTGCTTTAGAAACCTTTTGGGTTCTGTTAGTTCTGTATACTCATTCATTCTGCATTCAGTAAACCTGCTTTGAATGGAGGTCAGATACCTTATCCCATAAATGTAATTTGTTTAACAGGTTTCCTGTGGCTAAAGAATACTATTTCTAGCTGCTGCAGACTTCAGGCCATCAGCTTGGATTATTGCGGAAAGGATTAAATAGAAACCTCTAGTGTGTTGGGCCGCTCCCTTTATGACTTCTGTACCAAATACAATAAGCCCTGTCCTGTTATCAGTGGAGCTTTTCACTTTTTCAGGTAGAGCGATCTGTTGGGAACAATGGGTTTTTGACTTTTGGATAAGTTAGCCTTTTATCCCGGTGCACACTCGGTTTGAAAGCAAATGTCTCTTTGGCACATATGTAGTGGGAAAGAACCAGGCGCAAATCTTTCTGATAGGGGCTGTCAAGATGTTGGCAGGTGTAACAAGTCTGTGCATTCTCTTCTGCTGGGAGAAAATAAAATCTGCCCATTGTTCCAGTGCCCTTGAATAACCTCGGCCATCGGAAGTCAGATGGTTTTGGAAGTGACTAGAGAGGAAGCAGCCATTCTATCCACTGAATAATAACAATAATAATAATAACAATAACAGCACTTTCTTCTAGAGAGAGAAAAATGTGTTCATGCGGTGGGATTTCGTGGGCATGTAAGACCATTGGCTGACAGTTTACTTGTTATCCTGTACCTTTGTATATTTTACAAAACTGTTATCATATGGCACCGACTACCTCTCCCCTCGGTTTAGTGAGTTAATGCTTATAAACCAGAGCAGACCTAGAAGACCGAGCTTGAGCCCAAATACAAAGATTATGTTGTCACCAGCTGGGCATGGTGGGTCTTCCGTTTTAGCCATTGGCACTGAGTCAATTGCAGTTGATTAAAACCACACTGCATGTGATAAAAGTGGCAGTTAGTTGTCCGGTTTACTCTGCATTTCATTAAATAAGATGAAGGCTTGGATTTTCCTACAGCAGCACTTGGTAATACATTGTTTGTGTCCTTAATCTCAGAAAATGTCCTGCATTTGTAATATTTGCTCAGCGGGCCCTTGAGGAAACCATTACTACATCTCTATAATTAATCCTGTGTCAAATTATTTCAGATATGTGAAGGATTCAGTGCATGAGGGGATAGTTATTCTACTTCTATAAAAGCAAGTTGAATTCCTATTCAGCTGTGTGGGACCGGTGGGTTCTCTCCCCGATTGTATATTAGAGCCTGCTGGGAGTTATGTTTCCCAAAATCTAGTAGACCACATGTTTGAGGACACTGTCTTAGGAGAGCTTTTTCTTGCGACTTTGCAAGGATCATTTAAAAAGGGTTTCTGTTGGTGTTCTGCAGATGTGTGTTCTCAACACAAACACAAGCATCTGGTCTTTAGTTGGTGCCCGGTGATGTTTGCACAGGTTTCTGGCTGAACGTCCACAATCAATAAGCAAAATATGCGTTCCATGTGTCCATCATAATATGCAATAAGTCACTGCGGATATTGCCTGAACCTTTCATTTTCCTCTTTGAGGCCCCTGTAATCTACTTGTTCATCAGAGTATCTATACTGTGCCGGCATTTTTCTGGTCTGATACGTTCTACTTGCCTCCCTACAAAAATTCTATGGAAGAAATAGACTTGAATTTGGCCACTGTTGGTGGGGTTCAGTGTCATGCAATTCTGCTCCTTGTAATGCCCTTTTTAGGATTTTATTTTCTCATTCATGCCCTTTTGTCGGCCATATTTAACGCATTGTGTTAATCAATCAAGCATGGAAGAGCTGTTTACTCTAGTAGGGTTGTCCTGTTATGGGAACACTGGAAATGGATCTGTATTGACTGCTCATTTTGACCGAATCAGCCAAACAACAGCTCTTTTTAGGTTTTGCTCTAGTAAATATACAGCAGCTTTGCCGTAAGTGACAACTGTATTATAAATACTCGCTTGTGTCTGTACAGGTGTTAAATTAATCCGAATCATAAGTTACTAAGTGTTCTGTGACTCGGCCTCTAGTTTAATGTTCTCTTTGTTTTTGCCCTTAAATTATGTTTGCTCACCAGCAGCTGCAGATTCCCTTGTAAAGATGCTCCTTTGACAGACAACCTTGTGTGTGTCCCCCTCTGTTTATTTTCTCTGGTTTTCTGTCCAAGACCCACAGAGGACCTTCTCAGTCGAAAATCTTATGTTTGGGATTATTTCAGTTTACGTGTGACCCCAAATCATCAGCAAAGCTCTTTTGTGTCCACACATCATAAGTTTGCACATAGTGATGTGTATGTGTAATGAAACCGCCAATTACTTGAAATCTGTTTATTAAATGTAGGCTACATCAAAACCGTTTGGGACGAGTTACGTACTGAAGGGAAGGTCTTTTAAGGGGAGAGGAAAGTCGTTGTCAGAACAAAAGCCTTGGACGTTTCTGTTAACACTTAAAGCAGCCAGATGTATTATGTACTGAAACATCAGCGGGTTCCATCTTGCCAGCACAACTGAATTTGAGCTCTTTTTGCGAGTTATTTTGTTTTCAGATACTTCTTATGTCAATTTAGTAAATACGGCATTTGCATTTAGGGATGAAACTACTGGGAAAAGAAGACCCTTTGACTGTGGTCGGGGGGGGGTAGTAATGCAGAGGTTACTATCTGATGTGCAAATTTATTATATATTTACAAAACATGTTATCTTTCCAAGAGGATGCAGCATTGGTAAGCATTGCATTTCTTTAAGGTTGTTGTTTGATGGTGGGAGTTGGAGTTCTATTGAAGGGTTTTGGGTCAGACACCTTGGATTTAACAATCCTGCGATAGGGCCCCAGCTACTCTGTTTTGCCGGGGGACCCTATTCTCAGCAGGTCAGTAGAAAAATACATTTATTTTTAATAGACTGCATTGTTATCCTGCACTAGTAAATATTGTGTGTTGGCTTCACATTGTTTATAAAAAGAGGCTTTGCATAGTTGGGGATGGCATTTACATAGCAGATAATATTGAAGCTGTTGAGTTGAGTTCATTTAAATGGATAAATAAATAAATAGCCACTTGGCAGTCATGGTTCTCTTCACATCTTATAGGATGGAAACCATTTTCATATAGAATAGGATTGTTGCTGCCATTAAATATTTATTTTTCTGGTGTTGGGCAAACACATAACGCGTCAGACCTCATGACGCAGGATTATACAGTTTGTTAAAATGTTAAATCTTCAATAAAACTAAAGTTTTTTACCAGCAATCTGAAGACTGAGCGATTCCTTGGGTGATCCGAAGAGTGCGTTGCCTAGAACTTTTGTGTGTGCAAACACATAGGGGCAGATTTATCAAGGGTCGAATTTCGAAGTACAAAAAACATTGAAATTCGACCATCGAATTAAAAAACTTTGAATTCGAATATCGAATTCAAAGTTGTTTCAACAAATTTGGCAATCCTACGATCGAATTTTTAGCGATCGATCGAAGGATTTCTATTCGACTTAGAAAAGTGCTCTGGAAGGTCCCCATAGGCTAACATTGCACTTCGGTAGCTTTAATTTGGCGAAATATGAAGTCGAAGTTTTTTTTTTAAAGAGACAGTACTTTGTTTATCGAATGATCGAATAGTCGAACGATTTTTACTTCGAAGTCGAATGGTTGAAAATAGCCTATTCGATGGTCGAAGTACCCAAAAATTTACTTCGAAATTCGGACTTTTTGAAATTCGAACTATCACTCGAGCTTAGTAAATCTGCCCCATATAATCTATAAATGTAAATGATTTGCTTTTTGGTGTTCCAGGTCCCTTAATATAGTTTCCCTCTGCATAGGTTGCATAAAACAGCATTTTAATTGGACAGGTGTTTCACTATGGCTCTGAGCGCTCAGTTATTCCACTGGGATCCTTCTTGCGTGTGAGAGAGCAGGTGACTGGCACTGACAAAGTCTCTAGCAAAAGTGGGAATTGCTGAGATGAATCCCCATAGTGTTTCTGGGTGTAGCGGAAAGCAGCTGCCTGGAACACAGAGTGAGAGATTTGGCTTTGAAGGAAATAGTGTAAATGACATCTGCGTGCGTCCCATGGCCTCCTGTTCTTCTATATCTCCTACTTGGCTTGTTCAGCTGTATCAAAAAGTCTGGGAGTGGGATCTAAGCCGTACACTTGCATGGTGGGTTCAGAGACGACTCTATTTATTATTTATTTATTTATTTATTTATTTATTATTTTGGGTTTGATGTTGGTGTGCGTACCAGAGTTTATTTTTGCCATAAAAGTTGGATCTGTATCCAGTAAGCCATGGGTGGCAATAGATATCATAATGAGGTTCTGGTTCTGGCACTTCTCCAGACCTGGTTGCAATTCACCTTTCTTGTTGCTCTTTGTACTCAGTATATAGATATGGTCTTTGTACTCAGTATATAGATATGGTCTTTGTACTCGGTATATAGATATATCTGATATTGGCACCGTTTCAGGCTCCAAAGAGGAACTGTTTTTCTATAAAACCAGCAGTGCTCATATCATTTCTTCACTAAGTTTTACGAAGAGGCGTTGGTTTGATTCTTCAGCTCCGAGATGTGACCCTTGATGTGGTCAGTATTACAGGGGACGGGTCTCTTCTAATCCTTCTGTGTTCTGCCTGGGAAGAAATGGACTCTGTAGCAGTCGAGAGAGAGGTGGCTGTGTTTGCTTTTAAGGTACAGTGGTATCATCGATGTCCTTGTATTTGGCAACTCACGTGGCTTTGGTTTTGTGTGTGTGTTTACATTCTCTGCAAGAGATGAAGTTAAATATTAGCTTAGTTGCTGCTAAAGCCTTTCTGAGGGCTGACCTTCAATTTGCTCTCAGTCTCTCCGCATCAATCTGTCCTTTAGTTTCTGCTTCTTTCACAGCTTTAATAACTAAACTTGGCCATAGACGTGCAGATTTACCTGCAATATCGGACAAACGATCGGACTTCCCCATCTCTCGACCTGTCACTAACCTTCAGTTCAAATAAAGTAGTAAAAGAACAGCCGATGTTCTGCCCCTGACGGCAATCGTACGAAAGTTATGTCCGACCAAAGCTGGTGACAGTCTCCCTCTGAAAATCGTACGATCGGCGATACACGCAGAGAAATTATCGGCAGCCGACAGAAATCTTTTAACCTGTCTGACCGACCAAACGACGATCTCCATGGGATGAAAAATATCGGGACTCTCCACACGTGGTCCAAAAATCGTACGAATCGAGGATTCGTACGATCGGATCTTTGTGTCTCTGGCCAGCTTTACAAGTGAAAAGGGCCGTATAAACTGTCTCTTAAATTTGTTTATGGAGTTTATCTTCAGTGCACTTTGATATCAAAAGGCAATGTCCCAAGCCTGTTTGAACAAATGGGAAAACAACCCATGTGACGGATGTAAAGGCACAGTAACACCAAAAAAAGAAAAAAAAACATAATGTACTGCTGTCTTGCACTGGTAAAACTAGTGTGTGAAAGACTATTATAATTTATATAAACAAGCTGCTGTGTAGCTATGGAGGCAGCCATTCATGCTGTAAAAAAAGGAGAAAAGGCACAGGATACACAGCAGATAATCGATAAAACACCAATGTATTGTACAGGTCTTATCTGTTATCTGCTATGTGACCTGTGCCTTTTCTCCAGTCTGAATGGTTGCCTCTGTGGTTACACAAAGCAGCTTGTTTATATAAAATAAAGTAAAGTTTCTGAAGCAAACACAGAACTTTTTACTAGTGCAGGGCAACATTATATTATATTGTAATTACTTTGATACACTTTCATTTTTTGGTGTTTCTGCTCCTTTAACGCTTGTTATCTCTTTATAGGTGGTAGCAAAGCATGTCTGATTGTTAAAGAGTTAACAACAGTTGAAATACAAATATTCAAAAAATAATAATATAAATATATATATATATTAATTCTTTGATTTTCAGAAGGGTGATTTTGCCCCCCCCCCCCACCCCAAAAGAATGACTGCTCAAAGCATTCAATCACATTCTGCAGGCTCGTCAGTAACATGTTGCTCCCAGTGGCCTCAAAGCAGGTGATTATTTTTGAATTTTTGGCTTGGAGGTAACTTTTTGTTCCATAAAAACCAGTTGTACTGCCAACCAGAGTTGCCTGTACGCTGCCAAGTCAGATAGGGGCTACTAAATAGCCATTCAGACCTCATATTTAGTAGCCCCAGGAACCCTTTGCATGTTATGTTGCTCTCCAACTTTTTTTTACATCAGAATGTTGCTCATGGGTGAAAAAGGTCAGAGTCCCCTGGGGGTAGATTTAGGGCAAAGTGGCTAACGCTAGTGACTGTTGATTTACTAACGGACACAGGCGCCAATTCTCTAGCAAAAAGAGACTGGCACTAGCAGTCATTCGCACTCTCTTGCCAGGCGACTTTTCGCTCTGGTGATCTGACGCTACTCCACAAATTCACTAAAATGCGGATTTTACTGAACGTTACCTCTTCCACCAGACTTGCCTTTGCCAGCTCAGAGCAGGTGAAGTGCAATGGAGTGCAGAGATCTTCCTCAATCTTCTGTCACTTACATCATATTCTGAGTGGAAAATGCATCAAAGTTTAAAAAACACTGGAGACATTTCCTTTTTTCCGCGTGATTGCCTACAAAAGTCCTTAAATTTATTTTTTTTGTAACTGGTTTTCTCCATAGATTTTCTAATATATGGAACATTAAGGGGCACATTTACTTAGCTCGAGTGAAGGAATAGAAGAAAAAATACTTTTCGAACGTTTTTTTTGGCTACTTCGACTACGACTTCGAATCCAACGATTCGAACTAAAAATCGTTCGACCATTCGATAATCGAAGTACTGTCTCTTTAAAAAAAACTTCGACCCCCTACTTCGCCAAGTAAAGGGAAGGTTCCCCATAGGCTTTCTAACTAATTTCGAAGGAAAAACGTTCGATCGATGAATTAAAATCCCTCGAATCGGATCGAACGATTTTTCCTTCGATCGTTCGATTGAACGAATTGCGGTAAATCCTTCGACTTCGATATTCAAAGTCGAATGATTTAACTTCGACGGTCGAATATCGAGGGTTAATTAACCCTCGATTTCCGACCCTAAGTAAATGTGCCCCTAACTATACAGTGGGATCATGTGTAGGGCATTATAACAACTCTATTGTCTTTATTAAGGTAATAAATAGTGTAAATGTAAAGTATTTGCTCATACAAATTTAAATTTCCCTCCATATGCAAATTAACCTGAGCAGAAGATCTTGAGTGAATTTTCGCTAGGCAGAAATGAATGCTACAGCATCTTCACAATCAAATGCTGAAGTAACGCTAGCGTAAGGTCGCCATTGTTCGACGCCCACAACAAAACTCCGCATTTTAGTGCAATGAGTGAATTTCCGCCTGGCGAAGTGTTGCGCTGGATTTCATAGCTTTCCAAATGGGAACACTGGGTCCGTTCTGGGAACTGCGAAGTGTTGCGCTGGGTGCCAAGTGGACGTTGGCGACTTTTCACGGGTTAGTAAATCTGCCCCCTGGTTTATGGGATAGGCATCTGGGAAAGAAATCCAGTGCGGCTGCACGTGTTGTACAGACTATTCTCTGTATAGTGAAAATCACATGCTGTTTTCATTAGCAGAGAACATGCGGAGAAAGAATTCAGCTCCAACATGAAGTCATTAAATCATTTGGACTTGAAACACTAAAACAAATTAGATGCGTTTTTGTTCAAAATGCGAATGCGCAGTGGGATTGTAAAGTAAGAGACGATGTAGTATGTTGAGCGCAAGTTCAGCTGCGACATCTGCACTGACGGCCAGAGGTTCTGTGTAATTGGATTCAGACTAGGGATGCACCGAATCCAGGATTCGGTTCAGGATTTGGCCAGGATTCTGCCTTTTTCAGCAGGATTCGGATTCGGCAGAATCCTTCTGCCTGGCCGAACCGAATCCAAATCCTAATTTGCATATGCAAATTAGGGGCGGAAGGGAAATTGCGTGACTTTTTGTCAGAAAACAAGGAAGTAAAAAATGTTTTCCCCTTCCCACCCCTAATTGCATATGCAAATTAGGGTTCGGATTCGGTTCGGTATTCGGCCGAATCTTTCTTGAAGGATTCGGGGGTTCGGCCGAATCCAAAAAAGTGGATTCGGTGCATCCCTAATTCAGACCAAAGCAATGGGAACACTCGGCAAGTGCTAGTAATAGAGTTGACTGAACTAGGGATGCACCGAATCCAGGATTCGGTTCGGGATTCGGCCAGGATTCGGCCTTTTTCAGCAGGATTCGGATTCGGGCGAACCGAATCTGAATCCTAATTTGCATATGCAAATTAGGGCCAGGGAGGGAAATTGCGTGACTTTTTGTCAGAAAACAAGGAAGTAAAAAATGTTTTCCCCTTCCCACCCCTAATTTGCATATGCAAATTAGGGTTTGGATTCGGTTCGGTATTCGGCCGAATCCTTCGTGAAGGATTCGGGGGTTCGACCGAATCCAAAAAAGTGGATTCGGTGCATCCCTAGACTGAACGCAACTTTCCAAATGGGAACACGGGCTCTGTTCTGGGAACTGTCGGCTGGTAAACCACTGCATGTGGAAAGCTGATCAATAAATATTTTATTGAAAAGGCTGATTCTTTCACAAGCAACAGGGTCTGGCATATTGGGGTAAATTTATCAAAGAGTGAAGTTCTGCCACTAGAGTGAAATTCCACAGCTCTCCATTCATTTCTATGGGATTTTGAAAGGCGTATTTATCAATGGGTGAAAGTGAAAGTTCACCCTTTGATAAATACGCCTATAAAAATCCCATAGAAATGAATGGAGAGTGGTGGAATTTCTCTCTAGTGGCAGAACTTCACTAAATATAATATAACCCTTAGATAAATATACCCCTTAGTGTGGGTCATGGCAAAAAAGCAATTTTTACAAGGGAGAAGACTCTGCTCTTAAAGCTGATTCTGGGGTTGAAACTGTGGGACCCCTGACTGTGCGCAGGAGCATGCACTTTCATGTGAGGCTGTCAGTCACTTGCCAGGTGTTCACCGACCCCACGTGGGTCTCACAGCGATGGGAGGGACATCGACGGAGGGGAGGGGTGAGCCACAGAGGGGACAGTGATGGAGGGGAAGGGGACAGCGATGGAGGGGAAGGGGACAGCGATGGAGGGGCGGGAGAGAAAGCGACGGAGGGGAGGGAGGGACATAGAGGGAGGGGAGGGAGGGACATAGAGGGAGGGGACGGAGAGACATCGATAGAGGGGAGGGTGGGACAGGATGGAGGGGCGTCAATGGAGGGTTGAGCCACAGAGGGGACAACGATGGAGGGGATAGCGATGGAGGGGAGGGACAGCGACAGAGGGTGTCAGGAGGGAAGGATGGGAAGTACTTCTGAGAGCCACGAAATAGGGGTAGGCAGAAGACAACTTTAGAGGCCTATCCCTAGTTCTGGCCCTGGGCAGCACCTCCAGCCCCTCTGGGAGGTTTTAACACAGACAGTTAACCTTCCTGTTTTGCTTCCTAACACTCTCATTAGCATTAAATACTTTCCCACAGGACAACCTTTCTGTGGAAAGGGAACTGGGCCACTAGAATGGTCACCTGGCTCACCTGTTCCTTCCAGAACACTATAGCTTCCAGGGCCAGACAGCAAACATCTCCCACTATGGAGAAATTAAAGGCAACACACGCCTTTTTACATTTTGTGTATATATATATATATATATATATATATATATATATATATATATATATAATTTATTTTTTTTGTCTGAAAAGGGCAGACGTTTCACTCCTGTTCTGTCATTATGGTCGGCCTGTGGGCTCCTCGCAAAGAAGCCAAACATTATCCACCCTATAAATATCTTTTCTATCCTTTTTAAGTTGTTGGAAAGGGCTCCAAGCCGGGTGATGCCCTTAACTGGGGCTCAGCAAAAGGAGAAAACGTTAACCATATGGTGGCCAGTGGCTGATAGAATTCAGTGTGTTTGTTGGGAGGGTGTTTGTTTCTCTTTGATCCAGTGGTTGGATAATTGCCTTTATTATCGCATAATATTAAAAAATGGCAGGGTTTAGTGGCTGACCCAAGGGCCAAATATTCCCATTTGCCAGGTGTATGGAGTATATGCAAAGTGCTCGGTAAATAAAGCAGCGCAGGAGACTGGTTAACAAAAATGTGTATAGTTGCTGTAAGCAAATGCTTTTCCATTGTCACCGGTATTTTATGTACTTGGTTTCCATGAGAATATAAGGGTGTGTTTGTGGGTATATATATATATATATGTATAGTAATATGTACAGTCATGGGAATGTATAGATGCAGTGTACTTGTAACATAATGTGGTGAGAAAAGAATTAGTAATACAGGTATGGGACCTGTTATCCAGAATGCTCAGGACCTGGGGTTTTCTGGATAAAGGATATTTCCGTAATTTGGATCTTCATACCCTAAGTCCGCTACAAAGTCATGTAAACATGAACTTATTATTAGTGAACGTAACTACTTTTTAACGTATTGAGGATGCTAGGATGTTGTATCAGTAGACACAAAGTGTGAGATTCACTAAGATTCGTAGTTGCGCTGGCGTCCGCTTCGCCGCACATCGCCAGGCGTATTTTTGCTAACGCTTCGCAAATTCACTAAAATCCAAAGTTGCGCACAGGGGGTTGCGAAGTCGCGCTAGCATTAATTCGCCAAGCAAAGCGAAGTTACGTTAGCGATAGTTAATTTGCATACGGCGCCAAATTCAAGTTACAATGGAGGTATATGTAGCAGCTTAGACATCAGAAAAGAAGGACGGCACTCCGATACGTGGAATATACATTTATTCCAAATTCATACAAGGATCCAACGCCCTACGCGTTTCGGGAATCACTCCCTTAATCATAGGCATGCAGCACTACACAAGCCTGGGAAACCTTCAAAACAGCAAATAAAATGTTTATTTTGCCCTACACATGTGCCCACTGTATAGTTAAGGTGCCACGAGTTAGGAAATGTAGGGGGGAAGGAGGGGAGCCCCAAAATTTTTTTCGATCTTTTTCAGCCTATCACCCATAATAAAGAAAAAACGCCAGCGTTTTTTGGGACTTAGAAAATTTTTTCACTTTTTTGGAAGCAATCCCTATCTACTCTATTGCGCTTCACCTGCTCTGAGGTGTTGAAGGAAGTCTGGCGTAAAAGGTAGCGTTCACAATTGTTCACGTTAGTGAATTTGCGTAGTTACGTCCGTTGCGCAAATTCGCCAGGCGTAAGGGTGCGAAGTAACACTAACGAAGTTACGCCAGCGTCCGTTAGTGAATCTGCGAAGTAACGAAAATGTCTAACGCTAGCGAATTCACGCTAGCGTTAGGTGCTTCGGCGCTTAGTGAATTTGCCACAATGTACACTTTTGTGTTATTGTACTATTATATGTCACCAACATATACTGTTATATATAACTTTTATAAGTCGTATGGGACCACATGTGAGGCTCCCGAAGAGACAGAAAAAGAGAATGAGATCATTTTGATTGTACGTTTCGGATTGTCACTAAAAACATTATCAGCGTTTGATGTTTTGGTGCTGGAATTGACCATTTCTTAGAGATCCCGTACACTTGCGTTTATTATATATATATGCAATATGATTAGGGTAGCCACCTTTTCTGGAAAAAAATACCGGCCTTCCTATATATATATTATTAATAAAATTGGGATCACTGACCTTCCTATATATTTATCTTTATTCCCTATTAATAACATTGGGATCACTGGCCTTCCTATATATTTATCTTTATTCCCTATTAATAACATTGGGATCACTGACCTTCCTATATATTTATCTTTATTCCCTATTAATAACATTGGGATCACTGACCTTCCTATATATTTATCTTTATTCCCTATTAATAACATTGGGATCACTGATCTTCCTATATATTTATCTTTATTCCCTATTAATAACATTGGGATCACTGACCTTCCTATATATTTATCTTTATTCCCTATTAATAACATTGGGATCACTGGCCTTCCTATATATTTATCTTTATTCCCTATTAATAACATTGGGATCACTGACCTTCCTATATATTTATCTTTATTCCCTATTAATAACATTGGGATCAACCATAATTTTTATTGGCCAGGCCAGTAAAATACCAACCAGATGTCAACCCTAAATATGATTATAATAATATATATTATATATGGGGTACTTTTTGTGTAATATATATATAATGTATATAAAACATAATAAATCAGCCCCTTAGCACTCACCTGACAGTTTGTACTTGACTGGTGTATTTAAAAAAAAAACAAAAAAAAACGAACAGCCAAATCTTTGGCAAACTATAATGGGCACAACTTTAACTGTATTTCTTTTTTTCTCGACAGTGAAGGAGTATTTAAATGTCCAGAAGATCAGCTCCCTCTGGACTATGCAAAGGTAAGGAAAAGAACAGTAACTGCTTTGTCTTGAATCTGCATCTGTTTCATCTGACCTTTTCATTGCTTATTCCTCATGGATGTCTTTTTATATTAGTGTAAAAAGAATGCAAAAACATTGAAGCAGATTGTGCCACACTATAATATGGCCAAGGCCATAGAAAGGGTTATTTCGTTGGCATGAAGGATCTGGTCTCCGCCATTTTTAAAGGCCTCTATTTTTGTTCTTTTCTTGGAGATCTCATTGGCAATTGCCCCTGGCAGTTCTGACCACGGAATATCTGCCAAATAAAACTGCTTCAGAACCACTATATGCTGAACCCAGGAGACCCACAACAAAGGCCTTCTGTTCCAGGCTCCTTTATAAATACAGGGGTACAAACAAATCTTTTGTGTTTTGTGTCCAAGCCCAGCACAGAAGGGAGATAAAGTAAAAGTCACTAAAGCATTGAGACGTTGCAGAGAAAAGGGGCATTGTGGTGGCTGTAGCAGGGGGAGAGGTGGCCCTTGTGAGTTGCAGGAATCTGTGATTGGGAGACTTGAGTTTGTCCTACCAGGCCGGCCTATCCTTATTCAGTAAGAAGTTCATATTCACTGCGTCTTTCCCTAAACACAATTTATATTCAGTTTCCTTCCACGTGACTCTATGTATAAGTGGAGTTTTGTGGTACAACTGATCTCAGAATAAATTTAAGGATTGTTTTGAAGGGATTTTAATGACAGATGTGTTCTTCATTGGGGCACAGCTGAACTGGCAGCTGCTCTTGGTTTCCACATTTTTAGCATTGGTAACAAACCCCATTACTTGGCAGGTGTTCATTCTGTCCAAAACATATTCATAATCTGTCTAACCCTGAAAGGGCTTTCCTCTATTGTTGCTTTGTATATTGACTTGTTTCTTTCTCTTTCAATAGATTTACCCAGACCGAGACTTAGAAACCCAGGTCATGAGCTTGACTATACGTTGTATACATAGCGAAGAAGGGTGTCGCTGGAGTGGGCAGCTAAAGCAACTTCAGGTGAGAAGACAGAATGATACATGAAGAATCTGACTATTACTTTGGTGGGGTAGTGGCGGAACTACCTGGGGTGCTTCTTGGGGAGAAATTCCTGCAAAAATCGTCTATGGAGGGGGCGGCTTCATGACCTGCACCCGGGCCCCGCAGTGTTTAGTTACATTACTGGGGTGGGGGATACTTAATGAAAAACTGAAGCTGTTTTACCTTCATTATGTAGGTGACCCTTCAGTTGGGAAACAGAGAGATTGATTCTATTATTACCTTCTCATTAAGACACTAACCCTTAATTAATGCAAATTGCTCTGCATATCCAGTACTAACCGTAAACCATCATGTATTCATGTGTCACTTTTTAATGAGTCACAACACTTGTTACTTGTTGTGTGTGTGTGTGTGTGTGTGTGTGTGTGTGTGTGTGTGTCTGTGTGTGTGTGTGTGTGTGTGTATATATATGTGTGTGTGTATGTGTATGTATGTGTGTGTGTGTGTGTGTGTGTGTGTGTGTGTATGCATACTAGGGAACCAGATGACTTATTTGGGCTTTACCTATTACTCATTAGATATTTAACCTATTGAAAAACAAAAAACAACAGCTCATCAAATAGTCCCAAAATGTTTCTGCCATTTGAAGTTGCACGAAAGCCCAATCTTTGACTTCTAATTGCTCTTTCGCCTACTCAGACTCACCTCAACATTTGTGCCTTCAATGTTATTCCCTGCCCGAACCGCTGCAGCACCAAACTGATTCGCCGAGACCTGCCGGAGCATATGCAGCACGATTGCCCAAAGCGCAAAGTACGGTGTGAGTTCTGCGGGGCTGACTTTACTGGGGAGGCATATGAGGTAAGACTTGCTTTCTCTTCATTGTAGAATCATTTGTGCAGCAGTGGAGTGCTATAGTCCTTACTTCTACATCCTACAGCAGACTAACCAGTGCCGGACTGGGTAGTCCAGGCCCCCTTTTCCACCACACTCCATGACCCCCTGATCCAGCCGCAATCCCCCTCTGCTCCCTTACCCACATCGGCGTGTACCTTTCTCTTTAGACACTCAGGGCAGGAGAGAGCAGCGATCGGGTGCAGGGAGCGCAAGTTCATGTGCCCATGGGGAGTGGGTCCCGGCTTAACTGGCACAATTCACGGGTGTGTGGGGTGTAAATGTACCCAACAGTTTGGCAGATACAAACAAGACAGCAATTGATATTTGAACCATAAACCTTCTTATTGTCAAGCTCAATTGGATAGTTCATGCCAAATTCACAAGCACTTCTATAAAATACCTGCACTGGGTTCTTGTTTTTGTTTTACCGACATAGCAACAGATGCAATAAAAACATCAAAATAATCCCTTTATGGACTGATTGTTTTTCCAGGAACACCAAGGCTGCTGTCCCCAGGAAAGTGTGTACTGTGAGAATAAGTGTGGAGCTCGCATGATGAGGCGCGTGTTGTCTCAACATTCCCTGGTGGAATGCCCCAAGCGCACCCAGCCCTGCCCTTACTGCAACAAGGAGTTTGTGTTTGACACTATCCAAGTAAGACACTGAAAACAAACTGGGTTATGGGATTCAGAAATTGGCCTACTGGGCCCTTATAGCTCACAAATTTGTGTTGATATGTGCTCACAAATAGAAATGTGTTATGTGTTCCAATTAATAGAAGAAAAATTGTATACCGTATATACTCGAGTATAAGCCGAGTTTTTCAGCCCCCAAAATATGCTGAAAAACTCTACCTCGGCTTATTTTCGGGTCAAGCGCATAAACGGTCGCCGGCGCCTAAGAATAGTCACCTGCATCTAAGAATAATCGGCTGCGCCTAAGAATAGTAGTTGGAGCTTAAGAATAGTAGTCGGCGCCTAAGAATAGTCGCCAGTGCCTAAGAATAGTCTCCAAGAATATTCGGTGTCCAAGAATTATCGCCGGCATCTCCAATGGGAGCAGAAACCCTCAATTTTTTGATTGAAACTTACCAGAAGCTGCTGCATTTCTCACCCTAGGCTTATAATCGAGTCAATAAGCTTTCCCAGTTTTTGGAGGTAAAATTAGGTACCTCGGCTTATACTCGAGTATATACAGTAATTTTGTATCATATGATTCTGAAATATACACCCAGACTGAAGGTTTATGGTTGGCTGTGCTAGGCAAGGCTGTAGGGTTTGTATTTTGCTTCAGTTAGGCTAATGGTCTCAACCTGCAACCGAAATGGTTCATTCTGGACATCATTGTCATATCCAGACTACTAGACGTAAACATAGATTGTGTTTAGTTGATCATTTCCAGTAAAATATGTGTTTTAGTCCATGAACAACACTTTAATTTCATCTTGCAGAGTCACCAGTATCAATGTCCAAGGTACCCAACTCCCTGCCCCAATCAGTGTGGAGTATCAAGCATTGCAAGAGAAGACCTGAGCAGCCATATAAAGGAGAGCTGCAGCTCTGCCCTTGTGCTTTGCCCTTTTAAAGACTCTGGCTGCAAACACCGGGTAAGACTTCGAGGTTTCCATTCATTAATGCAATAAAAGAAAAGTCTTTGTTGAGAAGTGAATATGTAGCAACAGGAAGACAGGACTTTAATATCGTTCCAATATAACATGTTGTCTGTATATACAGCAGGGAAAACAAGTAGTGAACACATCAAAGATTTTCTCAGTAAATATATTTCTAATGGGGTTAGTGACAGACAAAGAACTGAAAACAAATAAGTCCATAAATTAAGTTAAGTTGAATAACACAGGGAATAAGTATTGAACACGCTTATTGAATTTATTTAAAGGAGAAGGAAAGGTTAAAACTAAGTAAGCCTTATCAGAAAGGTCCATCTAAATATACCAGTAAACCCCCAAAGTAATGCTGCTCTGAGTCCCCTGTCAAAAGAAACACTGCATTTCTTTCCTTCTATTGTGTACTCATGGGCTTCTGTATCAGACTTCCTGCCTTCAGCTTAAACCTCATTGCCCTGGGCAAGAGCATGCTCGTTTGCTCCTCTTCCCCACCCCCCTCCCTTCTCTACTGTAATCTGAGCCCAGAGCAGGGAGAGACTCAGGCAGGAAGTGATGTCACACCATGTTAGTACTGCAGCTCCTATTCTAAACAAACAGAGAATTTCTAGAGCTTTTTACTCAGGTATGGTAAAACATTCTACAGAATAAATATAGCATTCTAGCTTGCACTATTGCAGCTAATCTATTGGCAATAAAATGCCTCCGTAGCTTTCCTTCTCCTTTAATACTTGCTAGAAAAGCATTTGTTGGTAATGACATCTTCAGGACGCCTCCTGTATGGAGTGCATTGCTCAAGTGTGATTTGGCCCCTTCTTCCACACACACTGTCTTCAAATCTTGAAGGTCCAGGGGCCTCTTCTATGAACTCTCCTCCCTTCTTTCCATTCTTTCCATAGATTTTCAATTGGATTCAAGTCGGGTGATTGACTGGGCCAATCTAGCAGTTTCATTTTCTCTCTCTGAATTGAGAGTTTCTTTGGCTGTGTGTTTGGAATCATTTAATCCCAATTCATTCACCATATAAACAAATTAGCATAAAAAAACTGAATTTTAAAAGTTCATGTGTATGGAGCATCCAAGTGAAACAAGTAATTTGTTGGAAAGGTTATACAATGTTACTACAAGGAAGGGGAAAACATTTATTATTTCCTTGCTTTTTGACAAAAAGTTACGCCATTTCCCTCCCTGTCCCTAATTTGCATATGCAAATTAGGATTTCCCTCCCTGTCCCTAATTTGCATATGCAAATTAGGATTCAGATTCAGTTCGGCAGGGCAGAAGGATTCGCCCGGATCTGAATCCTGCAGAAAAAGGCCGAATCCAGAACCGAATCCTACATTCGGTGTATCCCTACTACTAAATAATCACTTGATCCCAAGTGGATTAACTCCATGGAAAGCAGAGGAAACAGACTCTAATAAAGGATATGTATGTTTATTTGCAGACTAAAGGAAAAACTGCATTTAAGGTTTTAATTCATGTTAATCTCTTATCTTGCAGAAGTCATTTATAACAGCCTGCTGTGCTACATTTGCATATGGCACTGAATTTATTTTAATGCAAGTTATATCATACATATAGACACAAATGCACCTTGGCAGCCAAATAAGACCAGGTGCACGGCTATAAATAGGCCCTATATGTTGTGTTCTAAGCTTTCTCAGAATTTAAAGGTATGGGAACACTAAAACAAAAAATGCTTATGGGGGAAACCTTTTTACCCAAAAGTATAATTTCTTGACACCCAAGATTGAGTTTTTCTTCCAGATCTCTATTGTTTTTATAGTTGAATATAATTTACATGTAGGTTTATATCATACTCAACATATTATCAGTGTAGGATACACTACTACCCAAGAATAACCTCTTGAACATCACTTGATTTGCAGTGGGCATAGGGTTTATGGTGATTGGTTGCCTAGCAGAGAACTCTTGCATGCAGCCAAACATAGGTGGGCATCACTTAGAAGATCATGAAAATTAAAACAGTTAAGCGACTGGCCAGCCACAATCCCCAAATTGTTTTCATTTTTGTGATCATAATAAATTGTAGAGATTTGAGTTATTATTCCCCTATAAGGAAACTGTTGCTGATGGTTGGTCCTCAGCAGAGTCTGAATTCTATTTCGTAGTGCACTATTCCTGTAATTATTATTGATCCATCAAAAGTGTTTCTACTGATGTATTGCAGAAAAGGAGCCCATTGTCATATCTCCTATCATGTTTATTTGCCATTCTGATGTTTTAAATGTTTCTGCTTCTGTATTGTATTCGTCTTTTCAGCCACCAATCGTTATTTGGGAATATTGTCTGGTTTATGAATATGTATGGCTATGAAAATCTAACAGAACTTATTTCCACTAACTAGAGTCCCAAGATCACTATGAGCCGACACCTGGAAGAGAACATGAGAGCCCACCTCAGCATGATGTCCTCCCTCGTCAGCCGACAAAGGCAAGAAATCCTGGAGTTGAGGAAACAAGTGGAGGAACTGTCTGTCAGCAATGAAGGGGTGCTTATCTGGAAGATTAGCGACTACTCCCGAAAAGTGCAAGAGGCAAAGGTCAGAGGCAACTATGAGTCTTTTAGCCCACCCTTCTACACTCACAAATATGGTTACAGGCTTCAGGTTTCTGCCTTTCTAAATGGAAATGGCAGTGGAGAGGGAAATTATCTGTCTGTGTACATACGGGTTCTACCTGGGGAATATGACAACCTACTAGAATGGCCCTTTTCATATCGTGTCACCTTTTCCCTTCTTGACCAAAGTGACCCATCCTTGTCCAAGCCCCAACATGTAACAGAAACTTTCAACCCTGACCCCAACTGGAAGAACTTCCAAAAGCCCGCTTGTTCCAGAAATTCACTGGATGAAAGCACCCTTGGCTTTGGCTATCCTAAATTTATTTCCAATGAGGACATAAGGAAACGAAATTATTTACGCGATAATGCCATATTCTTACGAGCATCAGTGGAAATCCCACAAAAGATCATTGTGTAACTGAATACTTGAAATCTGAACTACGTTTGAACTTTGAAATTTGCTCTGTGAAGAGTTTATTTAATATGGGTGCCCAAGCTCTATGAAGGAGAAGGGTCACTAAAGGAGTACAGGACACTGGAGTGTTCACACCTTTGTACATTTTTATTATGAGGTTCTGTGACCAAGTCAACTGTGAACCCCTGTGGAGAGTAGACAGTTGTGCCTAATCAGGTTGCATTCTGGAGAATTCAGTTCTGAAGAAACCACTTAAGACAGAAATGGGCTGAGATACTGTCAACATAGACTGTGCTGGAAGGCTGAGCATGCAACTTTAAAGCTGGTCTGCAGCTTTTGAACAGGATTCTTAATGCTTGGAAAGAAGAAAAAGAAATCTGGGGAGCCTCTTGCATTATACAAAGTCATCTCCAAGACCTGATGGAAAATAAACTTGTTTGTATGACATCAAGTAAGCTCTAGGTTGCCTCAAAGCTTACGGTTCTCACATTCTCATGGGAGATTGTTGTTAGGAGGACTATCCAACCAGCTAGGTGCTACCATGAAGCCAAAGTGTCCAATCAGAGGAAGAACTGAGAGACTTGCCTTTTCCATTAGGAGGCCTGCAGATGGTATGGATGCTCTACCTCAAGGGAAATTATATGGTGCTGGAATATTGTGTAACCACAATGGGAAACATCCCATGTGTGTTTCTAGGTAACTTGCAGCACTCGCAATGAGTGTGTTCTTTGGTCCTTCTCTGATTTAAAAGATAAAAAAAAATAGTTCAGCATTTTTCACATTGATGGCCAATGAATGCATCATTAAATGCAAATATTCTGTGAAATAACAGGACTGTGTCCTGTGGGTCCATATAGGACCTGTGGGGATGACCTTGTTTGTATACTGGTTCACACGACAGCACACATTTTCTAAGTTTATATACTTTTTACGCTTTTGTAATTAACAGTTTGATAATTAAATTCTCTGGATCCTTTGGCCTTTGATTCAACTGAATTTTTTAAGCTCTTGGTTTTAATCATTGAACAGTGGTGTGAAGAGAGTGCTCTGTATGTACAGTATGATGTCTATTGTTAGCAGTATGTACATATCCTAAAATAGAATAGGTATTTTTATTATTGGATCAATAATCTATTTGCCAACAGTGCAAAACCATTCCCTTAAAGGAGGCATGTCTTAACCTGTGCCACCCCACTTGCTCCATCTCTACAACCTCCATCAATCCTCAAAAGGCGCTTGGGCATGGCAGAAGTTGTAGTTCAATGGCTGCCAAGGGGCTGCTGGTTTAGACAGATCTCCTTCAGAACTGGGGAAATCTAACCTATTTTTTGCTAAAATAAAACTGCATTTGTCCGAGAATCCATGGATTGATTGCTCTGTGAGAATTCTGTAGCTACTTGTTGGGTATCTTTGCCCTAGAAAAAGCAATAAAAATGATGTAAATCACTGCAGGACATATAGCTGCATATTGTCTAATGTGCCTGAAGCTCACTTGGCACTTTGAAGCACACAATATAATGGTGCAACAAGTACTGCTGCAGAGTAGGGGTGTTTATCTTCTGCCCTTTCCACTTCCCAGCAACCACCTTCCACCTTAACCCTAAAAAACAAACAATTTGCGGTTCACCAGTTGGTGGAGGGATGCGGAACATGCAGAACATTCATCTACCTGTCCTTCCAACCAGCCTTGTTTGTTTTGCTGTAATAGGGGAATATATACTATGTAAAGTTTGGATTAAGCTTCTTTGGATTAAGTTCCTGTCTGTACAGTTGATTCTGCTGATTCGGCAATAGAAAGGTAATGACTCAGCCTATAGTTCATAACAAAAATGTTGTGGAATATACTGTGTATACCAACAGAGCAATGACAGACAGATCCTATAAACGGAGATGGCTGCCCATAAATAAAGAATGATGATGATCATGGGAGTGAGTGTAAAGGATGAAGACAACTATGAACTACTGAACATCTTTATAATCAAATTATTACACAAGTAGTCTGTATCTTACATTAAACACAGAATGCAATCTGTTAATTACACCTAGGATTAAATACATGATTCATTTAATATTATAAATGGCAGGTGCCATTCAATAATAAATTCATTAAGGACACCTTATTATGTCCTGCTGCATATACAGTAACAGCCATAGAAGCTAATGTCCTTGCTGGACAGTGCACCATCACTTATCTGCCTTCAGCTGCATATCTGCCCATTTTTCATCCCAAACATATAAGAGTTGTAGGATTATACCAGAATAGTATCTGGTGAATTAGAAGAGCTCTCCTAAAGCTGAATAAGCCCTTTAGAGTTTGGAATCCATGGTCATATGGTCAATGAATTCTACAGGCCTTTACGAAGGTGTCCAACTCACCTGAATATAAACTTGAAGACCTGTTCATTTAGACCCGTAGATTTTTCTTTGGTCTGTACTATGTGGCTTACCTGTAGAACCTTGAAGTCTTGATGTATAGGAACAAGAATACATTTTAAAATGTTGCTTAATGTCACAGATTTGTGGCATCGTCTGATTTATCTGAGAATTGTTATAAACTTATCGCTTCAACATGGCTAATGAGAGAAACATGATTTCCCAAGGGAGGCATTGAATGCATTCATCTTATCTGCCAGTCCCACACATATTACATGCCACCAATACCTTAAAAACAATGGAAAATATGCTGAGGCCATTTACCAAGCTGGATATTTGTTCTGATTCAACTACAGACAAAGAGCTTTGAACAGAATGGAATTAGGTTGTGTTGGAGGCAACCTCTAAAAATATCACTGTTCTGCTCCTTCCAGTTAATATGAGAAGACACGGATACCTGTATTCCCTAATCCAAGTCTATTGTTCCAAACTACAACTAGTATAAGACATTATCATCATCAAACTCGCCATTTATAGAGTAATCTAGTTTAACCAAGACCAACTTTACTTATTCTGGAAGGACTGGAAGATTGGTTGCCCTTCTTTATTTCTTTGTTTCTTTTGAGAATGCATCTTGTAGTGGTTTGTTATACTGGTAATGTTTGTGCATATGACCCTTTTTATCCATTCCAGTACTGGCGATGTCTATACTAGTTCCATACAACATGGAGTTGAACCACAGGTTGTTGGACTTGGGTTACTTCCCACGGGCAATTTGTATTTTGGATAACAATGTATTAAAATCAACCTATTAATACATGTTCCTTAAATCTCTGCCCTTGTGTCTCTGGGCACTTATGTCATATTTTAAAAACAACAAGTAAAATTTAATTGGAATCACGGTTCCCATGTGGGGCTGTTTGCACATGTCATTGCAACGCTAGTCCCAAAATAAGCAACAGCGAGTCCCTTTAATTGCTAATTAGCCATTACAGACTGAATCAACTGTATTTACGTCTTACAAAAAATAAAACGTTGAAAGGAAAAAAAATCTACCTGCCACGCTCAGACTCATGAATTTCTGTAAATTGTGTAGAAACACCATAAACTGGTTGGACTCAAACAAATGTAGCCTGGTGAAAAATAGTAGATTATAGATGCAATGACTACAATTCTGTGTACGGTGTGTGAATCTTCTCTTTCTGTCTGATTATTTATTGTCTCAAATTCTGTGTTGAATGAAGAATTAATGTTATGAATGGGAGGGGGCGGCTGATTGCCTTTATACTTTTGTATAATAAAATCCTCTCAATGTTGAAAACTCAAGCTTGTTTGTGTGTGTTTTATTGGGGTAATGCTCGGAGGAAACTTAGTGACAAATAACTAAAAGCTTAAGGGCAGAAACACACGTGGAGATTCAGGGAGATCAGTCGCCTCACAATAAATCGCCTCTTCTTTGGGCGACTAATCTCCTCGAACTGTCTTTCCGCCAGCTAGAATCTAAATGGACAGCGTGACGACACTTGGAGAGATTTATTTTCCAAAGTCGCCCCGAAGTTTCCTTGTGAGGCAACTTCGGGTGACTTCAGAAAACAAAGCCTTTCCGAATGCCATCCTGTCGGCAATTTAGATTCTAGCAGGCGGGAAGGTAGTTCAAGGAGATAAGTCGCCCGAAGAAGAGGCGATTTGACGCTGGGCAACTCCCAGAATCACCACATGTCTCTGCCCTAAAACAGTTTCTTGCTAATATCTATTTCTATCTGGTGCCAAGTCTTGCCGTATCTAGCTTCAAATACACAACACCAATTTATATAAAGCAGTGATCAGCACTCAGTAGGGGGCAAGTGAATCAATATCCCTTTATCTAAAGCTGGCCATAGACTCAAAGATCCGCTCGTTTGGCAACATCGATATAGATACAGATAGCAGCTTTATCTGCCCATGTATGGCCACCTTTATGCTTACTCTGGAATCACTGAGGGAGATGAGGAACCTGAGGAGAGGAACAATATAATGCAGTTGTCACCCAAGGGCTTAAAGGGCATGTAAAGTGTAAAATAGAATAAGGCTAAAAATGCTTTATTTTGTATACTAAATATAAACATGAACTTACTGCACCACAAGCCTAATCAAACAAATGATTTATGCTTTCAAAGTTGGCCACAGGGGATCACCATCTTGTAACTTTGTTATACATCTTTGCAAGACCAAGACTGTGCACATGCTCAGTGTGATCTGGGCTGCTTAGTGATCGTCATGAACAAAGCTGCTTGAGTTCTGCATGGCTGGGAAGTAAGGCGGGGGCTCCCCCTGCTGTTCATAAGTATGATTGTTTCCCTGCAGAGCAGTTAGGGACTGTCTGACAATTCCTATCCACAGCAGTAAATGAAGGGAGAATTTCACTGCATGCAGTCGGGTTTCTTATAAAAACGGTACACATTTTTTAATTAAAGTATATTGGAGATAGATTTCTTTTTCATTAAAGAAAGTAAAAATGGGATTTTATTTTTTTTTTTTCATGCCCTTTAATCAGAGACATCTATATTAGTTCCTTCCTAGGTGTGAAAGACTTTAGTTTGTTCCTATATTCAGCCCCTGGCTTCCCCATAGTCTGCAATGTAAGTAGAAGAGGAAGCACAATATATTTTGGTACAGGGATACGTTTACCAATAGTTTACAAGTAATCATTTAATTTATCAATTATAAGAAATATCATTTCAGGAACAGCCCTCATGAGAGCACAATGGACTGGATTGACTGGGGATTTATAAGGCAATAATCAGGCAATTTATACACATACTCCTGAGCAGGGTATCACAGAGGTTCAGTTGGCATAAGTATAGCTTCATGAAATGACTTTTATTCCCCTTATAAGTCTGTTGTATGGCACAAATGCAAAATAATAAATCCCTTGTGCTGATGGAAACATGGCTGTGTTGTAGCCTTAGAAGTCTGGAATATCCAAGCATAAAAATAGCAAATTATTCCATATTTATGATGAAGAGTGGATATTTCATTTGCCAAAATCCAACTTTATGACAATTACTCGTATGCTTTCACATTAAAGGTAAGATATACATCATTGTTATTCTGTTTTTATTTTCTAGCTACACTGATATGCACTTTAAAAATATAAATGATGCTCAATATTATGCAGTTGAATTGAAATGGGGGGGGTTGTTTGTTGTTGCATTTCAAGGACATCTGGAGGATTTTTTGGTGTACAGGTATAGAATCGGTTATCAGGAAACCCATTATCCAGAAAGCTCCAAATTACGGAAATACAAGTTTCCATAGTAGTTCTTGTAATTAAGTTTGAAGCTCAATTATTAGGGAAGACATAGTTTGCAATCACTTTGGAGCAAACCTGACCCCATGAAATTTTCATCTATATTTCAGGGACTCTGGGGCAAATTCACTAACCTCCAAAAATTCGCCAGCAACGGCTTCACTCACAGCGCAACACGTCGCTGGGCGTAGATTCGCCAGAACAACGCTAATTCACTAAAATCCGAAGTTGCGTCCAGGGCGTCGAACGTTGGCAAAGTTGCGATAGCATTACTGCTCGAAGCAAAGCGAAGTTGCGCTAGCGTTGGCTAATTTGCATATGGCGGGAAGTTAAAGTACAATGGACGTATATGTTGCAGTAAATACATTACATTACACAAGTCCAGGGAACCTTAATAAAATAAAATAAAGTTGTTATATTGCCCTACACATGAGCCCACTGTATAGTTTATGTGACATATGTTAGGAAATGTAGGGGGGAAGCCGGTTACCCAAAAAAAAATTTATGCTCTTTTTAGCCTATCACCCTGAAAAAGGAAAAGACGCCAGCGTTTTTTGGGACTTTTCAACTATTTTTTTTAGGAAGTCCTATCTACTCTATTGCACTTTCCTAGTCTGAGGTGGCGAAGGCGATAGAGGTAGCGTTCAGTAAAATCCGCATCTTAGTGAATTTGCGTAGTTATGTCCATTCGCCAGAGTGCAAATTCGCCAGGCATTAGGGAGTGAAGTACCGCTAGAGTCTATGTCCTTCGCTAGCAAAGCTACGCCAACGACCGTTAGTAAATTGGCGAAATACCAAAATGACGTCACACTGGTAAATTATCGCCCGCGTAAGTCACTTCGCCCTTTAGTAAATTTTCCCCTAAATATCAAGAAATTATCTGCAATGCCTCTACATTTACAGCCACTAACACACATATTACATATATACATGCTGGCAATAAACATACTGTATATACTCGAGTATAAGCCGCCCCGAGTATAAGCCGAGGTACCTAATTTTACCTCCAAAAACTGGGAAAGCTTATTGACTCGAGTATAAGCCTAGGGTGAGCAATGCAGCAGCTTCTGTTAAGTTTCAATCAAAAAATGTAGGGTTTCGGCTCCCATTGGAGGTGCCGGCGTCTTGTTTTTGGATGCCGGCGAATATTCTTGAAGACTATTCTTGGATGCCGGCGACTATTCTTTTTAATATTCAATTTTGTAATGTGACATGGGGCTAGACATTTTGTCAGTTTCCCAGCTGCCCCCAGTCATGTTCCCTGCAGGCCACCTATCACCTAACAGAAACCATTGATCATGATCCTCTCAAGGTTGTGCATTGGTGCAATGATAACTGAAGCCCAAAGAAAGAAGCCAGTGACTAAATATTCACAGACAAAACAAAATGGAAAATGTTAGTGGCTATGGTGGTGTAAAGACATGTTTATGCTGGGAAATACAAACAAGACTTGGTCTCTTATTGGCTAGAATCACAAAACCTGGATCTATATGCACACATTGCATGGGTTCCTGCTGCAAGAGTCAAAGTATCAATAAAAGTAAAGCCACGAGTGTTTGTTTTGTTCAACTGGTTGTTCCACTTATTCCAATTGTAGTTTTCTCCTTTCCGGGCCCTGCAATTTTGTCTGAAAATGTGTGATTATATAATGACAAAGCCATGTGAGTACATTTGATTTCATTGAGTCGTTAGTGTTTCCCAGTGATTATGGTCTCCTCGTGCCACTGAAGAGTATCAGTAATTCTGCGCCGTGGTGATTCTGAAGAGGGTCAGTGCTCTTTATGTGAACTGACTTACTGTTGTCTTCCGCCACATTTATTCTCTCTGTGTTTAATTAAAGGCTTTCTTCTTTATCATTTATCTCCTTCTTCTACTTTAGCGGCTCCCATAATCCCAACTCCTTATAATAACACCTGATTGTCCTCCAACTTGCACAAAACATACATTGTTCTCTATGCAATGGCTCTTGCCTCCTCACTTCTGTGTTGCACCGCTGCCTGGCACAACATGAAGCTCTCAATTCATAAACACAAACCTTTTCATTTGCTTTTTTCACTTCCTCAGTTCTACAGACACATCCAAACTGAACTTAATTCCTTGGTTATTTTCCTTTTACATTCTCTAGCCGCTCTTACATCAGATACAATATCAGACTCGCC
The DNA here is from genome assembly GCA_038501925.1 of Xenopus petersii. Lineage (NCBI taxonomy): Eukaryota > Metazoa > Chordata > Amphibia > Anura > Pipidae > Xenopus > Xenopus petersii. The sequence continues at coordinate 4,680,204 of CM076675.1, forward strand.
GCTGGGCCCGGGGCACTGAGATGAAAACCCGGTGGGGCCCAAAAGGACTAAGGAACATGGGCAGGCTGTACTGCTCAGGGGCCTGAATGCATAGGACGATAATCTACAGCAGGGATCCCCAACCTTTTGGACCCGTGAGCAACATTCAGAAGTAAAAGGAGTTGGGGAGCAACACTAGCATGAAAAATGTTCTTGGGTTGCCAAATAAGGGCTGTGGTTGGCCATTTAGTAGCCCCTATGTGGATTGTCAACCTACATTGAGACTCTGTTTGGCAGTGCACCTGGTTTTTATACAACCAAAACTTGCCTCCAAGCCTGGAATTCAAAAATAAGCTCCTGCTTTGAGGCCACTGGGAGCAACATCCAAGGGGTTGGAGAGCAACATGTTACTCACGAGCTACTGGTTGGGGATCACTGATCTACAGTGTGCTGGTGGCAGTGGTCATTTTTGGGGGTGAAGTGGTGTGCTGGAGCTGCAGGCCCATAGTGGAGTGTAGGGAGGGAATGTCAGAGTCCAGGGGCCCTTTGATCGGGTTTTCTGATGGTCCGGTTTTTCAAAGATCAGACTGCATTTGTACATCAAGTGATTTAAGACACAGATACTAGGCCATGCCTGCTCTTAAAGGAGAAGGAAAGTCATCCTGCACTTGGGGGTGCCAAATGTTAGGCACCCCAAGTGATTGTATTGACTTACCTGAAACCCCAGGCTGGTGCTCCTATCAGCAGAAAACTGCACCGGCCCAGGGTTATACCAGTGAGCACCACGGAGCCATCCTCTTCCGGCTTCTTCTTTCTTCATATTTCCCGGGTCAAACGCATGCGCAGTTGATCGAAATAGCCAACTTTTTAGTTAAAGTTCAGCTTTTCTCTCAACTGCGCATGTGGAGCCATGTGAAGAAAGAAGAAGAAGAAAGAGAAGTGCTCCTCGGTGCTCACTGGTATAACCCCGGGCCGGTGCCGTTTTCTGCTGATAGGAGCACTGGTAAGTCAATACAATCACTTGGGGTGCCAAGTGCAGGATGCCTTTCCTTCTCCTTTAATATACAGTAGTATAGTAGTAGTTAAAGGCCAAACATATCTCCAAATAAATGCAACATTGGCATATTAGCTTTAATAAAAAATGCTACCGCTGAGTTAGAGGAAAAGGAAGGTCATTCCAAAGGATCCCAGAAGTTAAGCCGAGTTTGAATTGTGGCTTTAAGAGACTAAAGGCTGCAGGGAAAGGAAGTGCATCATTTGTTTCATAATCTCAGCCTACATTTACTTGATGCTATTTTTGTCATTTGAATAAATGTGTCTACACCCTTTTATGTACAGAGTTGAGGAATAAGTTAATTTAATTTAATGACAAATACAAAAATGCAGCTATATAAGGCTTTCTGTGCAGAATAGGCCCATTTATTTGAACAATTTTACATGCCCTGATTTTAAGTTTTCCCTCATTTTACATTGTTGTTTTGTGGTCCCACCTATATATTATGCATTAATACATTTTACACCTGATTTTACATTTTTACATTTATGGTCCCCTGAAAAACGTAAAATTGTACTATATTCGATTATGTACATTACAATTTTTCAGTTTTATTCATTTTAGGAGAGCGAGTTATGAATCCTATGCACATATGGAACTATGTTGCATAACAGGAGCTCCTGCCTTATTACATTTTGGAAAAACAAAAAAGAAAAACCCAAAATAAATATAAAGTTCTAAGTAAAATATACACGGTAATGAATGCAAGTATCTTGCTTAATCGCAGCGTAAACAGAAGGACCATTGAATATGTCTCTTTGATCATTGTTTTATTGATAAACCGGCTCTTGTAATCCCAAAGAACACAACATGGAACAAAAGGGCTAATTGTTGGCTAATGAATGTTGCCCTGGGATTATGACTTAGTTTGTATGGAGACAGAGGGACAGGACAATGCTCTATTTGCTGCCACATTTACACTGTATAATCATAGGAAAGTCAAAGAGCAAACTGATAACATAATGTCACATTAATATGGGCCGGTTCCTGATAAACTCTATCCAAGGGTACCCAGCAAGATGGGCAGAAAGACTAAGGATAATGACATACGGGTAAGGTTATCACCTTTTCTGGAAAAAAATACCGGCCTGCCTATATATTTATCTTTATTCTCTATTAATAACATTGGGATCACTGACCTTCCTATATATTTATCTTTATTCTCTATTAATAACATTGGGATCACTGGCCTTCCTATATATTTATCTTTATTCCCTATTAATAACATTGGGATCACTGACCTTCCTATATATTTATCTTTATTCCCTATTAATAACGTTGGGATCACTGACCTTCCTATATATTTATCTTTATTCCCTATTAATAACATTGGGATCACTGACCTTCCTATATATTTATCTTTATTCCCTATTAATAACATTGGGATCACTGACCTTCCTATATATTTATCTTTATTCCCTATTAATAACATTGGGATCACTGGCCTTCCTATATATTTATCTTTATTCCCTATTAATAACATTGGGATCACTGACCTTCCTATATATTTATCTTTATTCCCTATTAATAACATTGGGATCACTGACCTTCCTATATATTTATCTTTATTCCCTATTAATAACATTGGGATCACTGACCTTCCTATATATTTATCTTTATTCCCTATTAATAACATTGGGATCAACCATAATTTTTAGCGGCCAGGCCAGTAAAATACCAGCCAGGTGGCAACCATACGAACGGGACAGGACAAACCACTGTAGCCATTCGCTACTTGCCACCACTGAAGTGACTGTTTCAGACCAGAGGGTCATCCCTATCCTCTCATACATCCCAACTGTCCTGTTTTTCATGGGAGAGTCCCGGATTGTTACTGAAACAATCCTGCGGCTACCTTTTTCTCTGCCCGTGGCAGCAACCGGAAGAGAGTTCAGGGAGCAGCGTTAATAGTGGGTCTGGGCCGACGGGACCCACCGGGTTTTTTCCCGGTGTCCCGCCGGCCCAGTCCGACCCTGATGTGGGGTCTGCCATTTCTGGGGGATCCTTGACAAATAAGTTAAAGCAGAAAAAAGTCTGATAGTGAGACCCTTGTCTTGATGGGCCCTCGGCACATGCCCCTTTTGGTAATTTATTGAAGTAGCCCTGTCTTTGAAAATGATATTCTTAACAATGACTCTTATATCCAGTGTTTAAGCCCATTCTAAGCAATTGGTCTCCAATATTTTTTTTTATAGTTTTAATTACTTGCTTATATTTGTCTATTGGCTCTTTCCAGCTTCTAAATGGGGGGTTGCTGCCCCATCTAAAAATTCTCTGTAAGGCTACAAATGTATTGTTATTGCTACTTTGTATAACTAATCTTCCTTTTCAGGCCTCTCCTATTCATATTCCAGTTTCTTATTCAAATCAATACATGGTTGCTAGGGGAATTTGGACCCTAGCAACCAGATGACTGAAACTGGAGAGCTGCTGAATAAAAAGCTAAATAACTCAAAAACCACAAATAATAGAAAATTGCAAATTGTCTCAGAATGTGGGGTGGAGAAATCGTTGTCTCGTGGGACGGTGCGTAAGTGCGTTGGTTGCAGGGCCGCAGGCATCGGTACGCCAGGCTGAGGAGTTGATTTTCAAATGCACTAATTGCAACTCGCCTCGGGGATTTCAAAGGAAAACATTCCTGTCGGTTGTTTCAGGCAGAAGAACATTTGAACTGAACTCAAGTGCAGAACAATAACCTGGGCCCTGAAACTGCACAAATGAACTCATATTGGTTCAAGTATCATGACAATCACTCCATGGATTTAGCTGTGGCCCGACTGTATTGTTAATACATCGAAAGCTGCAGTTAAATCTTTTCTTTTCCAACGTCAGAGCCTTCGGCATTACTTGTTTGACAAAAGCCTGTGTAACGTAATACTTCTGAATATCCCAGGGACTTGATTAAACAATACCCCAGTATAACTGTATGGAGCTGTATGGAGGTGCCACGGCTGCTGTAGTTCCACATTTCTGATGTTTAGCCAATCCATCCATTAGTTAATATTAATCCAGAGAAAGGAAGCCGGAACTTCATTTGTGGAGAAACTATGATTCACAATCTGGACGTTATTGTGACCTACAGCAAATATTGTTTTTGGGCCCCCATAACCCTGGGAAGAGGAGCTCTATCTCAAACATGTTTTACAACTGAACATCTATTATGGCTTCTCCTGGGCCCCCCAGCAGCTGCAAAGCCTGCAACCCCTATAGCTATACCCCTGCTCCCTACCAGCTCTAGTTAGCTGTTTAGGTGCCTGTGCTTAAAGGGGAACTATGGTGAAAATGAAAATTTAATATAAGCTTCATTATAGTGAAATAAGAAACTTTGTAAATGTAATCAATTAAATATTCTGCAATGCAAAACACGGGTAGTGAAAGATTAAACGGAGCTCACCCATTCCTGTAGCGTGTTGGCCGCAGCTCTCGCGATACTCCGGCAACTCCAAGCCGTATCTGTAAGGCAATTCCTGTGTATTGCTGTTCAGCCAAGATTTGCTACACTTATTCTTTGAAAAAACGGCTTTATTCGAATTCCATAAGTGATAACAGGCAGTGGGTAAGTGGTACGAACTAACGCGTTTCGTGCCCTTTCTATTGGCCCTTCATCAGAGTTCCTGATGAACTGCCAATACTCTGATGAAGTGCCAATAGAAAGGGCACGAAACGCGTTAGTTCGTACCACTTATCCACTGCCTGTTATCACTTATGGAATTTGAATAAAGCCGTTTTTTCAAAGAATAAGTGTAGCGAATCTTGAATTAAATATTCTGCCCCGTTTCTGAAATAGTCAAGTTTATCCTCTCTCTGTCTTCATGCAACAGTTGGGTGTCAGATATTCACTGACAGTTAGATCCAATATATCTTATAGGGGGCCTATTTCCTAGCAGATGTATCAGAGCTCACTGTATTAAACTCACCAGACATCATGGGGCCGATTCACGAAATTCGAGTGAAGGGTTCGAATAAAAAAAAATTCGAATTTCGAAGTATTTCGACCATCGAATTGGTTAAATTCGATCGAATTCGAACGATTCGAACGATTAGAATTAAAAATCGTTCGACTATTCGACCATTCGATAGTCGAAGTACTGTCTCTTTAAAAAAAAATTCGATCCCCTAGTTCGGCAGCTAAAAGCTACCGAACTCAATGTTAGCCTATGGGGAAGGTCCCCATAGGCTTGCTAAAGTTTTTTTCATCGAAGGATATTCATTCGATCGTTTTATTAAAATCCTTCGAATCATTCGATTCGAAGGATTTAATCGTTCGATCGAATGAAAAATCCTTCGATCGATCGATCGAATTTTTAGCGCTAAATCCTTCGAATTCGATATTCAATTCGAAGGATTTAAATTCCCAGTCGAATATCGAGGGTTAATTAACCCTCGATATTCGACCCTTCGTGAATCGGCCCCCATGTCTCTCTACATGCAGAATTTGTGCAAAAGGCAGTTATTTTGTTTGTACTGGAATCAGTTATTTGAGTGAACTCTAATACATCTGCTAGGAAAGGAGCCCCCCTATAAGATATAATGGATCTTATAGGGGGGAGAAACAGATGCTGAGAGAGGAATAGTGAAGATAAACTTGATTATTTCAGAAACAATACAGAATTTTAAATTGATCGTATTTACAAAGTTTCTTATTTCAGTATGCTGAAGCTTATATTAAATTTCCATTTTGGTGATAGTTCCCCTTTAAGATAATGGCACACCAGGTAAATAATCCAGTGGAATTTTCATTCTGCAGGAGAAACGCCAGTGCAGACCCAAACTCCCTTTGCCTTCCGCTTTTCATCTGCTGCATCCAAATGTCACTTACCACATGTTCCAGATTTTTGGCAGAATTTAGCTTTCCTGGAGGGAACCAGGAGCAATGATAGGGCTGACTTAGCCTGATAGTCAATAGGGCTGAGATTTGGGCAGGCCAACTCCAGATCAGGTTGTAACTGATGAACAGGGATGGGCGAATCTGACCGCCGAGTATTTGCAAAACAGTGAGAATTAGCCAAAATAGACGACAAAACAAATTACACAATGGTTTTTTTACGTGTGACATTTTTTTTTTTACCTGGGTATCATTTTAGAGTGAAACTTGCCAAAAAATATTGCCCATCACTACTGATGAAATATAATACTATACGTGTGCAAAGTAAATCTCTCTAGGTATGGAGGCCAGGCCTCAAAACTGCCAGTTACATCATAGTAAGGAGGCAACCTGTGCGAATTGCTTAAATCGGTGATCCCCAACCAGTAGCTCGTGAGTAACATGTTGCTCTCCAACCCCTTGGATGTTGCTCCCAGTGGCCTCAAAGCAGGTGATTATTTTTGAATTCCAGACTTGGAGGCAAGTTTTGGTGATATAAAACCAGATGTTCTGCCAAACAGAGTCTCCTATAGGCTCTCAGTCTGCATAGGGGCTACCAAATAGCCAATCACAGCCTTTATTTGGCATCCTGAGGAACGTTTTCATGCTTGTGTTGATCCCCAACTCTTTTTACATTTGAATTTGCCTCACCATTAAAAATGTTGGGGACCCCTGGCTTAGAGAGTTTGGTTCTTCTACTTAAAGTGACAGCAATAAGCAGGAGCATCTGGGGAATTCCTTAGAAAGTTGTTAGTCCTTCCCCACAAATATCAGTTGCACCAGAAAAAATCAGTAAAAGTGAGTTGGGTGCACTATATTTCATACACACACCTATGCAGTTTAAATTCTCATTGTGTCGCCAGCTTATTGACCTGTGTATAGTGCTTAACTGTATTTATGATCGTACCTCAGATAAACACAGGAAAATCCTGTCTAGTGTGGACCTCATTTGGCCCTTAATATTATCCAGTTGCTGGCCTGAGGGCCACATAATCAGATCAGCCCACCACTTAGGTTGCCAGATGCACAAATGAGTACCTTCTACATGTTTATGGGCAATGTAATGGGAATTGATTCCATTGGTTTCGGAAGGGTTACTGTTCCACAGGAAAACTGCCACTTATTTCATTTTCCACCTACTCTCATTGCTGGATTTAAAGTAAAGAGAATTTTGCCTTTGAAAAAAAAACATACTGTATATAGTGAATAAAGTAGCCCCTCTTGTAAAATATAAGGATATTATAAGTTACCGAGGAGTTTCATGACCATATAAAAACCACAAGGCTGAAAGCCGAGGTGACTTCTAATATCCTCATATTTTCCAACAAGGGGCACTTTATTTATTATAATACACACGTTTTAGGGAGTCATGTGACCAAAATGACATCACTACTCACCGTTTATAACTGATGACATCACTAGTCACTATTTATAAGGATATCATTTACAAGATATTCAAGGCTTTTGTGTATTATATAACTATTAATGTAATAATGTTTATTTTTTAGTCAGAAAATTATGAGCAGCTCCTGAAATAAATGATTTTCTACCACACTGGCCCTAGGACCATGTCAAAATGTGACCTCCCATAAAAGCAGAACTAAACCCTAAAATTAATATGATTAAAAATGTCATATTTTATATAGAGTGAACTTATTGCACGAGGCTAAAGTTTGAGCTTGTCAATAGCAGCAATGATCCAGGACTTCAAACTTGTCACAGGGGGTCACCATCTTGGAAAGTGTCTGTGACACTCACATGCTCAGTGGGCTCTGATTGGCTGTTGAGAAGCTAAGCTTAGGGCTCGTCACTAATTATCCAGCAGCAGAAAATGAGCTTCCCTGGCTGTAATATAAGCTGATGCTACAGGTTTGCTGATTATTCAATTCTGATGCTAATTGCACTGGTTTCTGTGCTGCCATGTAGTAATTATGTGTATTAATTACTAATCAGCCTTATATTGTGACATTTCTATTCTATGTGTACTGTATATTGTGAGTGGCTCCCTAAGCTCAGTAAGTGACAGCAGCACAGAGCATGTGAATCAGTGAATCAGCAGAAAAGAAGATGGGGAGCTACTGGGGCATCTTTGGAGACACAGATCTTTACTGCTAAAGGGCTGTGGTTGCCTTGGGCTGGTACAGAAGCACAAAACATCATGTACAACATTTCTAGCTGCTTCTTTAGTTTGACTTTAGAGAAATGTGAGCAATGTGATTTATGCATGAGTGACCTGAACCCCAAATACTGACTTTTCAAGAGTGCAGCTTGTCACCCCCATTATCCTTGTATAATGATGGTGATGGTACATCGGTACCAAATGAGAGGCAGAAAGCAGTATATACATGCATATATATATATATAGATACACAAATGTATATTTTTATTTCTATAGTGGAAGCATTGTCTCTGCTTTGGTGTAAGCAGATGCAGCGGATATTGCCTGTGAAATACAAACTGTTGCATTTTCTTTGCCTAAATCCACCGCGTCCAGGTACAGACAGAGCAGCAGAAGATCAGAGACGAGGCCGTAGCCTAATAAATATAAAGTACAGTTAAAATAAAGATTAAGAGATAAGTGTCAAGGAGACAAGAGGATGGAGGTCTCTGCCCATAGAGTTTACAATCTAAGGGGTCAAGCACATGGGCAGATTCGGGGAGACTTAGTCGCCTAGCAACTAATCACCTCTTCTGCGGGGCGACAATCTCCCCAAACTGCCTCCCCCCTGCCTTCCGCCTGCTGTAATGAGAAAATGCCGGCGCCAATGCACTCGCGACGCTTATGCCACAAGTGCATTGGCGCTGGTGTTTTCACAGTAGATAACAGATAAGTACTACTATAGTTTATATAAACAAGCTGCTTCTATAGTAGTACTTATCTGTTATCTACTGTGTATCCTGTGCTTGAATGGCTGCCCCCATGGCTACACAGCAGCTTGTTTATATAAACTATAGTAGTACTTATCTGTTATCTACTGCGTATCCTGTGCTTGAATGGCTGGCCCCATGGCTACACAGCAGCTTGTTTATATAAACTATAGTAGTACTTATCTGTTATCTACTGTGTATCCTGTACTTGAATGGCTGCCCCCGCGGCTACACAGCCGCTTGTTTATATAAACTATAGTAGTACTTATGTTATCTACTGTGTATCCTGTGCTTGAATGGCTGCCCCCATGGCTACACAGCAGCTTGTTTATATAAACTATAGTAGTACTTATCTGTTATCTACTGCGTATCCTGTGCTTGAATGGCTGGCCCCATGGCTACACAGCAGCTTGTTTATATAAACTATAGTAGTACTTATCTGTTATCTACTGTGTATCCTGTACTTGAATGGCTGCCCCCGCGGCTACACAGCAGCTTGTTTATATAAACTATAGTAGTACTTATCTGTTATCTACTGTGTATCCTGTGCTTGAATGGCTGCCCCCATGGCTACACAGCAGCTTGTTTATATAAACTATAGTAGTACTTATCTGTTATCTACTGCGTATCCTGTGCTTGAATGGCTGGCCCCATGGCTACACAGCAGCTTGTTTATATAAACTATAGTAGTACTTATCTGTTATCTACTGTGTATCCTGTACTTGAATGGCTGCCCCCGCGGCTACACAGCAGCTTGTTTATATAAACTATAGTAGTACTTATGTTATCTACTGTGTATCCTGTGCTTGAATGGCTGCCCCCATGGCTACACAGCAGCTTGTTTATATAAACTATAGTAGTACTTATCTGTTATCTACTGTGTATCCTGTGCTTGAATGGCTGCCCCCATGGCTACACAGCAGCTTGTTTATATAAACTATAGTAGTACTTATCTGTTATCTACTGTGTATCCTGTGCTTGAATGGCTGCCCCCATGGCTACACAGCAGCTTGTTTATATAAACTATAGTAGCATTTCGAGAAGATTAGTGACCCAAAGAAGAGAACACATGTTGCTGTGCGACTAATCTCCCCAAATTTGAACATGTGGCACCACCCTAAGTCTAGGTGGAGACACACGGAGCTATTAATAACAGCAATTTTTTGTGGCTACAATATACCACACATGCCCCCATATGTAATAAAAGGTGCTAAGTTTGCCCAGGAGCAGTAACCCACAGCAACCAATAAGATGTTTGCTTTTATACAGGTGACCAGTAAATTATTCCTGGTTGCTATGGGTTACTGCTCCTGGGCAAACTTAACACTTTTTATTACATAACCCCATATAGTGTCATAGCAAAGCCAATTATCCCTATTGTCTATTGACAGAAATGAATGTGATTCAGGCTGATGTAATTCTCATTTCTGCTGGTAGTTCATTAGGAAAGAGCAGAGGTGAATAAGGATATAAACTAAACTATTGTTTGTTCATTTCCTATTTTCATGCCCAGTGAGTCTGATCCAGGGAAATAATTAGACTGGCACCTGGTTGATGGAAAACCTCAGGAATAGGTGTGTCTGTAGCTTATGCCAAGAGTTTGATGTTGGAAACCGTTGGGTGGAGAATGTCACAGATGGGAAGGGGGTAATTAAAGGATTGACGGGCGGATCTAACCACAGGCAGATATACTTCTTTGTCTCATATACAGGTGCAACTTACAGGACACAATTAGAGAAATCAAACAATATTGTGCTGCTCTATTTACCACATTACGCCTCTGTAATAGATTTAATATTATTCAATAACAGTTGAATGTGGTTTTTATATATATATATATACAAAGTTCAAAAGGACCCGCACTCCAAAATCAGTGAAAAATCAGTTGTTTTTTTTTAAATATATATATATATATAAAGCAAAAAAGAACCGCACTCACAGGACTTCTGAAAGGTGCAAAATCAAAAAATTATATTTATTTCAACGTTTCGGCTAATCCCTTAAACTGTCATCAGGAAGTGACATCATTTTTTGATTTTGCACCTTTCAGAAGTCCTGTGAGTGCGGTTCTTTTTTGCTTTATCTATGATTTACTACAACCAGCACCTAGGCAGAAATGTTTGTTATGTGTGCACCAGAGTTTGGACTTTATATATATATATATATATATATATATATATATATATATATATATATATATGTATATTAGGGATGCACCGGATCCAGGATTCGGTTCGGGATTCGGCCAGGATTCGGCCTTTTTCTGCAGGATTCGGATTCGGCCGAATCCTTCTGCCCGGTCGAACCGAATCCGAATCCTAATTTGCATATGCAAATTGGGGGCGGGAAGGGAAATTGCGTGACTTTCTGTCACAAAACAAGGAAGTAAAAATTTTTTCCGCTTCCCACCCCTAATTTGCATATGCAAATTAGGGTTCGGATTCGGTTCGGTATTCAGCCGAATCCTTCGTGAAGGATTCGGGGGTTCGGCCGAATCCAAAAAAGTGGATTCGGTGCATCCCTAATATATATATATATATATATATAACATATAAGAAGAGGAGCCTTTAGTCTCCCAAGTGGAGCACCTTGTGTGATTCACTAACACAGGAGAGGAAGACCTTACAGGGACATTACATCCAGTTGTATATTTAGTAAACCATGGTGCAAAACAACTCACAAGAGCACAGGACATATTAGAGGAAACATTCACCACGTGGATAAGGAGGTCAAGGACCCCGGATGAACCAACCAAAAACAAGAGGAGAGTGGCACTCGAAAACTCCGCAAGGGCTGCAATAATCAGTATAAAAAAAAGTTGTTGTTTTTTTAAAATTTACATTAAAAGATCAATATCTCCAGTGGCCCCATAGAATATATATATTTCTGTATGGTCATTTAATTACAAAAGTGCAGTGTGCAAAATGCAATTTTGGACACAATTCACAACAATGTGGTTGCTTTCCACCCACCATTTGTACATAATTATGGTTGCGCTGGGAGTTGCACCCAATTCTTTTCAATGTCAGACTGGCCCACCGGGATACCAGGAAAACCCCCAGTGGGCTCAGGTATTAGTGGGGCCCTCCTGCTGCTAAACATTTGGCCTATTTCATGACCATTCCCTATTTCTATGAGAACAAAGAGGCTAAATAGATGGAATAATAGACTATAGAATGTAAAGAAAAGAGACTAGGAATAGAGGTTGAGTGAGGAGAGGAAGAGTAATAGTACTGAGAGTGGGTAAAGGGTTTTTGGTGGACCCTGATCTAAGGTTTTTGGGTGGGCCCAGGATGTTTCAGTTCGACACTGATTCTTTTGGAGCAAATCCTCTTTATGGGAACCCTGGAATTACCACCATGTTTATTGTGGCTGTACAGTAGCAGGTGCTTCAAGCAATTCAGCAGAAGAGGCAAAGGTGAACGCCAAAAAACGGAACGCAGGGGAGCGCAGGTCAGAACGCCAGTGAGTAAGAGCCCTTAGTGTGAACAAAATAGTTATAGAAGTAAAGCCCTTTGTTTCTAACACTTAATACATTTTACTGAACCAGTTGTTTATGACTCACAGGGAAAGGAATCTGTATCTCAAAGAATACAGTGGTCGTTATAACCTGTGCGTGCAGGTATATTGCATAAGTATCCTCGCAAATAAAAACACGCTGCAAATTGAGGCATTTCACGTGTAATCAGTGACTTATTGGGTTTCTAAGGAAGAGACGAGTGCCTCCTAAAACAAACATTTTTGTCTGCCCAGTCTTTCCTCATTGGCCATAAAAAAGACACTATTATCCTGAAAACCATGTACTGTATATCCAATAACAATGCAGCTTGCTTAGTTTATTAGATTACTGTTGGAATGTTTTTTGGTAAACTTTTTTTTACTTTTTAAGTAAAGGGCTCCCATGTGCCAGTGAGTGAATGTCGGGTGCAAGGCAGAGATACCCTAGTGGGTGCACAATTGCTTTCATTAGAACTAATACACCTCCTGCGTCAGTTATGCTTTCATAGGCTTAAGCCATAGACTCCAATTGAATCAAATAATTATCATTTTTAAAAATGATTTCCTTTTTCTGTGTCATAATAAAACAGTCGCTTGTACTTGATTCCAATGAAGAAATAATTAATCCGTATTGGGAGCAAAACCAGCCTATTGGGTTTATGTAATGATTATAGATTTTCTAGTAGACTTAAGGTGAGAAGATCCGAATTACAGAAAGACCCGTTATCCGTAAAGCCCCAGGTCCCATACCTGTATATATATATAGTATATGTATATATAGGGTAGTATAGGTAATATTATTGGGGCATTTGTCTCATGTGAAAAGGTTTATTATTTATCATTACCCATCATTCTGTCCTATGTGCAATATTTAAGTTAATTTAGTTAATTAAAGTACCTGGACAAAAAAGGTGAGAAGTCATCCCATTGGAAAACAGCATTATCAGCTAGGCACTGGCTGTCAGCATATGGCTGCTAATGTGATCGATTGCCTTCATTGCTGTTAATCTACCCGGGTTTCTGTAATTAGTTTGGAACACTGAGTGAATTATTTGGCTTATGCTGGAAGCTGAGACATAAAGCTTAGAACGAGGAAGATATGGTACTAAGACCCATGAGAAGCACCTTGGGATTTTAGCCCAATCACTTTATCTAATTGTCTCTGAACATAAATTTGACTTAAAGCTGGAGGAGTCTTGGTGCTAATAATATAATCTCAGGGCTGTTTATATTATGTTGTGAGGCTTCCCTCCCATCATTGTTCTGTATATCTTTTTTATTTTATATGGTCCCAACTGCTTATCAAGACAATATTTTTATCATAAATGCCAAGACAATGGGGTGCTTATTTGGGTGGTGGTTAGTCAACAGTCAAGAATCCATTAAGGGGCCGATTCACTAAATTCGAGTGAAGGATTCGAAGTAAAAAAACTTCGAATTTCGAAGTGTTTTTTGGGCTACTTCGACCATCGAATGGGCTACTTCGACCTTCGACTACGACTACGACTTCGAATCGAAGGATTCGAACTAAAAATCGTTCGACTATTCGACCATTCGATAGTCGAAGTACTGTCTCTTTAAAAAAAACTTCGACCCCCTAGTTCAGCAGATAAAAGCTACCGAAGTCAATGTTAGCCTATGGGGAAGGTCCCCATAGGCTTGCCTAAGTTTTTTTGATCGAAGGATATTCCTTCGATCGTTGGATTAAAATCCTTCGAATCGTTCGATTCGAAGGATTTAATCGTTCGATCGAAGGAATAATCCTTCGATCGTTCGATCGAATTTTCTGTGCTAAATCCTTCGACTTCGATATTCGAAGTCGAAGGATTTCAATTCCTAGTCGAATATCGAGGGTTAATTAACCCTCGATATTCGACCCTTGATACATCTGCCCCTAAGTGTATCCATAACCACTACCAAATAGGGAAACCTCCCTCCCACTTGGGGAGGGTCCCCATAGGCTTTGGTAGCTTTTTTTGGGGCGAAGAAAAATCATTTGCTCGATGGATTAAAATCCTTCGAATCAAACTATTCAAAGGATTTAATCGTTCGATCGAACGATTTTTCGTTTGATCGAACTATTTGCGCTAAATCTTTCGACTTCGATGACGAAGGATTTAACTTTGATTCTCGAATATCGAGGGTTAATTAACCCATGTAAATCTGCCCCTAAGTGTACAACCCCACTGCACCTCCTTCACTCTCCCTTGGCAATGCCAGTGGCAGGTTCTGCTTTAAGACTTGGCTGCACAATTTGGATTGGTATTGGTGTAGACTGTAAGGGTCAGGGCACACACTCAGATTCGGGGAGATTAGTAGTCCGGCAACAAATCTTCGGGCAACTAATCTCCCGGAACTACCTCCCGCCGGCTAGAACTTAAATCGCTGGCGGGTGGCACTCAGATCACTTTCCTTGTGAGGCAACTTCGGGCGACTTCGGAATATGAAGTTCTCCGAGTGCCATCACACAGGCAGTTTCGGGGAGATTAGTTGCCCTGAAGAACAGGAGATTTGTCGCCGGGCGACAAATCTCCCCGAATCTGAACGTGTGCCCTGACCCTTAATAGTAGGTTAGGGTTAGGCTTGGGCCATATTTTTCTTTTTATTTATTATTTTAATTAGAGGGATGCAATACACTCTAGTGGCACGTTCAATGAAATTCGACCCTTGCAACCGTGGACCATCCCATAGGAATTGCAGATCACTATTAATATCACATCACACTATTGCTTCTTTTAAGGCTTTATTTATCATTTTATATTACAGTGTTAGAAAACAGAAAAAAAAATGAGAAGGGGGAGCTGGATTGCAGGTCAATTACACAACGATTCATATTAGAAAATAAACACAGCCATAATGTGCTTGGGAGATGCAATGGTGGATTAACGAAATAATGTACAGCAAAACTCATTCATTTTCTAATATTTTCATTTGGACTTGAAGACAGATCTCCAAGGAGCAGCACTGGAATGAGCTGGAAAAAGTATGGATAGTCAATAATTATTGATTCTTCTTAGTTTTGTTGGAATCCACCCATCTCAGATTGACATGGAGTGGTTCCCAAAATATGGGGCTACCCACCCTTGTGCACTTGGAGCAGTGGCAGGGGGCTCAACCAGAAAAGGGGGAAAGTGCCTATTTAATTATCTGCTAGATACATCTGAAGGCCCAGTTAGAAGATCAGTTATGGTATGTGAGATATCATTGGCACTGTGGCTGAATGGCTCATACACTGACTGTAACCTTCTTATGAGTTTAGTGGGGCACTGACCAAAGGTTATCGATTTGTCATTTGTACAGATTCTTCAAGCAGTTTTAGTTTTGACAATGCCATTTTTTCTGTCTAGATAACCACAACCTTACCTATAATGCCCCCCCCAACCCAATAGCTTTTCCCAGAAAATAAAAGATACCTTATAATATAATTTACCTTTACCAAGCGTAAACGTGTAAAATACCGACTAGCCATGAATATTGTAAGATAGAAATAGTAATTCAACATTCTTGCCTTGTAGAGAACCGAGAGTTCTAGAAACTTACATGCTCCCTCTATCTATCTGGACATCCATCTGTCCATCTGCTGCTCTTAAAAGAA
The DNA here is from genome assembly GCA_038501925.1 of Xenopus petersii. NCBI lineage: Eukaryota > Metazoa > Chordata > Amphibia > Anura > Pipidae > Xenopus > Xenopus petersii. The sequence continues at coordinate 4,696,062 of CM076675.1, forward strand.
GGGAAGGGATATCCTTATGTCTAGTTAAAGGGAAAATATCCTATTAATAAGTATGTTTGTTAGTTTTTTTAGTGGGTTGAGTAAGTGCAAAGCTATATTTGGAATTTCATGCACTATGGTTTACAGGAGAGTATTGGTCATGTTCTACTGCAGTGATCCCCCAACCAGTAGCTCGTGAGTAACATGTTGCTCTCCAACCCCTTAGATGTTGCTCCCAGTGGCCTCAAAGCAGGTAATTATTTTTGAATTCCAGGCTTGGAGGCAAGTTTTGGTTGTATAAAAACCAGGTGTACTGCCAAACAGAGTCTCAATGTAGGTTGACAATCCACATAGGGGCTACTAAATGGCCAATCACAGCACTTATTTGGCACCCAGGAACATTTTTCATGCTATTGTTGCTCCCCATCTCCATTTACTTCTGAATGTTGCACACAGGTTCTAAAGGTTGGGGATTCCTGTTCTACTGGATACCAAATCCTAATGGCTTGCTCTTGTTTGATTAATATCTTTAACAGCCCAAGCAATAAGTTGTTGAGTGCTTTATTTCATGGTTTTCTAGTGCATGTCCCTTGGCAAGATAAAGCACATAGCCAGTGGTCAGAGCTGATTGAATCTGTAGATAATTAACCAACAGGAAGTTGTTCTGTTGGAGATTTCAGTCATTATGTGTCACTGGTTTATTGAAGTTATGCACTCGCACCTTGCAATCAAATACATTATCTACACGGTGCAAACAAGGAAACCCATTTAGATGTATAACCCATGAAATCATCCCATTTTTATTATAAAGGTTTCCCTTTAGGCAGCTCTTAAGGGTTCACTGTTGGGCAGAAGATGGGACTAACTCCACATGCAGGTCTCCACACGCTAATCATCTGAACTCAACATTCTTAAAACATTAATAATTGATAGACATGGTCATATTTTGGTGCTGAATCATAGGAAGGTTCACAACATTTAACTGTGCCCTTAATATTTACAGTGAAGCCAGTTATTTATGGTATCTCAAAACCTAGAACGAACGCTAAGGTCCCGGTCTCGGCTCACACTTCTGCCTCTAACAACCGCCTTTCGCTTCGGAAGTAGCCCTCGGCTACTCGGATGCTGCCAGGTCTTAAAGTGAAGGGACCAAGGGGGAGGTTCTGGGCAGGCAAGGGAACTGTAACATATACAGAAGGGATGGGAAAAAGAGAGTGCAGTCATGGAACAGGCCGGATCAGTACCAGTCAGACAGGGCAGTACAGGATCAGGAAGCAGGAGTGTAGTCAGAATGAACAGGCTGGATCATTATCAGTCAGACAGGGTAGTACAGAGTCAGGAACCAGGAGTGTAGTCAGAATGAACAGGCCGGATCTGTACCAGTCAGTCAGAGAGTGCAGTACAGAATCAGGAGTCAGGAGTGTAGTCAGGATAACAGGCTGGATCAGTACTAGTCAGACAAGGCAGTACAGGATCAGGAACCAGGAGTGTAGTCAGGATAACAGGCTGGCTGGATCAATACCAGTCAGACAGGGCAGTACAGGATCAGGAACCAGGAGCGTGGTCAGGCCAGAATGAAACCAGTCGGTAACATAGTACAGAGACGGGAGTGAACCAGGGCCTTAGTTGTATGCCCACACAGAGCAGCAGCAACGCAGAAGGCACAGAAACACCAGGTCCCCGGTTCAACTCCAGGCACGATATTACACATCCAAGCACTGCACTAATTATGTCTAATTTGACTATAGTCAGGAATTTTTCTTTCCCAAGCCACTGGCCTTTTGTGAATCCTCCTCAATGTTCATTCACAGCTGTGTGGCCATACTCTGGGAACCACCCACACAACTACCTTTTCTGTGGACAAATATAATTCAGTACTTGCTTGAAGCCATCCATTGTGGATCCATTGCTTCAACCTCCAGCATGGTGGGCTCTTACCCACTGACATAATGCCCCCTGAAATGCTCTTCACTGAGTTAATAGGACCCCATTGCCAATGGGCAGTAACTATTACAAATAATTCACTGCTCATTAAATTCAAATAAAATGTATAGCTTTTGACTTACAAGGAATTTACCTTTTAAGCAGTATACAACATCTACTAAATAACTTGCACTAGCGGACTAAAAAGTCTTGCTGTAACTGTAACTGTAAAACTATATCGAAAAATTCCAGAAGTGGTAGGGAAAGAAACTCTCATGGCCTCGTAGCCAATGTATACCTTCAACAAACATGGATTTGTTAGTAGATACAAATGATATTTAATATTAGCCCGGGGTTATTGTCGCAATCGGTATTTTCTAGGCAGCTGAAAATGGCCTGTGTATTCCCTGGCTCCCATTAACTTGAATGGAAGTGTAAGGAAATTCTGTATGAACACTTTTTAAAACAGAAATTCTTATTAGGCATTTATGGAGCAAAATAGCTCATGCCTCCACTTCCAACAGTCTGGTATCCAAGTGTGGGGCTGCAGGAGGCGCTTATAGTTGGGTGACATGTTAATTAGATTGATTAATGAGGATAGTGCAGGCGTTGTCAATCAGAGTAGTGGTCATTACCTTTTTAATTTCAAGTCTCTTTTATTCTAAACTCTGGTCATGGTCAATCCATATTGAAATGGGTACTGATATAGGAAAATATCAGACCTTCAGCCTTAGTTTGAGGAATATCTATTACAGGAAACACATTTTCTCCCTAAATATCCTCCTAACTGACCCTCAAACTGGGCTTTCAGGTGTATCTGGGTGTGCAAAAAGTCATCCTCCCCAGCTCTTAATTTCATTCATTGCTTTGAGGTACCTAGCAGAGCAAATACAGTAACAATTCTGCCCAATTCTTACCCTAAATGACTTTAAGGCTAAGCCCCCATGCCTCTACTCCAAGCCCCTCTAGGGGACCAGCCCCACAGCTTGGGAAACACTGGGACAGAGGATAAAGTCAGTGATATTGACCTAAACCTGAGAAGGATATACGTGTACAATTTATTACTGGAGGGTAAAAAGGTGGAATATGTGGTTACGGGTGGCATTTCTGGGCGTATTATGTTTATACTGCGTTTGCAGTCATAATAATCATGAAGATCAAATTAATTTTGAGTGGGCTGAGGAAAAATAAATATACTAGTAAATACACAATGAGTCACGCCTGGTTATTATAGGAAGTAATAGTGAAAAACTGGAAGAACTTGAATTCTCATTGGCTAAGACATGTTCAGGTCCATTTCACATACATGTCCCTATTCTGTAGACTCTCATTTAAAGCCTGAAATATAAAGTTCATGCTACAGGTTTATTTCTACGGAAGTAGTGATTTTAGAATGAGTGCACGCAACACAGGAGATAATTATTCTCTTGAAACTCAAAGCCCATGGGCGAAATGCCTTTTGTTAGAAAGGGAAGATATCCTCCGAAAAGACATTGCTAATACCCTCAAGTATTTACTGCAACGTTAAGGAGAATGATTTCTGTCTTCATGTTCTACCTTTTGTTGACTAATTCTACACGGGGAAACCAGATTCTTATTGTAAACCAGTCAGACCAGAAAGGCTGTAAATAATATATTTACCCCCCAGAAGTTAACCATGTGACTGCCATATGGGAGTTTGATGGAAAGTCAAGTAAGCTGCTCTGTTATTCATTGGAAATTACGAGAAAGCAAATCTGCTAGTGGTTCAATGTGTTTATCACAATTTTCATTCTTTCCCAGAAGAACAGACCATAAAACTAAACTAAACATACCCCCTCTTGTTACTCTTGTTATTCTCTGCCAATACTGGGAACATTATGCCCCATCTTTATCCTTGATTGGGGAACGTTTGCTGGCGTTGGCATAGGAAGCATCCATACTTAGTAAGTTGCAGGGCTTAAAGGTAGCCCTTAAAGGGCTTAAATGGCTTAAAGGTAAGGGCACACGCTAAGATTTGTGGAGATTTAGTCACCCCGCGACAAATCGCCTCTTCATTGGGTGACTAATCTCGCTGAAAAGCCTTCCCACCAGCTAGAATGTATATTGCCAGCGGAATGGCACTCAGAACACTTTGTTTTCCGAATTTGCACAAAGTTTCTTCATGAGGCAGCTTCGGGCGACTTCGGAAAATGAATCCGAATACCGAGTACCATCCCGTCGGCGTTTTAGATTCTAGCCGGCAGGAAGGCAGTTCAGGGAGATTAGTCGCCCAAAGAAGAGGCGATTTGTCGCCGGGGGAGTAATCTCTCCGAATCTTCACTTGTGTCTCTGCCTTAATGGTGGTAGAATGTGCTGGGAGCATGACTGGGGGCAGCTGGGAAACTGACAATATGTCTAATCCCATGTCAGATTTCAAAATTGAATATAAAAAAATCTGTTTGCTCTTTTGAGAAATGGATTTCAGTGCAGAATTCTGCCGGAGCAGCACTATTAACTGATTCATTTTGAAAAAAAAACATTTTTTCCCATGACAGTATCCCTTTAATAATAATGTTACTGAGCAGGGATGCGCTGTATGAGAATACAATCTGGTTTAGACCGAAACATAAAATCAGCTGCTTTTGTTCAATAAGAATAGTATTGTGTAATATCATCATAAAGACAAACGCTACTTTGCCTTTAATTCTCACTCGCTCTTTAATGTTAATGGCATAAATAGGAGCCGACAAAAAAAAGGACATGAACATGCTTTGATATCTGTTGTCAGTGGTGTTTTATTGCATTTCGTGGAAATGCTTTGGGCTTTTAAATGAAATCAGATCTCTCTGAAAATGCTGCTCCCCAGGGGTCAGCTCCTCTGTCAAGGGGAAAGGATCTCTAAATTCCCAAATTTCATCTGAATATCTCCTACATTGAACAAAAAAATGTAAAATGAGCTTTGATTTGCTTCCAGTTGATATTCCTGACATCAACCTTGTTTTTAACTTTTAAATGATTTAAATATTAATGTAGAAAAATATCTATAAGGGTAGAGACACACTGTCAGATTCGGGGAGATTAGTTGCCCAGAAAACGAAGCGCTCAGAGGGGCATGTTTACTAACATTGGAGATAAATATCTGGAGAGATTTTTGGAGATGTTGCCCATGGCAACCAATCAGCAATTAGATTTAAACAGCCACAGCCAAGTTAGAAAACAAAAGCAAAGATCTGATTGGTTGCTATGGGCAACATCTCCAGAAATCTCTCCAGATATTTATCTCCAATGTTAGTAAACATGCCCCAGAGTGCCAATGCGCTGGCGATTTCCATTCTAATCGACAGAAGGCAGGGAAGGCAGTTTGGGGAGATTTAGTCACCCGGCGACAAATCTCCTCTTCTTTGGGGCAACTAATTCCCCCGAATCTGACAGTGTGTCTCTGCCCTAAAAAGGCTGCTAGTTACTATTCAAGGTGTTTTTCCCTGATTTTAAAATACTAAAGGGGCAATAGACACCTCAGTTCCAAAGAAACACAATAAATCGGAGTTGAGAACGTGTGGCACATCCATCCATTGACCCTTCTCTTCCTCTATGCTTTATAACTCCTCCATTGGTTCTTTAAAGGGAAACTAAAACCTGATCATTGCAGGTCTGTTTAGAGCAGTTCCTAGAGTCTTTTCATGTAAAAAATAGTATTCTAATAATATGCGCCACTGAATTATCCCAAAATGAGATGCTGCCACTTTTGGTACCAAGTTACATTTTGGCATTTGAATAAGCCACTATACACTGCTCAAACAAAACTCAAGACTGCGCCCTTGCTCCGGTGGGTGCCAGACACCCCAGTCCGACATTGCATGCCAGATTTTCAGTCCGGCGCTGGGTGCAATACACTTCCCAGGGTTCAAGTGCTTACTAAATGAGCATTAAAGGGATACTGTCATGGGAAAAAATGTTTTTTTTCAAAATGAATCAGTTAATAGTGCTGCTCCAGCAGAATTCTGCACTGAAATCCAATTCCCAAAAGAGCAAACAGATTTTTTCATATTCAATTTTAAAATCTGACATGGGGCTAGATATTTTGTCAATTTCCCAGCTGCCCCTGGTCATGTGACTTGTGCCTTCACTTTAGGAGAGAAATGCTTTCTGGCAGGCTGCTGTTTTTCCTTCTCAATGTAACTGAATGTGTCTCAGTGGGACCTGGATTTTACTATTGAGTGCTGTTCTTAGATCTACCAGGCAGTTGTTATCTTGTGTTAGGGAGCTGTTATCTGGTTAACTTCCCGTTGTTCTTTTGTTTGGCTGCTGGGGGGGGGAAGGGAGGGGGTGATATCAATCCAACTTGCAGTACAGCAGTAAAGAGTGACTGAAGTTTATCAGAGCACAAGTCACATGACTTGGGGCAGCTGGGAAACTGACAATATGTCTAGCCCCATGTCAGATTTCAAAATTGAATATAAAAAAATCTGTTTGCTCTTTTGAGAAATGGATTTCAGTGCAGAATTCTGCTGGAGCAGCACTATTAACTGATTCATTTGAAAAAAAAAACTTTTTCCCATGACAGTTTCCCTTTAAGGTCACTCTCTTATGTATTGTATCACCTTACATGCACACTGGCAGCCAGCCTGGTGTTACACATATGAAAATGAATTCAGAGTGTGAGGGTCGGGTAAGTGAGAAGTAATTCCATTTATTGCAGGGAGCTGAATTACAACAAGAACAATCTCTTAAGGAGGTCATACACAGGGAGATCCGCTCATTTGCTGATGTCGCCAAACGGTTGGATCTCTCCCCGATGTGACCACATTGCGGTGGGTGATATCGGGCTGATCCGACCGTGGGCCCTAGGGCCCCACTCAATATTGCACCCCCGGATCAGTTCCGGTTGGGTCACTGGGGATGCAAAATAGCAGGTTTATGAGTTTATTCCATCCGGGGTGGGACTACCAGGGGTATGATGGGTGTAAATGCACATGACATGTAGAAGGTTTGGGTAGGTTGAGAAAACCAATCCACACATTTGGAATAAAATCATTGTCCGTCTTTATTTTGTTTGATTAAAACAACAAACAGGCATCTATTACAGATGTGTTCCTACTCTATGACCTGTTGGATCACCTGACGCGTTTCATGCCCCTTTCTGGCACTTCATCAGAGGTAAATGCACATGAGCCAGCACCCCCTTGTTCCCCGCCAGACGATTGTAAATCCGGCATAAAAGTTGCATCCGGAGGACCAACTAGTTCCTTTATTGTATCTAACCAGGGTGTTACTTGCCCATAAATAGAAAACATTTTAAGATAAAAATTGGCAGTTTGTGCTTTGCAGAAAAGTACAAAAACTTTCTTTGATTGAGGTCAGCGGAATGCCTTGCGTGGGAATCTCAGTGTATCATTAAACCTTTAACTCTGTCTGCAGAGGAAACGCTGAAGCTTTTATTTATCCAGAGTCTCTAGAGGGAAATGATCCCACAGCGGAGGGCAATTCCAGCACATCTGGAACACCCACAGGCGAATGTGTCTGATATTTCCCGTGTCCTGTAACCGCTGGGAAGCTGAACTGCTTTTCAAGATAGAAATCCCAGGTTGGGAAGTGGTAGAAAAGTGAAATACTTTTAGTGTGAATCCTTTTTTGCCCTGTGTTTCCTGCCAGACGTCCTGCTGAAAAAAAAGATGACGTGTGACTATCCAGAGATGTGGGGACCAGATTTCTCTTGGTTGAGCAGGAATTGTTAGTAAGAACCCCAATTTTGGGTCATTTTTACTATATTCAGTTGAGTAATACAAATGATTCGATGTCAACGAGCGGTGGCTTAGTGAATGGGAAGCTACAGTATCTGTGGAAAACAAAGTAATGGAAATAGACAATCATGGGTCTAGAGGTCACTGCCCCCCCTCCCAAATTACCCACTGTCCCCTACTGACATTGGCACCAGTTTACCACAATTACTACCACCACCACTGCCATTAGGTCCCATGGAGCCAGGCCCGGACTGGCAATCTGTGGGTTCTGGCAAATGCCAGAAGGGCTGCCATAAGGTGCCATAGAAAGTCATTATTCAGTGGGCTGGTGGGGGTTGTTTGGGCCTCTGTGTGGGCTGATTGGGCCTCTATGTACCTGAAATGGCAGGGCCTATTTTAATTCTCAGTCCGGGCCTGCATGGAGCACCCAGGTCCATCTGTACCCAGAGCCCCGGTAGATATGACACTGGTCAGACACCCTCCTTCTCTTGGTATAGTTGTTCCCCAAGCTGAATTCTCATGAATTAGGACTGCCCTAGCCATTCTTCAATATGAGGCTTTAGATCAGGGTCCCCAACCTTTATTACCCATGAGCCACAATCAACTGTAAAAAGAGTTGGGGAGCAACACAAGCATGAAAAAAGTTCCTGGAGGTGCCAAATAAGGGCTGTGATTGGCCTTTTGGTTGCCCCTGTGTGGACTGACAGCCTAATAGGCTCTACTTGACAGTACAACTAGTTTTTATACAACCAAAACTTGCCTCCAAGCCTGGAATTAAAAAAGCTCTGCTCTTGCTTTGAGGTCACATCTAAGGGGTCATTGAGCAACATGTTACTCACGAGCTACTGGTTGGGGATCACTGCTTTAGATTCATTTTGCTTCAAATCCAAAAAAAATTGTGTTTGGATTCAGCCAAATGCAGGATCCAGTCTGTATTTTTACAGCTGAAGCGCCATTGCAACCCAGATCTCCAAAATTAGGACATATTTATTTAGGGACATTATCCGCCCAAGATCATGCACCCTAATAGATAAATTGTACTTTTCATTAAAGTTGTTTTCTTATGTTCTGTATTTTTTTTTTTAGAAAAATCTAATTTTTTCCCCTTGTTTAATGGGGAATGATACAGAGTGTAGGTCCCATTAGCAGTTAATGGCTGATGAGGGAATAACAAAACAAACGAAGACTAGGTAATGAGACTTAATCATCGTACAGCTGGTAACTTAATCATGTTTGACCTTGTGACTTTAACCTTGTAACCAATACCAGCATTCGTTTCAGCGGTGTAGCCATGTGCAATATCAGACCTTCCCCGAATGTAAAGCAACAGTGGGAAAGAGCAAAGAACAACAGGGAACTTTTTTTATTTGTTGCGTTTTCTTTCTCTTTTCTTTTTTTCTTTGCTGTCTGCCCTTCCTTCCCTTTCCCTGCCAATTCTAGTAATCTCTCTCTTGTGCCCCCCCCATTGTTTCTTCTACTTCATGAATCCCTCCTTTCAGTGCAAAGAGAATCTTCCATATGTGCCAGGCATCAGGGGTCATTTACAAACAAAATGTTACGCTTATTGACACTATAATCATTACTGGAATGTAAACAAGCTCCTTGCTCTTATGTATAGTTCTGCCAAACACCAATGCTTTTCCCTCCTGGCTCTTCTGCTGACTCATGTGCAAGTGCCACCCTAGAGCAACTGTCACCCTGAACATGGCACTAAGTCTACTATCAAGGCTTGCAGTATAAAACTTAAAGGGATACTGTCATGGAAAAATGAATCAGTTAATAGTGCTGCTCCAGCAGAATTCTGCACTGAAATCCATTTCTCAAAAGAGCAAACAGATTTTTTTATATTCAATTTTGAAATCTGACATAGGGCTAGACATTTGTCAATTTCCCAGCTGCCCCCAGTCATGTGACTTGTGCTCTGATAAACTTCAATCACTCTTTACTGCTGTACTGCAAGTTGGAGTGATATCACCCCTCATTTTCCCCCCCAGCAGCCTAACAACAGAACAATGGGAAGGTAACCAGATATCAGCTCCCTAACACAAGATAACAGCTGCTTGGTAGATCTAAGAACAACACTCAATAGTAAAACCCAGGTCCCACTGAGACACATTCAGTTACATTGAGAAGGAAAACAGCAGCCTGCCAGAAAGCATTTCTCTCCTAAAGTGCAGGCACAAGTCACATGACTGGGGGCAGCTGGGAAATTGACAAAATGTCTAGCCCCATGTCAGATTTCAAAATTGAATATAAAAAAATCTGTTTGCTCTTTTGAGAAATGGATTTCAGTGCAGAATTCTGCTGGAGCAGCACTATTAACTGATGTGGTTTGAAAAAAACATGTTTTCCGATGACAGGATCCCTTTAATTGTAATTGTTTTGTTTTGTAAGACCATTAAAGTGTAAGGCTCCCATTAATAATAACTGAAGTTAGAAACTAAAGAATATAAGCAATGTACAACACCCACATTAAACAAAAGACCTGGTGCACCACGCCAGGTATATTCAAAGATGTAAACACTAGTGATGGGCGAATTTGTCCCATCTCACTTTGCTGAAAAATTCGCCAATTTCCCAGGAAATTTGGAAATGGCGAAAAATTAGCGAAACGCAAATTTTGACGCCCATGACAATTTTGACGACCGCCTATTTGGTCCAAATGCATGAAAGCCAATGGGCGTCCAAATCATTTTGACGCGCAACAGTTTTTATACGTGCGTCAGGTTGTCACGGGCATTAACGTTTTTTTTTTTTGACACAGCGAAACATGGAAATTCACTGCAAATTTGCGCCTGGCAAATTTATTCACCCATCTAATTAGAAATGGAGGGGGAGTCACACTGTTTACCCCAGTCTAGGGGTGAGCGCTATCAACTCAAAAATGAAAGTATATAGAAAGATCTCTCCAAGAGAATCAAACAAAAATAAATGAAGAATATGAAATTGTTTATTAGGACATAAATAAGGGGCCTAACATGTTACGTAACTATTGGGGAACTTACTCATAGGCTGTGGCCGATGTTTGGGTTCCATCAAAGGCACCTGATCAAAATTTTCCGTCCAGCCTGATCAATAAGCCGACCAATGTCCAAGTCTTCTGCCGATATCGGTCGGCTCTTTTCCCACCATACACGCACCGTCTAGATACCTTTTAAAAAGAAAAAAATCCAAGGAGGTTTTCCTGCATATAAACTTATTGGGACACTTAGAGGCACATTTATTAAAAGTTGAATTTTGAATTCATGTGAGCTTTTAAAAACTCTATAAAATTTGAATATACTCGAAATTCAAGCAGAGGTTATTTATAAAAAAAAAAAACTAAATATCTACAACTTGGACAAATTTTACCGACTCGAAAACCTGAATCGAATTAGACTAAACTCGATTCGAGTTTTTTTCTCCGAAAAAACCTTGAATGTCAGGAAGGCTACTAACATGTCCAAATTGGTCCCTGGACCTTTCCCATTGACTTATACATGAACTCAGCAGGTTTTAGGTGTCAAATAGTCGAATTTGAGTTCTTAAAGGGCCAGCGTGTGATACATCTCAAAATTCTAATTGAAACTCGAGTTTGGATAATTCACAATTTGAGAGTTTTGCCCGTAAAAAATTTAGAAATTTTTCATTTTCAATCCGACCCTTAATAAATCTGCCCCTTAGAATGTGATAAGCCACAAAGTAGGATCCAGTTGTCTAAACATTGTAACTCAACCATTCCCCCATGAAGAAATAATGTGTTCTTATACTTTTGTTTTTTACCCAGCAGACAACTGTGTCTATTTCAGAGGGAAAAAAACTACCGTATATACTCGAGTATAAGCCGTCCCGAGTATAAGCCGAGGTACCTAATTTTACCTCCAAAAACTGGGAAAGCTTATTGACTTGAGTATAAGCCTAGGGTGAGAAATGCAGCAGCTTCTGGTAAGTTTCAATCAAAAAATTGAGGGTTTTTGCTCCCATTGGAGGTGCCGGCATCTCGTTTTTGGATGCCGGTGAATATTCTTGGAGACTATTCTTGGACACCGGCGAATATTCTTGGAGACTATTCTGGGACACCGGCAACTATTCGGGGACACCGGCGACTATTCTTAGGCGCCCGCGACTATTCTTAGACGGCAGCGAACCGTTTTTGCGCTTTACCCAAGTATAAGCCGAGGTAGAGTTTTTCAGCATATTTTGGGGGCTGAAAAACTCGACCTATACTCGAGTATATATGGTATTTGAATTTTTTTTTATGGGCACAGACACAGGACTCCATGCTACGTTTGGGGTGAACTGGTTGAGGGCCGTTTTCCATACTTAATTCCCTGTTTGGGTGATTCATATTCCCCTTTGATACGATATAACCCTGCTACAGTAGAGCCATTTATTGGGACCATATGTAGAATTAAGTGACCATCGGCTCTAGGATTCAGTTGTATGAGCCAAAACACTTTCCCTTGATTATACTCAAATACAAGTGGATATTTGCCCAATTATTTTAGGAAAAAGTAACAGTGTTGGCCGATGTTTGCGAACAGTAAAAGTCAAAGCCAGAGGCAGCAGAAAACGTTGACAGCAAATAAAGGCAGTTTCGTTTCATTGTATGTTCTCCTTCTACTCAAACAGGATTTGTCTGTTTACATCCTTCAACTTATTCATTCGAGGCCATTGTGTTCATCCAGTTAAAGAAGAGTGTAAACATAAAACTAAACGTAAAACTAAACATAAAACTACCTTTACGTGTCTTGCAGATAAATTTTGCTTTTTGTGGATATGCAGCACCATGTGTTTTTTACCCACAATGCAGTGGAGCATAATTGCAGCAGGACAAGGAGCTGCCGTTGCATCGGATGCAGTAAAATGAACATTATTGTGTGCGCATGTTTACAAATCAGATGCAAGTTGTGGCTACTGTTTATTTATTTTTTTGTTCATTTTTATTTAGCACTTACCTTTTTACGGTCCATTTTAATGCATCCGATGCAATGACTGCAATTATCGCTACTGCTAGACATGTTGCATTGTGGGTAAAAACACACGGTGCTGCATGTGCACAAATTGCACTACATTCCTAAATCACCATCAGGTTTTAGCATCAGTCACATATTGGTCATTTGCAGCCTTAAAACATTATTTTTATCGCTGCATCTACTGTACTGTAGGGTCATTTACAAATACAGCTGAAAGTGCAGTTCCTTACAGTTCTGCCACTGGGTCTGCCCTGTCCCTCCGGCACAAGACTCCTATTGATCCCAAGATGGCAGTGCAGAAAGGAGATCACAGTGATGGGCCTCAGCCAATTTAGTGGCAGGTCAGTACATTCCATCCCTTTTAAATGGAAAAAACAAGGAAATCAGAGCTTCTGTGTAATATGAACCAACCAAAACATTGCTGCTGATTCTCATTCAACAAAAAACTGAACTTGACATTCCAGAGTGATTGGAGGCATGTTCTGTATGTTGACTTACCGCGTTCCATGAAACAGAATGTTGAATGTTCAACATGGAAGGGTGAAAAGGGCAGGAGGGAAATACATGGGGAAGGAAAAAGACAAGAAAGAGGAAGAGCGAACGTAACAAAAAATAAAAAGTAAAAAAAGAAGAATAGGAGAAAAGGATTAAATTTAACAACCAGTTACAATAGCTGGAAACTCGGAGGAAGTGCCACGAAATGTGGCACGAAACGTGTCAGTAGTTGATGCACTAAACCTTAATGGCTTCTAATGTTATTATATAAATAGAGGACATGGCGATTTTAATGATCCTGGAGATAATGTGTCTCAATTAAGCTGGCCATAGATATTGAGATGTTTAAAAGATCAGATCCTCATCGTGAGACCACGATTATCTCGGAACGATCGTATGAATTGTCCATCAACTAAAAAGACCAATTTGGCAGGAAAACAAAGGGGAGCTGCTTGGCCCTGCAAACATAGATACATTGCACTGGGACCCACAAGGATTTTTTGACCTGGGGGATCAATTTCCTGACATATGTCGGCCGAAAAATTGTAAGATGTTCGATTGTTCGAATCCCACTAACTGCACAATAATTTGGAAGGATTGGTCGGGCTTCCCTAAAATCGGTCGTTCGGCAAGAAGGATTGTCGCGTCTGTGGGGAGCTTTAGAGTCTGTACGTATATGAATGAAGCTGGATGGCACTGCCTTTGGTGTGAGCCTTGTTATCAGAAAAGAAAAAGAAAGATAAGAAGGATGAGGTAGGAATGGGGAAAAAGAAAAGAGAAGGTCGAATGAGATTAAGCAAAACAGTGAAAGCTCAGTTCTAGGGTCTCCTACATTTTTACCAATTTTTCTGGTCCCAGCAATTTATAATGTATCTCAATGGGTGCGTTTCCCTAACTTTAGATCATGTTTTGCAACAAAATTATGATCTGCTGTTCCTATTAATGGCTATTTGTCTGGAAAATATTGTAGAATTGTGAGGACACCACTTTCAGCTATTACAAATGTATATTTTGCTTTGTTTTGAAGTCCACCTACTACATCTCCAAAGTTATATTTGGACTAGGGATGCACCGAATCCACTTTTTTGGATTCGGCCGAACCCCCGAATCCTTCGTGAAAGATTCGGCCGAATACCGAACCGAATCCGAACCCTAATTTGCATATGCAAATTAGGGGTGGGAAGGAAAAAACATTTTTTACTTCCTTGTTTTCTGACAAAAAGTCATGCAATTTCCCTCCTGCCCCTAATTTGCATATGCAAATTAGGATTCGGATTCGGTTCGGCTGGGCAGAAGGATTCGGCCGAATCCGAATCCTGCTGAAAAAGGCCGAATCCTGGCCGAATCCCGAACCGAATCCTGGATTCGGTGCATCCCTAATTTGGACCCTCCACACCACGGTCTGCAAGGATTGATCCGGGACTTGAATGAAATGATTGCCTAAAGGTGGCCATACACGGGCAGATAAAGTTGCCGATATGGGTCGTTTGGACCGATTTGACAGCTTATCTGCCCGTGTATGGGGGCTTCCGACGGGTCTTCCCGATCGATATCTGGCCACGATATCGATCGGGAAGGTTGGATTTTTAACCGACCGACCCGTCGGAGCCCCTTGGCGCATCGTAATTCGATCGTTCGGCCATACGGCCGAATGTTCGAATAACCCCTGATATAGCCACGCAGTTTAGTGGCATATCGGGGAAAGATCCGCTCGTTTGGCGGTGTCGCCAAACGAACGGATCTTTGAGTCTATGGGCAGCTTAAGACTGAGCTAGCTTTTATGGGATATTATCCTTTTGTAGGAGGATGAGGACGTTGTCTTTGTTTATGAAAAGAAATCTATTGTTGTGCTGCATCTTTTGTCCAGTTTTCCCTACTGCCTTGCACCGTCACGGGTCATAGATAATTGCTTATTAAGCAGCCGCACATATTGCTGTCTGTCAGCCTAATAATATAATTGCCTGAGAGGTGCGATTAGGTTGGACAGATGAAATACATAAGTGCCAGATGATCTCTGACAGTCAGAGGAGCAGAGGGCACAGACTGAGCAGATGTGAGGTTACGGGGTGGGCAAAAGGGAAACCACTCGAAATAAAAGTGCCATGGATTACTGAAACAATAAGGGTTACAAGGTTACAATAGAAAGGAGGGGAAAGGAGGAGGAAAATAGAAACAAAGTTCTACTACAACATGACCGCAGTACTCAGTTCTCCCGCTCAAGTCGCAAGTGGCGTTTTATACACGCAAATGACAGTTGCAGTTTCAGCTCTGATGAGTGGGACACATCTGGAAACCCCCGTAGAGAGAAAGCTCTTTAACTCCTCTATTATTTGATAAAGCTTATTTAATAAACTGTCAAAAACAGCCCCCTGAGAACGAGAGATTCACAGCACCGGAGTAAATAGGCAGGAGGCTTGGAAAGATACAGCTCTGTATTGTCAGGCACAAGCACTTATTCCTGTTAGACAAAGACATTACAGTAATAGGGACGAGGAGATTGTACTATTTCTTTATTCCTTTCTTATTTATTTCTTTATTTTACACAGGACATAAGCATTTCCCCACGTTTTTTATTTTATATCTCAAATCCTATTCGTGAAACTTTAATGTCAAAACAGAGTAAGGGATTGTGTTGTGTTGGGAGTTTGAAAGCAGAATTTGCTATGGGGGCCGAAATGTCCCGTGTACAGATACAGCCTAATGTCATTGTAAAAGCTGTGGGACTTGTGCAAGGGAGAGGGGGCACCCACATTGGGATGTGGCCAGCTCCGGACTGAGAATTAAAATAGGCCCTGGCAGGCCCAGACTGGCAATCTGTGGGTTCTGGCAAATGCCAGAGGGGCTGCTATAAGGTGCCATAGAAAGTCAGTATTTAGTGGGCTGGTTAGGGCTGTTTGGGCCTCTGTGTAGCTGAAATGCCAGGGCCTATTTTAATTCTCAGTCCGGACCTGGGCCCTGGCATTTCAGATACACAGAGGCCCAAACAGCCCCCACCAGCCCTATAAATAGTGACTTTCTACGGCATCTTATAGCAGCCCCTCTGGCATTTGCCAGAACCCACAGATGTGGCCCAATAGAATATGAGCTTTAAAGTCATTAATTATTCAGTGACAACATGGCAGAGCCACAGACAGAGCTGCCAATTATTGCACCAAGGGAAGGGGAATCAGCAGGTCATTGTTATTCCAAGGAATGGGAGGAAAAGGGAAAGTAAAGCAACAGAAGAAGCAAAGCTGGTAGACTGATAGGGAACAGACGTACAAAGAAGAAGGACAAAAAAGGGACAAACAGAAGGACAAAGAGGGAAATATCAGAAAGCAAATGAGTGTAGGGAATGAGAACAAGATGTTTGAATGTAGGGGTGATTTATATTCAAAATATGCATTATCAGTTCATAAGTGTTTGTTTAAATGCATTTAAAATATATTTTTTTTACTGATGTCTGTTGTAAAATTGCTTTGATTTTACCTTTTTGCATCGTGCAAAACAAACATTAATTGAACTAGCCTGTTTGGAAGACAATTGAGTTTTCACAAAAGAAGAAAAGAATGGGCTGTTCCCTTCTATGAAGGGGATTTTTGTCCCAACACCCTTGCGGCTCTTGGTGACACGTCCAGGTCACGGGGTCCCAAAAAGCAATCAATGAAGGAGCCACCCATGTTGATAAGAATGTTGCTAACACTTCCAGCTGGCAGGTGTCTGGCCAAAACAAGTCAAGTCAAGTCAAGTGGATTTTATTGTCATTTCAGCCATATACAGTAAATAAAGTACATAGTAAACAGATAAGGGACTGATGAATCATGTGTCATTTTTTTCTCTCTACCCTTGTATTCATTTATTTCCCAATAATACACTTAAAGGGGAAGTAAAGTCTAAAATAGAATAAGTCTAGAAATGCTGTATTTTGTATACTAAACATAAACATGAACTTACTGCACCACAAGCCTAATCAAACAAATGATTTATGCTTTCAAAGTTGGCCACAGGGGGTCACCATCTTGTAACTTTGTTATATATCTTTGCAAGACCAAGACTGTGCACATGCTCAGTGTGATCTGGGCTGCTTAGGGAACGTCATAAATTATCAAAACAGCACAAGTCAAATAATATCTGCCAGAAGCCGATACAACAAGACTGATTAATAATCAGAATATACAGACTGCACTGGGACCTGTGTTGTTATGTAATCTAATGTGGATTTTATAGTTGTTGTATTGTTTAATCCAAACTTTCTCCAACTCTGCAGAACCAGTGGCTGCAGCAAAATAATCCTCCAAATAGAATCCCAGTTTATCTGATTAAATCTGGCTCCACGATCTTTGTCCCTGCAGCTGGAGTTGGAAACATTAAAGGGGATGTAAAGGCAAAAATAAATTCCAAAACAAATCTCTACACAGTCGCCAACTGCTCTACAGGGAAACAAACAAAGCTGCTTGAGTTTTGCATGGCTGGGAAGTAAGGCGGGGGCTCCCCCTGCTGTACATAAGTATGATTGTTTCCCTGCAGAGCAGTTAGGGACCGTCTGACAATTCCTATCCACAGCAGTAAATGAAGGGAGAATTTCACTGCATACAGCCAGGTTTCTTATAAAAACGGTACACATTTTTTAATTAAAGTATATTGGAGATAGGTTTCTTTTTCATTAAAGAACGAAAAAATGGGATTTAATTTTTTTGCCTTTATCTGCCCCTTAAATATGTTTTTCTTTAGCTTAAAGCACTCAATTGATTCGTATGCTTAAAATATACAGTTGATTTAAGGGACATAGGGCCCCTGCAGAGGCCCCCTCCCACACAGCACACCTCCCACTATGGATTACAATCCTGTTCGCCCATAACAGATTATAAGGATGGTGGCAGGCGGGGAGATTGGTTGCCCAGCGACTAATCTTCTCTACTTAGGGCGACTAAACTCCCGAAATGAATTCCCGGATGGCATATGAAACACTTCGGGTTTCCAAAGCTGCCGAAGTTTATTTTTTGAGGCAACTTTGGAGCGACTTAAGAAATCCGAAGAGCTTAGTATGCCATTGCGCCCGCATAGAGAATATTTGTTGCTGGGCAACTAATCTCCCCGTCTGCCACCACCTTAAAAGGGAGAGTAGCATAATAGGGTTGGATGCCGCCATGTTTGGCCACTTAACCTCTGATAGTGATCACAAATTACATGTGTGTGCACTGGTTTGGGCCTCTGTAGGCTGCCGTGTACAACCCCCAGCTCCTTATCTTATAGCCTTCCAGAAGCTGCAACTCCGGGTAAGGAAGAGATTTACTCAAACGACAGACTGTTGATTTGCTTAGATTGTGCTTGAACGAACATGATGTTCTTTTATTTTAAGGGCTTTTCAGTCCTAAAGAGTTGGTGTTACTATATACCAGGGATCCCCAACCTTTTGAACCCGTGAGCAACATTCAGAAGTAAAAAGAGGTGGGGAGCAACATTAGCATGAAAAATGTTCTTGGGGTGACAAATAAGTGCTGTGATTGGCCATTTAGTAGCCCCTATGTGGATTGTCAACCTACATTGAGACTCTGTTTGGCAGTACACCTGGTTTTTATACAACCAAAACTTGCCTCCAAGCCTGGAATTCAAAAATAATCACCTGTTTTGAGGCCACTGGGAGCAACATCCAAGGGGTTGGAGAGCAACATGTTACTCACGAGCTACTGGTTGGGGACCACTGCTGTATACAGTTATTAAAGGAATCTAGTTCATAGCATGGACTAAAGGTGCCCATAGACGTAACAATTACGATCTTTCTTGGAAAAGATGTTTCCAAGAAAGATCGTTGGTTTCAATACACACGTGTAGAGCTGAATGGTCAGATATACATATAGAAACAATAGAATTCTACCTGTATCTGATGATTCAGCACTAACAATGGCCGATGTTTGGGTCCCTTCAAAGGCATCCAATCAAAATTTTCCGTCCAGCCTGATCAACGAGCCGACCAAGTCTTCTGCCGATATCGGCCGGCTCCTTTTCCACCATACAGACACCGAATATTGGACGAAAATTTGTTTATTATCTGTGCGTCTATGGCCACCTTTACTACTGCAATATGATGACAGATCCATACAGTTACACACAGCATGGCATCGTCATTAGTTATTGATGCACATAGATATAGGAATGCAACACAATGTACTGTGACACACAGTCAAAACTATAGCCCTCCTTTCTTTGGCCACTTTTTAGACCAATGAAACCTTAGGGCAACTGAAAAACCAGCTAAAACCAAACTGTGTAGTTCAAAAAACACCTAGAAACTGAACTGTAAAATTATATATATAAAAGCATGAAATATAAATGGGATCTCTTATGCAACAAAAAAGCCTGTGCTAAATGGAATGGGATTATTCAGCAGGTGTTTGGGCTTTTCTCTGCACCAAATTGTTTGATAAGTTAATTACCAGCTGTGAACCACAGAAGGCTCCTTATTTGTACTAATAAAATATTCATGATTATAGTCTGGAGTTACCAAATAAAGAATCATTCTGAGAATCAGCCCCAATAATCCTTATTGCTCACATCATTTAACTTATCCTTTTGTTCTATGAGAATATACTAACAAACCAGTCTTGTCTTTATTAAGTGTCATTTCATTCTGTCTGTCCAGGTGTATGATATCAGCAAGATCAGCGATGTGCAGGTACGGACTGGGATTCATCATAGGCCCTGGAATTTCATAGCCTTCATAGATAACGAACAATGTGTTTAGATGCAGTTGCATGTTATTGAAACCAATTTTTGTGCATATGATCTGACTGCCAATAAGTCATGCACCATATAGATTTCATCTGTGTTTTGTTTCAGTGGGGATTCTAAGGTGGCCTCCCTGTTAGCTCTACAACACTTCCTAATTAGATATCTCAATGCTAATATGCAGGGAAGGAATTACGTCTTCTGAAGACAGTTTGTGATGCACAAGTACATATTCAAGAGAAATATGGAGATGGAAACCCCTTGCAATCCATACTCAGTAGATACACAACACTCAGCCGTCACTCTCCTGATGGAGAAGGCTCTTTGTACATGTGATACCAACCAGCAAGTAATGCACAAAGAAAACCCTCTTTTCAGACTCTGGAAGGACAAAACAAAATACAAAATACCCAAAGAGCCTAAACAGATGTGTAGCTTTTTCAGTGTGCAATTATTGGTCACCTTTAACCTCCCACCTTTACTCTAGACCCCTCCAGTCCTCTTCAGCCAGAGCCAATTTAGGGAGATCAAGCAGATCATGTTGCGTTGCTTTGTCTTGCACTGTCCTTCAAACCATCTTGGAACAATGTCAAGTGTATCCAGCCCCCTGAGCAAGGCTTGAAGCTGGGGAATTAATTGACAAGCAGAGGCTTTAAAGTTTTCTATGAAGGACAGAGTAACCTGCCTGAAACTTTGTTTTCCGTTTGAACAGATACCCATGATAGATCTTAGAGAAGAGGCTTTGACTTGGTTCCTGAGTGAGTTGTTTCTATTGAGGGATCAAGAGGGGGCATTGACGTGTAAGTGACTTTTCACAGATGTGAGCAAACCTCATGTCCTTAGGGTGATAATGATCCAGTTCTAAATTTGTGTTAGATCCTCTTCGAAGGGTAACATGAAATAACCTCTCAAACTGCCCAGGATGGATCATTATTACCCTAATGGCATGGGCCTAGTTGATGTCTCGGCTATATTTATTACCGGCCATGTTTGTGTATTCTTTATTATTGTTACCTGGAGGAACCCAACACAACCACAGTATGAACACACAAGCTCCTTGAAGGCAGTGCCCTGGTAGGAATTGAACCAACACTAACCACGGTGCCACCATGCTATTCTTTCATTATCTATGGGTCCCTGTATCACAGCAGAATGTCTACAAGGAATTTTTGAGTGTGTTTCTTCTTAGATAACAAATCCCGCCCTGCCATGGCATGTTGTGAGATGTTGGCATTGCAGAACCAATTGGAAGGCCGTTAGTTGGACACTATTAATAATAATAATAATAATAATTGAGATCAGGAAAGCTCACATTATCAAGAATTTCAGCCATAGGCAAATATATTAATCAAAAACATAATGGGGATTTTAGTCAAATAAAATTCCAAGACATTGACAATGTTAAATTAGGAGTAAGGGGAGGAGATATACATAAAATCACTGATCAGAGAGAAGTATGTTGGATATTTACTTTAAAAACTCGCTTTCCCCAGGAGTTAAATAGTGATTGGAAAGTATCTTGCTTTTTCTAAATGTTTTTCTATGCAGTCTTTAAATACCTTCTGTATATTCCTCATCAAATCTTATATAATACTTAATTTCCCAAATGGTTATGTTAAATGGAGCAAATATTTACTTGCGAAGGATTTGATTTGTACTTTGTAAATATTAGGGTGATATTTTAACGAATTGATGTTTTTAATGAAAGTCAGTGCATAAGGCAAAGAGCACTTGCTGACTCCACCAGAACGAGGCATGAAACGCGTCAGGTGACCATATACATCATAGTCCAGGAAATAAGTCTGAATTTTTTAACTCGTGGCTTGAGAGACACTTCATCAACCTCTTTGTTTTGCCGTCAGTTGAACACCCCACTTTAAGCATCTGTGATTAGATTCTCATCCTCAGATGGGATACTACGTATGGTTTGATCCTTGAAGCTTACTTTCTTTCCTCTCACTTTCTCTCCTTCTTACTGTAAGGGTCCGGAGGCTCAGTATGGAGTGAGGACCGAGGAGGAGGCAGTTCAACAAAGTTTAATGTACAAAAGGGTTTGACAATAGAGTCCAGGCAAAGAGGTCAATCCAGGCAGAATAGGGTCAAAACGGTTAAAGAAGCAAAGGTCGGTACACAGGAATCAATAAAACAATACTAGAATCACGCCCAGGAATGCACAAAGCGAAACCTATATTTGGGCAATGTTGCAGTCTTCAGGCTCCTTTAAATAGGCCTCCTTTGGCGCCAAAACTGGACGTGATGACATGAAGACGTTGACGATGGCATGTTTACGCTGGCGTCCAATCGGCTGGTGAGAAGGAGCTGGCGTCACAGTGCTGCGACCAGGAAGAACCATGTGGGAGGACAGGGCGCTGCCATCTTGGATAATGGAATGGCGTTGGTGAGTTGTTTCCCTTACACTTACCTACAGCATTGTATGTTCATTGTAATGAATAGTGATAGGCGAATAAATTCGCCAGGAAGGAATTCACGGCAATTTTCCACATTTTGTGGCCGGCGAATAAACCTGCGAAACTGCGGCGAAAATTTGCCAGCGTAAAAGAAAAATGGACGTACTTGCATCAAAAACTGTTACGCGTCAATATTATTCGTACCCCTATTGACTTTAATGCAGGCGGCAAAATTGACGCAGGCATCAAAATTTTGAGTTTTGCAAATTTTTTGCAATTTCGCTGGAAATTCGTGAATTTTCCGGGACAGTTGAAGCAGAAAAAATTCGCCCATCTCTAGTAATGAACAAAATAAAAACATAAACCTAAAAAATGTGCAGATAAATAAGATTTGTTTAGAAAAAAAAAAACCCATACTAATAAATAAATGACCCACTGACCATATCAGAAAGTCACATGACCTTCTAGGGGAACAACTGAAATTCCAGAAAAAGGACATTTCCTCAGGATAGAAAACGAATAGGGACCGGAGGAGAGGTTTTCATTATCAGGAGCATAAGTAGAAGTAAAGAAGATCAGATAAATAAAAAATGGGACAGCCGGCTGGGAAATGTACAGATCCCATGTATCATTCTGTGACCAATATCTTGCAAAATGTTTATTTTTTTTAACCCCGCCTGTCTCTTAAAATCATTAAGCGTACCGCATCTTACATGGGAACCCAAAGGCACTTACCCCCGGGTAATTAAACAAATACACACCCAATGACTAGAGAGAGAGGTTCTTTCTTCTGTGTCAGAGGAAATCTCCCAACGGGGTGGAAGGATATGAGTCAAAGGTAGAAGCTCATGGGGGCCCAGAATGGACCAGTTATAAATTCAATTCAAAAAGTGAATCCGAATATTTGTCATAAATATGAATAATGGAATCCAGGCAAAGTGCCTAAGAAGAATGGAATTTACTCAGGGATGTCCAACCTGTGGTCCATCAGCTGTAGCACAACTACACCTCCCGACTCCTACAGCATATGGCAGGGTGGGCTGCAGACTGGACATTAAGGGTCTGGCCACTCGGGCAGATTTGGGTAGACTAGTCGCCAGGCAACAAATCTCCTCTTCTTCGCTGCGACTAATCTTCCCGATCTGCCTTCTGCCGGCTAAAATGAAAATCGCCTGGGGGCAGGCACTTGGAGCGCTTCGTTTTAGGCACTTTTAGGCGCTTCGTTTTTATAAGCCGTCTGTAATTGCCTCACGAGGAAACTTCGTGCAACTTCGGAAAACGAAGCGCTCCGGGTGCCTGCCCCCAGACGATTTTATTTTAGCCGGCGGAAGGCAGATCGGGAAGATTAGTCGCAGCGAAGAAGAGGAGATTTGTCATCTGGCGACTAATCTCCCCCAATCTGCCCCTGTGGCCAGACCCTAATGTTAGACAAGACTGAAACAATGTCTAAGGGCAGAGACACACGTGGAGATTCAGGGAGATTAGTTGACTGGCGACAAATCGCTACTTCTTCAGGCGACTAATCACCCCACAATACCTTCCCATTGGATAGAATCTAAATCACCGACGGCATGGCACTCGGAGCGCTTCGTTTTTCGAAGTCGCTCGAAGTTTCCTTGTGAGGCAACTTTGGGCAACTTCAGAAAACTAAGACCTTTGAGGACCATCCTGCCAGCAATTTAGATTTTAGCCGTCGGGAAGGCAGTTCAGGGAGATTAGTCACTTGAAGAAGAGGTGATTTGTCGTTGGGCGACTGAATCTCTCCGAATTTCCACGTATGTCTCTGCCCTTAATGTAATGATTATCTAATTTTTTATGACTTGCTGACTATAGTTGAGATTTTTGGCTTTGAAGTCCTGTGGTTGCCCCTCTCCTCCCCGTCTCTGAGCCCATGGCATGCTGGGAGAAAGGAGCTAAATGAGCACATACAATACAGACGCCACTTTATGACCTTTAACTCTTTTACCCCTCACAATCCCCCCCCAACAAAGGTTCAGGATTGTGACATATGAATAGTGAGTGGAGCATCTGGAGAGTCACATTCTTCTAATTGTCACCTAATTACTAGAGTCGGGCAGCAGAGAGTTTGTGTTTATACCGTTTTGACTCCTCGTTGTGAGTTTAATTGTTACTTGTGAGTTTGTACAGCAACGTTTCATGTGTAATTTCTTCTCAAACCCCATCACTGAGGGATTTGCACACAGGTGAGAAACATCGCTCCAGTTGTCCAGCAGAAAACTACTCAGACTTCTCTGTAGAACATCATTGTTTTACTATAACGTTGTACATTAGATATTTGTAAAGGTGAGACAACGGCTTCCATAGAAAATCTCTTCTTTTAGTTGGTTGGTTCTCATACATTCTTGGCTCACGGTGCTGCACAGTAGTTGGGTGTAAACTTCAATCATACAAATGACATTCAGATAAAGATACAGGGCCCTGGTCAGTAGAGCTTACACTCTAAAAGGGGACGGCTGTACATGTCACAGAGTATAGTGAAGGGTCTTTTAAACAAGAATTACACAGGATCCGCACATCTCTAATGAACCTTTGTGCAATTATCTGTTTTCTCTTAAGTTGGCCATATTCGTACAGATCTCTCTAGTAGGGATGGGCGAATTTTTTCACCTTATTTAGCTGAAAAAACTTTTATCATAGACTTGTATGGCGTCATGCGTCAAAACAAAAAGACGCGTGGCAAAAAAAACTTTGGCGCGCAAAATAGACTTTAATGGTGGTTGGTGAAATGGGTCAAATTGGCCCATCCCTACTCTCTAGGGATCTCTCCCTGATATGCCCACATTGAGGTGGTCGATATCGGCCTGATCCGATTGTGAGCCTTAGGGCACAACGATGGGATCATAATGTAAGTCAACACTGGCGGTCGGAACGTGGGACCTCATCAACGAACACGGGTCTGTCGGCAGCTTTTATCGGCCCGTGTACGGCCAACTATAGTCCCCAGCTGCTGCTCAAACTGCCAACATGGGATCCCTAGTCTGGAAACCCGTTATCCAGAATGATTTGAATTATGGTATGTAAGTGGTTAGGAAGAAAGTAAGTACAGTCAATTATAAACAAAGAATTTTATAAAAATGATTTCTTTTTTCTCTATAATATAAAGCGATTACAGGTAGTTGGACCGTGGTCTTACTGGGGAATAGACCTTTGTGTTCCCTTCCAGACTCTCCAAAACAGACAGACAGTTCAGCTGAGTATAAATGGTCTTTGGCCGGTTTATTGGAAGCTTTTGCAGAGAGAGACAAAAAACATAAAACAAAAAAAAACCTAAGCCTGTCCGGCTATAACTAATACAAAGGTGCTTTCCCTTACTAAAGCTGGACACAGACGCAAAGATCCGATCATACAAATCAATTTACGATCAGACTTTCCCATCTCCCAACCTGCCACTAACCATTCAACCAATTCTTACCATTCAGATCAAATAAAGTAGTAAAAGAACAGATGAGCCGATGTTCTGCCCCTGACAGTAATCGAACGATAGACAAAGCTGGTGACAGTCTCCCACTGAGAATCGTACGTTCGGCGATACACGCAGAGATATTATCGGCAGCCGACAGAAATTTTCTAACCTGTCCCATCGACCGATCTCCACTGGATGAAAAATGTTGGGACTCTCCACACACGTTACGATAATTGTACGAATCCTCGATTTGTTCAATGAGATCTTTGCGTCTATGGCCAACTTAACCCAGGACAAGGGCCTTGCACCCCAATCCCTTACAGAGCAAAATGCACAAATACGTTTCTCCGCACTTACATGGCAGTTACATTACAGAAGAGCAGCCCCTAAATTCCCCAAAGTTCTCTCTCTCTCTCACTTTGAAAAACCTCTCAGCTCCTTTTCGTAGGGAACCAACCCCTCCTACTGGACTGGACCATTCACCCACCTTTGCCAATTGACTCCAGGACTTCATAAGCAGCTTTTCCTTAAGCTGAACTATAATAAAACAAAAACTTTTAGTTTTCCCCATTGCACAACTGTCATTTGCTGAGGTTACGACACATATGACAGAAATGTAGGAGACAAATATACACTGTATCAGTCTGTTTCCCAGTGATTCTACTACAAATATTAAAACAATTGTACTTGTACTGAGCTGCAGGAGTCCATATACTGTAGGTGGCAGAACCATCCTATTGGGTTTATTTAATGTTTAAATGATTTTAGCAGAGTATGGTGAACCCAATTACAGAATGATGGAAAACGTCAGGTCCTGATAGGGTTGCCACTCATCCGACAGCCTGGGCAGGATTCCCCTAGATTGATGTGCAACCAGCCAATCCCTTATCGCCACGTCATATTCGCAACCTTGTCTTAGGCCTTTTTTCCATGGACATGGTAATAATAAATAATAATAAAATGGGTGTGGTCAACAATTTGTCCACAGGTGTGTCAGGTTGCCAACTTTTTCTAATTTTGTTACCGGCTGGTGGGGGGCGGGAACAAAAAGGGGCAGGTGTGATGGCAAAAAGGGGCGGATCTATGATGTAAAAAGAGACGGGGCCACAGTGTGGAGCTGTGTGACGCCAAAAGGGGGCGTGGCTATGATGCAAGAAGGGGCGGGCTGTGGCGCGGAGCTTTGAAGACAGGACAAAAGCTAAGTTTTACAGGGGAATTGGGGGCAGGCTGAGGGGGTCTCTTTAAGGGTATTACAAATTTACCGGCAGCTACATTGCCAGTAAATTTGTAATACCAGCCCTGGCCTTGGCAGGTGTTTTACCGGCTAGGCCGGTAAAATACCAGCCGGGTGGCAACCCTGGTGTGTGGAAGGGCCTGGCCTGGAATGGGAATTAAGAGACCCAAACAGCCCCCCAGCAGCCCACTTAATAGCGACTGTCTATGGCAATTTACAGCAGCCCCTCTGCCATTTACCAGAATCCACAGATTGTCAGTCTGACTCTGGCGGGGGGTTCCAAGTGTGGGTACATGGGGATCCCAAATTAATTCCTTGTGGGTATAGTTTGAATAAAATAAAGAGCTGCCCATACACAGGGCCATAAAACAAACATAAAATACTCTGCCCCTGTATATCAGGCCATGTATAGGGCCCTCTAGTGATCCCAGCCCAAAAATATCAGTTCAATTTAATGCAGAATGAACTGACTCTCACTGATATAAAATTTCCCTTATTTCCATTATATTTGAATTTGCAATTTTACATTTTCATACATTTTTGACAACCAGTCAAGTGCACTGATCCATTGACATTTGTCTCCTGTCCCTCATCTGAACTGAAACGATGAAAAATCCTGCAGTTCTTATACAAGTCTGACACCCGCTGGCCATTGTAAGTATTGCAGCGTCTCAACTTCAGGGCAGGTAAATGCAAAATAAACAATAAATCTTGTATTTCTCTTCCCAGGAGACAACACACTGACCAATAATGGGTGAAAAAAAAATATGATTTATTTTTGTTTTTCGTTGACTATTTTAAAGTCAGTAGGAAATGTATAAAAACTTTATAGACTTATGGTTAAAGGAAATGTAAACCTGCATAACAAAAGAATGTCAAATTGCTCAGAGTGCTCTTCTATACACTTTTGCAATGTACCTTAATTTTTTTTTCATGTTTTCTAACTGTATTTAAACTGATATAACGAATATAACACAACAGCGCCACCTGCTGCTTATTTTGCTGATGCGTAGCAACATTATAAACCAACATGTTCAACCGTATTATTAATAATAATTATAACATGTATTTATTAAGCAGCATATTCCGCAGTGCTGTACAATAAATGGGTGTATATATTTAACATACAGAATTACATACAAAGCAAGAGGTGAAGAGAGCCCTGCTAAATACACCATATTAAAGGGCATGTAAAGTGTAAAATAGAATAAGGCTAGAAATGCTGTATTTTGTATACTAAATATAAACATGAACTTACTGCACCACAAGCCTAATCAAACAAATGATTTATGCTTTCAAAGTTGGCCACAGGGGGTCACCATCTTGTAACTTTGTTATACATCTTTGCAAGACTAAGACTGTGCACATGCTCAGTGTGGTCTGGGCTGCTTAGGGATCGTCATAAACAAAGCTGCTTGAGTTCTGCATGGCTGGGAAGTAAGGCGGGGCTCCCCCTGCTGTTCATAAGTATGATTGTTTCCCTGCAGAGCAGTTAGGGACCGTCTGACAATTCCTATCCACAGCAGTAAATGAAGGGAGAATTTCACTGCATACAGTCAGGTTTCTTATAAAAACAATACACATTTTTTAATTAAAGTATATTGGAGATAGGTTTCTTTTTCATTAAAGAAAGTAAAAATGGGATTTTGTTTTTTTGCCTTTACATGCCCTTTAAATGTGTGTAAACAGAAGCAGCCATTTAATAAAACATTTAATTTGTCCATCATTCATTTTTAGCACATATTTTTCCCAGAGCAACTGCCTCTGAAAACAGAGTTACATAGTAACATAATTAAATCAGGTTGAAAAAAGACAAAGTCCATCAAGTTCAACCCCTCAAAATGAAAACCCAGCCCCATACACACACCCCTCCCTACTGTCACATAAATGATATATACCCATATCTATACTAACTATAGAGTTTAGTATCACAATAGCCTTTGTATTATGTCTGTCCAAGAAATCATCCAAGTCCCTCTTATAGTCATTAACTGAATCATCACCCGGCAGTGCATTCCCCAACCTCACTGTCCTCACTGTGATGAACCCCCTACTCTGTTCCTTTAAATGAAACTTCTTTTCCTCTAGTCTGAAGGGGAGGGGCCTCTGGTACGTGATTCTCTTTATGGGTAAAAAGGTCCCCTGCTATTTGTCTATAATGTCCTCTAATGTACTTGTAAAGTCTAATCATGTCCCCTCACAAGGCTACAATTAGTTGATACATTTCTCAGCAGTATCTGTGGAATATTAGCAACTACTGTATCAATTCAATTAGCTTAATTCCTTTGGATCAACTAACAGATCAGTTTGGCTACTTTCACTTACACACAATTGTTGTGTTGATGGCTTATGCAAGTGTTTTCTCAACCTCATCCACTGTTTATACTGCATATAATTCACTGTACAATATAAAATGTCATTCCTGAAGTAGCAAGTGTATTTAGTTGTAATATTGGTGTGTAGGTGCATCTCAGCTCATTTTGCCTGGTCATGTGATTTCAGAAAGAGCCAGCACTTTAGGATGGAACTGCTTTCTGGCAGCCTGTTGTTTCTCCTTCTCAATGTAACTGAATGTGTCTCAGTGGGACCTGGATTTTACTATTGAGTGTTGTTCTTAGATCTACCAGGCAGCTGTTATCTTGTGTTAGGGAGCTGCTATCTGGTTACCTTCCCATTGTTCTGTTGTTAGGCTGCTGGGGGGAAAGGGAGGAGTGATATCACTCCAACTTGCAGTACAGCAGTAAAGAGAGACTGAAGTTTATCAGAACACAAGTCACATGACTGGGGGCAGCTGGGAAATTGACAATATGTTTAGCCCCAAGTCAAATTTCAAAATGAAATATAAAAAAATGTGTTTGCTCTTTTGAGAAATGGATTTCAGTGCAGAATTCTGCTGGAGCCGCACTATTAACTGATGTGTTTTGAAAAAAAACATGTTTTCCCATGACAGTATCCCTTTAATAACACTGTCCACAAAATGGCTCCTGCCTGCTTACTATAATTATTCCCAGACTGAAACAAGATTCAAATAATTTATACAGTGTAATTAAAGTTCATTTTACTTGACTAATGTCATAAAATAGGATTTTGAATCATTTATTTGGGTGACAGGTCCCCTTTAAAGCTGAAGGTTGCGGTATAACTTTGTGACACTAGGTGGCAGCAGAATCAAACGAAGAACATTCAGCAGTGGAATTACAAATCTGAATGTGAGCCCTGCAGCCAACAGGGTTATATTATGTCTGGCAATGTCTCCTGTAATGCCCAGGCCCAGACTGGCAAATGGGCTGTTGTAAAATGCCAGACAATGGGGGTCTGTTTGGGCCTTTGGGGTGCCATTTCCCTCATTACAATATGCACTGCACTTCACTAGGGGTCTATTTATACATGGACATTTCCCAGAGAACACTCCCCAGGAGAGAACATTCATGGAAGGGACCGCTGTCCAGGGCTCCCCTCCGGCCTCCCCACCACCTACTATGAGGCGTTCAGCGCACACACAGGAAGACGCGCTTGGCACACACGCATCAGGGCGCGCTTGGCGCGACGGCACCCAACCCAATTTTTTTTATTTTGTGGTATCCCATGTGAGGAGAGAGGGTCTGGCACGGCGGGGGCCCATGAGTGTCGGGGCCCACAGGGTTTTTTCCCAGTGTCCTGCCGGGCCAGTCAGACACTGCCCTAACACAAGATAACAGCTGCCTGGTAGATCAAAGAACAACACTCAATAGTAAAATCCAGGTCCCACTGAGACACATTCAGTTACATTGAGTAGGAGACATAACAGCCGGCCAGAAAGTAGTTCCATCCTAAAGTGCTGGCACAAGTCACATGACTGGGGGCAGCTGGGAAACTATGTCTAGCCCCATGTCAGATTTCAAATTTGAATATAAAAAAATCTGTTTGATCTTTTGAGAAATGGATTTCAGTGCAGAATTCTGCTGGAGCAGAACAATTAACTGATGTGTTTTGGAAAAAAACATGTTTTCCCTTTAATGAAAGATATTGTAATTCCCAGTAATGTACCAATATAAATTTATGGACTTTCAGTGGTTTCAAAGTTATTTGTAAATGTCATTGCACAGTGTCTGTGTCCGTTTCTATGCCTCTGGGAAAGATGCAAGGCTGACCTGCTACATTGTTTCCACAGGCAGAACCTGCAGTGCAGAGAGGGACAGAAAGATTCTGATTTCAATCACAATTACAGGAATGTCATCTTTTACCCCAAAATCTCCAAATTAAGGGAAGGTCATCGGCCATAGACTTCATATTAAGCAAATAATTTACATTTTATAAAAATGATTTAACTGCAAATTGTACAAGTATAGGATCCGTTATCTGGAAACCCGCTATCCAGAAATCTCAGAATTATGAAACTTCATCTTCCATAGACTCCAATTAAAATTTTAAAAAATAATTTTTCTTTGTGTAATAATAAAACAGTCGCTTGTACTTGATCCCAACTAAGATATAATTAATCCTTATTGGAGGCAAAACCAGCCTATTGGGTTTATTTAATGTATAGTTGAATTTCTAGTAGACTTAAGGTATGAAGATCCAAATTATGGAAAGATCCGTTATCCAGAAAACCTCAGATCCCAAGCATTCTGGATAACAGATCCCATGCTTGTACTTGATCCCAGCTAATATAAAATTAATTCTTATTGGAAGCAAAACCAGCCTATTGGGTTTAATTAATGTCTATTTTAATTTGTAGTAGACTTAAGGCATGAAGATCCAAATTACGGAAAGATTCGTTATCCCGAAATCTCTGAACTAACAAAATGTTGTCTTCCATAGACTCCATTTTATCCAAATAATCAAAAATTGTAAAAAATATTTTCTTTTTCTCTGTAATAAGAAAACAAAATTGGGGTTATTTAATGTCTATTTTAATTTCTAATAGACTTAAGGCATGAAGGTCTAAAATACGGAAAGATCCATTATCCGGAAAACCCCAGGTCCCAAGCATTCTAGATAGCAGATCCCATACTTGTACTTGATCCAAACGAAGATATAATTAATCCTAATTGAAGGCAAAACCATCTTATTTTGTTTAATTCATATTTTAATGACTTTTTAGTCAATTTAAGGTATTGAGATCCAAATTACGGAAACCCCCTTATCTGGAAAACCCCAGGCATTCTGGATAACAGGTCCCATACTTGTACTTGATCCAATGAAGATATAATTAATTCTTTATTGAAGGCAAAACCAGCTTATTTTGTTTTATTCATATTTTAATTATTTTTTTAGTCAATTTAAGGTATTGAGATCCAAATTACAGAAACCCTTTATCTGGAAAACCCCAGGCATTCTGAATAACAGGTCCCATACTTGTAATTGATCCCAAAGAAAGACATAATTAATTCTTTATTGAAGGCAAACCCAGTTTATTTTATTTAATTTATATTTCAATGATTTTTTTTTAGTCAATTTAAGTTATTGAGATCCAAACTATGGAAACCCCTTATCTGGAATACTCCAGGTCCCAGGCATTCTGGATAATAGGTCCCACACCTGCACAATATACAGTAATGTTAAACCCACTAGACAATCATAATGAATATTTTATAGGAAATATTCTTAGAACATTTTCTTTCCTTTTACAAAAGTTACCCTTGGGGTAAAATCTCAATTATTAATAATAATAATAATAATAATAATAATAACAGCTTAGTTTTATTAAGCAGGATTTCCTTGTTTTTGCAAAAAGAATTCCGGGCGAATTAGAAAGCGAGTAACTAAGGGTGCTGTGGGAATGTCATGTGACTGCGTTTTGTTCCAATTGGTCACTTACTAATGTGAGGAAGAACCAGTTAAAGAAAGAAATTGAGCGAAGCAGAAAGGATGAAAAAGAAGAGAGAGAACGGCAGTGGGTTGTTGCCAATTAGAATTCGGATGCCGGTCCTGATGGGAGACGCTGTGTAAATGTCAAGCAAGTCTTTGAGCACCTCTTGAACTTTCCATAAACTAATGAGTTCATTAAAAGCTAATGGAACCCCATAAAGGCAGCCAATAAAAGAATCAATGAAATAATCTCTTGCCTGTAGTACCGAAGGGAAGCGCGGTTTCCATAGAACAAGTTAGTTGGTTAAGAGGATATTCCAGGAACTGCGCTAGACACTTCCATACTAAACTGCCTATGTATCAACTGTTGTTGCCATTCACTGCATGTTTCCACCACCTTATTAGTCTCCTATATTGGGAAGTGTGTGTTGCACTGAGATATCCTAGTTCAAGCCGTAGCAAATAGTAGAATTTTTGTGTTAAAGGACATTTAAACCCCCCACCTAAAATGTAATCAGTGAAAAACCTCTTTGAAATCTTTAGATAACAGAAAGGCTGCAGCATCCCCTTAAAGGGGAAGGAAACCTAGTCAGCGCAAACCCCCCACCCCCCCTCCCGTGTGTTGCCACCCCTCCCTCCTCCCCCTTGGCCTACCCGTCCCGCTGGGCAAATGCCCCTAACTTGTTACTTACCCTTCTGCGCAGGTCCAGTGCAGGGAGTTCACTGACGACATCTTCTTCCACGCGATCTTCTTCCTGCTGTGAACGGCGTTTTTCACGCATGCGCAGTAGGATCATTTCACCGGTACAGATCTACTGCGCATGCGCCACAAGTCACGTGCACGCGCAGTAGATCGTACCGGCGCAATGATCCTACTGCGTATGCGCCGTTCACAGCAGGAAGAAGATCGTGGCTTGGGCAGGGAAGATTCGCCCCAACTTTCTCAGAGATCAAATAGATTTATTTTATATTCAGTTTTGAAATCTGACATGGGGCTAGACATATTGTCAGTTTCCCAGCTGCCCACAGTCATGTGACTTGTGCAAGCACTTAAGGATGGAACTGCTTTCTGGCAGGTTGTTGTTTCTCCTACTCAATGTAACTGAATGTGTCTCAGTGGGACCTGGATTTCTTAGATCTACCAGGCAGCTGTTATCATGTGTTAGGGAGCTGCTATCTGGTTACCTTCCCATTGTTCTGTTGTTAGGCTGCTGGGGGGAAAGGGAGGGGGTGATATCACTACAACTTGCATTACAGCAGTAAAGAGTGACTGAAGTTTTTCAGAGCACAAGTCACATGACTGGATGCAGCCGGGAAACTAACAATATGTCTAGCCCCAAGTCAGATTTCAAAATTAAATATAAAAAAATCTGTTTGCTCTTTTGAGAAATTGATTTCAGTGCAGAATTCTGCTGGAGCAGCACTATTAACTGATTCATTTTGAAAAAATCATGTTTTCCCATGACAATATCCCTATAAAGAGAACTAAACACCTTAGAGACAAAGGGCCACCTCCCTGCAGAGTAAATTACATGAAAGTGACCCTGGCCGTAAAGCTATCAATGCAGATTAACACAGTGGAGTTCACAGGTGCCATTTTACGTATCTTCAGATATTTTTATATAAGAGTTCACAGACATGGACCTTTTTGGCACATGTGCAGTGGGATCCAGTCCGGTAATAGTGACAACTGTGCATGACCCAGAAAGCTCTTTAAATCAGGAGGTTTCTTCAGTTTATTCCAGAGAGGAGAGTTTTGCTGGCGGCTGGTTCTCCCCTGCAGCTCACCGCAAAGTCCCCTTCCGCCTGACGCGTTTCACTGAGCCAATCAGCTTCTCTGGACTAAACTGGGGAAACCTGCGAAAAGCTTGTATATGAGTGACTATCCTTATGGAAACTAAATGTGAGTGTAATCCTTTAACACATTTTTAATCTTACTAATAAAACACTATTATGCTATGGAATCTTTGTACCCTTATGTTGGAGCATAACGGAGCTGGTGAGAAGAAGAGGAGAACATTGGTTATTACATGCTACAACTAAAACTACTGTCTTGTAAGTAGGCACTTTGGCCAAATCTGGTGGAAGCCCTCTGGAATAAGTCTATACACACGTTTGGAGGAATAATTGGTCCTTTAAACTGGAACTTATATAAACATTTTTAGATACTGGAGGAGATACTGGAGGGGAACCTGCACAATATATATTTTTCCCTTTTCCAACACATGGTGTGAATTAAGAAATCTGAACATACTACACCATATTCTTGTTTTGAGGTTTGATTTTCTCAGATTCGCTTTCATCTGGTATGGTACCTATGGAATGGAGAAAAGTTGATGTCATTCCAACATTTAAAAAGGGATTACGAGCTCAGCCTGGCAATTATAGGCCAGCAAGTTTGACATCTGTGGTGGGCAAATTATTTGAAGGCTTAAGGTATCAAATTCAAAATGTTGTCCTAATGAATGGCATTATGAGCAGCAATAAGCATGGCTTTATGAAGGATAGGTCATGTCAGCCAAATTTGATACGGTTTGATACCGTGCCCCACGAACGACTGCTTTCAAAGGTCTGTTTGGCTTAATGAAGTCGTTTGCACATGGATAGGAAACTTGCTACAGGATCGGGTACAGAGGGCGGTTGTTAATGGGACATTCTCTACTTGGAGTAAGGTTCTTAGTGGGGTCCCTCAGGGCTCAGTATTGGGTCCACTTTTAACTTGTTCATTAATGACTTAGGGGAGGGTATTGTAAGTAATGTATCAGTGTTTGCAGATGACACAAAACTATCAGCCCAATTAATTCCATCCAGGATGTGGCACTTGCAACAGGATCTTGACAAACTGGCAATCTGGGCAGCTAAGTGGCAAATGAGATTCAATGTTGATAAATGTAAAGTCCTGCACCTGGGATGTAACAATATCCACTTATACCCTTAATGGGACTGCACTAGGCAAATCCATAATGGAGACGGAGCTTGGAGTCCTTGTAGATAATAAACTTGTCTGTAGCAAGCAATGCCAGTCAGCAGCATCATGGGCAAATAAGGTCTTGAGCTGTATTAAATATGGATGCACTGAATCCACTATTTTGGATTCGACCGAATACTGAACATAATTTGCATATGTAAATTAGGGATGGGAAAGGAAAAAGTGGAGAAAAATTGGTGTACTTCCTTGTTTTGTAACAAAAATGTGAAATCCCACCCTCCCCACAATTTACATATGCAAATTAGGATTTGGTTTGGCCAGGCACAAAGATTCGGCCAAACCCGAACCCTGCTTAAAAAGGCAGAATCTTGGCCGAATCCCGAACCGATTCGGTGCATCCTTAGTATTAAATGGGGCAGAGATTCATGGGAGGAGGGGGGTCATTCTTCCACTTTCTAGAGCACTGGTAAGGCCCCATTTAGAATATGCCGTACAGTTTTGGTCTCCATCACTCAAACAGGACATTATTGTATTAGAGAGGCCACAGAGAAGGGCAGCTAAGCTGATAAAGGGAACATCTTAGCTATGAGGAAAGACTGGCCAAATTGGGGATGTTTAAGAGACGCTTAAAAAAATCCTGTCATCGGAAAACACGTTTTTTTCAAAACACATCAGTTAATAGTGCTACTCCAGCAGAATTCTGCACTGAAATACATTTCTCAAAAGAGCAAACAGATTTTTTTTATATTCAATTTTAAAATCTGACACGGGGCTAGACATTTTGTCAATTTACCAGCTGCCCCTGGTCATGTGATTTGTGCCTGCACTTTAGGAGAGAAATGCTTTCTGGCAGGCTGCTGTTTTTGCTTCTCAATGTAACTGAATGTGTCTCAGTGGGACATAGGTTTTTACTATTGTGTTGTTCTTAGATCTACGAGGCAGCTGTTATCTTGTGTTAGGGAGCTGCTATCTGGTTACCTTCCCATCGTTCTGTTGTTAGGCTGCTGGAGGGGGTGATATCACTCCAACTTGCAGTACAGCAGTAAAGAGTGATTGAAGTTTATCAGAGCACAAGTCACATGACTGGAGGCAGCTGGGAAATTGACAATATGTCTAGCCCCATGTCAGATTTCAAAATTAAATATAAGAAAATCTGTTTGCTCTTTTGAGAAATGGATTTCAGTGCAGAATTCTGCTGGAACAGCACAATTGACTGATTAATTTTGATTTTTTTTCCCCCCATGACAGTATCCCTTTAAGGAGTGATATGATAACTATGTATAAATATATAAGGGGATCATATAATAATCTCTCTAATGATTTATTTACCAGTAGGTCTTTGCAGCTGACACAAGGTCACCCATTCCGATTAGAAGAAAAGAGGTCCCAGCTAAATATTGGGAAGGGGTTTATTATAGTGAGAGCTGTGAAGATGTGGAATTGTCTCCCTGAATCAGTGGTACAGGCTGATACATTAGATAGGTACAAGGAAGGGTCGGATGCTTTATTCACCAGTAGCTCCTCCCATCAGACAGGAGGGAGCCAATGAGATTAGAGGAGGGAAAGGGGTGTTACAGGGAGAGCTGGGAAGTGAATCAGTGGTACAGGCTGATACATTAGATAGGTACAAGGAAGGGTCGGATGCTTTATTCACCAGTAGCTCCTCCCAGCAGACAGGAGGGAGCCAATGAGATTAGAGGAGGGAAAGGGGTGTTACAGGGAGAGCTGGGAAGTGAATCAGGGGTACAGGCTGATACATTAGATAGGTATAAGGAAGGGTTGGATGGTGTTTAGCAAGTGAGGGAATACAGGGTTATGGGAGATAGCTCATAGTACAAGTTGATTCAGGGACTGGTCCCATTGCCATTTTGGAGTCAGGAAGGAATTTTTCCCCCTCTTGGAGAGGCTTCAGATGGGGTTTTTGCCTTCCTCCGGATCAACTGGCAGGTTAAAAAAAAAAAGTTAAAAGGTTGAACTTGATGGATGTATGCCTTTTTTTTTCAACCTAACTTACTATGTTTTCTCTGTTGCTATAGGCGCTGATTCACTATCATGTCTATCAGTGCAGTGATAATAAATAGATGGGAGAGGATAAGTCACCAGCCTAAAGCAGTGAGTAGCTTATAGAACCAGGAAACCGATTATAACCAGTGTCTGTTGCCAGAGGAACGCATACAGTATTAAAAAAAAAAACCTTAAAAAAAATACTGTTGAGGATTTTAAATGAAAACAACCGGACACCAAATAGTAGGTTCACCCCCAGCATCAGGTCATGAAGACAAGTGATGAGGATCCCAAGGTTTTATTCGAAGGTGGATCATATTTGGATGGTAAATTACAGCTTACAGGATCCAACTGAGCAGGATTATCACTTTAGAAGTCAGGGTCCAGGCAAGGGATGGAATGGAGGAGGGAAGAAACCTTGGCTTCAAGGAGGTAACATGTTCAGGAAATATTGCGTGACATGAAAAGCCTCAGTTTCACTTCTATTTTCCAGCTCTAGAAACAGTGACTAGTTATGACAAGAGTTAGAAATAATAAATTAGAACTTCATTTTGCTGTTATTTGGCAGAACATAGGTATGTGTACATTTGTTTTCTTTTTAAATATAAGGCAACAGCAGCCAGCACAAGTTTAGCTCAACGTATCCTACTGAGCGATTATAGATGTTCTACCATTAAACACGACCATGGAGGAAGCAGCAACGGCAGCCTTCGCTCGCACGAGAGGCCTCAGAACATCTTCCAATAGGCTAAACATATCAAATAAGCCAATATT
Source organism: Xenopus petersii (assembly GCA_038501925.1). NCBI lineage: Eukaryota > Metazoa > Chordata > Amphibia > Anura > Pipidae > Xenopus > Xenopus petersii. Next base: position 4,734,384 of record CM076675.1, read on the forward strand.
GCTTTCTGCAATACTGGAATCTGAAATCAAATTAAAAATCTTCAAAAAAAAAAAAATTCATCTTCCAGATCTAAATACCTGAAAAGCACACTCCCCCAAAATGGAAAATACTCTAAGTTCCCCAACTATTTTTTTTCCTTTTTCATTTTTAACCACCTGAACCTTCACTCAAAACTCTGTCTTAAAACTCCCGTTTTCTAAATGTCTCTTTATCATTATTTTGAGCCGTCGACACATGCTTATTTTATTTTTAAAAAAATGTTTTGTGTACCGCCCTTTTTTCAGTTTAAAATTACAGTCCTCCCCACAAATTGTGCAAAAACTTTGGAATTATAAAGATGGAGGTGGGAATAAAAACCAAATATAACTTTTTCGAGGTTAAACATAAATCAATTTTCACATTGATGGTAGAGATCGAACGTATTGGACTTGTGCATAAGGAGCTATAAATTCTATCCCAAGTTACCTAAAGAACAAATACAAAGGAGCGGAATGGAGTAAAGCAACAGTAGATATTTTCTCCATCTAATTAGAAGTTTTGGTCCTGATAAGTAGGGGTGCACTGAAGGATTTTTTTTTTTGATTCAGCCAAATCATTCAAAATAAATTTGGCAGAACAACATGAATACCCATATGCAAATGTGTTGTTGAGAGAATAGTCCATTGATTTCAAGTGTTCCTTGGGTTTGGCCAAATTGGCGCTTCTCTACGGATAAGTCAGTCTTGAAGTGTAAAACAGTTGGTGCATGAATGAAGAGCCTTTAAGCAGCAGTTTGGCTCCAATGAAACGTATGTTAGATATGGGTAAGACTAAAGCACAACACCCTGATTTTTATTTATGGAATGGATTAAGAAGCAGAGAACCTCTAGTGAAGACCAAGCAATGTTCTCCCTGCTCAAGGTAATGCGATTTAGGCACAAATAGATCATATCCAGTAGTGTTGCTTTATTCCACAACCTAAAAGGCAACCTCGATATTCATCTAGATCAGTGATCCCCAACCAGTGGATTGTGCATAACATTTACTCTCCAACCCCTTGGATGTTGCTCTCCATGGCCTCAAAGCAGTAGCTTATTTTTGAATTACTGGCTTGTAGGCAAGTTTTGGTTGTATAAAAACCAGGCATACTACCAAAATGAGCCTCCTGAAGGATGCCAGTCCACATAGGAGCTACCAAACGGCCTTATTTTGCACGCCCAGGAATATTTTTCATGCTTGCGTTGCTCCCCAACTCCTTTTACATCTAAATGTTGCTCACGGCCAAAAAAGGTTGGGGACCCCTGATCTAGATCACGTGTGTAGCTTCTTGGACTGGGGGGGCAGATTAAACTGAAAACAAGCAGGTCGGCAAAACAATAACATTAAAAAGAGGCAAATACTTAAGGCTTCATTTGTCTTTTTCAGGTGGTTAGTAAAGGATGTTCCGGCAGTGGGTCCATTCAGATACATCTTCTCCAGCCCACGCTAACAAGCAACATTCATACAGAAAATATTACACTTAGTTACAGTAGTATAGCATTCACTTTTAGCCAGTGTACATAGAAAGTATTACATTTTTCATTTAACATTCAATCTCAAACATTGTTGTGATCATTATAGTCGTTTCTCTTCAAACGGGTAAGGCGCACATAGCAAATCAATCAATCAATGCAAAATTCATAGGGACAAAGTGTTCTTTTAGGGCCTACCAGCAAATTGGGGGGAAAAAAAAAGCGGTCAGCACAATGAGTAAGCCAAAGCCCTAGCACCAGTTTGATGCCTTCAGTTTGAAGAGGCATAAAAGCCCCATCCATGTGATGTAAGGGTATAATGTTGGATTTAGAACAACAAGACCTCTGAATTAAGTCCAATGTTTTGGTCAACAAAATATGGTGAACCTCAACAGAGGATGAATAGGAAATAACTCATGATTACTGTTTCTTTTTTTTTTTAAACAAAAAACACAACTTCTACAGTTGATCTATAAATATATACAAGCGTCTTTTCACAGTAGAAAAAAAGTATAGCAGCTTTCTAAACCCCAGTGGTACGAAGTGAAACCCTTTGGTTGCCGTGGGGTAGAAGCTAGAATTCAGCACTTCACAGTGTATCTTACAAGGTCATTCAGCTTTACTCGAGCACAAGATTTGTGTAACCGTTAGTAAAGTAGATCACAAAAGGACTTCAGTGTAAACAACAAGTAGTGTTTGGAATCTGCCATGGTACACTAGAAGCAGATACCTGGTATCTCCATAGAGAGATCAAGAAGCCTAAGGACAGAGACACACGTGGAGATTGAGGTCGATTTAGTCGCCCGGAGACAAATTGCCTTTTCTTTGGGCGACTTTGGAAAACAAAGTGCTCCGAGTACAATCCTGCCAGCGCATTAGATTGTAGCTGGCGGGAAGGAATTGCGGAGAGATTAATCACCCGAAGAAGAGGTGATTTTGTCGATGGGCAACTAATCTCCACGCATCTTCACGTGTGTCTCTGCCCTTAAACTGCAACTAGTCACCTCCCATTATAGTGAAGGCAATAGGCTGAAACTTAGCCCCCATACCAGGTGAATTACTCATTATACCTGTATTTATACGATCATACCCTTGGGAAGGCTGGGGTTACAATTCCTGTGACCCAAAAGAGGCAACCCTCACCTATGGGAACCAGACCTCGCACCAGAAACAGTGGGCTCATTCCCCTAGGCAAAACGAAACTTGAGTAGGGCAACCAATCAGCGATTACCTTTGTAAAACAGTGAAAGCAAATATCTGATTGGCTGCTATGGGCTACCACCCAGGGTTATTAATGGACCTCTCACTACACTCAAATGTGCCTATGTATTATAGTGTGACATTTTAGGGGAACATTTCTATAAATATTTAAATGTTTTATTAGCAAAAGCTGGTGCATAATAAAGGTTATATTTATACAGCTGCTTCATACGAATCAATGGCATGCGTCAAATACAATCGGTATATTTATAAAAGATGCTTTTTACATGCCAGTCTAAGGGGCTGATTTATCAAAGGTTGAATTTTTTTTTTACCTCAAATGAGCTCAAAATTTTAATAGTATCTTATTTAAGAAAAAACTCGAACGTCTAAAACTTGAATGAATAATCCCGACCTCTGCCTTTGACTTCTACATGAACTCGGCAGGTTTTACCTGGCCAATAGTCTAATTCGAATTGTTCCCAGGCATGATAAATCTTGAATTTGAGTTTGGATTATTTCCAAAAATGACCAATGACCAAAAATCCAACTGAAATTTGAATTCGAATTTACAATTTGAACCTTAATAAATCTGCCCCTAAATTAAGGCCATTATTTTACAACACAAAGTCTGGTGTAGCCCATTGATGTCAAAGCAGCAAATGGTGAAAAGTAACCACTTTAACTCAGTATTACACAGCTTTATAAATAAAAACATTGTTAAAATGAGTAGCAGGACATTACAAATGCCATAACGAGGGCAATTATAACCATAAAGTAAAACAATCCCAGGAGACAAGGCATTCAGGAACAGGCTGAAACATAATGTATATAGACTGTAATGAAGACTTTCCCTACAGAAAAGGATTTTTATATCCTAGATAAGAGACAGCCAGCAAACAAATGGCGCCAGGTATTTAGAACACTGCAGTCTAAAAAGAGAGCTTCCCATTACAATGTTGCCTTGCAAGGGCATGGGGCAAGCAGGTAGCAATTAAAGACTCTCTGGTGGGCCAATGGTAGCCCTTGGGTAACCTTATTATTGTCTTTACATCTGCATATTCAGTGCAGCAACTAAAAGTTCTAGGTGTTTTGATGACAAGAGTTTCGTCTGGAGTCTAAACACCAAGGGGGTTATTTACTAAACTCTGTATGCCGAAAACCTGAAAAACGCTTGTGTTTTTTGTATAGCATCCAAATTTGTAAAGGGAAAAAAAAATCATGATTTTTTTGGGATTTATTATACCCAGAGGATGGAAAGTCAGAATCAGAAAATCCAGCATCTCAGACCTGCCGAGGTTGCATATAAGTCAATGGGAGAAGTACTAAAGATTTTTTGATCTGCACTGGGTAAAGAATCAGTAAGAAAAATAAACAAATAAATAAAAACAGCGTTTAAGAGGAAAATCCCAAAAATTGGTACGATTCCTATTTTTCATAATTTTTTCCCGCAAACAACATTTTCGGGAGAGTGTATTAATAAAGTTGTTTTCAGAAAATATTGAGAAATTCGGACTTTGATAAACAACCTCCCAAATGTGTCATGGCCCCAAAGAGTTGTAACTAATGCACATACATTGAATTTACTTTAAGGGCAGAGACGCACGCGCACATTTGGGGAGATTAGTCGTCCAGCGAGAAATCTCCTCTTCTTCGGGGCAACTAATCTCCCTGAACTGTCTCCCGCCAGCTAGAATGTAAATCACTGGCAGTTTAGGGAGATTAGTCGCCCCAAAGAAGAGGCGATTCATTGATGGGCGACTAAATATACCTGAATCCAAGCATGCGTCTCTGCCCTAAAGGTGGCCATACATTGATAGATCCGCTCGTTTGGCGATGTCGCCAAACAAGCGGATCTCCCTCCGATATGCCCACCTTCCCCATCGGGGACACAGTCTGTCGGCAGCTTTTATCTGCCCATGTATGGCCACCTTTAGACAGATCTGCCACCTTTTAAAAAAGACGGATACGCCTAAATGTTATAGAAGCCATTACGCAGACAAAGGGATGCAGCTGTCTGGCAGAGCCTCAGCACTGAAGTAGTCAAAGGTTTGGTTTAACAAATAACTGCTTCCCACATATTCCTGGTTAACTCTTACAGGAGATTGTAGGATAAAGCAATTTGGGTATCTAGAGGAGTTCAGCATCCACAGGACATGGGAAAAGGAATTCTGAGAGAGGCTCCATATGGCCTTTAAATCAATCTGAAGCCGAAGTTGGTTGTAAATCAAACTCCCTGTGAATCCTAATAACTACATTGTATGTTGCCATTGTATGTTCTGATGGACGAGGTTAATCGTCTTTTCTAATGGTCGAGGTTGGGCGTGTGTTACGGTAGAGGTGGGTTGTGTGTTACGGTAGAGGTTGCGCGTGTGTTACAGTAGAAGTTGGGCATTATGGTAAAGATTGGGCATGTATTGTGGGAAATCACTAAGCAGTGGTACCCAACACTGTCCTCAGGACTAAAAACCTGCAGTAAGACCAGTATGAAATATATTGCTGAAAAGGAGATCAACAGAGGAGCTAGCAAGCGATTTATAGCAGGGAAAGAGAACCTTTGGCACACTTAATGCTGCAGAACTACAACTCTCAAATATCAAGGGAGACTGGCTACAGTGCTAAAGGACATCTTAAAGGCTTTTTTTTTTTTGAGGGGGGGTAACATATCAACTGCAACAATTACAGAAGAAATGCTAAGAGCTTCTCAGGAGATGCAACACCCAGCTAGAGATTACCCTTTGGGACGACTAGAGGTTAAGGCACAGGTAGCCAACATCAGCACAGTGTCATGGACATGTCGGGTAAAGCTGGTATAGTACAGGTATGGGATCGGTTATACAGAATGCTCGGGACCTGGGGTTTTTCGGTTAACTGATCTTTCCACGGTTTGGATCTTCATACCTTAAATCTACTAGAATTTCATATAAAAATTAAATAAACCCAATAGACTGGTTTTGCTTCCAATTAGGATTAATTATATCTTAGTTGGGATCAAGTACAAGCGACTGTTTTATTATTACACAGAAAAAGGAAATAATTTTTTTTTAAAAAAATGGCATTATTTGTATTAAATGGAGTCTATGGGAGACAGCCTTTCTATAATTCAGAGCTTTCTGGATAACGGATGCCATACCTGTACCAGAACCAATTTCAGACTGCTCATCTTCACTGTAACAGGAGGCTATAAACTGTAGCCAGGATTTAGAGAGGGTGGAAAATATGACCCACTCTGGTTATAGAGAACGAGTGGAAGGAGTAGCTTCACAGCATAAAATAAATTAAACTGCAGTAGGCATAGCAGATTTTAACTACAAAAAGGCAAGCAGTGTCCTTATTGAGTTATTGACCAATTCTTAGTGGGAAGGCGATTTGGCGACTAAGCCTTTGAAGGGATCATGTCCGAAATGCGTCAGGCTATGTAAGACCCCTCACCATTGGCAATAAAGAAGCTCTTATTTTACCTGGATTGCCACCCGATTCTTGAATGGAGTAGATTTGGCTACTAAACCCAATGAGCTAATCACCCCATATGTGTATGTGAACAGTAGGTTTATATAAAAATACTGTTACAGAAGCTGTAAGATTCAGTTCCATCCTTTCTGGACTTCTAGGTAGGAGTCCAAGGGGCAGATTTATCAAGGGTCGAATTGAAAATGATGACACTCTATTACAAGTATCCCAAGAAAGCATAATGGTGCCAAATATAAATGGAATTAGGGATGCACCGATTCGGACTTTTTCAGCAGGATTCGGATTCGCTGAATGCTTCTACCCCGCCAAACCGAATTTGCATATGCAAATTAGGGGTGGGGAGGGAAATTGCGTGACTTTTGTCCCAAAACAAGGAAGTAAAACATTTTTTCCACCTCCCACCCCTAATTTGCATATGCAAATTAGGGTTTGGGATTCGGCCGAATCTTTCACAAAGGATTCAGGGGTTTGGCCAAATGTGCATCCCTACATGGAATGGATGATACTGGTTCTACAGGTGAAAAATGCTTGTGTGAAATAACTCATAGGATATAGGAATGACATGTTGAATGAACCAGTACAGCTCGATGACTTTTTGGTCAGGGTATATCATGCTGAACAATAAACATTTAGATGGAATGCATACACTCTGTAAACCTGCTCCATAAATGGCTTGGTCTGATTTGAAATTTTGCATATTCAAATTTTAGTGCAAGTTTTCTTCAGGACAACACAATCTTTCAAAGAAAAGTTCCAGGACTAAACCAATGCAGAATCTCATACTTAAAGGAGAATAAAATGCTAAAAGTAAGTAAGCTTTATCAGAAAGTAATGTTGCTCTGAGTCCTCTGTCAAAAGAAACAGCACATTTCTTTCCTTCTATTGTGTACTCATGGGCTTCTGTATCAGACTTCCTGTTTTCAGCTTCAACCTCCAGGGCTTGGGCTTGAGCATGCTCAGTTTGTTTCTCTCCCCTCCCCTCCTCCCTGCTGTAATCTGAGCCCAGAGCTATGAGTGAGCAGGGAGAGATTCAGGCAGGAAGTGATGTCACACCAAGCCAATGTGGCAGCTGCTATCCTAAACAAACAGATTTCTAGAGCGGTTTTCTCAGGTATGTTAAAGCATTCTAAAGAATAAATATAGTCTTATAGCTTGCACCATTGTGGCTAATCTATTGGCAATAAACTGCTTCGGTAGCTTTCCTTCTCCTTTAAATGGGTTGTTCACCTTTGAGTTAACCTTTAGCATGATGTAGACGATATTTTGAGACAAGGTGCTTTTCATTTTTTTGTTATTTAGCTATTCATTCAGCAGCTCTCCAGTTTGCAACTTCAGCAATCTAGTTGCTAGGGTTCAAATTACCCTAGCAACCATGCACTGGAATAGGAGAGGCCTTAAAAATGAATAATAAAAAGTGGCAATAACAATAAGGCTAAGGCCACACTAGGCGATAGCGCCGCGATTTGACTCGCGTCGACTTTTCGCAGCGACTTGCCGCAATCGCTGGGGAAACTTTTGCGCTGGCGTCTATGGGGAATCGCGAAAAATCGCCAGCGTAAAAACACACACGGCGATCTTTTTTCTATTGTCGCTCGAAATCGCCTAGCGAGGCGATTTCGAGCGGCAATAGAAAAAAGATCGCCGCGTGTGTTTTTACGCTGGCGATTTCCCATAGACGCCAGCGCAAAAGTTTCCCCAGCGATTGCGGCTTAAAAGTCGCGGCGAAAAGTCGCGGCGAGTCAAATCGCGGCGCTATCGCCTAGTGTGGCCTTAGCCTAAAGCTATAAACTTAAGAGCATTTATTTTGCAGATGGGGTCAGTGACCCCCATGTCTAAGCTAGAAAGAGTCAGAAGAAGGCAGCTAATAATTAAACTATAAAAAATAATAAAGACCAATTAAAGAGTTTCTTAGAATTTAAAAAATACTATAAGTTAATTTAAAGGTTACCCATCCCTTTAGGGCAAAGACATGTGAAAATTCGACACTGCTACTTTTTTTTTTTTTTTTTAACTGACCCTGGACATATAGGAAAAAAAGCTTAAATTTTCAGTTTTCATTTCACATAATCCTTGTGGGCACTTGGGGTTTCTTTTTGCAGCAATTGGGCTGTCAAAAATGTATTTCTTATGGAACATTTGTTGGGTAACTGTTGGGGAGGGGTCTGGAGAAAAACTGGCATTTCCAAGAACAGCTACATGGAAAGATCTTTGGAAAATGAAAACAAGAAATGTTAAAATAAAATGCTGTGACGCTTCCTAAGGGTTGTCACTCACAAGGTATTTTAATTGTGTGAGCGAATAAGCAGCTGTTTCATAATCACATGAATGGAAAGACTGACAGGTCTCCAAGCTCTTGCAGGTAGTAGTAAAAATTACACAAGAGATCCTGGCTAGTTGCCCTTACCTCAAGCTCATAAAAGAAGTTTTTTTATAAAGAGAAAATAAACTCATGGTTACGTAACTACATATTAAATTTGTTCACAAAGAAAAATTACTATTGCTTAAAAAGAAGAGGGCTGAGCTGCATTATTCATTGGACTCTGGAATAGAGTCCTGCAGCGGGTCGGTTACCCGCAAAAAAAGCGGGCACCCTGCGAAACGAGGGGATGATTTTCAGGTGTGGGTATAACCGAGGGTCTGCGAGTTACGGGTTTCATCTAAATTTCTTATCTTATGTAATATTGTCTATATTTTACTCCTTTTAAAGCCCACCCATTTTTGATGACATCACTTCCAGTTTGCAGCACCATCACTTCCTGTTTGATGGTGGTCAGCGGGTTGTGGATAAGGCAGTTGCGGGTCCGGGACGCGGGTTTGAGTCTTAGAAATTGGTTCCACTCTGGAACTTAATATACAGACTTAACATTCATATGTCTCGCCTCAGTTTGTGTGGATCCAGTAATGTTTCTGAATGCATTTAGGGTACAACGGGGTAAGTTACAATAAAACTGGTTAAATACAGTGTCTATTCTTAAAAGCCACACACTTACCATAAAAGAAGCTCTAATAGGCACAGATGCTCCCTGGCATAAGACCTTTTGAGGCCTTTAAGTATCAGAATTCCCTGACAAGGCTGACCTCTTACAACTTCTAAAGAATATCCAGAGCAAAAAGAAATAAAATAAAAAAGAAATATATATAGATATAACACTTTGGGGGGCTTAGTGTTCCCACATTAAAACAAAGCAGCATGTTAAAGCCCTTCAGTGCTTTGAGCCAGTAAAGAATTGCAAGTCAATACAATACTGTTCAGCTACTGAGAAGGTTTGGAAACCCCCCCCCCCCAAAAAAAAGTTAAATTAAAAACACAACCCTTATTAAACTAAATAAAAAAAAACCTCATATGAATGGAGCACGTTATAATAGAAACGAGAGCATCTTATAGCCAAGTTAGCATATAATGATCACAACAATATTGCCAATTGAAAAGGATAAAAGAGCCTTACTAATCATTCAAATGAAGACTAAACCCTCTTGGTTGCAAAAGTGACAGTAGCCTATCTATAGCCTGGATGCTGAACATGAATGTTTCGGCTATCCGCTGGTTCTGGGGCTCGGCTCATTGGGGGTCTCTGAACCTTTCCAATAGAGGCCATACTCTCATCTCGGAAGCAGGACTGCTGGAAGTCCCCTCCGCTCAGGTAATCCATGGTCTGCATCATGTTGTTCTGGCTGGAAGAGCCGCTCCCAATAGCTCTATAGTGAGTCCCCCCAGCACAATCTAAGGATCCACCAGCTGCCTGTCCCCCGTGAAAAGGCATGGCAAGATCTTGTGATCCCATGCTGTCACTGTTTGGGGTCGGCAAAATGTTATTCCATAGCGGCTGGAAATAGTGTCCATTTGTGTATGGCAAAGGGCCTGGCAAACCATTCACAGGAGGAGATGGGGTGGGTTTCTCAATAGGGGGTTTCAGAGCAAAAGACTGGTTCATGCACAGTTCTTGAGGGTAAGATGAAGCCTTGCCAGGAAACAGCTGGGCATTCATTTCTCTCTGGGGTGGTTTCCCAGGTTGTACACCAGTTTCACCACACATCTGTTGTAATTGGGCCAGCTGGTGCTGGTTCCAGCCCATGGGTTTTAGATCAGCAGGGTATGAAGTGGGCACTCTGCTCATGTTCACCATAGGGATATTCCCAGAGGCTGCGGAGGAAATAGCAGCAGCAGCAGCAGAATGGTCTACAGAAGTTGCGACACAAGAAGGCATGGGAATGCTATGAGTGGAGACCCTAGTGCTTGCATTGATAAGCAGGTTACGACTGATAGGACTGGGGTTGGCAATCTGTCCCTCGCAGACAGAAGTTGTGCCAATGCCAGCCCTAGCCTGACAGAACTGGTTTATCTGGTGCACAATGCTACCTAGGTCAGGCGCTCTGTTCTGCTGTAAAGTGGCGGCCATAGAAAGGGGGATGGTTGAGGTAGACACGGTCACATTCGGAGGTGCATCTGCATCTGGCATTTTTCTGGCTCCATGTAAACCTGGCTGCAGTAGGTTGTTGGCAGGGTGGGGGAGAGCCTGATGGGAAATTCCAGTGGCATGCTGTAGGGGCGTCTGTTGGGGCATACTCTGGGAATGTTGCGACCCGATATTTTGAGAGCGCTGCAACCCTTGTGTATGCTGCATCGCTTGAGACATATTCTGAGCGTGTTGCAAGGTCTGGTTTATAGTCTGTTGATGCTGCAGATTCTGTGGAATATTCTGCGGACGTTGCGTTGGTGGTAGACCCTGTGCATGGTGCAGCGTCTGTGGTATGCTTTGCGGATGCTGCACATTTTGCGTGTGCTGCAAGGTCTGTGGTTGAGGGATGCTCTGCGTATTTTGCAGACCCTGAGAATGCTGCAGCCCCTGCGGTAGACCCTGAGGGTGCTGCAAAGTCGAAGGGTGCTGCAGACCTGGTGGCATGCTCTGAGAGTGCGTCAATGTCTGTTGTTGCTGCTGTTGCATGCTCTGTACATGATGGAGGGCCTGAGCATGCTGCAGGGCTTGCTGGGGGCGCGCAAGACCTTGAGGGTGGTTTAAAGTGCTAGGTGCAACGTATGGAGCTGAGGGAGGATTCATCATAGACTCTGGCAAGAGGCGGGCTCGGGGGCTGTCAAAGTCCTTTAAAAGACCTTTAGCTGGGGACTTAACAATAGCCAGCAGTCCCGCCTTTGTGCTGACCTGCAACGGATACGGACTGTACCGCTGGCCCGACGTGTCTAGTCCGTTCACAGTCCGACGGATGTGTTTCCGCTGGGGAACTTTAACGCTGTTTGGAAAAATTTTTATTGTCAAGGGATTGTTGGCAACCTTCTTAGCATAAGCATCCAATTCTGCTGGAGTAGGATGCTGAGCAGATCTCATCTTCTGTGTAGTATCCCCTGCCAACGAGAAACCAGAGACATTTTTATTCAATATGGAGATTTAAGAGGAAAGTATATCTGTAAAGAAAAAAAAATGCCATTAAATGTATTAAACAGGGTTGTGGAGTCGGTACATAAATCCTTCAATTCCCACTGACTCCTCATTTTGTGGACGACTGTTTTTTAAAGGAACAGTAGCACCAAACACTGAAAGTGTCTCAAAGTGATTAAAATATAATGGACAATTGCTCAGCACAGGTTAAAATAGCATGTTTTGCTTCAGAAACACTACTATAGTTTATATAAACAAGCTGATGTGTAGCCATGGGGGCAGCCATTCAGGCACAGGATACACAGTAGATAACAGATAAGTACTACTATAGTTTATATAAACAAGCTGCTGTGGAGCCATGGGGGCAGCCATTCAAGCACAGGATACACAGTAGATAACAGATAAGTACTACTATAGTTTATATAAACAAGCTACTGTGTAGCCATGGGGGCAGCCATTCAAGCACAGGATACACAGTACATAACAGACACGTACTACTATAGTTTTTATAAACAAGCCGATGTGTAGCCATGGGTGCAGCCATTCAAGCACAGGATACACAGTAGATAACAGATAAGTACTACTATAGTTTATGTAAACAAGCTGCTGTGTAGCCATGGGGGCAGCCATTCAAGCACAGGATACACAGTAGATAACAGAAAAGTACTACTATAGTTTATATAAACAAGCTGCTGTGTAGCCATGGGGCAGCCATTCAAGCACAGGATACACAGTAGATAACAGATAAGTACTACTATAGTTTATATAAACAAGCTGCTGTGTAGCCATGGGGGCAGCCATTCAAGCACAGGATACACAGTAGATAACAGATAAGTACTACTATAGTTTATATAAACAAGCTGCTGTGTAGCCATTCGAAATTCGACCCTTGATAAATATGCCCCTTAGAACATCGGATTTGTAGATTAATACTCCTTGTTAGAGGTGTATATCTTCCATACACAACTTGCATATGTCAAAATATTTTTTTCAGTGTGATACTTAAAACATGATAGACTGAGAACTGACCAAGATGACTAAGAAAGGGCTGGCAAGCAGATTTCTCTTAAAGGAGAACATTCTTGTTTGGACCTCTTTACTTTAGAGGGTAAAATGTGTGTTTTTTTGGGAGGATTCAGAATCTCTTTAAGCAGCCTTAAAGGGATACTGTCATGGGGATTTTTTTTTTAGTTCAAAATGCATCAGTTAATAGTGCTGCTCCAGCAGAATGTTGCACTGAAATCCATTTCTCAAAAGAGCAAACAGGTTTTTTTATATTTAATTTTAAAGTCGGACGTGGGGCTAGACATAGTCAGTTTCCCAGCTGCCCCCAGTCATGTGACTTGTGCTCTGATAAACTTCAGTCACTCTTTACTGCTGTACTGCAAGTTGGAGTGTTATCACCCCCCCCCAGCAGCCTAACAACAGAACAATGGGAAGGTAACCAGATAGCAGCTCCCTAACACAAGATAACAGCTGCCTGGTAGATCTAAGAACAACAGTAAAAGATCTAGTAAAATCCAGGTCCCACTGAGACACATTCAGTTACATTGAGTAGGAGAAACAACAGCCTGCCAGAAAGCAGTTCCATCCTAAAGTGCTGGCTCTTTCTGAAATCACATGACAAGGCAAAATGAGCTGAGATGCACCTACACACCAATATTACAACTAAATACACTTGCTGCTTCAGGAATTAAATTTTAAATTGTAGAGTGAATTAAATTAGTTTTATTAAAAACTACACCATAAAAATCACAACAGAATCCCTTTAAATATGAGAGGGGGGACCAGAAGAATATGTTAATGATCACCTAGAATTTATATACAGGTATGCGACCTGTTATCCAGAATGCGGGACTTCGGGTTTTCTGGATAGTGGATGTTTCCGTGATTTGAATCTTGATACCTTATGTCTACTCAAAAATCATGTAAACATTACATAAACCTAATAGGCTGATTTTTCTTCCCATAAAGATTAATTCTATATTAGATTTGATCAAGTACAAGGTACTGTTTAATCATAACAGAGAATACTCAAAATTTGGATTATTCGATTAAAATGAAGTCTATGGGAAACAGCCTTTCCGTAGGAGCTATCTAGATAACTGGTATCTGGATAATAGATCTGATACCTCTATTATCTTTTTAAAGCTAATCAAAAGACATTTGGGTCAAGCCATGGGGAGGGTCCCATACCTAGACCAATAAGCTGCAGACAAGTTTACATCTTTTATTAGCTGGTGTATGGCCACCTTAAAGGAGAAGGAAAGGCTACAACTAAGTAAGCTTTATCAGAAAGGTCTAAATAAATACATCAGTTAACCCTCAAAGTAATGCTGCTCTGAGTCTTCTGTCAAAAGAAACAGCATTTATTTCCTTCTATTGTGTACTCATGGGCTTCTGTATCAGACTTCCTGTTTTCAGATTAAACCTCCAGGGCTTGGTCTTGAGCATGCTCAGTTTACTCCTCTCTCCTCTACCTGCTGTAATCTGAGCCCAGAGCTACGAGTGAGCAGGGAGAGACTCGGGCAGGAAGTGATGTCACACAATACGGCAGCTGCTATCCTAAACAAACAGAGCTTCTAGAGCGGTTTACTCAGGTATGGTAAAGCATTCTGCACAATGAATACAGTCTTATAGCTTGCACTATTGTGTCTAATCTATTGACAAACTGCTTTGGTAGCTTTCCTTTTCCTTTAACGCTCCACACTCTTGTGAATTAAGATGCATTTTGAATTTACGCTAAAATCATTTAATTTCTTGGAATTTGATACACAGTTCTCCTGCAAGCAGCTTCTCAGAAGAGTTTTCAGAATTCATTGATTTTCTAATTAGTATATTAGAATATGCTACACAGCTGACAGTAATTACATTGATTATTCCGAGATAGAATATTGGGATTTTTAAGCGCTCTTATCCCAACTGACTTGGCTCTTTCGACACTGCTGGTGATAAGGATTGTGTGTTTGTGCTTTAATAATAATGTTCCAGCAAAATCCTCTCCCCTCTTTTCATGACAAAATCATACAAGCTAGTTTTGCAGTTGTAGGAGCCAAAGGGGTTGTTCACCTTTGAGATAACTGTTAGAATGATGTAGAGAGGGATATTCTGAGACAATTTGCAATTGGTTTTCATTTTTTATTAATTTATGGTTTTTGACTTATTTAGCTTTTTATTCAGCAGCTCTTCAATTTGCATCTTAACCAATCTGGTAACTAGAGTCCAAATTCCCCAACCATACATTGATTTGAATAAGAGACTGGAATATGAATAGGAGAGGCCTGAATAGAAGGCTGCAAAGAGTCAGAAGGAAAAGGCAAATAGCTATAAAACTATAAAAAATAAATAAATAATGAAAACCAATTGAAAAGTTGCTTAAAATTTGTTGTTCTATAACATAATAAAAGTTACCTTAAAGGTGAATCACCCCTTTACACCACAGGTTAATGGAGTATTCAATTCATAATGTGTTCCAACAGGGGGAGGCGTAAAACTCCCATGAACTTGAAATTTGACCGAAACTTATTAATAAAATCAAAATTTTTAAAAGTCGAATGAATAGAATCGCCCGAAACCTTGAATCGAATTTTAAAAACTCCATTTGAGTTTTTTCGCCGGAAAAAACCTGAAAGTCAGGAAGGCTGCAAACAACTCCAAATTGATCCCTGGACGCCTCCCATTGACTTAAACAGCAATTTGGCAGTTGAGCTGGAAACCTGCTGCCTATGACAATCATGTACAATATGTAGGCAGCTAAATTGAGATTCTAATGAGATTTGGTTGTACTTACATTTCTGAAGTCCAGTGTTCATCTGCGGGTGAGAAAGAAGCTGAAGAGAGAGGTCACCTGGTCCTGGCAGACAGGCCAGCATGGCAGACTGGCACTAACACCACATGGGGATCCCACTCCTTCTTGCACTGCACAACAACAACAAGTAGGTAACATTATATGAAGCTACTGTGTATTGGCTAACACAAATATTTCACAATAAAAATGTCTAAGGGTCAGGGCACACGGTCAGATTCGGAGAGATTACTCGCCCGGCGACAAATCTCCTCTTCTTCGGGCGACTAATCTCCCCGAACTGCCTCCCGCCGGCTACAATGTAAATCGTTGGCGGGATGGCACTCAGAGCGCTTCGGTTGCCTCGTGAGGAAACTTCAGGCCGACTTCAGAAAACAAAGCGATCCAAGTGCCATCCTGCCGGCAATTTACATTCTAGCCGGCGGGAGGCAGTTCAGGGAAATAGTCGCCCGCAAAGAAGAGGAGATTTGTTGCCGGGCGACTAATCTCCCTGAATCTGAGCTTGTGCCGAACCTAAAACCTGCCATTGCTTAAAAAATATTATATAAGATCACAGTGTCGGACAGAGGTATTTTTGCCCCAATGGGAACCCTACCTCTACACTGCAGACCCCCCCCACACAAAAACTGCACCAGACCACCTCTCAATGCAAAACATAAATTCTCGCAGGCAGAGAGCGGACTGGAGGAGCAGCATCAAGGGCAAATAAGATTCACAGGAGGAGGGGGTCCCACTGTATAGAGCACTGGTAAGGCCCCATCTAGAATATGCCGTACAGTTTTGGTCTCCATCACTCAAACAGGACATTATTGTATTAGAGAGGGGACAGAGAAGGGCAACTAAGCTGATAAAAGGTAAGATTTCTTTCCACCTCTGAGTCAAATTGGAGAGGCTTCAGATGGGGTTTTTTGAACATGGTGGACTTGTGTCTTTTTTTAACCTAACTTACCATGTTACTGGAGGGCAGTTGCACTAGTGAGGTGGGCCTGGAAGTTGATTTTTCCTTACACCCTGGTGGGCCCGTCCTAACCAGAAAACGATGAGGGTTACATTCTAAACTTTTGTCCAGAAACACGTCAGAGCACATTCATTAGTAAAATATCAGTACCCATGTAAAAGGTGCATAAACCAAAATAAGATTTTGCATAATGAATACAAACGTGTAATTCTAATCAACTTTCCTACTGCTTCCACTATCTTTTTTTAATCGGGTTTTAAAGGAGAAAGAAAGCTACCGAAGCAGTTTATTTGCAATACATTAGCCACAATAGTGCAAGCTAGAAGACTACTTAAGTATGGCAAAACATTCTGCAGTATAAATAAACAGCTCTAGAATCTCTCTGATCGTTTAGGATAGCAGCTGCCATATTAGCTTGGTGTGATATCACTTCTTGCCTGAGTCTCTCCCTGCTCACTCATAGCTCTGGGCTCAGATTACAACAGGAAGGGGAGGAGAGAGGAGCAAACTGAGCATGCTCAAGCCCTAGCCCTGGAGGTTGAAGCTGAAAACAGGAAGTCTGATACAGAAGCCCATGAGTACACAATAGAAGGAAAGAAATGTGCTGTTTATTACAGAGGACTCAGAGCAGCATTACTTTGAGGGTTTACTGGTATATTTATATAGACCTTGTATAACCTTGTATTTTTATACAGAAGTAGAAAACAAAAAACCCTGCAATGGTAACCACAAAATTGTAATCAAAATATTTTACATTACTTTAACATTTTGGCAGCTCAACAGCTCGTGTGACATGATTGCAAACGAGACAGTCAAGTGGTGATTTGAAAACACTTCCTCCTACATTAAACCCCCAGAATTCATTTTCTCAGAAGTGAAAAAAACCCCTTAGCATATGGCGTGTTCTCAATAGAGCGCTGGGTGACCTATATTGGATATCTGTAGATTGTACATTGCTTTAAAACAGATTCAGAATGTTGGCATTGTGTTCACTTGGGTGATGAAGAATAGCACAGCTGGAAAGGAGAAATGTATATTTGAGATTTGGAGAGCAAAAAATTACTAGCTGTCGTCACAGACAAGCAACAATGTTCTCTGAGTTGTTGGAATATGATAAACACTGCACAACCCAAATACCAGTTAGAGAGTTTTTGTGCATTTCCAGAATGCAGGTACAGTTATGGGACCTGGTATACAGAATACTCAGGACATGGGGTTTTCTGGATAATGCATCTTTCCGTAATTTGGATCTTCATACCCTAAATCTATGAGAAAATCATGTAAACATTAAAGGGATACTGTCATGGGAAACATTTTTTTTTTCAAAATGAATCAGTTAATAGTGCTGCTCCAGCACTATATCATATCAATTTCTCAAAAGAGCAAACAGATTTTTTTTATATTCAATTTTGAAATCTGACATGGGACTAGACATATTGTCAATTTCCCAGCTGCCCCAAGTCAGGTGACTTGTGCTCTGATAAACATCAATCACTTTTCTTTACTTTACTGCTGTACTGCAAGTTGGAGTGATATCACCCCCCTCCCTTTCCCCCCAGCTCCCTAACACAAGATAACAGCTGCCTGGTAGATCTAAGAACAACACTCAATAGTAAAATCCAGGTCCCACTGAGACACAGTTACATTGAGAAGGAAAAACAGCAGCCTGTCAGAAAGCATTTCTCTCCTAAAGTGCAGGCACAAGTCACATGACTGGGGGCAGCTGGGAAACTGACAATATGTCTAGCCAGATTTCAAAATTGAATATAAAAAAATGTTTGCTCTTTTGAGAAATTGATTTCAGTGCAGAATTCTGCTGGAGTAGCACTATTAACTGATGCGTTAAAAACATGTTTTCCGATGACAGGATCCCTTTAAATAAACAAAATAGGCTGGTTTTGCTTCCAATAAAAGATTAATTATATCTTAGCTGGGATCAAGTTCAAGCTACAGTTTTATTTATTACAGAGATAAAGGAAATCCTTTTTAAAAATCTATATTATTTGGATAAAATATGGGAGATGGCCTTTCAGTCATTCGGAACTTTCTGGATAACGGGTTTCAGGATCCCATACCTGTACCAAAGGAATAAAGGGGATTTTTCAGAGTTATGTGTTCGGAAAGAAACAAGTTAGCTGAGGAAGCTTCCAAAAATAACATCTCCCTGATATAGAGGATATTGCCTAAATGCAGAGACCCAAATTCATTCATGAATGAAGCCTTTAAAACACGCAGAAGCAAATAAACCACTGCACATTATAGTGTATCTACTCATTACAGAGCAATTAAAAAGCCCTGTGAAAGCAGATAGTGTCACATTTGTAACTACTGGCTAAAGGTTATAGACATCTTACTAGCCTTTGTCTTGTTCTTAATAAAACCATAAAATCTTAGTATAGCCCCCTTTTGAAAGCGTTTTAAGACACATGAAATAGTCCCCTATGGTCCCAACAAGAAGCAACAAGGCTGTCGTGCTTTTCATTGCACTTTAGTGGCTATAATATACAGACAATGCTGATGTTCATGGCAAGTCTGCCCTGAAGAGATACATACCTACAAGATCAAATAATTGCCTGATCTCACAATGCTGACCTGAGAATTGGATGTAAGCAGCTTCAGGGCTAAATACGGGGCCTTAAAAGAGAAAACCCTACCCCCCCTAACCCACATAGACACCCTCCTTCCTCCCCCCAGCCTGGCTGCTACCCGGGCAAATGGCCCTAACTTTTTACTTACCGTATATACTCTAGTATAAGCCGAGTTATTCAGCCCCCAAAATATGCTGAAAACTCTACCTCGGCTTATACTCGGGTCAAGCGCAAAAACGGTCGCCGGCCTCCAAGAATAGTCGCTGGCGTCCAAAAACGAGACGCCAGCACCTACAATGGGAGCAGAAACCCTCAATTTTTTGATTGAAACTTACCAGAAGCTGCTGCATTTCTCACCCTAGGCTTATACTCGAGTCAATAACCTTTCCCAGTTTTTGGAGGTAAAATTAGGTACCTCGGCTTATACTCTAGTATATACGGTACCCCTCAGTGCAGATTCAGGGATCGGAGTTCAACGAAACCATCTTCCGGGTCTTCGGTAATCTGACAAGGAGACCGGTGCAGCGGCGCATGCACAGTTGAGCAATTACCCAGTCCGCGACAACTGCGCATACGCCAAAATTTATGGAAATTGCCAAATCGCCAGAAGAAGACACAAAGACCCGGAAGATGGCTGCCGTGAACTCTAGGGATCCACTATTTGGGATTCGCCTAATCGTTAACTGCATACGTGTGTGTGTGTGTGCGCACACACACACGCACACATGCAACTATTGTATCAATTCTAATGGCTGCCTTTAATGAAACCCAGGGATTCTGCCCAGCAGGGACAAAGATAAGAGATGGATCAACTAAATGTATGAATTTAGAACAGTTTACAGGGTCGGCGACCCCCCCTACAAAGCTGCGTTAGAAAGATGAAAAATGTTGTTACACTTCAAATATCAGAAAAGACAGTCACACATAAAAAATAGAAAGTAATTGGAGAAAGTCTTTCTGGTGAACTATCTGAAACCAACTGAACTGAAAAAAATGTTGGAAGATGAACAAGCCCTTTAAGGTGGCCATGGACGTTACAATTATAATCTTTCCTGGAAAAGATATTTCCAGGAAAGATTGTTTGTTTCAATACACAGGAGCTGATTCAGGACTAACAATGGCTGATGTTTAGGTGGCTTCAAAGGTGCCCAATCAAACTTTTCAGGCCAGTCTGATTGCCAAGCCAACCGATATCCAAGTCCTCTGCAGATATGGGTCGGCTCGTCTACCACCATACACACACCGAGTACCATATGAAAATTTGTTTCATATGATATTATTGGTGTGTCTGTCTGTCCATATAGACCCACATTAATTGAAAGCTGTACTAATGTCGTCAGGCGTTCCTGTTTATTCGTACTTAATGATCTGCAAGTAACAACAAATCCGCCTCACAAATAAACAGACCTTGACATAACCAGCCACATACCTGGTGAGTAAGGAAAATGCTTCGCAAGCAACAGCCTTGACACTGTACATCTGGAATAAAATGTTAATCAGCAATAGATTATTGGGTCGGAAGTCTTTCTTTAGCGTTTCTCCCCCTATAAAGCAATTTCTCACAGCCTCATACATGTAGTGTTTTCAAAACCTTTCTGGAAGAAATAAAGTCACAATACTGCCTTTCAACCTTCAAAGCTTATCTAGAATACATTAGGAAAGAAGTCCGGTGACCTCATAATTTACAATTCAAACGGGCCTTTCAAGACACCATGAATACCAATGAAGGGAAAGAATTCCACGTGCGAACTTTCCCAGCATCCGCCTATTGGAAATCGCAACGGACAACACAATTCAAGTCTTCTTCTACCTTTTCTCTGCCACAGAAATGAACACTGTGCCGCTGGGAATGAAGGGCTTGTATAGAAAGGGCTCCATTCATTTGTAACGGCTGTGATTCTTAGTCAGGCCATTTAGAAGTGTTCTTTAATACATTTGAATGGTTCCGCTCTCTAAGGTCCATTACAGACTAAGAGATGGTTCCTCAAACACAGCCTTTACAATCATTAGGTTTTAACATTCCCAAACCTATAAAAAATGGTAATTCCAGATGTATTTGTGCAATACGGATGCCTCTAAAAGCATTACTGCAATGGCAGTATAATAAAAGGTAGTGATATTAGGTGAACAGATGCTTTGTTCAGAGGTCGCTGCATTACTTAGATTTACATTGTATTGTTCCATGTTCTAGTGTTTAGTTTTAATGCTGTGCAGTGTGTATACATGTAGGGAAATATACTAACCTACATCTCCTAAGAGCAGTCAGAAATACAAATGCCAGTTTTGAAATGAAGAGTAGAGGCTGGCCAAACACAAGGTTGCACAATGGAGAAGATCATTGTCAAATTTGGGCACATAAGGGCTGTGCAGGACCAGATTTGAAACCTGTCCGATAGATATTTGGGTGATTTTCACCCTGTTGGGGAGGCAGTGGGGCTGTTAGAGAAATGAGTAAAAAGCCTGGCTCAGCTGCATCCTCTGGTTAAAGTTATTTATCTTGTTTTCACCTGTGTTTTTCAGAAAATGTTACGGTAAAACGAAATATCCATCTGGAAGACCTTGGGTGGGAAGCAGTTCTCGGCATGCGCACATACACCATCATACAGTATATTATTAAGTGGGCAACGGAAAGAAATGGGGAAAAAAAAGAAACTACTGCACTACAAGATGCCCTTTGATCTAACCAATTTAATGCAAAAATACTGTTTAACAATCTGTTGGGAAATTATGTTTCTCTCTCTCTGGTTGAGTAATAGGTTTCAAAGCAGGACAGTAAAGGTGGCCATACATGGATAGATCCGCTCGTTTGGCAAAGTCGCCAAACGAGTGGATCTCCCTCCGATATGCCCACCTTGAGGTGGGCAATATCGGGCAGATCCGATCGTGGGCCCTAGGGCCCAACGATCGGATCCTAGCTTTCACAAACGGGCGGTCGGATTGCGGGACCGCATCAACGAACAGATGCGGCCGCGATCCAACGGTATTTTTAACCCCATCCGATCGAGATCTCGATCGGGGAAGCCCGTCGGGGGCCCCCATACACGGGCCAATAAGCTGCCGACACGGTCTGTCGGCAGCTTTTATCGGCCCGTGTATGGCCACCTTAAGCAAGAACTGAATTCTATGAAAAAGTTTGTGGGTGTCTAGATTTTACGGACACTGCAGGTTTCGTAATTGCATGTCTCCACTGGTTAAGCCTTTATGGCCATTTTCTCAGGCTACCCAACCGTTGTCTGCTCAATAATTGGTCAGATGTCGCTTAAGCAGGTTTGATATTCACTGGCTCGTTGAGTTGGTCCATGACCCTGACAACCCCTAATCACTTAGACCAAACAATCTGATTAGCCCAATATTGGCCCACCTAGGGAGGGTATATCAGGGGAACGATCTGCTTATTTGGCAACCTTGCAACAAATGACTCTCATAATATTTGGCCACCTTTAGGGTCTGGCTACATGGGCAGATTAGTTGCAAGGTGACAAATCTCTTTGCGGCAACTAATCTCCCCGATATGCCTTCCGCCGGCTAAAATGAAAATGGCCGGATGGCATGTTCACAGAGTGCATCGTTTTCCGAAGTCGTAAGTAAATGCCTCACTAGAAACTTCTGGCGACATCGGAAAACGAGGCGCTCCTTGTGCCTGCCCCCAGGCGATTTTAATATTAGCCGGCGGAAGGCAGAGATTAGTCGCTGTGAAGAAGAGGAGATTTGTCGCCTGGCGACTAATCTCCCTGAATCTGCCCGTGTGAACAGAGCCTTAGGGCACGGGCATACGCGAAGATTCAGGGAGATTTAGTTGCCCGCCTCTTCTTCAGGTGACAAATCCCCCAGAAAAGCCGGCTAGAATCTAAATTGCAGATGGAGCGCTTCGTTTTCCAAAGTCACCCGAAGTTGCCTCACAAGGAAACTGTGGGAGACTTCGGAATACGAAGTGCTCAGAGTGCCATCCCACCGGCGATTTAGATTCTAGCCAGCGGGAGGCTTTTGGTCGAAATTAGTTGCCTGAAGAAGAGGCGATTCGTCAACAGGCGACTAAATCTCCCCGAATCTTCACGCAATAATCATCCTCATACAATACTACTAACCATTTAACAAAGCTAGTAACCCTGTTACAGCTGCAGACAACAAAGAAAAAGCAGCCCAATTAATGGCTCTGTTCAGAGTGAGGTTGAACCCGAAATCGGAGTCCAAAAATAACAAGGAAATCAAAATCCCATGGTCAGCCCTAAAGCCAAATGCAGCACAGGACTAAGCTAATGTCACATTGAACTTATAGGGGAACAGGAGGCAAATAATAGAAGACAAATCTAAACCTACAGCAGTATTATAGTCAGTAGGGTTGCACAGCACCTACACGCTGTACAATGAAAATTCATTGCTGAATTAGCCTGTGATTGATCCAACTAAACTGCCCTGAAAATCCAATACGGCCTCGTTGGCTGCTAGTGACAAATCTGTCTATAAGCAACTGCAAGAGGAATAGATGAGACAGCTATAGTTGTGCGTACATGTGTGTATATATATATATATATATATATTTGTCCCCATACATTAAATGTCGTATGCAGCACTATGTAACAACAAGGACAACTGCAGATACAAAGAGGGTTTAAATCAAAACTTAAAGCAACTCATTAAGGTTTTCAAAATAAACAGAGCAATGTGTGTTTTTGATACATACAATTTGGGTAGTTTTCTTAGAGACCACTGCAGAGCAGTTTTGCAGAAATGTTTCACCCGCTTCTCAGATTCTGTCTATGTTCAAGTCCACATCTTTCAAGTGTTCATCTGAAACTCACCAGCAGGGTGCAAGAAAATCTTTTTAAAGGAATACTGTCAAGGAACAAGTTTTTTTTTTTCCCATATGCATCAGTTAATAGTGCTGCTCCAGCAGAATTCTGCACTGAAATCCATTTCTCAAAAGAGAAAACAGATTTTTTTTATATTCAATTTTGAAATCTGACATGGGGCTAGACATATTGCCAGTTTCCCAGCTGCCCCCAGTCATGTGACTTGTGCTCTGATAAACTTCAGTCACTCTTTACTGCTGTACTGCAAGTTGGACTGATATCACCCCACTCCCTTTTCCCCCCAGCAGCCAAACAAAAGAACAATGGGAAGGTAACCAGATAGCAGCTCCCTAACACAAGATAACAACTGCCTGGTAGATCTAAGAACAGCACTCAAT
This sequence comes from Xenopus petersii, assembly GCA_038501925.1. Classification (NCBI taxonomy): domain Eukaryota; kingdom Metazoa; phylum Chordata; class Amphibia; order Anura; family Pipidae; genus Xenopus; species Xenopus petersii. The sequence goes on from CM076675.1 coordinate 4,758,478, forward strand.
AGTAAAATCCAGGTCCCACTGAGACACATTCAGTTACATTGAGTAGGAGAAACAACAGCCTGCCAGAAAGCAGTTCCATCCTAAAGTGCTGGCTCTTTCTGAAATCACATGACCAGGCAAAACGAGCTGAGATGCACCTACACACCAATATTACAACTAAATACACTTGCTGGTTCAGGAATGACATTTTATATTGTACAGTGAATTATTTGCAGTGTAAACAGTGTCATTTAGAAATAGAAAATACATGATAAAAATCATGACAGAATCCCTTTAAATAAACATGTAAAGTGGATAGTAACAATTAAAGGGAAGGAAACACAAAAGGAGGAAAATGAAATATGAAGGAGTAGTTAAGTTTTTACATGATAAAGGGACACTTGCCGTTTAGGTGGTGTTGCTGGACTGCTGCACATGTTTGTATGTATGTGAGTGTGTGCGCCTGTTTAAACAAAATGATGATCATATATAGAAATGTTGCAAGGCTTAACAGTATAGGCAAAAAATAAAGGCTACCATATGTTTTTGCAAACACGCTGCATTACAAGCATTTGTTAGAGACTGTGCAAGCATGGTCAACTTCTCACGTTTCATTCTGTGACTTACTGCTCTGTACCCTGTATCATGCCAGTCTATAAAGTAGTTAATATTAAAGATTTAATCAAGAAATAAAGGCATTCATCTGAAGTTATTCTGAACAGACCTGTCAGTCGGTGACTGGTGCTCCAGTTCCCAGAAGAGACCTGCTCGTGACAAGTGAAGGATTAAACGGATTGAGATGCAATTTGCTTAGCAACCATTCATTAGGCAAGTTCAGAAACAGGCCAGCAATCCAATCCAGCTCTTAGCAGCTCCCTGAGAAGATAACACTGCAGGTCTTCTATCATCCTTGTTTTGAGTCACACAGCAAAGTGCTTGCTCATTGCTTCCCTGCAGACACATCCACATAATTACCGTGCACACTTTATCTATAGTTGCTAGGCTTTGTAAGGGCAGAAACACACAGCAAGATTCAGGGAGATTAATCGCCTCTTCTTCGGGCGACTAATCTACCTGAAAAGCCTTCCCGCTGGCTAGAATCTAAATCACAGGCAAGAAGGCACTCAGAGCGCTTCGTTTTCCGAAGTTGCCCGAAGTCTCCTTGTTAGGCAACTTCGGAAAATGAAGTGCTCCGAGTGCCATCCCGCGTGCGATTTAGATTATAGCTGGTGGGAAGGCTTTTCGGGAGATAAGTCGGCCGAAGAATAGGCGATTAATCGCTGGGCGACTAAATCTCCCCGAATCTTCCAGTGCAGTGTGTCTCTGGCCTTAAAGGGACAAGTTTAAGGATTCTATCTGTGCCATAAACGTATAGATCCGCTTGTTTGGCAGTTTCGCCAAACAAGCGAATCTCTCCCGATATGCCCACCTTGAGGTGATATGGGGACTGATCCAATCATAGTGCAGATCATAACGCAGGCAATACAGGCGGTCGGATCGCAGATGTGGTCCGCAATCTGACGGGATTTTTTAGCCTTGCCCAATCGACATCTGGCCAACTTTCAGACCCCACAAACGGGCCAATAAGCTGCCGACTAGGTCTGTAGTCAGCTTTTATCGGCCCATGTATGGCCACCTTAAGGGTGGTGGCACACGTGGATATTAGTCGCCCAGCAACAAATCTCCTCAAATGCCTTCCCACCGGCAAGAATACGATCCTCGCAAGGCAACTTTGGGCAACTTCGGAAATCTAAAGCAATTTGTATGCTCCTGCTGGCGATGCGTATTGTTGCCAGAAGGAAGGCATTTGGGGGGGATTAGTCGTCCCAAAGTAGAGAATATTTGTCGCTGATCTCCCCACATGCCACCACCCTAACATTAAGGGTTCAGATATTGTATCCCAACAGATCCAGATACTAGGGTAACCACCCAACGCTAGTGCCACAATGGTGCTGAAATCAGCCCCTATGTGGCCCTAAAGGTGGCCATAGATGCACCACTAGTATCTTACAAAATGAATTATCGGCGTGTGTATGGTGGGAAATGAGCAGACAGATATCAGCAAAAGACTTGAATATCGGTCGGCTTGATGATCAGGCCGGGTGGAAAATTTTATCGGGTGCCTTTGAAGGGACCTGAACATCGGCCATTGTTAGTGCTGAATCATCAGATACAGGTAGAATTCTATTGTTTCTTTATGTATATCTGAGAATTCAGCTCTACACATGTATTGAAATGAACAATCTTTCTTGGAAATATTTTTTTTCCAAGATCATAATTGTTTCGTCTATGGCCACCTTTAGCCTCATCTCCTGCCTGCACCCAAAACCATTGTGTTGGCAGATTTCGGTGCAAGAAAAGTCTTGTAATCAGCTGTGTGTGCCTGCACTTGAGCCAGTTTATTTCAGCTCATGTGTGGCACTAGCAAGTATTAATATAATACTAAACAGACTGAACAGATTTAAGTGCAGCCATTCAATAAGTGGCTGGTATTTGAGGAGTACCTACTAGGGCACTGAAATCTCTTTTCCAACTTCTGCAAGAATTCTGTAACCTAATCATAACAGGATTTAGAGGCCTTAGTCACTAATGGGGTTATATTTCCTTAACAGAGAGCTTGCCAGTAAATGATGTTCCTTTAATCAGCAGTCACTACAACATCTAGGGATGCACCGAATCCACTATTTTGGATTCGGCTGAACCCTGGAATCCTTTGTGAAAGATACGGCCGAATACCGAACCCTAAATTGCATATGCACATTAGGGGTGGGAAGGGGAAAAATGTTTTACTTCCTTGTTTTCTGACAAAAAGTCACGTGATTTCATTCCCAGCCACTAATTTGCATATGCAAATTAGGGTTCGGATTTGGTTCGGCCTGGCAGAAGGATTCGGCCGAATTCTGCTGAAAAAGGCAGAATCCTGGCCGAATCCTGGATTTGGTGTTTCCCTAATGACATCCTACATCTGTGATACATGGGAAAGTATAAATTAGCCCTACAGTCACTGTTAACCTGCCCTCAATAGTGGTGGTTAGAAGATCACTTGATAAATGACCTATATAACGTGTTCATATGCAACAAGATGTGCAAACTGGTTATCCTGGTGTGTGGCCAGATTAAATGACAGCCAACCAAGGGTTCAGATATCAAGATAATGGACTCATTTTAGCCACCTTAAAGGGGCTGTATTTCTTTAAATAACTTTTGGTATAATATAAAGAATGATATTCTGAGACCATCTGCAATTCATTTTAATTTTTTATTATCTGATTTTTGAGTTTATTTTTTAGGGCTCTTACAGATGATCGTTTTTAACTGCGCTCCCCTGCATTCCGGTTTTATGCGTTCAGCTGCAGGGGAGCACAGGAGTAGACGCAATGGGGCTGTGTTCACACAGACGCATGTAAGCGCCAAACGCAGGTTGGGACGCAGCATGTTTGCATTTTACCTGCGTCTGTGTGAGTACAGCCCCATCGAAAAGAATTCAGTGTGTCTACTCCTGCGCTCCCCTGCGGCTGAACGCATGAAACCGGAATGCAAGGGGACACGGCTAAAAAACGCTCGTCTGTAAGAGCCCTTATTCAGCAGCTCTTCCAATTTCAGTTATCTGGTTGCTATGGTGCAAATAAGCCTAGCAACTATGCATTTATTTGAACAAGAATAATATATGAAGAGGTGAAAGCCTGAATAGAAAGGCGAGCATAAAAAAATAGCAACAACAATACATTTGTAGCATTACAAAGCATTTGTTTTTAGAAGGGGTCAGTGACCCCTATTTGAAAGCTGAAAAGATTTAGAAGAATGTGGCAAATAATTCAAAATAAATAATTCAAAAACTATAAAGAAAATAAATAAAAAATGAAGGCCAAATGAAAAGTTGCTTAGAATTCGCCATTCAATAACATAGTAAAAGTTAAAGGGGTTGTTCACATTCAAACTCTTTATTCAGATTTTCAGATCACTAGAAATAAAGACTTTTCCAATCACTTTCTATTTGTAACCGTTTTTCTAATATAAAAGAGTAAAGTTTGATTTTTAACCTTCTAAGGGTCAGGGCACACAGGCAGATTCGGGGAGATTAGTCACCCGGCAACAAATCTCCTCTTCTTCAGGGTGACTAGTCGCTCCGAACTGCCTCCCCCTCCGGGTTGGCACTTGGAACTATTAGTTTTCCGAAGTCGCCCGAAGTTTCCTTGTGAGGCAACTTTGGACGACTTCGGAAAAACGAATTGCTCTGAGTGCCACCCTGCCGACGATTTACATTTTAGCCGACGGGAAGGCAAGGGCGGCAGTTCGGGGAGATTAGTCGCCCCGAAGAAGAGGAGGAGCGCTTAAATCTTCCCAAATCTGCCTGTGTGCCCTGACCCTAAAGCAGCTCTGGGAGGGATGGTTTGCTGACTCTTAACTGTTCTAAATTGATACATTTTTTATTTTTGTCCCTCCTGAGAAGAATCCCTGAGTTTAATAAAAGGCAGCAACAATAGTGGCTAATATTTCACAGCTACTGCTGAGAAATGTATCAACTAAAGGTGGCCATACATGGGCCGATAAAAGCTGCCGACAGACCGAGTCGGCAGCTTATTGGCCCGTGTTTGGGCCCCCCCCCCCGACGGGCTTCCCCGATCGAGATCTGGCCAAAAGTCGGCCAGATCTCGATCGAATGGGCCCACGATGGGATCAGCCCGATATTGCCCACCTCAAGGTGGGCATATCGGGGAGAGATCCGTTTGTTTGGCGACATCGCCAAAGGAGCGGATCTCTCCATGTATGGCCAGCTTAATTGTATTAACTAATTGTAGCAAATTGTTCAGATGCTCCTGGATGACTGAGCTGCCAGACTGAAACCTCAGAGACACAATTTTGAGGAAACGGTAAAACATAAAAGATGGAAAGCAATTGAAAAAAGTCTTTAATTGTGATGAACAATCTGAAAAAAGTGTGAACAACCCCTTTAACCTTGAGGGGTCTGGGGAGCAGCTAGAACTGGTTACAGCAAAAAGAAACTCCCCAAAGATTGCTCATAGTCTGTACAGAGAGAATACTCTATGTTGCATTTAAATGTACTGCAGAAGGCACAACAATGAGAACTTTAGTTTAGACACAATACAGTGTAAATACTCTCAGAGTCCAAAGAAATCACACAGTAGTCAGGGAATCGCTCCCCCCAAGCTTGTCACAACTTCATTCTTCTCTTAACCGGCATGGTGTGAAAATTACTATATAAAATGTAACCTACCGCTGGCACTTAATTGGAAATAGGATCAATTAAAAGAAAAACAATTCTAATCTTCCGGAAAATTATATAATTTTTGAAGTAATGTCAGTGTGACAGCAATGGTTCATTAGGAAACGAATCTTTCTATCGGCGCTGAATACAATCCGGCACTGCTGTGATAATCAGCCGCACAACAATCGGCACAGCTGGAAAGTACAGTAGCCTTTTCACATCTCAAATCAGCGCGACATTCAGAGCAACAACAGTGAAAAAGAAATGTCCGACAGTTACAGCTGGGGAAAAATACATCCGTTTCAGCTAAAGAAATCAGATGTGTGTGTATATGAATGAAATTTCTGCAGCAAAGCTTATCCTGGCTTTTGGTTTGCTTGGATATACAGCCAAGCCTGGAAAAGCAATTTCCACTCTCCCCCTTTTCTTGTGCTAAGGGTCAGGGCACACGCTCAGATTCAGGGAGATTAGTCGCACGGCGACAAATCTCTTCTTCAGGGCGACTGATCTCTGCCTCACGAGGAAACTTTGGGCGGCTTCGGAAAACGAAGGGTTCGGAGTGCCATGCTGCTGCAGATTTACATTCTAGCCAGTGGAAAGCAGTTCGGGGAGATTAGTCGCCCCAAAGAGGAGGAGAATTGTCACCGGGCAACTAATCTCAACGAATCTGTGTCCTGACCGTAAAGCTTCCCAGTAAGCTCAAGTCATGTGTGAAAAGCCTCTCAACAGGAAAGACTGGGATATACAAAAGCAATTGAGTCTGCTCTCCTTGGGACATTCTCAGCACAAGTGGCACCAATAAAGCTAAAAGAACTAAAAGCAGAGAAGGAGAAATTCCCAACATATCTCATAGCCTTCACAAAGAGAATGCTGGTTCATACTGGTATAGGTTCTGTTATGCGTGAACACATTATCCAGAAAGCTCAATTACAGAAAAGCCGTCTCCATTATAATCAAAAAATCCAAAATGGTTACCGTATATACCCGAGTATAAGCAGAGTTTTTCAGCATCCAAAATGTGCTGAAAAAGTCTACCTCGGCTTATACTCGGGTCAGCGGTACCCGACCCGAGTAGCCGAGATTGCAGTCACTTTTAATCATTCCTATACCAACAGTTCCCTTGGGGAGAGACTGCAATATCCCACAATGCCCTCTGTTGGTTATATGAAAGAATAACAGTGCGCCCTCTGTTGGTTATATGAAAGAATAACAGTGATGGCAATATCAAACAGCGCCCTCTGTTGGTTATACGAAAGATTAACAGTGACTGCAATATCACACAGCACCCTCTGCAAATGGTAGTGGGACAGTGGGACAATGCACACAGTAATCCGTTTGGCAATTCTCTGTCACCATCAACTTTGCAAAGAAGTCCGGTTGATCACTGGGGGGGGGGTCGCTTTGGCAGAATGTGCGCTGCTGCTGGGAGACAGGGCTGTAGTTGTGTCTAGGCTTATACTCGAGTCAATAAGTTTTCCCAGTTTTCGCAGCTAAAATTAGGTACCTCGGCTTATACTCGGGTCGGCTTATACTCGAGTATATACGGTACCTTATTCTCTGTAATAATAAAACAGTCGCTTGTACTTGATCCCAACTAAGATATAATTAATCCTTATCGGAAGTAGAACCAGCCTATTGGGTTTATTTAATGTTTACATGATTTTCTAGTAGACATCGAGGCAGATTTATCAAAGGTTGAATTTCGAAATTGTGAATTTTATTTTTAAATTTAATAAATTTGAATATACTCACAACTTGAATGGGAGGTTATTTATGAAAAAACTTGAACATCTATTAGTCCATAGAATAGGAACGACCCAAAACTTCGAATAGTTTTCCTCGGAGAAAAAACTTGAATGGCAGGAAGGCAATTAATATCTTCAAATGGTTCAAGGGACCTTTGCCATTAACTTGTACATGTAAAAAGGCAGGTTTAAGGTGGCGAATATTCGAACTAGAATGGTTTCCAGGGTCAAGGTGTAATAAATGTAACATTCGAATTCAAAATCAAGTTAATGGTTTAAATTTCTAATTTGTGACTTTTGACCAGAAAAAAAAAAAAAAAAATTCTGAAAATTTGAATCTACCATTCAAACCTTAATAAATCTGCCCGTAAGGTATGACTATCCAAATTATCAGTTATCCGGAAAAGCCCAGGTTCCTGAGCATTCTGGATAGCAGGTCCAATCCCTGTAAATGCCTCAGTAGACAACAGATAAGTACGGCTATAAGCTGCTGTGTAGACATGGGGCAGCCATTCAAGCACAGGATACACAGTAGATAACAGATAAGTACTACTATAGTTTATATAAACAAGCTGCTGTGTAGCCATGGGGGCAGCCATTCAAGCACAGGATACACAGTAGATAACAGATAAGTACTACTATAGTTTATATAAACAAGCTGCTGTGTAGCCATGGGGACAGCCATTCAAGCTCAGGATACACAGTAGATAACAGATAAGTACTACTATAGTTTATATAAACAAGCTGCTGTGTAGCCATGGGGACAGCCATTCAAGCACAGGATACACAGTAGATAAGATAAGTACTACTATAGTTTATATAAACAAGCTGCTGTGTAGACATGGGGCAGCCATTCAAGCACAGGATACACAGTAGATAAGATAAGTACTACTATAGTTTATATAAACAAGCTGTTGTGTAGCCATGGGGGCAGCCATTCAAGCACAGGATACACAGTAGATAACAGAAAAGTTCTGAAGAATTCCATTGTATACTACAGAGCTTATTTGTTATCCGTTGTGTATCTGGTGCCTTTTCTCGTTCAGCTTTGAATGGCTGCCCTCATGGCTACACAGCAGCTTGTTTATATAAACTATAGTAGTACTTATCTGTTATCTACTGTGTATCCTGTGCTTGAAATTTCCATAAAAAAACACTGCTTAAAGGTATACAGTCATGGGAAAACATCAATTAATAGTGCTGCTCCAGTAGAATTCTGCACTGAAATCCATTTCTCAAAAGTGCAAACAGATTTCTTTATATTTAATTTTGAAATCTGACATGGGGCTAGACATATTGTCAGTTTCCCAGCTGCCCCCAGTCATGTGACTTGTGCTCTGATAAACTTCAATCACTCTTTACTGCTGTACAGGAAGTTGGAGTGATATCACCCCCCTCCCTTTTCCCCCCCAGCAGCCAAACAAAAGAACAATGGGAAGGTAACCTCTGCCTGGTAGATCTAAAAACAAGACAGCAGTAAAATCCAGGTCCCACTGAGACACATTCAGTTACATTAAGTAGGAGAAATAACAGCCTGACAGAAAGCAGTTCCATCCTTAAGTGCAGGAACAAGTCACATGAGTGGGGCAGCTGCGAAAATGATAATATGTCTAGCCCCATGTCAGATTTCAAAATTGAATATAAAAAAAAACTGTTTGCTGTTTTGAGAAATGGATTTCAGTGCAGAATTCTGCTGGAGTAGCACTATTAACTGATGTGTTTTGAAAAAAACAAAGTTTTCCCATGACAGTGTCCCTTTAACGTATGTGCATCTTTCCCCAACATGACAGAACCCATTTAATCAATAAACTATCTATGATGTTCAGAACAGCATGGCCTCCGATTACAGCGATTGGGATATTGATAATCGATGAAGCAGTCAGCCATAGCTCTGGCAAAAGACAACATGCAGAGAGACAAACGTGAGACTAAACTAGAGAAGAGAGCATATTTATAATGGCAGAAATAATGACAGAAATCAGAGCGACAGACTTATTCCGGTCACATACATAAAGTTCTTATAACTCAGCTTTCCAGATAGACTGTGGAAAAGACCCAGTGAATGTGGAAAGCTGCTCGCAGGCAGGGGAATATATATATATATATTTGTACTCCCCAGATGGCTTAGTTCAGCCTCACGCCTCAGTTCAAGTGGACTAGAAAGCCAAATGCTGATGCAGTGAAGGCAAATGATTATTCCCATGTCAGCGTCTCGTGACCTTGCACTAGGCACTAGCTCCCTGTATATTCAGCAGCAAACATAATGATTGCAATTCTGAGTCTGAGAGCCCGGGACAATATTTGTACAGTGCCTTGTACAACCAGTATCTATGGATAAAAAGAAAAGGCTTTATAATGATCAGTTTGTTGGAAGATCTGCACTTTTTAGGCCTCACAACGCCCAGGCTTCATCAAGTGGCGGAAGTATAAATCAAATATAGGCCTATAGTTGTGATTTAACTACAGCTCCCATCATCCCCCCAGCAGCTTGTCAGAAGGAATTCATTTCTCAAAAAGTTCTTTCCATCTCCGAATAGCTTTAAAAGGGTACACAGAAAACCCTCTTACCCTCAACTTCAGCTTAGCATAAACCTAATTTAAGGCAACTGTTAAAGGGCCAGTAAAAGCCTGTTGGGTTTGGGTCATACACAGGCCAGTTCACTAGACAGTACTATTACCTCAGCGCTGCAGCTAGTAACCCTGTCCCTATCGACCAATCAGAAGGTTGAATAGTGTTCTGCAGAGCTGCTGTTAAAGAAACAAAAATTAAAGGGTTTTAAAAGAATGAAAATATAATGAACTGGTAAAACGGGTGTGTGCGCTTCAGAAAATATACTATCGTTTATATAAACAAGCTGCTGTTTAGCCATGGGGGCAGCCATTCAAGCACAGGATACACAGTAGATAACAGATAAGTACTACTATAGTTTATATAAACAAGCTGCTGTGTAGCCATGGGGGCAGCCATTCAAGCACAGGATACACAGATAACAGATAAGTACTACTATAGTTTATATAAACAAGCTGCTGTGTAGCCATGGGGGCAGCCATTCAAGCACAGGATACACAGTCGATAACAGATAAGTACTACTATAGTTTATTTAAACAAGCTGCTGTTTAGCCATGGGGGCAGCCATTCAAGCACAGGATACACAGTAGATAAGATAAGTACTACTATAGTTTATATAAACAAGCTGCTGTGCAGCCATGGGGGCAGCCATTCAAGCACAGGATACACAGTAGATAACAGATAAGTACTACTATAGGTAGTAGGTAGAAATGTTGTACATGAGGTTTTGTTCTTCTGTACCAGCCAAAGGCAACCACAGACCTTTAGCAGTAAAGATCTGAGCTTAGGGAGCCACTCACAATATACAGTACACATAGAATAGAAATGTCACAATATAAGGCTGATTAGTACTTAATACACATAATTACTACATGGCAGCACAGAAACCAGTGCAATTAGCATCAGAATTGAATAATTAGCAAACCTGTAGCATCATCTTATATTACAGCCAGGGAAGCTCATTTTCTGCTGGATAATTAGTGACGAGCCCTAAGCTTAGCTTCTCAACAGCCAATCAGAGCCCACTGAGCATGTGGGTGTCACAGACACTTTCCAAGATGGTGACCCCCTGTGACGTGTTTGAAGTCCTGGAACATTGCTGCTATTGACAAGCTCAAACTTTAGCCTCGTGCAAGAAATTCACTATATAAAATATGCCATTTTTAGCCACATTAATTTTTAGGGTTTATTTCTCCTTTAAGCAACTCCCAGCATGCTGTTGTGTGAAGCCACCCTCCCTGCTGCTCCAGCACAAAAGTCCATCACTGCCTGCCAAGAGAAGGATAGAGACTGGTTTCCAGACACAAGGACCCCCCAACAAATAGTTTCTAAACTTCAAAGTAAGCTGGTAAAAATGTTCACTGGTGCAAAATACTATAAAGGTGCAGCACAATGGATGTGGCTGAACTACAACTTCGCCATTATAACTTCAATGGATGTGAAAAGGGCATGTATGTTTTGGTAGACCTACTATTCCTCACTCTGAATGTCCACCCAAAACTATTGCATAAACAGAGAAATTATCACTAAGCAACTTTCTAATATACATTGTTTGAAAATATTTGTAAATGTAAATATGCTATTGAAAGCATTATTGTGTTTCTGTGGCTGTTTATATTATCTACACGCCTCATATAGATTGTCACTTTCCCAACAAGGAATATCACCAAAAAACATGATCTATTACCCAAAATACCACCAAAATTCTGATTCACACTTCTCATCATATCAAATGTTGAGTACTATAACTCTGTATTAAATGTCCCTCGTCTCCAGACAGTGTCACCTCTCCAGTCCATAATATATACTGCCACAAGACTCATACACCTCAGCAACCGCTCCTCCTCTACCATCCTGACAGTCTCTAAACTGGCTTCCTCTACCCTTCACAAGAAAGTTGAACCGGTTGACCCCAACATTTAAAGGGTACCTATCAGTCAAAAAAAAATATTCCAAATCCTATTTTATCACATTAGTCAAGTAAAATGAACTTTAATTACACTGTATAAATTATTTGAATCTTGTTTCCTTCAATCTGGGAATTCATAATTATAACAAGCAGACAGGAGCCATTTTGTGGACACTGTTATTAAGACAAGTCTTGTATCATCTCAGAATCTTGTTTGTGCACCAGAACTGGGGACCTGATGTCCATCCCCATGTCCTGGTTACACAATTAAATGGTGAAGAGAACTGGGGGAATGTGGGGAGAGCAGTGACATGTAGGAAGTGCTGAATGGAAAGTGAAAGTAATAGTCTGTCCCGCCTCTGTGCCTAAGGCATAGAGGAGGGGCAGGCAATATTGATTGACAGTTGAGATTTTTAAATGTGCTTACAACAGCTATGAGTGCTTTAATAAAAAATAGAATTTGGATTTCATGTTTAAATTTGAAAAGGACTTTTATTATACAGTTTGTTATGTCTGGGTGACAGGTCCACTTTAAAGAAGTTTATGACTCAGCCGCCCCCTAAATCTCTCAACTAATTTCCAAATACTCACCAAACCACCTGTTACTCTCCCCTACTAACCTGCTCTCCTCACACTCGCATTCAAGACTGAACCCCTTTTCTAAAATGATATCCCACATTCTATCCAGCTTTCAAAAGATCTCTCTTTAGAGAATACACATTCATCTATGTTAGTATAGCTTCAGCGTGCACTATTTCATGCTAAATACAATGTTAAATTCCACATTTCTCACCTTGCTGACTCCCAATCATGCCTACACTTTGTGTCTCAACCCTTTCTCCTTCTAGACCAGGGACTTGCAGCCTTTTTTTTTCCTGTGAGCCACATTCAAACGTAAAGAGTTTAGGATAACACAAGCATGAGAAAAATCCTTGGGGTGCCAAAAAAGGGATTTGATTGGCTATTTGATAGCACCTATGTGGACTGTCAGCCGACAAGAGACTGTTTGGCAGTGCACCTGGTTTTTATACAACCAAAACTTGCCTCCAATCCAGGAATTGAAAAATAAGCTCCTGCTTGGAGGCCACTGGGAGCAACATCCAAGGGGTAGGTGAGGAACATGTTGCTCATGGGCCACTGGTTGGAGACTGTAAGCTATTTTAAGTATGGCTCGCTCTACCTCTTGTATTGGCAATTGGCTGTTTGATTATATAGTATACTCGGTCTGTCTGCAGCTTTTACCGGCCCGTGTATGGCAACCTTTAGGGCAGAGACAGATGAGAAGGGAGATTTAGTCACCTGGTGATAAAACACCTCTTCTTCAGGCGACTAATCTCCCGGCCGTCTAGAATGCAATTCGCCAGCGGGGTGGCACTCAGGGGTGCTTCGTTTTCTGAAGTCGCCTCATGAGTAAACCAGGTGACTACGGAAAATAAAGTGTGTCATTCCGTCGGAGATTTACGTTCTAGCCGGCGGGGAGGCCATTTTGTGGAGATTAGTCGAAGAAGAGGCGTTTTATCGCCAGGCAACTAAATCTCCCCGAATCTGAGCGTGCCTCTGCCCTTATGCCACAGAAGTAAAAGCTGACTTTATACATTGTATAGATTTAAAGAAGAGCAGGGCTCCGAGGTCTGACAGTGAGTATTCTCAGTATATCAATGCAATTATTGTACAGCACTGGGGCAGGGTCGGAACTAGGTGTAGGCAGAGTAGGCACCTGCCTAGGGCACAAAGCTGGGGGGGCAACCAGACATGTACCTTCTGTCGTCTACCCCATGTCCAGTCCCTTCTCTCCCCAACTGTCTGATATTTCTTCATCTATTTGAGCATCCGTGTGCCCAGCCAGCACAATGACCGGCCAGTTGCCTGGGGCGCCCGGCTCTGCACTGGAGAATATATGTAATAAGTGTGATAATAAAATAATTTCACTTACATCGTTTCAAGAGTCAGAACCAGAGAATAGAGCAGATACTGCTATTAACTGCAATATCATTTGCAAATTACTTTAATCCCATTTACATTTTTAATGAATGCATATTGGAGAGTTGCTTAGCATTACATATTCTCTTACAATAAACAGTTTTTGGTTGGAGGATCCCTTTCTCTGGCCTCTTAAGGTGGCCATACACGGTGAGATCTGCTCGTTTGGCCTTGAGGTGGGCAATATCGGGCTGATCCATTCGTGGGCCCTAGGGCTAACGGATCGGATCCTAACGAATGGGAACGGGCAGTCGGATCGCAGGACCGCATTAGCGAACAGATGCGGCAGTAATGGGGGCCCCATACAAGGGCCAATAAGATGCCGACTCAGTCTGTCTGCAGCGTTTATCGGCCCGTGTATGGCCACCTTTAGGTCAGAGACAGACGAGAAGGGAGAGTTAGTCACCTGGCGATAAAACACCTCTTCTTCAGACGACTAATCTCCCGGCCGTCTAGAATGTAAATCGCCAGCGGGGTGGCACTTGGGGGCGCTTCGTTTTCTGAAGTCGCCTCACGAGTAAACCAGGTGACTACGGAAAATAAAGCATCAGCCCGCCAGCGATTTACATTCTAGCCGGCTGGGAGGCCGTTTGTGGAGATTAGTTGCCCGAAGAAGAGGCGTTTTATCGCCAGGCGACTAAATCTCCCCGAATCTGAGCGCGTCTCTGCCCTTATGCTTGGAAATAAAAGGATAAAGGGCAAAGCTCACAGAAGTAAAAGCTGACTTTATACATTGTATAGATTTGAAGAAGAGCAGGGCTCCCAGGTGTGACAGTGAGTAGAGAAGAGTGAGACCTTCCATTCCTCATGGGTGTAACAATAGAGAGAAGAGACCAGGGAGGTACAGGAAGGCCTAGCAGGAGGCTGACACATAGAACAGGCCGCAGCCTCACAGCAGAATAAAAACACAGCTCGGTGCACGAGGGCGCGCGCACACACGGTCCGCACTCCATAAATATTGACCCCACCAACATCCCGTAGCGCTGCCGGCTGAAGAAAGGATGAGAATAGCGACATAGGAATCGAGAAACGGAAGAGACGGGACAAAGGCCGACTCGGTATTAGCGTCGGGGGTTTATTTCGAGCAGAAATAACGCAAAGTGATGTTATTGTTACCGGACTCTTCCCCTCACACACCGCTGTGTTATATCTCTATTCCCGAACATAAAGGCGGCCATGCTGGGCCTGTAATAAGTGTACGTGCCGGTCAGACGCACAAACCGCGCCGCTCTAGTCTCCAACACATACTCACTGTCGCTGGTAGAAAACCATCGCTCCCGGACACCGGCTCACTCTCCTCTCCCTCTCGTCGGCTAAAGGTTTCATGGAAAGGGCGGAGCTCTTACCTCCCACATCCGGGAACTGCCCGACACCAGGGTCCTCAAAGTCAGTCTGAGGCTGACTAGTGCAATGCCTGTTTAAATCGCATGCGCGCGTGTGTTACTTGCTGAATGTAAAAGGGCTAATGCGCATTTGTATGAGGCCTTCTGTTTATATGAGAGAAAAAGAAACCTTTTGTATGAGAGTAACCTGTATGAGAGAGAGACCTTCTGCATGAGAGAGATACCGGTATTAGAGAGAGAGACCTTCTGTATGAGAGTGACCTGTATGAGAGAGAGACATTCTGCATGAGAAAGATACCGGTATTAGAGAGAGAGACCTTCTGTATGAGAGAGAGAGAGAGAGACCTTCTGTATGAGAGTGACCTGTATGAGAGAGAGACATTCTGCATGAGAAAGATACCGGTATTAGAGAGAGAGACCTTCTGTATGAGAGAGAGAGAGAGAGACCTTCTGTATGAGAGTGACCTGTATGAGAGAGAGACATTCTGCATGAGAAAGATACCGGTATTAGAGAGAGAGACCTTCTGTATGAGAGAGAGACCTTCTGTATGAGAGAGAGAGAGAGAGAGAGACCTTCTGCATGAGAAAGATACCGGTATTAGAGAGAGATACCGGTATTAGAGAGAGAGACCTTCTGTATGAGAGAGAGACCTTCTGTATGAGAGAGAGAGAGAGAGAGACCTTCTGCATGAGAAAGATACCGGTATTAGAGAGAGAGACCTTCTGTATGAGAGAGAGAGAGAGACCTTCTGTATGAGAGTGACCTGTATGAGAGAGAGACCTTCTGCATGAGAGAGATACCGGTATTAGAGAGAGAGACCTTCTGTATGAGAGAGAGAGACTTCCAATAGCAATTATATATACAAGTCTTTTTGAAAACATGGAAAATGTTAAGTTAAAGGGGTGATTGACCTTAACTTTAATATCCTATAGATTGGCTAATTATCAGCACCTTTTCACTTTTTTACAGCTTTTGAATTATTTGCCTTTTTCATTTGACTCTTTCCAGCTTTCAATTGGGAATCACTGACCCCATCTAAAAACAAATGCTCTGTAAGGCTACAAATTTATTGTTATTATTACTTTTTTTTACCCATCTTTCTATTCAGGCCTCTCCTATTCACTGTCAGACTGGGATGCCAGGAGCCCACCAGAAAACCTTAATCTTAGTCTCATTTCTCTACATACTATACTCTATTCTTCCTTTATTAAGCCTCTTTGTTCCCATAAAGAAATAGGGAATGACCAAAAGGCCAAATGTTTAACATCATAAGGGCCACTGACACCTGGGCCCACCGGGAGTTTTCCTGATATCCCTGTGGGCCAGTCCGACACTGCTTCTATTCATATTCCTGCCTTTTATTCAAATCTGTGTATGGTTGCTAGGGTAATTGGAACCCTAACAACCAGTTTTTTAAAATTTGAAACTGGAGAGCTGCTGAATAAAAAGCTAAATAACTCAAAAACCACAAATAAAAAATGAAAACCAATTGCAAATTGACTCAGAATATCCCTCTTTACATCATACTAACTATTAACTCGAAGTTGAACAACCCCTTTGAAGGAATACTTAGGCAAAGTCCCACAGGGCAATTCTGGCATTTTGTCTGCCGTGATTGGGGCTCAGACACACAGGCCATAGCGACTGGAAATCGCTCAAGTGTTTGTCAGGCAAATCCGTCTGTAGAGGTGAGAATTGGCTGTAACTGTTAAGCAATCACTGCATTTTTTAGGCTGAACTAAATTACTTTAAATGGTCATATTGTGTCAGTTCTTATGTAATTATTCTTTATATAATGGAAAATATTGTGTTGCACTTTACAGTGATTGTGTTCCCTGCTAGGGTTACCTGTCCGGTTTTTGGAAGGGCTGTTTAATAGTGATTTGAGGGTTGGGATTTTCCCAACCCGGACCCGACCATAACCCGCCCTCCCTTGCCTGTGCCCGCACACATCCAACTTCTGCTTTGCTTTTATAGGCCCACGCTGACCTGCCCCACCCCACAGGTGACGTCACAAAAGAGGCGGGGCAAGCAGGCCCTATCTATAAAACACGAACCCGGAAGCCGGCATTTGACGATGGCGGGTGGGGAGAGCAGAAGAAGAGCTCAATCCGCACCCGCGAGGAAGAGAGAGATTTCAGCTCAACCATCACTACTGTTAAGGTGAAAAATGAGAAAATCATACTTACCAAGATTTTTATTTGCTGGACTGCAGCATGGCAGTGGGCACCAGTGGGTTAACCCCCCCCCCATGTAAAGGAACAGGAAACTGTCTGTCCGGATATTCAAATTGAGAAATTCGGACAGGTCATTAAAGTAAATGGCATGACAATCAGCCAATCACTGATCACCCCTGACATCATCAGCCCTGCCCCTACGGCACCAATCCCACCTCCTACGTCACCCGCCCCTCTAAATCACCTGCCCCGCCCCCTGCCCAGAGTTGGGCAAACAAGGGTGGCAACCCTATTCCCTGCGTGAGTGGAGCTTACAATCTAAGGTCCCTATCACAATCAGGCACACTAAGGTCAATTTGATCCATAAAAGGATTATATGTTTTTGGATAGTGGAATTATCCCTTGCTGGAAACAATATAAGTTACATTATATTTAATCATGTACAACTGCACCCAGTTGTAGTAGAACGCTATCTACTGATGTAAGGACATGCCACAAAAACTCTAGTGTAGTTCAGCCTGTAGTTAATGCATATTTATTCCCTGTCTACAAAAAACCCTATGTAAAGAAGTTTAAGAGTCATGCTTTTTTAAAAGCATAGTTTTTACAAATGCAAAAGCATTTATAGCATTTCAGTTACTGAGTGATACTGGCCCTTTAAACTTCTTGTCAACCAATATGTATCATGCGTTGCCATCTTCTTTCTGTTTGCCATTTTAGATTCAGAGCTTGAACACAGGAGAAAGAAATACATATAATTGTAGGCTCCAAAGGGACCTGCTATTTAGCTTTTTTTTCAGCAGCTCTCCAGTTTGCAGTTTCAGCCATCTGGTTGCTAGGGTCCACATTCCCCTAGCAACCATGCACTGATTTAAATAAGAGACGGAATATAAATAGGAGAGGCCTGAATAAAAAGATGAGGAGTAAAAAGTAGCAATAACAATACATTTGAAGCCTTACAGAGCATTTGTTTTTTAGATGGGGTCAGTGACCTCTGGTTGAAAGCCAAAAAAAGAGTCAGAAGAAGAAGGCAAATAATTCAAACACTATAAAAAATAAATAATGAAGACCAATTGAAATGTTCGAATTGGCCATTCTATAACATACTAAAAGTTATCTTAAAGGTGAACCACCAGTTTAAAGGAAACTAAAGCTCAATAAAGAATCAGTGTAGACATAATAGACCATATGTTTGGGGCTTTTGTGCCTCCCAGTAACATCCCAGTCTCCCAGTGACCTCCCTTCCTCTTCCCTACAAGTCGCTGGTAGATTTACCAGTAATAATTCTTGATGCCAATATCAGGTGGCAAATCTAGTCATTGTTCTCCCAATAGTAACGTCTCCAAAATGCTTACACTGCCTAAGTAACGCTAGTGAAAAGTCGCCAGCATTCGATGCCCGGGACGAAACTTCGCATTTTAGTGAGTTAGTGTATTTGTAGCGTGTTTGCGCCTGGCAAAGTGGGGGCGAGGGGTGTGAAGCTGACGCTGGCGAAAATTCGCCCATTAGTGAATCTGCCCATTTTTATATATAAAAAATATTGATCTTGTTAAAGGCTTTAAATATTATATGAAAATGTATTGAATGCATAATATTCCTGCCAGTGGCATAACTAGATGTTACTGGGCCCCACAGCTAATTCAATTTAGGGTCCCAAAACATTGGTAAGTTGACCTATTCAACCAATATTGAAATTGATAATACAGGTATGGGATCCGTTATCCAGAAACCCGTTATCCAGAAAGTTCCAAATTATGGAAAGGCCATCTCCCATAGACTCCATTATAGGCAAATAATCCAAATTTTTAAAATTTCCTTTTTCTGTGTAATAATACTTGTACTTTATCCCAACTAAGATATAATTAATCCTTATTGGAGGCAAAACCAGCCTATTGGGTATATTTACATGATTTTCTAGTAGACTTAAGATCCAAATTACGGAAAGATCCATTATCCACAAAGCCCTAGGTCCCGAGCATTTTAGATAATAGGTTTCCATACCTGTATTGGAATTTGCTCATTAATTAGAGATTTAATGGGCCCGCTACCCCTGGCTCCTGCTTCCCCTGTAGTAACGCCCCTGATTTCTGCATCCAAGGCCATATTATTAGTGATGGGCGAATAAATTCGCCTGGTACGAATTGGCGACGAATTCCTGCATTTCGCCGCAGGCGAATAAATTCGTGAATCTCCCGCAAAAATTCGCCAGTGAAGATTCACCAGCGTCAATTTACGTTTTTTTGTGAAAACATTCGAATTGCTGTATTTTTCAGTGAAAACAAATTTTTCGGGGAAGCGAAACGGGAGTGATTCGCCCATCACTACATTTTCCGTTATATAGTAATTGTCGTTTTTAAAGGATACCTATCACCCAAATTTTTTTTTACCCCACATATAGTGCTGCCACAATATTTAACCATACTGCATTATTTTTTAGGGTTTTTTTTTTTTCATCTGTTGCCACAGGCGCTGATCTATATATAATGTTTGGAGATTTTCTGACTGCAGCTGAGAGACTGTGTGAGGATCGACAAGGGGAAGTTCATGTCAAAGACTGATTTTTTCCTAAAAGTTTTGTATTTTTTAACACTTAAAGTGAGCTGCCCCATTTTAATTACATACAGTGGTAGCAGATCAGCATAACACAATATGCAAATGTCTTCTCCAAAAGGAATATAAATATCAGGGATGTTTAAAAAAAAACAAAAAAAAAACCCTATACCCTTGTGAACTACAACCCAACATCCCTTGAATCATATTCACTATATCCCTACATTAGAGGAATTCCACTACAGGAGACTCAATTGACACAATTAGTTTGGATAGTGATGGAGAATACTGAGAATACTGCCACCTGCTGTCGTCCTTCATCAATGCACTTAGTGTTAGAAACAGATACAGATATTGCAGAGATTCAGCGGGTCATATAAATGTCTCTTTTATAACAGGATTACAAACCCAAGAAAAGGCAACAATTATCAATGTACAGGATACTGTGCCAAATTCACCACACTGGTTTGTGTTTAAAATTGTCATAATCAGATGCAGTGACCCTTCCTTTTTAATATACTTTGACCTCATATTGTGATCACACAAGCGCAGGACACATCAGTTAATTGTGCTGCTCCAGCAGAATTCTGCACTGAAATCCGTTTCTCAAAAGAGCAAACTGATTTTGAATTCTGACATGGGGAAATCTGACATGGGGCTAGACATATTGTCAGTTTCCCAGGTGCCCCCAGTCATGTGACTTGTGCTCTGATAAACTTCTGTCACTCTTTACTGCAAGTTGGAGTGATATCACCCTCTCCCCCCAGCAGCCTAACAACAGAACAATGGGAAGGTAACCAGATAGCAGCTCCCTAACACAAGATAACAGCTGCCTGGTAGATCTAAGAACAGCACTCAATAGTAAAATCCAGGTCCCACTGAGACACATTCAGTTACATTGAGTAGGAGAAACTGCCAGAAAGCAGTTCCATCCTAAAGTGCTGGCTCTTTCTGAAATCACATGACCAGGCAAAATGAGCTGAGATGCACCTACACACCAATATTACAACTAAATACACTTGCTGCTTCAGGAATTAAATTTTATATTGTAGAGTGAATTATTTGCAGTGTAAACGGTGTCATTTAGAAATAAGTAATAAGTAAAGAGATGCATCTACTGGTGTAAAACTTGCTCTGGTGACAGTATCAGCAGCTCCTTGTGGTCACCTATTGATGGGCCTCAATTTTGAAAGCCACAATCAGTGGGAAAAAAGCTTTCACATATACAGAGATGTATCTCCAGTAATCTGCAGCCTCAGCCAGTCAGGACTATTTCAAGGGTAAATAAACATTGCTTACAAATGGGGTCTTTTCTCCCCTGTAGTTCTAGTTTTTGTGTTTATTTTTCACATATTACTATGACAATTAGTACTTGCCCCTTCATGTGTTCCACTCTTATTAAATGCCGGTTCCCATTCTGCCGAAGCATCAGAGAACATTTAATTCATACAGACATAAGCTTTGCTTTTTTGCTTTGCTCAAAATGATTTGGCTGCTGAATTGTTAAAGTCACTTTCATCTGACTTACAAAGCTTCCATTACACTGCTGCGTTACCAACTGAAAATGCACCTTTTTTTTTTTATAAAGAATTGATTTTTTTTTAACTTATAATGCTTTATAATGTTCTCCCCTTTCTTTAACCTTTTTTTACCCAAACACCCTTATTATCTTAGTAGACACAGTTTTTTTAATAACGATGGGTGAATAAGCGCTGAATTTCCACGTTTCGACGCAGGCAAAACTACAATCCACGAAACTCTGTGAAAATTGAAGTAAAAAAATTTGGACGTGAGTCCGAAAAGTCACTTGTGTGAAAACCGTCGCGCATCAACACTATTCAGATGCCCATTGACTTTAAAGCCTGCATCAAATTTCAAGTTTTGCTAATATTTCGCCTTTCGCGCTTTTCGCCCATCAATATTTTTTAAGCTTTCATTTTGTCACATGTCATATGGTGGATATCGGGTGACATTGCCGCTTGTCTCCTGGCCATTTTGTGCGCTGGGGCCAAATAACAAGATTTTACTTTTTCATTTTAGTGGCTTCATCAAAACTGTGATTGGCTATTTGGTAGCCCATTTGTGGATTAGCAGCCTATAGGAGGCTCTAGTTGACAGTACACCTTTTAATTTGCCTCCAAACCTGGAATTCAAAAATAAGCACCTGCTTTGAGGCCACTGGGAGTAAAATACAAGGGGTTGGAGAGCAATATATATATATATATATATATATATATACTATAATCCCTAATATGTATATTGTATTCTATGCCATATAGATTATGAATTTTTAGGACCACTGGTGTCCATGCGTTCAGTTCTAAGTAGTATTTTGCCTACATAGGCCAGTAGGGTACATTTTTAATTTAAGGGAGAATTAAACCCTTAAAAATGAATGTGGCTAAAAATGTCCTATTTTATATAGTGAACTTATTGCACGAGGCTAAAGTTTGAGCTTGTCAATAGCAGCAATGATCCAGGACTTCAAACTTGTCACAGGGGGTCACCATCTTGGAAAGTGTCTGTGACACTCACATGCTCAGTGGGCTCTGATTGGCTGTTGAGAAGCTAAGCTTAGGGCTCGTCACTAATTATCCAGCAGAAAATGAGCTTCCCTGGCTGTAATATAAGCTGATGCTACAGGTTTGCTGATTATTAAATTCTGATGCTAATTGCACTGGTTTCTGTGCTGCCATGTAGTAATTATGTGTATTAATTACTAATCAGCCTTATATTGTGACATTTCTATTCTATGTGTACTGTATATTGTGAGTGGCTCCCTAAGCTCAGTAAGTGACAGCAGCACAGAGCATGTGAATCAGTGAATCAGCAGAAAAGAAGATGGGGAGCTACTGGGGCATCTTTGGAGACACAGATCTTTACTGCTAAAGGCTGTGGTTGCCTTGGGCTGGTACAGAAGCACAAAACATCATGTACAACATTTCTAGCTATTTCTTTAGTTAATCTTTAGTTCTCCTTTAAAATGTATTTTCAGTAACCATAGATACATTTGAAAAGCCTTTAAGCATTACAAGTCATTAGCATTGCCAAGGTTATCCATAATAAAGCTGTTAGCAGAAGATCTGTAGCTATATTTGGAACAAGTAAAAATGGCAATAATTTTACAGGTATGAGATTCGTTATCTAGAAAGCTCCGAATTATGGACTCCATGATAATGAAATAATCCAAAATTTTTAAAATGATTTTCTTTTTCTGTGTAATAATAAAACAGTCGCTTGTACTTGATCCCAACTAAGATATAATTAATCCTTATTGGAATCAAAACCAGCCTATTGGGTTTATTTCATGTTCACATGATATTCTAGTAGATTTAAAGGGGTTGTCCACCTTTACATTAACTGTTAGTATGGTGTAGAGAGGGATATTCTGAGACAATTTGCAATTGGTTTTCATTTTTTAATATTTGTGTTTTTCGACTTATGCAGCTTTTTATTCAGCAGCTTGCCATTTTGCAATTTCAGCAATCTGGTTGCTAGGGTCCCAATTCCCCTAGCAACTATGCATTGATTTGAATAAGAGACTGGGGTGTGTATAGGAAAGGGCTTTAATGGAAAGATGAGTGATAAAAAGTAGCAATAAAAATACATTTGTAGCCTTACAGACCCTTTATGTTTAGATGGGGTCAGTGACCCACATTTGTAAGCTGGAAAGAGTCAGGAGAAGAAGACAAATAATACTATTAAAAATAAATAATGAAGACCAATTGAAAATTTGTTCAGAATTAGCCATTCTATAACATACTAAAAGTTAATTTAAAGGTGAACCAACACTTTAAGGTATGAAGATCTTTTATCCAGATAACCCCATGTCCCGAGCATTCTGGATAACAGGTCCCATATCTGTAATAGATCAACTCATTGGCAGGGATTTAGGGCTGGGGCACACGGGCAGATTCGGGAAGATTTAGTCGCCTGGCGACTAAGCGCCTCTTCTGCGGGGCGACAATCTCCCCGAAATGCCTTCCGCCTGCTAAAATGAAAAATTGCCTGCGCCAATGCACTCGCGATCCTTCGATTTCCAAAGTCGCCCTAAGTTTGCTCGTGAGGCAACTTCGGAAATTGAAGCGCCGCTGGTGCTATTGCGCTGGCGTTTTCTCACTATAGCAGGCGGAGGGCAGTTAGGGGAGATTGACGCCCCGAAGAAGAGGCGATTAGTCACCAGGCGACTAAATCTTCCCGAATCTGCCCCAACCCTTAGACTTAAATTCTTCCCCCCTCCCTTCAAGGACAATGACAAAACAAGTTTGAAGTTTTGGGAACTGTTTACAGATACGAGAGTGAGGCACACGCCCTGCCCAACCCCACCTTGTGTCTGGGAAGAACTGATAATAACACTGGCAAGGAACTTATGAAATATATGAATATTTACCCTGATATTTTGTGGTGTGTGTGTTGCTGAGCCCCCACAATTGTTCCACTTCAAACTAAAGGACACGTGTCCTAATGAGAATGGAAATATTTATTATAAAATAAGGATGTTGTGCCCCTAGAACTCTTGGAGCTTCGGAAAATACTATAAATACTATTATTATAATAAGTGTACAGCTTAAACTGCCTTCCTGTGTGGGGGCGGAATAAAGAGCATTGTAGTTTGGCAACATTTGGGGGACCTCCAGTTGGCCATGACTATGTGAAAAAAAATGATGAACCCAATGTGTAATTATAACATTTTATTTGAAATACAATTCAGGAAATGAGAAGGTGCATTGAGTCGTTCGTTGAGCTTCTTTCCTCTGGAATCTCAAAAGCGAATGGAAGAGCAGCAACAGAACCCTTACCATTACTAAACTCAGTAATGGTAACGGTTTCATTGACACCCTACAGGTCTCCATCCAACACAATGGGTCGGCCATCCTCTGCTTCACTCTGGAGCTGGAACAGTGGACATTGCACTTACTACCTCTTGTATTATTATTTACTCCTTGCTCAAAACTTCCATGAATATTCACATGTAGACATGAATCAGAGCTGCCATGCTGCTTGCCTTAGTAAAGACATTCTCCGTAGACAATGTATTAATAGAGGTTCTGCTTCATTAGGTTTATGGAGAATGCCTGTGCCGAGACAAGTAATAATTCAGATCCCTCATATATAAATAAGGCTGAGGGACTGGTCTGAGCCTGGAGTTTTCTATTTACAGTAAAGGACATGGAAGAGAATACTCTTATTATAAATAGAACATTTTCTTATTAGCTAAAATCTCCTTTAATTACATCTAATATAAATGCATTTGGCCGGCCTGTGTGACGGACAATTAGTTAATTATCCTTTGGCAAGTGGCGTTGTATTAATTTGGGAGAAATGAAAGTCGTGAAACATAATCGTCAGTGTCTTTTGGGCAGTGGGTGCTGGTGAGACTTGGTGTAGTACATCATCTATACTGTAGTGTCTTAAAACAAACTTACAGTATATGATGATATCCCAAACTCAGTCCCAAAGGCCTCAGATACCGGGTGTGAGGATACAGCTCCTACAGGGAACCTGTAAATACAATGGGAAATAGTAATAGAAATATAATTGTAATAGAAATATAATTGTAATAGAAATATAATAGTAATTCAAATATAATAGTAATAGAAATATACTAGAAATTTAAATATAATAGTAATAGAAATATAATATTACAGGTATAGGATCCCTTATCCGGAAACCCGATATCCAGAAAGCTCAGAATTACGGAATGGCTGTCTCCCATAGACTCCATTTTATCCAAATAATCCAAAATTTTAAAATTGATTTCCTTTTTCTCTGTAATAATAAAACAGTATCTTGTACTTGATCCCAACTAATATATAATTAATCCTTATTGTAAGCAAAACCAGCCTATTGGGTTTATTTAATGTTAATGAATTTCTAGTAGACTTAAGGCATGAAGACCCAAATTACGGAAAGATCCGTTATCCGGAAAACCCCAGGTCCCGAGCATTCTGGATAACAGGTCCCATACCTGTAATAGAAATATAATAGTAATTAAAATATAATAGTAATAGAAATATAATAGTAGTTCAAATATGATAGTAATATAAATATAATAGTAATTCAAATATAATAGTAATAGAAATATAATAGTAATTCAAATTTGATAGTAATAGAAATATAATATAAATATAATAGTAATTAAAATATAATAGAAATTAAAATATAATAGTAATAGAAATATAATAGTAATAGAAATTTAATAGTAATTCAAATAAAATAGTAATAGAAATACAGTATAATAGTAATAGAAATATAATAGTAATAGAAATATAATAGTAATAGAAATACAGTATAATAGTAATTCATATATAATAGTAATAGAAATATAATATTAATTCAAATATAATAGTAATAGAAATATAATGGTAATAGAAATATAATATTAATTCAAATATAATAGTAATAGAAATATAATAGTAATAGAAATATAATAGTAATAGAAATATAATAATAATAGAAATATAATATTAATTCAAATATAATAGTAATAGAAATATAATAGTAATAGAAATAAAATATTAATAGAAATATAATAGTAATAGAAATATAATATTAATAGAAATATAATAGTAATAGAAATAGAATACGCATAATCAAACAGTTATCTCCCACATCACTCAAATCCCTGGCAGTGAAATTAGGGATGCACCGAATCCACTTTTTTGGATTTGGCCGAACCCCCGAATCCTTTGTGAAAGATTCGGCCGAATACCGAACCAAATCCGAACCCTAATTTGCATATGCAAATTAGGGGTGGTAAGGGGAAAACATTTTTTACTTCCTTGTTTTCTGACAAAATGTCATGCAATTTCCCTCCCGCCCCTAATTTGCAAATGCAAATTCGGATTCGGCTGGGCAGAAGGATTCGGCCAAATCCTGCTGAAAAAGGCCGAATCCTGGCCGAATCCCGAACCGAATCCTGGATTCGGTGCATCCCTAAGTGAAATAAAACAAAGTATTATGCTAAGGAACTCTATGAGCCATTGGATGGAATTCTAGAGGCCACGTTGCTTTGCCTCCCAATTAAAGCCACAAATAGAGGATTTTTTAACTGCTTCTCTGGCTCTGTTTACTATATGTATTGTGTAACATCCTTTCCATCAAGAATGTAATATCCTTTCATTTTTAAATAACCAAATGTACAAGAAAAATAAATCTATAATGGACGTGTGTTCTAGTGACTGTGCCGAGATGTGCACTATTTGCTTTTCTGTGGGGTTGGTTTGCCCCATTCTACAATATATCATTAAATCAACAAAAGCAAGTGTACATATATGATACAAGGCCGCTTTATAAAGTAAGATAACCTTCAGCACAAGGCTACTGCACAACTACAACTTCCAGCGTCCCTCTTCTCCCCACAGGGTCTGTTTAGGTGCCTGCAACATTTGCATTTCACTATATAATACATATCCAATATCAGTAATTAAATTTTTTAAAAAAAGGCCCCATGCCATAATACATATAGAACTCACAACGGCAGTGCAGTTGGTCCCTATTTGATTAACCTGATTGCTTTCCCAGCATTCCCATGGACTGTACTTACCATTCAGAGGCTACAGGACAATGGCATAATTAGGCTGACTCATTATCTTCATTATCATCCAACAGCAGCATGTGAGGGGGACATGAGGACTGTACACCCTGTTCCCTGCTCTACTTATTTATAATGATCTGAGCTCATTTACATATTAAGCAGCTGCCCACCCTTTAACTAGCCCAATACACAGACTGATTTCTCATTGGCCAAGAAAAGTGCTGGCGAAGCACATGATGTTGTTTTTGAAGGAAGACGTAGAATGTTCTATATACAAATTCTTGGTAAATAAAAAAAAAAGTTTCACAAACAGCAAATGGAAATCCTCTGTGGATCAAATAAAATTGTAGTTTAATCCATATTTCATGGTCTTAAGCCTCATCTGACTGTGAGACCCTATATTTAATTCCACAGCCAAAAAAACATATGATGCTGAATTCATCTCTGAAACACATTGACCAGATTGTCCCCATTTTGGGCAATGGAAGTGATGGTAAAACAACAGCATGGGCATTCTCCTTCAGTTTTGTCAAATCTTAAAACATGTTGATCCCTTAGGCCAGTGATGCCCAACCAGTAGCTCATGAGTAACATGTTGCTCTCCAACCCCTTGGATGTTGCTCCCAGTGGCCTTAAATCAGGTGATTATTTTTGAATTTCAGGCTTGGAGACAAGTTTTAGTTGTATAAAAACCAGGTGCACTGCCAAACAGAGCCTCAATGTAGGTTGACAATCCACATAGGGGCTACTAAATGGCCAATCACAGCACTTATTTGGCAGCCCAAGAACAATTTTCATGCTAGTGTTGCTCCTAAACTCGTTTTACTTCTGAATGTTGCTCATGGGTTCTAAAGGAATATATGCCAGGCAATAAGCTGCTCAAACGACCTCTAGCCAATTCTTAAAATATGGCTACTTAACATTGTCACATAATTCGATTCTGAAGTGATCTGTACTACCCCTCTTCATTCTGTGACTAGACCTTTCCACGAGCACCATAGCTCCTTATATTTATTCATACCCAGGAAGACAATGGGGCAGATTTACTCAAGAGCAAAGTGGCTAATGCTAGCCACTTTTCAGCAGCGTTGCCATCCACAGGATTAGCCAATTTACTAACAGGCTCAGGCACCAATTTGCTAGCGAATAGGTCATTCACAGGCACAAACGAACGCTAGCGTATCTTCGCTAAAAAATGTGCGCACTGCTGAAGTAACACTAGCGAAAGGTCACCAGCGTTCGACCCCCAGGACGATAATTGGTGTGGAAGTGGTGCGATGTGTGCGAAGCGGATGCTGTCGATAATTCACCCGTTAGTGAATCTGCCTCAATGGCTGCAAAGTCAGCCATTTGTAACCAAGTAGCCATTCCACTGACCTATTTTTGAATCCAAAATAATGCCCTTCCTTATAACTATATGATTCAGATATTGAACTGGCCTGTTGGCTGGGACCTCATAAGGCTGGGGATAAAGACCTTGGCTGATCTACACAAGCTCCACCATATGATCCAATTATTGACCTAACAGCTTGAATGATGGCTCAACCTTATTTTGCCCACTAGTAAGTCAGCCATTTGGCATAAAGATCTGCTTGATTGTGGCTAAATTAGAAGATACTACTAGGGATGCACCGAATCCACTATTTTGGATTCGCCTGAACCCCCCGAATCCTTCGTGAAAAATTCAGCCGAATACCGAACCAAAGGGGAAAAATGTTTTACTTCATTGTTTTCTGACAAACAGTCATGTGATCTCCCTCCCCGCCCCTAATTTGTATATGCAAATCCGAATCCTGCTGAAAAAGGCCGAATCCCGAACCGAATCCTGGATTCGGTGCATCCCTAGATATTACTATGCATTGCCATCTTTTTTCAGGGTGGAGTGGGTCAAAAAGTAATCCTCGCTGTTATC
This sequence comes from Xenopus petersii, assembly GCA_038501925.1. Taxonomy (NCBI): domain Eukaryota; kingdom Metazoa; phylum Chordata; class Amphibia; order Anura; family Pipidae; genus Xenopus; species Xenopus petersii. The sequence continues at coordinate 4,787,407 of CM076675.1, forward strand.
CATTACAGCTAAAGTTGTCAAATGACAGACCTGCATTTCATGGAAACGAGAGGAATAAAGCATAAAGTTGGCTTTTTCTTTTCTCCAGTACAATATTTGGAATCCCAAACTGCCCCGCACTAGTCGTACAAAGTTCAGAACCTGTATAATAAACTAGTCACAACCCGGGGGGGTTATTCCTTTACCCGCACCCAAAACATGCCTGGCCTGGGTCTTCATGAGATTTCTAACCCAACATTCACATCCAGGAGCAACTCTATAAAAGAACCAATGCCCCCAATCTACAAACACACCCCCTTAACTTGTGCCAAATGAGCAAAGGCTCACACTCTACCTCTATAGCAGATGCCAAAAGAATAAAACATTTCTAAGACTGAGGAATATTTTTGTTCAGAACAGGAGTAAGTTGAAGAGAAAAAAAGAAAAAGAAATAATACTGAGAGCTTCCTTTTCTGCTGATTAAAATATGGGGCCTGTAACTGTAATCTGGGCCTGGGAGTTGCTCTGTTTAACGGTTACTGCAAATAAATTGCTTAATGTCCATTTATTATAATGGCGAACTCGCGTCAATCATAATAGCCCAGGTGCTACGGGAAAATGATCATAGATAACCAAAAATAAAAGGAGGACTCCTGAAACTAAAATTGGTCAGAAAAAAAGGTTTATTTATTAATGGATTGTTCTTCAAAAGGGAAACAGAATTTAAATGTTTTTTTTATTTTTATTGGTTTTTAAGTTACAAAAGGTTCAAAACGATATAAAAGGCAGAAGAAAGAGAGAAACGATAATGGTAAAAAGTCTATGGGGCAAATTCACTAACATTCGTAGTTTCGCCAGGCGCAACTTCGCCGCACTTCGCCAGGCGTAGTTTCGCCAGCGCTCCGCAAATTCACTAAAATCCGAAGTTGCGCACAGGGGTAGCGTAAGATTGCAAAGTTGCGCTAGCGTTGATTCGCTAAGGGAAGTGAAGTTACGCTAGCGAAGGCTAATTTGCATACGGCGCGAAATTCAAATTTCAATGGAGGAACACGTATCAGCACTACAAATGCCTAGAAAACCTTCAAAACATCAAATAAAAATGTTATTTTGCCCTACACATGTGCCCACTGTCTAGGTAAGTTGCCATGAGTCAGGAAATGTAGGGGGGAAGGAGGGGAGCCCCAAAAAAAATTTTCAATCTTTTTCAGCCTATCACCCATCATGTAGAAAACACGCCAGCGTTTTATGGGACTTAGAAAATTTTTTGACTTTTTTTGAAGCAATCCCTATCTACTCTATTGCACTTCGCCAGGTCTGAGGTGGCGAAGGAAGTCTAGCGTAAAAGGTAGCGTTCAGTACACTGCGCAAGTTAGTGAATTTGCGTAGTTACGTCGCTAGCGAAACTTCGCCAGGCGTAAGGGTGCGAAGTAACACTAGCAAAACTACGCCAGCGTTCGTTAGTGAATTTGCGCAGTAACGATAAATGCCAAACGCTAGCGAATTAACGCGAGCGTTCGGCGCTTCGTGAATTTGCCCCTAAGAGAATCATCTGAAGAGAACAGAGCACGCTTTGCTTCCTATGATACTTCATGATCGTGTTCATTCTATTCTGTTCGTACAAGACTCTCCTGCCAAATAGAAATATCATTGATTTGCCCAAATTGTTCTGAAGTCGTGTACCTTTCACCCTAAGGTGGCTATGGATGCACAGATAATATTGTACGAAACTCATTTTTATAGGATATGTGTATGGTAGGAAAAGAGCCGGTCGATATCGGCAGAAGACTTGGATATCGTCGATCAGGCTGGACAGAAAATTTTGATTGGGTGCCTTTGGAAGGCCCCAAACATCGGCCATTGTTAGTGCTGAATGGTCAGATACAGGTAGAATTCTATTGTTTCTTTATGTATATCTGACCATTCAGCTCTACACGTGTGTATTGAAAGGAACAATCTTTCTTGGAAAGCTGTTTTTCAAGAAAGATTGTAATTGTTACATGTATGGCCACCTTTAGGGTCAGGGCATACTCTCAGATTTGGGGAGATTAGTCGTCCGGCGACAAATATCCTTTTCTTTGGGGGGCGACTAGTCTCCCCGAACTGCCTCCCACCGGTTAGAATGTATATCACCGGCGGGATAGCACTCGGAGCACTTTGTTTTCTGAAGTGGCCCGAAGTTGCTTCACGAGGCAGTTCGGGGAGATTAGTCGCCCTGAAAAAGAGGTAATTTGTCACCGGGCTACTAATCTCCCCGAATCTGAACGTGTGCCCTGACCCTTAGGCTGGGACTACACAGGGCCGAGTCTTTCAGCCCCTCACCGTGAGTGGTATCCTTTTCTTCTTTAGCATCCGGAAGCCTTGTGTCAACTCCAGAGCAAATACACTCTGTGGGTTTTGCATTTCACAACAAAATCTGCCGAGTGTGTATGTGCCAGAGCCAACACAAGGGTTCCAGATGCCAACAAAGATGGAGGATACTGCTCGTGGTGAGGGGCTTTCAGTCCCATGTGGCCCTGACCTTACGCCATGCTGTCCTGTATTCTTTGCTTCTAATCTCTTCTGTCTGGTTGGTTTGAGCATTTAATCAGTGGGCAGATATAGAAAGACAAAGAGCAATCCTGATAGCATTTAAAGATGTTATTTGTTTTGAGTTTATTTTCTTTTGGCACAAAAAGACCCCATGTGCACAGGTTTATTCCCACGATATCTACCAGGTTCATTAATTCAATCCAGATTTAATGCAATTGGTTTCCAGCCCCCCCAGTGCCCCTCCAACATGATTCACAGACATTTTATATTATTTGATTTCATGTTATATGGTGCCAATAATACATGGTTTAGTAAGCACTTCCCCTCGCTCAATCAGGCTGACGATTTTATTAGTAGGTGCCGAAAGGAGAGCGACAACGAGCCAATTCGGTCTTTGCATTTTTAAACCTGCCCAATTTTCGGCAAGATATATATTGAATAGGCAGTTGGAGAGGGTCCCTACATGGCCAAACAAGCTGTCAGCTCTGTCTGAAGGGGCTGAATATAACTTAAGGTGGCCATAGACGCAAAGATCCACTCGTTTGGCGATGTCTCCAAACGAGCGGATCTTTCCCCTATATGCCATTAAAGAGCATGGCTATATAGGGGGAACGTTCGGCCGTATGGCAGAACTATCAGATTACGATGTGCCGTGGGCTCCAGCGGGATCGGTCGGGTCAAAATCAAACTTGTCCAAACGACTGATCTCCGCCGGACGAAAGATGTCAGCACTCTACACACACGATCCGAAAATCATACGAATCCTCAAAGTGACGGCAGTTGGAGCCATTTGAACATTGCACTTTCCCATTAGGCACATAAAGAGCATCTACTCCGAGCTCCTTACGTTGACCTACTTGTGTAATTTTCCCATTTAATGGATTGCAAGCCTGCCTGATGTAGTCGTCTAAAACCTCAGTAATCACTAAAAGTAGATAATAAATGGTTGCAAAAGTGCTTGCATGACCTCTTCTGAGTAATTTTACATTGTATTTTTAATGATTTCAGAGATTTTAGCAGTTTTAGAGGCATATGTACTAAAGGGCAAAGTGACTACCGGTAAGGAAAATTTGCCAGCGTGACGTAATGTCGATACTTCTCCAATTTACTAACGGGCGCAGGCCTAAATTCGGTAGCGAAAGAGACTGACGATGGTGCTCAGTCTCACTCAATCGTCAGGCAAATTTGCACTCTGGCGAATGGACGTAATTACGCAAATTCACTAAGATGCGGATTTTACTGAACGTTACCTCTTGCGCCAGACTTGCCTTCGCCACCTCAGACCAGGCGAAGTGCAATAGAGTAGATAAGACTTCCTCAAAATTTCGTTGAAGTCCCAAAAAACGCTGGCGACTTTTCATTTTTCAGGGTGATAGGCTGCAAAATAGCGTCAATTTTTTTTGGGGGTACCCGGCTTCCCCCCTACATTTTCTAACATATGGCACATAAACTATACACTGGGCTCATGTGTAGGGCAATATTGTCTATTTTCTTATCCCTGGGCTTGTGTAAGTAATGTATTTGCTGCGACATATACGTCCATGTGACTTTTTCCTTTCGTATGCAGAATTAGCCAACGCTAGCGCAACTTCGCTCTACTTGCCAAATTAACCATAACACAACTTCGCCCTGGACGCAACTTCGCATGTTAGTCAATTAGCGTTGTTGGAGCGAATTTTCGTCTGGCGAACTGTTGCGATGCCTGCGAAGCCGTCGCTGGCGAATTTTCGCCATTTAGTAAATTTGCCCCTTAGACTGTTACACCGTCACCATGACTCTAAAATGTGTTTTTTTCTAATTTTTTTTGCTTTATGTCTCCTGTAACATTAACAAATAATAAATTAATTCCAAAGCTTCCATTGTATTATTGTTATTCTTATTTTTCACAGCGTATATTTCTTTTCAGCCCCTCTACTGTTTATCCTCAATTCTGACTTCCTGTTTTCTGGTTGCTAGGGTAGTTGGTCCATAGCAGCACATCAAAAACATTTGAATGAAATTAATGATAAAGCAAGAGCATAATAACATGATGGGCAGAGGTATTCTGGGATTTGTAGTTCAACCAGCAAGGCACAAAGTGAGGTTTAATCTTCTTGTATCTAAACACAATACAACAGGCCCCTTGTACAGTATGTTGTGCCCCTCAGGATGAATTGTTACTTTGATCATGTTCTCTGGGTGGATCAAACCATGAGACCCCGAGATAGAGAAAGCGGCTAATCCTTCCCCGGCTTATCATTCACTAGCAGAGAAATGTTCCATTGAACATGAGGCTTCTCTGATAACAGTGAGTAGTGGGTCCCTGCCGGGCAGAAGCCTCAGAGCAGTGTCCAATGTGGGGTACAGAGAATTTCCCCCCAATAACTGGAACTGATAAATGTATTTCAAATGGGTTCAATGGGTAGCGATGGGCGAATAAATTCACCAGGTGCAAATTAGCATAGAATTCCCGCGTTTCGCGGCAAGTGAATACATTTAAGAAAGTACAAGAATTCACACATGAAAAATCCACCGCATCGGAAAATTTGGGCGCGAGTCAAAATTATTCGGATGCTGATTGGGGCAAATTCGCTAACCTCCGAAAATTTGCCATTGACGGCTTTGCTCACAACGCAACACTTCGCCAGGTGTAGATTCGCCAGGACAATGCTAATTCAGAAAAATTGAAAGTTGTGTCTAGTTGCGCTAGCGTTACTGCGCCAAGCGAAGCGAAGTTGCGCCAGCGTTGGCTAATTTGCATACGGCAGGGAAGTTAAAGTACAATGGACGTATATGTTGCAGCAAATACATTACATTACACAAGTCCAGGGAACCTTAATAAAGACAATAGAGTTATTATATTGCCCTACACATGAGCCCACTGTATAGTTTATGTGCCATATGTTAGGAAATGCAGGGGGGAAGCCAGTTACCCCCCAAAAAATTATGATCTTTTGCAGCCTAGCGTTTTTTCAACTATTTTTTGAGGAAGTCCTATCTACTCTATTGCACTTCTCCTGGTCTGAGCTGATGAAGGCAAGTCTGGCGCAAGAGGTAACGTTCAGTCATCTTAGTGAATTTGCGTAGTTACGTCCATTCGCCAGAGCACAAATTCGCCAGGCGTTAGGGAGCGAAGTACCGCTAGAGTCTATCTCCTTTGCTAGCAAAGTTACGCCGGCGACCGTTAGTAAATCAGCGAAGTACCAAAATGACGTCACGCTGGGGAATTTTCGCCCCCGCGTTAGTCACTCCGCCCTTTAGTAAATTTGCTCCATTGACTTTAATGCATTTGGCTAAAATAGGCGCGCAAATAACAATTGTCTCGTGCGTTGAAATTGACATTCGTCAAAATAATTTTGACGCCAGTTGACTCCAATGCGTTTTGCAAATCTTTCGCCGTTGGAAATTCCTCACATTTTTTGGCGAAGGGAAAAGGGACAAATTCGCCCAACACTATCAATGGATCTTTCTGTGCAGCAGAGTTGTTGCCCCACATACAACTGGAATGAAACTGCTGGTTGATCCCAATGTTATTAATAGGGAATAAAGATAAATATATAGGAAGGTCAGTGATCCCAATGTTATTAATAGGGAATAAAGATAAATATATAGGAAGGTCAGTGATCCCAATGTTATTAATAGGGAATAAAGATAAATATATAGGAAGGCCAGTGATCCCAATGTTATTAATAGGGAATAAAGATAAATATATAGGAAGGTCAGTGATCCCAATGTTATTAATAGGGAATAAAGATAAATATATAGGAAGGTCGGTGATCCCAATGTTATTAATAGGGAATAAAGATAAATATATAGGAAGGTCAGTGATCCCAATGTTATTAATAGGGAATAAAGATAAATATATAGGAAGGTCAGTGATCCCAATGTTATTAATAGGGAATAAAGATAAATATATAGGAAGGTCAGTGATCCCAATGTTATTAATAGGGAATAAAGATAAATATATAGGAAGGTCAGTGATCCCAATGTTATTAATAGGGAATAAAGATAAATATATAGGAAGGCCGGTATTTTTTTCCAGAAAATGTGGCAACCTTATTTGCAGCCCACAAACGGCATTTTTTCAATGTTGGAGGCCACTCCTGAGCAGTAAAACCTGAATCCCCCTAATGACAATCCTGTCTGTGCTTTTTACAAACCTATTTTTTAAATCGTTTCTATTCAAATGTGAGCATTTTGGACTATTATTTGTTTATGTAACGGGTAACTTGAGAGAATGAAGTGTGGCGACAATTTAGGGGATTATTTACTAAATTCCGAATGCTAAGAATCGAGAAAATTTGTGTGTTTTTTTGTATAAAATCAGAATTTTTAAAAAAAAACACAAATTTTTCAGACTTTACTATACCCCGAGGATGGAAAAAGACTGAATCCAAAAATCCGGCATCTCAGACCTGCGGAGGTTGCATATAAGACAATGGGAGAAGTCCCAAAGATTTTTTTGATCTGCGCAGGGTTTCGTGCAATAATCCGAAGTTGTTGGGGTTTTTGGGCAAAAATCTGAATTTTCAGGTGGAAATTCAGAAAAATTTGTAAAGTTTGTATTTTTCACGTTATTGTATGGATTTTTTCCCGCAAACAAAAATTTCAGGAAAGTGGATTAATAAATAAGATGAAAAAACCAATGTGACTTTGGTCTGAGTTTTTTTCAGAAAATATTAAGATAAATTCGGACCAAAAACCCCTTAAAAGTTACCAGAAGCGGCTTTTTCTCTCCTTCAGCTTCATATCAGGAGCAGCCCTGGGTTTTCTGGAAAGACACTATGGGGCCGATTCACCAATGGTCGAATATCGAGGGTTAATTAACCCTCGATATTCGACTGTGAATTAAAATCCTTTGAATTCGAATACGAAGGATTTTGCGCAAATCCTGCGATCGATCGATCGAAGGATTTTTCGTTCGATCGAACGATTAAATCCTTCGAATTGAACGATTCGAAGGATTTTAATCAAACGATCGAAGGAAAATCCTTCGATCAAAAAATCTCAGGCAAACCTATGGGGACCTTCCCCATAGGCTAACATTGACTTCGGTAGCTTTTAGCTGCCGAAGTAGGGAGTCGAAGTTTTTTATAAAGAGACAGTACTTCGACTATCGAATGGTCGAATAGTCGAATGATTTTTACTTCTAATCGTTCGAATTCGATCAAATTTAACCAATTCGATGGTCGAAGTACCCAAAAAATACTTAGAAATTCGAATTTTTTTTTATTCTAACCCTTCACCCGAATTTCGTGAATCGGCCCCTATATATAAAGGTTTTTTTTAACTCTGATTTAACCCAGATATATTTTTTTACTCCAATTTCAGTTCACTCCATTGTAGTGAAACCCTCCTTGGTGTAATTAACTCTATGGGGCTAATTCACTAAATGGTGAATTGTCACCAATGAGGCTTCGCTACAGTTTGCCACACTTTGGGGCCGATTCACTCAGCTCGAGTGAAGGGTTCGAATGAAAAATACTTCGAATTTCGAAGTATTTTTTGGGTACTTCGACCATCGAATTGGTTAAATTCGATCGAATTCGATCGAAGTCGAACGAAATCGAACGATTCGAAGTAAAAATCGTTCGACTATTCGACCATTCGATAGTCGAAGTACTTGCCCTTTAAAAAAAACTTCGACCCCCTACTTCGGCAGATAAAACCTACCAAAGTCAATGTTAGCCTATGGGGAAGGTCCCCATAGGCTTGCTAAGCTTTTTTTGATCGAAGGATTTTCCTTCGATCGTTTGATTAAAATCCTTCGAATCGTTCGATTCGAAGGATTTAATCGTTCGATCGAATGAAAAATCCTTCGATCGATCGATCGCAGGATTAGCGCTAAATCCTTCGACTTCGATATTCGAAGTCGAAGGATTTCAATTCGAGGGTCGAATTTCGAAGTATTTTTAACTTCGAAATTCGACCCTTAGTGAATCGGCCCCTAAGTGTCACTTTTTCAGGTGAAAATGAGTTACCACTACATTAATTCACTAAAATGTGAAGTTGCTTCTGGGTCGTCGAACGATGGCGACTTTTCTCTAGCTTTACTTTGGCAGTGTAAGCGTTTCAAAACTAAATGACGCTAGTGATCGCTTCTGCCCAGCGAAACTTCGTTAGTCCTCTTTCACTAAGGTCAACTTGAATAGGGCGGGTACATATAGGTTGTATGAGCGTCTTTATTAGAGATGTTGGTGAAAGTGCTTAAAATGGTCACTTATTATTACAAATGTCCAAGGAACCTGAATACAGACATAAGAGATTCTCTAATGTCCTACACATGAGCCCACCCTAAAACAAATGTTCCATGGCCCTCAATGGCCGATTCACAAAGGGTCGAATATCGAGGGTTAATTAACCCTCGATATTCGACTGGGAATTAAAATCCTTCGACTTCAAACATCGAAGTCAAAGGATTTTGCGCAAATAGTTCAATCGAACGATCGAAGGATTTTAATCCAACGATCGAAGGAATATCCTTCGACCGAAAAAAGTTAGCCAAGCCTATGGGGACCTTCCCAATAGGCTAACATTGAGTTCAGTAGCTTTTAGATGGCGAACTAGGGGGTCGAAGTTTTTTCTTAAAGAGACAGTACTTCGACTATCGAATGGTCGAACGATTTTTAGTTCGAATAGTTCGATTCAAAGTCGTAGTTGAAGGTCGTAGTAGCCCATTCGATGGTCGAAGTAGCCCAAAAAACACTTCGAAATTCGAAGTTTTTTTACTTTGAATCCTTCACTTGAAGTTAGTGAATCGGCCCCTAAGAGTTAGGAGGATGTAGCTTCATTTTAGCACTTCATCTGGTCTGAGGTGGAGAAGGAAACTCTGTAAAATTCTTAATGAATTTGCATTACGCCCAGTGAAAAGTCGCCTGGCGATAGAGTGTGAACAATGGTCCCGTGCGCTAGCGAATTGTCGCCTACACCTGTTAGGTGGTGATCCTGGTGTAACAAGGTTTGTGAATTTGTTGTTAAATGACTTTCAGGACTAAAATGACATTTTACTCCAGTTTAAGCTAACTCCACTTTCTGAATCCCCTTCTGTCTTCCGTATCCTTCTACTGTAATGTAGGGTAAAAAGGGGAAACCGTTGTGGGGAAAGAACTCCCACTAAAAATATCATGAGCTCCTGGGGCTGACAAGTTATACTGGGTCAGGGGCAGCTTTGAAAAGCAAAATGTCAGCTACTGCACTTTACCCCAGGGTGGGTTTTAAGATGGGTTCTGAGGGACCTGTTTGGGGAGGAAAATAGATATTATTAGTATTATTATATTATCATATCAATTAATATTATCATTAATATGAGTGTGTTCCAGCATGGTTTTATAAGTAATAGATCTTGCCAGACTAACTTAATTTCTTTGTATGAGAAGGTGAGCAGGGACCTTGATTCTGGGATGGCAGTGGATGTGATTTACTTAGACTTTGCTAAAGCATTTGATACAGTGTCACACAAAAGGTTACTGGTTAAATGAAGGAATGTTGGCCTGGAACATAGTATTTGTACCTGGATAGAGAACTGGCTAAAAGATAGACTACAAAGAGTGGTGGTAAATGGAACATTTTCTAATTGGACCAGTGTTGTTAGTGGAGTACCGCAGGGCTCTGTACTAGGTCCCTTGCTTTTCAACTTGTTTATTAATGACCTGGAGGTGGCCATTGAAAGTACTGTTTCTATTTGTGCAGATGAGACTAAATTGTACAGAACATAATATCAAAAGTTATTGTGATACTAAACTCTATAGTTAGTATAGATATGGGTATATATCATTTATGTGACAGTAGGGAGGGGTGTGTGTATGGGGCTGGGTTTTACTTTCGAGGGGTTGAACTTGATGGACTTTGTCTTTTTTTCAAATCAATTTAATTATGTAACTATGTAACTAACTACTATAATTATGTGTATAAGATGTGGCACAGCATTAGTGAAATGAAACATGCCACGTGGATCACACCTTCCAATAATAATTATTATAATGATTGGCTGCCAGATTAATGATAATGTGCTGTGAGAATTGTTGGGTAATATCACTGCTTCCATATAATAAGCATTACAATTGGAGCCCTCATCCCAGTAATACAAACGTATACATAAAGGCTATTGTTAGGCCTGCACAATATTCTATTGCCTACAAGTTAGGATGAACTAGTAATCTCACACCTCAGCCAGCTACTTGTTATCAATAATTTGTTTTTGAGTAAGCAAGGTCTGGCCGGGTTGGGTGTGGGCAGAGTGCTAAGGAGCAGATAAGGGAGGATGAGCTTTTATATAACACTGATATTGACTTGGAACAGACTCCCCAGCTCTTATCAGTCAACAGATGAAGGACACGGAGCTGCACATCAGCAGAAGGAAATATTAAGAGTGGGAGAGGGGTAGCGCTCCTCTATTATATGTGTTTAGCCCTTATGTGTTCAGCACTTTACACTTTTTTTATTCCTGCACAAATGTCACCAGGGGCATATAGGGAAGAGAACCTAATCATTAGGGGCACAGAGGTCCTGTAAGGTTCAGAATGTTGGGCATGTTTAATATATTATGTGACATAATCTTCCCTAAAGGAAAAGCAGACCATCAGCAGCAATGATAAAAGAGCAGAGGAAAGGGAAACAGAGAACAGAGGTCTGAATGGCACCCCCTGCAGTGGATAATAAATAATACAAATAAATAATATAATAAAATTAGGAAGTGAAAGCAAAGACCTGACTGGTTGCCATATAGTGCCTATAATAGTAAAGATATACGTGTAACTGCGTTATTCTTTTTTGAGTAATAAATTATGGATCATTGATTAGTGGCCCAGACTCAAAGGTTCTAAGTATAACTGGATATTGAGTTCTCTGTAATAGACAGGATTTGGGCAGTGCCGTATACTGTATATTTGCTAAATGTGTGGTTTTTTCAATTTCTTGCAACTCATGGGGACATTGTGCTGAGCAGTTACAGATTTAGAAAACAATATTCGACAGATGGACCTTTTTGAAAGTCAAAGGTAATGACCACTCCAGACCCCCCCTGGGCAATGTACTCGTCCATTAGGCTCCGATTGCTTCCGGGGCCTCCAGTGTCCCGACTGTTCACCACAACTACTTAATCCAACAATCAGGCGGCATTCTGGATAAAATGAGAAATTCTTTATTGCAACCGGTGAGTATCTAACATGGCCTGACGCGTTTCAGGAAAGGACTTTAAAGGGCATTTAAAAGAAAAAAAAATGATAAAATCCCATTTTTACTTTCTTTAATGAAAAAGAAACCTATCTCCAATATACTTTAATTGAAAAATCTGTACTGTTTTTATAAGAAACCTGACTGTATGCAGTGAAATTCTCCCTTCATTTACTGCTGTGGATAGGAATTGTCAGACGGTCCCTAACTGCTCTGCAGGGAAACAATCATACTTATGAACAGCAGGGGAGCCCCTGCCTTACTTCCCAGCCACGCAGAACTCAAGCAGCTTTGTTTGTTTCCCTGTAGAGCAGTCGGCGACTCTGTTGAGATTTGTATTGGATTTTATTTTTGCCTTTACATCCCCTTTACTGTTTCCAACTCCAGCTGCAGGGACAAAGATCATGGAGCCAGATTTAAACAGACAAACTGGGATTCTATTTGGAGGATTATTTTGCTGCAGCCACTGGCTCTGCAGAGTTGGAGAAAGTTTGTATTAAACAATACAAAAACTATAAAATCCACATTAGATTACATGACAACACAGGACCCAGTGCAGTCTGTATATTCTGATTATTAATCAGTCTTGTTGTATCAGCTTCTGGCAGATATTATTTGACTTGTGCTGTTTTGATAATTTATGACGATCCCTAAGCAGCCCAGACCACACTGAGCATGTGCACAGTCTTGGTCTTGCAAAGATGTATAACAAAGTTACAAGATGGTGACCCCCTGTGGCCAACTTTGAAAGCATAAATCATTTGTTTGATTAGGCTTGTGGTGCAGTAAGTTCATGTTTATGTTTAGTATACAAAATACAGCATTTCTAGTCTTATTCTATTTTACACTTTACTTCCCATTTAAACAAAAACGACATTACCCAACATGCTTTGGGAGACACAGGCTCGGCACATTAGGGCAAGCAAAAACTTTGGCTGGGTTCCAAAGTATAAATCAGCCAAAGGCATAACATGTAGTACACATCTGTAACTTGGCTAATTGTACTTTCAAAACCCGCCTGGGCTTTAAATTAGTAGCCCAATTTGGCTGGAAACCCACCAGCCTGGCAACTCTGCATATGAGTCACATTTGGTTAAACGGAGCTATAACTATATAACATGTCTACAATCAAACATGAAAGAAAAAATAAACATCCCGAACCCTAAATCTGTCCCTATCCCTTCCTCATGGGCCTTATTCCTAGGGATGTAATCATTTATTATCATCAGTGAAACTTCAATTTTAAGTTCTCCTACATTTTACAATGTGGTTTTGGTGGCCCCACCAATTTATATTTTATAATTGAAGCTTTTCCTGTAGTCTACACCAAAATTTTGTCTGGCTCTGAATGTTTTTAGTAAAATTAAGAGGTTTACGGGGGAATGTAATAAAAGTCGCAAAGAGAAAAACAATTTGCACCAATAAGAATAAAAATCCCCATCTCCCAATGTAATATTGTCATGGGAATAAATTTTTTTTTCAAAATGAATCAGTTAATAGTGCTGCTTCAGCAGAATTCTGCACTAGAATCCAATTCTCAAAAGAGCAAACAGATTTTTTTAATATTTAATTTTAAAATCTGACATGGGGCTAGACATATTGTCAATTTCCCAGCTGCCCCAAGTCATGTGACTTGTGCTCTGATAAACTTCAATCACTCTTTACTGCTGTACTGCAAGTTGGAGTGATATCACCCCCTCCCTTCCCCCCCCCAGCAGCCAAACAACAGGACAATGGGAAGGTAACCAGATAGCAGCTCCCTAACACAAGATAACAGCTGCCTGGTAGATCTAAGAACAACACTCAATAGTAAAATCCATGTCCCACTGAGACACATTCAGTTACATTGAGAAGGAAAGGAAAAACAGCAGCCTGCCAGATAGCATTTCTCTCCTAAAGTGCAGGCACAAGTCACATGACTTGGGGCAGCTGGGAAATTGACAATATGTCTAGCCCCATGTCAGATTTCAAAATTGAATATAAAAAAATCAGTTTGCTCTTTTGAGAAATGGATTTCAGTGAAGAATTCTGCTGGAGCAGCACTATTAACTGATGCGTTTTGAAAAAAAAACATGTTTTCTGACGACAGGATCCCTTGTAATGGGGGTGTAATGCCCAGTCTAATTGAGGGGTCACATTGTTGACACATGCGAGAATAATTTTTGAAGGCTCTGCCTGGTTGGTTGTATTTTAGTACAGGTATGGGATCCATTATACAGTAAAGAAGTAGATGGCACACACTGTTGCAATCGTGCTAAAACACATTTTATTTGGATCGTGTTTGAGATCCAAATAAAACACTTATGTTTTAGCACAATTGCAACAGTGTGTGCCATCTACTTCTTTACTGTATGGAACAAGGGAACCAAGTCAAGCAGCAAGGTTTCTGGATAGAGCACCACCAACATACAGCCATAGTCTTTTAAACGATTGTATGATCCATTATACAGAAACACATTATCCACAAAGCTCAGAAGTGATGAGTCAAATTATTGCCAAGTTTCCCTGTGAAAATAACGCCCCATAGACTCCAATGGGAGAAAAAAAATGCCACTCTTCATAAAAAATTTTGCATGTCAAATAAGATTTGCCGCGCAAAAGTCTTCTTTTGGAGGAAAACTCGGGTTGAATTAGATTCGAGTTTTCGGGAAGGGACTATTTGATTGAATTTTAGATGTTTGAATTTTTTCATAAATAACATTCCATTTGAATTGTGGATAAAATTGAATGTATATGATTTTTTTTTAGTAGACTTAAGGTATGAAAATCTAAATTACAGAAAGAAATATCCAGAAATAAAGACCGCCCAATAAGCCTGGCAGGAAATCACAAAAGGAACATAGTACAAAAAAGTCCCTTTGTGTTTCAGCCACTAGGTGGTCTTCATTGAGAAAAAAAAATAATAATCAAAAAAAAAAGGCAGAAAGATTGTCACATTAGTGCGTTTATATAACTATAATACAAGGGTCAAGTATGTGGGTCCTGTTTTACACTTGAAGAGAAGTATCATGAGAGATAACGTCTGGAACACAAGTGCGTCTCATTGGAACAAAGTGCATCAAATAGGGTGCCAGTGGAACGTCCTATTTGACGCACTTTTGTTCCAATGAAACGCACTTGCGTCCCGATGAGACGCACTTTCGTCCCGATGAGACGCACTTTCGTTCCAATGAGACGCACTTTCGTTCCAATGAGACGCACTTTCGTTCCAATGAGACGCACTTTCGTTCCAATGAGACGTACTTTTGTTCCAATGAAACGCACTTTCGTCCCAATGCACTTTCGTCCCAATGAGACACACTTTCGTTCCGATGAGACGCACTTTCGTCCCAATAAGACGCACTTTCGTTCCAATGAGACGCACTTTCGTTCCAATGAGTCGCACTTTCGTTCCAATGAAACGCACTTTCGTTCCAATGAGACGTACTTTCGTCCCAATGAGACGCACTTTCGTTCCAATGAGACGCACTTTCGTCCCGATGAGACGCACTTTTGTTCCAATGAAACGCACTTTCGTCCCAATGAGATGCACTTTCGTTCCGATGAGACGCACTTTCGTCCCGATGAGATGCACTTTCATGAGACACACTTGCGTTCCAGACGTTATAGCTGATACTTCCGTGTCACATCTATTTCTTCTTTGATACATAATTATAAGAGGTTTGTCTCTGTCCAATTAATTATGTTCTCTCAATCTACAGAATTACTCGCTTATGATGCAAATTGTAAGGCAACGACGTCCTAATCGACGCATACGTGACTCTTGTAATATAGTTTTATAAACGCACTAATGTGACCATCTTTGTGCGTTTTGTTTGATTGTTATTGTTTTTTTTCCCTGATGAAGACCACCTAGTATTGTACTATGTATTTTTTCTTCATTTGAGTATGCAATCCTCTTTTGTGATTATTTTCCATACCAATAAACAAATGAATCATCCTGTGCTTATAAATATCACCTACACAAATGGGGTTACTTCTCGTAGGTACCAAACTGTTGGAGGAAACATCGAATGAAACTAGAACAGCCAGGAAAGACATAGATTGTCAGCTTATTTGATTAGTACCAGCCATATATCAAGTCACATGATCCACTCTAGACATCTGTCCAGAACAGAATAATAAGCTGGGTAGTTAAATGCAGCCAGTGTAAATATGATGGAGTAAACATTGCGGGAGGCATGGGAGTTATACAGTCTGTCCATATTACTTCCCAAACTGTGTTGGATGTTCTGTAGCCACAGGAAGTGAAGGAGAAATCACAGGTAAGAACTAAATTTATCTGACTTGGTTCTTACCTCCAATTTCTCCTTCACTTCCTGTATCTACAGAACATCCAACTACATTTCATCGCATGGCGACTGCACACAGACTAACTGGATTCAAATGAATGGAGCAGGGCCCGGAGCAGATCTGCTTCTCAATATCTGCAGCTGTCTCTGGTAATACAGGTGAAGTTTCAGTGACACCTGCTGGGCACTTTTATTATTGCACCCAAATCACTTCTTTACAGCAGTGTTGGAAAGGGACTTTATGTTTTTAGATAGAAACATATTTCTCAATTTACATCAAAACAGACTCCTGTGCTTATATCCTTTGAGTACTTGAAAAATAAGTTGCTGTAACATTTCCCTGGTCCCTTGAAAAACTTTAAATGGTGGGGGGGGCAGTGCCACTGACACTTTAAGGGCCTGGGTCGTTCCTGTTACAGGGCTGCTGCACCTTTGGCCTGATACATTAAGTTTAAACCAGGTATGGGACCAGATATCCAGAATGGCCCGGACCTGGG
This sequence comes from Xenopus petersii, assembly GCA_038501925.1. Taxonomy (NCBI): domain Eukaryota; kingdom Metazoa; phylum Chordata; class Amphibia; order Anura; family Pipidae; genus Xenopus; species Xenopus petersii. Next base: position 4,803,854 of record CM076675.1, read on the forward strand.
GTTCTCCAGATAACTAATCTTTCCATAATGTGGTTTTTCAAATATTAAGGGCAGAGACAGACGAGAAGATTCGGGGAGATTTAGTCGCCAGACAACACATCGCCCCGAACTGCCTCCCCGCCAGCTAGAATGTAAATCACCAGCGGGGTGGCACTTGGAGCGGTTCGTTTTCCAAAGTCGTCCAAAGTTGCCTCACAAAGAAACTTCAGGCGACGTTGGAAAACAAAGCGCTCAGAATAATGAGAATTATAGAGAAAGAGAGAATGATATTTCAGCAATGGAGATAGAGACAGAATGATAGAGAATGAGAATTATAGAGAAAGAGAGAATGATATTTCAGCAATGGAGATAGAGACAGAATGATAGAGAATGAGAATTATAGAGAAAGAGAGAATGATATTTCAGCAATGGAGATAGAGACAGAATGACAGAGACAGAATGATAGAAAGACAGAATGATAGAGAGAGATTGAGAATTATAGAGAAAGAGAAAATGATAGAGAGAGACAGATTGCCAAGTATGGGATAGTAAAGCGTTACTTGGTTATTTCAGCAATGGAGATAGAGAGATAGAATGATAGAGACAGAATGACAGAGAAAGAGACAGAATGACAGAGCGAGACAGAATGATAGAAAGACAGAATGAAAGAGACAGAATGATAGAGAGAGAGAATGAGAATTATAGAGAAAGAGAATGATAGAGAGAGAGAGACAGATTGCCAAGTATGGGATAGTAAAGCGTTACTTGGTTATTTCAGCAATGGAGAGAGATAGAATGATAGAGACAGAATGATAGAGAATGACAGAGAGGGACAGAATGACAGAGAAAGACAGAACGCTAGAATGAGAATGATAGAGACAGAATGATAGAGAATTATAGAGAGAGATACAGAATGAGAGAGAGAGCGAGAGACAGGTTGCCAAGTATGGGATAGTAAAGTGTTACTTGGTTATTTCAACAGAATATTGAATTGATTATATTTAGAAAGTTTCTTATATCGGTGAGATGAAGCTTAAATTATTTCCGCAATAGATCCCCATGGAGTCTACTAGAATATCAAGTAAACATTAAATAAACCAAAGTTATTAATTATATTTTAGTTTGGATCAAGTACAAGGTACTGTTTTATTATTACAGGTAAAAAGGCAATAATTTTTTAAAATTTGGATTTGGATAAAAAGGAGTCTATGGGAGACAGCCTTTCTGTAATTCGGAGCTTTCTGGATAACGGGGTTCTAGATAACAGATCCCATAGCTGTATATAAAATGCAGTATTTCTAGCCACATTCGTATCAAAGGGGTTGTTCACCTTCCAAACACTTCTTTCAATTCAGTTGTTTTCAGATTGTTCCCTATAAATAGACTTTTTTCAATTACTTTCCATTTTTTATCTTTTACCGTCTCCCCATAATTAAAGTTGAATGTTCCTGTCTCTGGTGTTTGAGTCTGGCAGCTCAGTAATTCAAGGTGCTGACTCTGTGCTGAACTGTTACAATTTGATACAATTAGTTGATCCATTTCTCAGCAGTATCTGTGAAATATCAGCAACTATTGTATCAATTCTAACAGCTGCCTGTAATGAAACTTAGGGATTCTGCTCAGCGGGGACAAAGATAAGAAATGGATCAACTAATGTATCAATTAAGAACAATTTAAAGGGTCGGCGACCCCCCCATCCCTGAGCTGCTTTAGAAGGTGAAAAATGACACTTTACACTTCAATATTAGAAAAACAGTGACGCATAGAAAATAGACAGTAATTGGAAAAAGTTGTTATTTCTGGTGATCTATCGGAAAACAACTAGTTGTTTTGACCCCTTTAAAGGGATACTGTCATGGAAAAACATGTTTTTTCCCCAAAACACATCAGTTAATAGTGCTGCTCCAGCAGAATTCTGCACTGAAATCCATTTCTCAAAAGAGCAAACAGATTTTTTTATATTCAATTTTGAAATCTGACATGGGGCTAGACATTTTGTCAATTTCCCAGTTGCCCCAGCCATGTCACTTGTGCCTGCACTTTAGGATGGAATTACTTTTTGGCAGACTGTTATTTCTTCTACTTAATGTAACTGAATCAGTCTCAGTGGGACCTGGATTTTACTATTGAGTGTTGTTCTTAGATCTACCAGGCAGCTGATATCTTGTGTTAGGGAGCTGCTATCTGGTTACCTTCCCATTGTTCTGTTGTTTGGCTGCTGGGGGGGGAGGGAGGGGGTGATATCACTCCAACTTGCAGTACAGCAGTAAAGAGTGATTGAAGTTTATCAGAGCACAAGTCACATGACTGGGGGCAGCTGGGAAACTGACAATATGTCATGTCAGATTTCAAAATTGAATATAAAAAAATCTGTTTACTCTTTTGAGAAATGGATTTCAGTGCAGAATTCTGCTGGAGCAGCACTATTAACTGATGTGTTTTGAAAAAAAAAAAAGAACGTTTTCCCATGACAGTATCCCATTAAGTTCTCCTGTAAAAAGTGTACTTCCCCCTCTTTATTTCCAGAATAAAATTTTGTAAACAAGACTTTACCGAGTAAACGGGACCCTTAATTCTGTGTTCAGCAGAAAGGCCAAAGTATTTTACTCACAGACTCATAAAGAATCAACTTTTTATATATATATAGATATATATATATATATATGTACAGAATACAGGAAAAAAAAGGTTTGTAAAATCTAAAACAATACAGTTAATATTTACAGTGGATCTAGCTTGACCGAACTCCACAAAGGAGAAGTGGCAGTATTACAATAATTAAAAAAAGGGGAGAGGAAAACAAAAAAGTGAACAACAAAATATTTTGTTACAGACAGGAGCCAGAAGGTGGATCACACACAGCACTGTACACATTTAAAATTCATTTAAAAAAAAAAAAAAAAAAAAAAAAAAAAAAAAAAGTGTAAGTAGAAGGAGGGTGTGTCTGGAGTTAAAGTATTTTAGTCTCTTGAAATTGTACAAAAAATCTCCACCCTGTCCTTGTTGTTTCTATGGAGCTCCTTTTATTGCAACTTTAGGCAGATCTGCGAGACTTGCACCGAGTAACTGAACAACTGAAACGTACTGAAGGGGATTGTTCTTCTTCTTCTTTAAGAAAAAGAAAAAATATGCACCAAAAAGAATGGACGTGGATTCATTTACAATTGCACGAAAGAAAAAGAACGTTTTTTTTGGATTTCAGAAAGTATTCAAAATGTTTTGATCACGTTTTAGCAAATTCATTCTGGGCGGGGAAAGGAGGAGGATTATTTTTTTATCTTTTAATAAAAAAAATATATATTTATATATATTTATATTATATGAAATGTATGATAGAAACATGTGCAAATGCCCCTAAAATCTGAGCAAAAGGGGAAGGGAAGAAAAAAAATAAAAAGGTGAACTTTTCTTCATGTCATGCAAATGTGCAAACTCTTCCCGCTCAACTCGTTTGCGCCCGGTCGAGTTCTAGCCGTTGGTTGCTAAGGAACAGAACTGGAGCGCAGGACCGACACCTGGTGAGGGGGTTTGAGAGACAATTTGTTGTCCAAGTCCAGCTCTTGTGCTAAGGCATCGCTTTCACCTTTGGGCTGCCTGCTTGCAAACTCTGTGATTGAGAAGAGAAACTGGATACAACCCAACTTAATATAACTTCCATGGTGCAAAAGGGCGGTGCCTTCCCAGCCGGCTCCACTTCCTCCAATGAGACTGGAGCTGCTGGCTTTGCAGTTACACGACTGCTGACCAGGGCCTTGGGCCTGACAGTTCATAACGGCTTCTTCTTTCACTGCCTCTTCCTCAGGATTTTGGCTTTTGTGGCGTTCTAGGATAAAAAAAAAAAACACAAACTCTGAAGATTAGACACACCCAGCAGAAATGAAGACTCAACATAAAGGGGCAGATTTATTAAAGGAACAGTTCAGTGTAAAAATAAAAACTGGGTAAATAAATAGGCTGTGCAAAATAAAAAATGTATCTAATATAGTTAGTTAGGCAAAAATGTAATGTATAAAGGCTGGAGTGAGTGGATGTGTAACATAATAGCCAGAACACTACTTCCTGCTTTTCAGCTCTCTAACTCGGAGTTAGTCAGTGACTATAAGGGGGGGCCACATGGGACATAACTGTTCAGTGAGTTTGTAATTGATCCTCAGCATTCAGCTCAAATTCAAAAGCAACAGTTATGACCCACGTGGCCTCCCCTCAAGTCACTGATCAGTTTCTGCCTGGTAACCAATCAGTGGAAACCAAGAGAGCTGAAAAGCAGGAATAATTATTCTGTTCCAAACGAGAAATAAAAACAAGTTTGAAAAAAAAAAAAAATTGAATTTGATTTTCGAGATTTATAATACCTTTAATAATTCAAATGTAACTATTTGTCACCTAAAACCTGATGAATTGCTGTTTAAGGGTAGGACTACGCGGACGTTTTCAGCACGATCCGACGCACTGCGACAAAACGTATGCTACAGAAATAAGGTAAGCGATAGAAATGTCGGATGAAGTTGCAGCATCCGACAGTCGTGTTGGATCAACGATGCGACTTCATCCGACATTTCTATCTCTTACCTTATTTCCATTGCATGCGATTTGTTGGAGCGCGACAGATCACTCAGAAAAAGTCTGTTTCGTCTTACTCTAAGTCAATGGGAGAGGTCCAGGGATTCATTTGGAGCTGTTTGCAGCCTTCATGAAAATCAAGTTTCTTTGAAGAAAAAAAAGAATCTTGAATTTGATTTTAATAATACATATCAAATTTTGAATTTATGATAGTTAAAAAAAAAAAAAAAAAAAACTTGCATGAATTAGAAATTTGACCTTTGGAAATTTATTGTTAAAATCAAATTTTTAAAACTCCTAAATGTATCTCTAGGACTGTTCAATATTGACCTATAATCATCTGGTACATCACTATTATCCTTCCAAACACTCGCCTGATGTATCTGAGAGTGACTGAAGCAAAGAGTGAAATTCGCAGCAAGACTTACTTAAAACACTCTGCACTTTGGCAACAATACTGCTCGGTGGGGTCGGGATGATTTTCTCAGAGAAATCACAGGAATAGAGCACGTTGTCCACAGTCGTTCCATGTTCACTGTAATTTAACAGCTCATAATGCTTTGTGTTCTAAAAGGTAAGTGAGAATACATTAATCCAGGGTCTTTGTGGATATATTGCATTCATTTAAAGGGCAAGTCAGCCCCAAAATAAAAATGTGATAAAAAAAAAGATCTTATTCTAAGCAACTTCGCAATATACATTACACATGTTCTATGGGTTTTAATTTATTTGTATATGTATTGCTCTATTAAGCAGTGTCTGTTCCTTTCTATTCTCTGCACTAGTGATGTGCAGGCCTGTCTTTGCTGGGGAACCAAGACTTTTGCAACATTGTTTAAAAAGTAACAATCAGGAGTTAATCAAATGCTGCTTTCAATAGCGATTTTTTACAAATAACTGTAAAAGCACTTGTGATGGGATGTAGACCGTAATACTGAGACTTTACAAATGGTCTTCCATTTTTATTATATACGCTGTGGTGTTCAGCAGTGCTCCAGTTTGGAATTTCAGAAGCTACCTGGTTGCTAGGGTCCAATGTAACTTAGTACCCAGGCAGTAGTTTGAATGAGGCTGAACTAAAAGACTGTTAGGAAAGAGTAATTAAAATTACAGTCTCGCAGTGAAATCGATGGGGCACACCTCTTCGTTTGTAAAGTCACTAAGATCGGGTCTTTCTAGAGCTTACTAAAAGTTTTTATTTATTTTTATTTAGTTAGTTTTTATTTCTAAATGACACTGTTTACACTGCAAATAATTCACTGTACAATATAAAATGTCATTCCTGAAGCAGCAAGTGTATTTAGTTGTAATATTGGTGTGTAGGTGCATCTCAGCTCATTTTGCCTGGTCATGTGATTTCAGAAAGAGCCAGCACTTTAGGATGGAACTGCTTTCTGGCAGGCTGCTGTTTCTCCTACTCAATGTAACTGAATGTGTCTCAGTGGGACCTGGATTTTACTATTGAGTGTTGTTCTTAGATCTACCAGGCAGCTGTTATCTTGTGTTAGGGGGCTGCTATCTAGTTACCTTCCCATTGTTCTGTTGTTTGGCTGCTGGGGGGTGATATCGGTCCAACTTGCAGTACAGCAGTAAAGAGTGATTGAAGTTTATCAGAGCACAAGTCACATGACTGGGGGCAGCTGGGAAACTGACAATATGTCTAGCCTCATGTCAGATTTCAAAATTAAATATAAAAAAAATCTGTTTGCTCTTTTGAGAAATGGATTTCAGTGCAGAATTCTGCTGGAGCAGCACTATTAACTGATGTGTTTTGAATTTTTTTTCCCCCTTTAAGGGTAACTGCGCCTTTAAAGCACATTGTTCAAATGAGTCCATGCTAATCAGTAATAAAGCACTACAGTGTATTTCACGACAGTCTCAAAAACAACAAGATAGAAGCAACTCACTTCATCGTAAAATATACAGGCGTGTTTGCCGGACACATAGTTGCAGTGGCCATAATTTGTAAGGCACACGTCCATGTCTGCTCCTGCGATGAGAGAATGATCAATTACTAATGCATTTATACGCTGCACAACAAGGCAAAAGGAATAGCATGTACATTACACAAGTGCAGACAGAAATGCATGTGAATGTGAATAAAGAAACATCTTGAGAGTATTTTACACATACAGGAGAGGTAAGAACAAAAGATGAATAGAGATAGAGAAAGAATGATACAGATAAAGGCATGGGCGTACAGAATGGCACAGGTGTACATTTACTTTTTTTTGTTGTTGATGGAATAGTTTAGAAATGTTGTACCCGTTATCCAAAAAGCTCCTAATTACGGAAAGGCCAGAGTCCATAATAATCAATTAATTCACATTTTTAAAAAGGATTTCCTTTTTCTGTGTAGTAATAAAACAGTAGCTTGTACTTGATCCCAACTAAGATATAATTAATCCTTATTGGAAGCAAAACCAGCCTATTGGGTTTATTTCATGTTTATATGATTTTCTAGTAGACTTAAGGCAGTGATCCCCAACCAGTTGCTCGTGAGTAACATGTTGCTCTCCAACCCCTTGGATGTTGCTCCCAGTGGCCTCAAAGCTGGAGCTTATTATTGAATTCCAGGCAAGTTTGGTTTCATAAAAACCAGATGCACTGCCAAACAGAGCCTCATTGTAGGTTGACAATCCACATAGGGACTACTAAATGGCTAATCACAGCCCTTATTTGGCACCTTAGGAACATTTTTCATGCTTGTGTTGCTCCCCAACTTCTTTTACTTCTGAATGTTGCTCACTGCCTCAAAAAGTTGGGGATCCCTGACTTACGGTATGAAGATCCAAATTAGGGAGACATCCGTTATCCGGAAAACCCCAGGTCCCGAGCATTCTGGACCCATACCTGTACTGTACAATGTCCCCACTAACCTGTGCCGATATAGAGAGTCCGGTAGCACATATTCACAGGAGCTCCAACACCCATCATTAGAGGGTAGAATACAGCCCTGGCTTGTACATCTTTTTTCTGGGCTGAAAAAAATCAACCAATAGACAAGTGAGCAAATTCCAACTAAGTGCACAACATCAGCTGAAATAGCCAAATGAAATGTTTTAATTCATGTGTTCTTTATACTGAAAGACATTACAGTAGAACCCCCATTTTAAGTTTTTCAGGGGACCAGGAAAAAATGATGTAATATCTGAGAAATGTGTTAAAATAACTTTTTCTTCAAGAACTGAAAGGTTTCCACTTCCAGTTAATTTGAATGTTACAACAGCGCCACCTGCTGGTCAGTTTCCCACCAGTCTGACCAGCAAGTAGTCAAGGAAGTTGTCAGGAGAAAGAAAGAGGCTGATGTTCTTCTGCTTAGGAATACAATTAAAAACCTCTCTCAAATCTTTCCTAAGCAGAAGAACATCAGCCTCTTTCTTTCTCCTGACAACTTCCTTGACTACTTGCTGGTCAGACTGGTGGGAAACTGACCAGCAGGTGGCGCTGTTGTAACACAATTTATTCATATTAGCAGTACATGTATCCCTTAATATCTTGGAATAGAAAGCAAATAATGAATGAATGTACATTGCAAAAGTGCTTAGAATAACCCCCTCATCAATTTTACATTAATTTATTTTAAAGCGTAACTTATCCTTTAATTATCTTCTTCTTTTTAAAAGGTTTGTGATTTGCAGTTGGTCTCTGCCCAGGTTTGCTTTCAAAGTAACATGGGATCGTGGGATAGGTCTGCCTTCCAGAAAAATGCCACCAAATGATCAGATGTGTGGAGAACTTACACTGTGCACTGAACTGTCACATTGCTACAATATTTGCCATTTCTCAAACTTACCTTCTAAGTGGTTTGTGAGTGAAGGTGCGACAGGACGGGTGACACTTGCTACAGGATGCTCTTTGGACGAGAATATCTCCTGGATTCTCTGCATGGCCAAGAACTTCACCAATTTATCATCCAACAGATTAATCTGGATTTCTGCAATAGGGAGAACAGTTTAACATTATTTCTGCTGATGTGGTGGTGATTGTTTTAACTTGTAAATACACATCTGTGTTGCCAACAGGTCCTTATGGATATTCAACCACAAACATAAGTTTTCAAGTGAAAGGCTGCAGAACTGCTATTAATAGGCAGCAAACAATATGAATGCGCGTGTATTTTCCACCAGTTTGGGAAACGGTTCCTACAAGTCAGCGGATGGATTCATTTCCGAGGAATCATGCAGGTTAGTATAAAAAATATAAATATATTTTTGGGAATTCTTCTTAAAGGAGAATTAAAGCCTTAAAAATTAATATGGCCAAAAATGCCATATTTTATAGAGTGAACTTATTGCACGAGGCTAAAGTTTCAGCTCGTCAATAGCAGCAATGATCCAGGACTTCAAACTTGTCACAGGGGGTCACCATCTTGGAAAGTGTCTGTGACACTCACATGCTCAGTGGGCTCTGATTGGCTGTTGAGAAGCTAAGCTTAGGGCTCGTCACTAATTATCCCGCAGAAAATGAGCTTCCCTGGCTGTAATATAAGCTGATGCTACAGGTTTGCTGATTATTCAATTCTGATGCTAATTGCACTGGTTTCTGTGCTGCCATGTAGTAATTATATGTATTAATTACTAATCAGCCTTATATTGTGACATTTCTATTCTATATGTACTGTATATTGTGAGTGGCTCCCTAAGCTCAGTAAGTGACAGCAGCACAGAGCATGTGAATCAGTGAATCAGCAGAAAAGAAGATGGGGAGCTACTGGGGCATCTTTGGAGACACAGATCTTTACTGCTAAAGGGCTGTGGTTGCCTTGGGCTGGTACAGAAGCACAAAACAATGTACAACATTATGTTCTCCTTTAATGGAGTTCTGATGGTTAATGTTACTTTTTTTATTATTTTTATTTGGACAAGTCCAACTGAATGAGCTCATCAACAAAAACAGGCATTTTTCTTTCTTGAATAGCAATCTATAATGAGACATAAGTGGACAACTAAATGCAAATTTTGCGTACAACCATTATGGAGAATAAAAAAAAAAAATATAAAAGAAAGGACTCACCCCCATTGCCATCCATTAATGTTCGGAGGGAATTGGTTAGCTCCATCATAGCAGAAGAGTTTATGGTTAATGTGGAAGGAGCACTTGAAGCTGTATCCAGTAGCAATGTACTAGGTCTGACTTTGCCATCTACAGAGAAAAAAGGAAAGGGAAGAGGGGAAGAAAAAAAAAAAAAAGTTATTTTCATGTAAAAATAGTTATGTTTCATATAATTTCCTGACAAATGGTACTCAGTGTTAGCATTTATATTCATGTGTGGGGAAGATACCTAAAAATTTGCCACCCTTCAGTCAACACTTTTGCTTTAGGGTAGAACTACATGGGCAATTTAGGTCCGATCCAAAGCCATGCGACGAAGCATTGGCGTCAAGCCGGTTGCGCCGCAAATAAGGTAAGAAATTGAAATTTCGGATGAAGTCGCAGCGTGCATCCAACACGACACGACTGTCAGGTGCGGACGCTGCATGCTGCATGTTGTTTCGGTTTGGAATGCACGCTGCGACTATATCCGACATTCCTAAATCTCTTATCTTCATCGCATCCGACATGACGCCAGCGTTTCGGCGTGTGGCATCGGACCTAAATCGCCCATGTAGTTCTACCCTTAAATGGGTTGTTTGTCTTTGAATTAACTATTAGTATGATGTAGAGAGGGATATTATGAGACAATTTGCATTTGGTTTTCATTTTTTATTATTTGTGTTTTTTTTTACTTATTTAGCTTTTTATTCAGCAGCTCTCCAGTTTGAAATTTCAGCCGTCTGGTTAGCAACCATGCATTTATTTAAAAAAAGAGACTGGAATATGAATAGGGGAGGGTCTGAATAGTAAACATTAATAATAACAATACATTTGTAGCCGTCCAGAGCATTTGTTTTTTAGATGGGGCCAGAGACCCCATTTGAAAGCTGGAAAGGGTCAAAAGCAAATAATTAATAAAAAAACTATATAAAAAAAAAGAAATAAAAGAGCAGTTTATAAGTTGCTGAGAATTGGCCTTTACTCTATAAAAGTTCAACCTGGAAGTCAGAAGCTATATAAACTATAAATGTGCAAATTAGCCAATCAAATGAATCACACAAGCTCTAGTATAAAACTATTTATATAAAACCAATATACACTAACCAGTTCTATTATTTAAAAATGTTTATTGTTTTTATAAGAAACCTGACTGTATGCAGTGAAATTCTCCCTTCATTTACTGCTGTGGATAGGAATTGTCAGACGGTCCCTAACTGCTCTGCAGGGAAACAATCATACTTATGAACAGCAGGGGGAGCCCCCGCCTTACTTCCCAGCCATGCAGAACTCAAGCAGCTTTGTTTATGACGATCCCTAAGCAGCCCAGACCACACTGAGCATGTGCACAGTCTTGGTCTTGCAAAGATGTATAACAAAGTGACAAGATGGTGACCCCCTGTGGCCAACTTTGAAAGCATAAATCATTTGTTTGATTAGACTTGTGGTGCAGTAAGTTCATGTTTATATTTAGTATACAAAATACAGCATTTCTAGCTTCATTCTATTTCACACTTTACTTTGTTTGCCTAGTTATTTACTGTTCAGTAGGGCTTTGCAGAAATGCCACTATACTTTGTTACATAACAGTAGAAACAATGTTATAGCAGAAGACTACCCTATCAGGCCAAGCTAAAGCTCACCTCAATTAAACTCCTCTGAGCAAGGCAGGGGAAGTATCTCATACAATACATATATCTTCACAAAGAAAAACAGAGCAGGGCAGTCCAAGTCCAAGGGTTTTTGATTTTTTTTTTTTTTTTATTTGATCTCTTAAGAGATAGGGGGTAATACAAAATATATTATATTATATAATAAAAAGTGGAAAGAGCCCATTTTGAGAGTAAAGGTGATGGTAAAGTGGAGTTAAATACTTTCTCCATATTCACAAACAGAAATCTGCCTAAATTCCAACTGAACCTCCACTTTTCACATTTTAGTGAAAGAAAGACAGCTTACAGACACTTAAGAATTTTTCTTTCAAACGACAAAAATGGTGCAAAAACTACATTTTAAACATTTTCTCACAACATTTTAAAACTCCTCCCCATATGTCAGAAGAACTCGGGGTTAGGGATGCCCCGAATCCAGGATTCGGCCTTTTTGAGCAGGATTTGGATTCGATGGAATCCTCCTGCCAGGCACAAACCGAGTCCTAATTTGCAAATTAGGGGCAGGGAGGGAAATCGTTTGACCTTTTGTCAAAAAACAAGGAAGTAAAAAAAATGTTTTCCCCTTCCCAACACTAATTTGTAGGGATGCACTGAATCCACTATTTTGGATTCGGCCGAACCCCCGAATCCTTCTTGAAAGATTCGGCCGAATACCGAACCGAATCCTAATTTGCATATGCAAATTAGGGGTTGAAAGGGGAAAATATTTTTTACTTCCTTGTTTTGTGACAAAAAGTCACGCGATTTCCCTCCCCGCCCCTAATTTGCATATGCAAATTAGGATTCGGATTCGGTTTGGCCGGGCAGAAGGATTCGGCCAAATCCGAATCGTGCTGAAAAAGGCCGAATCCCGAACCAAATCCTGGATTCGGTGCATCCCTACTAATTTGCATATGAACACCGGTTTGGTATTCGGCCAAATCTTTTGCGAAAGATTCAGGGGGTCCGGCTGAATCCAAAATAGTGGATTTCGTGCATTCCTAGTTTTGGTTCACCCAATTTTTATTTCACACCTCTTGTAGGTGGCACATTGGGGAATTATCATATTAATAGGGATCAGCATTTTATAGTCAGGGCACAAGTTTGTGTCTAACCCTATAGGTGTAAAAGCCTCATTAATGAAACAAGTAAAACACTAATTAAACAAAAAGTGTATTTTAATTTAACTCACACTTGCGTTATTTTACTATTTTTTCTTAATGAATGAGGCAATATTAGCGTTTGAGTGAATGTAAAGGAAAAGTAAAACCTCCCAGCCATTTTTTTTTAGTTTTAGCAGCAATTACGACACTTGACCTAAGAGAATAAAACCTATTTCTGATTCTATATTATGCCAAATAGAATTTAGAGTAGACCCCATATGCAGCATTGAAAGACTTTTTGTGGCAGTGATAAGACTTGCATGGCTGGTCCCCATAGAATAACACTTAATGCTCAAAAAAGTGTCAGTAATATGCTTATCCAACCTAACTTTTTTATTTTCACTTCACAAGTCATAGCTCAAAGCTACTAGTTAGGGTGCATGTCTAGATCACTGACACCTATTTACAAGTTTTTCTAACAACAAATAAAAAAAAAAACTTATGCTGAATATATACCGTAATCTGACTATTCTTTTATTTCATTAAAAAAAAAAGTGATTAAAATAGGCAGAAGCCCTGTTCATTGAAACCATGTTGAATGTCAATAACACAGGGGACAGTTAAAGCATTAAGTGGTCTCAAATATAAAACCCAGTAATTACTTCAAGATTTAATGCCCTTTAAGGGATATGCACATTATACATCTTCTACATCTCCCTTTTGACATTTTTATTTTATGTATCACTAATTACAGCTGACCACTTTTCCATTAATTTTTTTTATTTTTTATAACTAATCTGACCCCAAATATCTGTTACAGCAGGAAGTGAGGAGCAAAACACGTATGTGGCACCTCTTCATTTCCTTTTCCCATACAAATGTAAATATGCCCTATTTTCTATTGCTTGTATGACAATCATTCTCCTCAAGCATATTGATGACTCAAAATCCCACAATGATATGAACAATGGGGTCCATATAGAATGTCTGTAGCCTGAAGCTAAGTTATCAGGAATCTAAACCATAAAACACGATAGAACTGCTGGTTGGAGAAAACATGTACAGGTATGGGATCAGTTATCCAGAAAGCTCCGAATTAGAGAAAGGCTGTCTTCCATTGACTCCATTTTTTCGAAATAATCCAAATGTTTAAAACGCATGACCTTTTTTGCAGTGATAATAAAACAGTCACTTGTACTTCATCCCAACTAAGATATAATTAATCCTTATTAGAAGCAAAACCAGCCTATTGGCTTTTATGTTTACATGATTTTCTAGGAAAGCTACCGATCAAACGAAATTCACTAGCACACAGGTACTGCTAGCAGGGTAAACCCGTGCTGATTTATTAAATAATATGCAGCATGCATGCTGCAAATGATTTAATAAATCAGCAAGAGTTTACCCTGCTAGCAGTACCTGTGTGCTAGTGAATTTCATTTGAACTGTTGCTACAAGGTGGGACGCCGATTCCTCCATTGCTGTGCACCAGGGATCATCAAAATTGGAGGCCAGGGTGTGCGAGTGCAACTCGATTACTTTCCAAAAGGGAAGCTACCGAAACAGTTTATTGCCAATAGGTTAGCCACCATCGTGCAAGCTATAACACTATATTTATTCTGTAGAATGCTTTCTCATACCCAAGTAATCCGCTCTAGAAGCTGTTTGTTTAGGATAACAGCTGCCATATTAGCTTGGTGTGAAACCACTTCCTGCCTGAGTCTCTTCCCTGCTCACTTATAGCTCTGGGCTCACATTACAGGAGGGAGGGGAGAGAGGAACAAACTGAGCATGCTCAAGCCCTAGCCCTGGAGGTTTAAGCTGAAAACAGTTAGTCTGATACAGAAGCCCATGAGTACACAATAGAAGGAAAGAAATGTGCTGTTTCTTTTGACAGAGGACTCAGAGCAGCATTACTTTGAGGGTTTACTGGTGTATTTATATAGACCTTTCTGATAAAGCTTACTTAATTGTAGCCTTTCCTTTAAGGTATGAAGATCCAAATTGCAGAAAGATCCAGTATCTGGAAAACCCCAGGTCATGAGCATTCTGGATAACAGGTCCCATTCCTGAACTAATAAAAAAAAGAAAAAACCCACAACCCATATCTTACCTGTAGGTGGTGCTGCTGCACAAAGCCTTGAGGCACCAGGAGCTGCACAGGTTAGTATGTCACAAACAGCTTGTGGAGGAGTAAGTGCCCTGGTACCAGATAAAGGGGAACTCACAGGCCTTGAATCATGTTGCTTCACAGAAGTCCCTAGCGGAGTCTGAGCATTTTTCCTTGACAAAGTGCTAGAGGGTTCAGGACTAGTACAGGAGCTTGGAGGGGTTATGGCTGGCATGGGCAGCCTCTGAGTGCACATCGATGACCCTGTTGAAGTTTCCGATTTCACAATGTGGTTTGGGAGAGGCACAGGCGCTGTTGGGGTGCTTGGCCGAGGCCAGTGTGATAACACTGCAGTCTGTCCAGTCAGCCTTTGGGGATCCGTTAGCTCTGGGCTAACACTGTTAACATGAGGCCCATTCGATTTGGACTCTGATGCAGCCGGTCCATTTGTGGTGCCACAAGCAGCAGTGAGACATGGTTTCATTACGTGAGCAGAATCTTCCTGTAAAGATGACGTGTAACCAGCACAATGCAATCCTACACGTGTGGGGAACTGGGGCTTGCCCTCGGGGTGCAGCTGACAGTTGGAAACAGAGCCGTCAGCTGCAATTACTGGCTTGATGTCCAATGAGTCGGTCTCATCAGAGGTCCAGGATGGAGGAGGCATATGCTTAGCAGATAAATACTTCAGTATACTGCACTGCAGGGCAACCACACTACGGAGCCACTAAAAGGACAAAAAATTTTGGTCATTTAAATCAAGCAATTGTGCGATGTCTGAAGTAGTACATGGGCACATCATTAAAGGGGAACTAATGCGAAAATTACAATTTAATATAAGCTTACTCATACTGAAAGAAACTTTCTAAATACAATCAATTAAAAATTCTGTACTGTTTCTGAAATAATCAAGTTTATCTTCACTATTCCTCTCTCAGCATCTGTTTCTCTTCATTCTGTCTTCATGCAGCAGTTGGGTGTCAGATATTCATTGAAAGTTAGATCCAATATATCTTATAGGGGGGCTCCTTTCCTAGCAGATGTATTAGAGCTCACTCAAATAACAACAATACAAACATAATCTAACAAAACAATTGCCTTTTGCACAAATTCTGCATGTAGAGAGACATGATGTCTGGTGAGTTTAATAGAGTGAGCTCTAATACATCTTCTAGGCAAAAGGAGCCCCCCTATAAGATATATTGGATCTAACTGTCAATGAATATCTGACACCCAACTGCTGAAAGAAGACAGAATGAAGAGAATCAGATGCTGAGAGAGGAATAGTGAATATAAACTTGATTATTTCAGAAACAGTACAGAATATTTAATTGATTATATTTAGAAAGTTTCTGATTTCAGTATGCAGACGCTTATATTAAAGTTTAACTTCTTTTAAAACAAAAAACAACCTCAATAAAACAGTATGTCTTTAATAAATTGCTGCAAGTTAGTCTATAGCCTGAACATTTCTAGCTGAACTGCACTAAACACACAGAACGATCTATGCTGGCAAAGATTTATAGCGTCTGTAATTACTGGTCTCTAATTACTGGTCTCTAATTACTGGTCTCTAATTACTGGTCTCTAATTACTGTTCAAGTAACCTTGCCCCACTTACATAAAGTCGCAGTGCTAGGCCGAGTCCCCCTTCTGCCCTCTAGTAATGGCATTATACTGGGCTAAAATTGCAAACCAAGTCAATAAAGCTTTCACGAAAGCAATTGGAAAATATACAGTCAGCTCTTAATATTTCCATTAGGCAGCATTATATAAAAAAAGAAGAACGATTATGATTTAACTGATGTCTAAACAACAACAAAAACTAAATAAAATATATATTGCCAGTACTTGGGGTAAAAATGCTGTAGAATTGTCTTACTGATACATGCCAACACTCTACCTCCAAACATTTGGAGTTCACCAGGAAGTAATGATTATACAGGTATGGGTTCCCTTATCCAGAGATCTCTGAACTATGGGAAGGCCAAAATCCATAGACTCCATTTTAAACAAATAACTCAGATTATTATCCTGGTATTAATAAAACATTACCCTGTACTTGATCCTAACTATGCTGCATAAAGCCACATCGAAGGCAAAAAAAAATCTTAATCAGGTTTTATTTAAATGTTTAAATTACTTTTATCAGACAAGGTACGGAGATCCAAATTATGGACAGTTCCCTTATCCGTAAAATCCCATGTCCCAAGCATATAAACAAGCTCCTGTGTAGCCATGGGGGCAGCCATTCAAAGCTGAAAAATGGCACAGGATACACAGCAGGTAACAGATAAGCTCTGTAATATAAAATGGGATTCTTCAGAACTTGTCTGTTATCTACTGTGTATCCTGTGCTTGAATGGCTGTCCCCATGGCTACACAGCAGCTTGTTTATATAAACTATAGTAGTACTTATCTGTTATCTACTGTGTATCCTGTGCTTGAATGGCTGTCCCCATGGCTACACAGCAGCTTGTTTATATAAACTATAGTAGTACTTATCTGTTATCTACTGTGTATCCTGTGCTTGAATGGCTGCCCCCATGGCTACACAGCAGCTTGTTTATATAAACTATAGTAGTACTTATCTGTTATCTACTGTGTATCCTGTGCTTGAATGGCTGTCCCCATGGCTACACAGCAGCTTGTTTATATAAACTATAGTAGTACTTATCTGTTATCTACTGTGTATCCTGTGCTTGAATGGCTGTCCCCATGGCTACACAGCAGCTTGTTTATATAAACTATAGTAGTACTTATCTGTTATCTACTGTGTATCCTGTGCTTGAATGGCTGCCCCCATGGCTACACAGCAGCTTGTTTATATAAACTATAGTAGTACTTATCTGTTATCTACTGTGTATCCTGTGCTTGAATGGCTGTCCCCATGGCTACACAGCAGCTTGTTTATATAAACTATAGTAGTACTTATCTGTTATCTACTGTGGATCCTGTGCTTGAATGGCTGCCCCCATGGCTACACAGCAGCTTGTTTATATAAACTATAGTAGTACTTATCTGTTATCTACTGTGTATCCTGTGCTTGAATGGCTGTCCCCATGGCTACACAGCAGCTTGTTTATATAAACTATAGTAGTACTTATCTGTTATCTACTGTGTATCCTGTGCTTGAATGGCTGCCCCCATGGCTACACAGCAGCTTGTTTATATAAACTATCGTAGTACTTATCTGTTATCTACTGTGTATCCTGTGCTTGAATGGCTGCCCCCATGGCTACACAGCAGCTTGTTTATATAAAGTATAGTAGTACTTATCTGTTATCTACTGTGTATCCTGTGCTTGAATGGCTGCCCCCATGGCTACACAGCAGCTTGTTTATATAAACTATAGTAGTACTTATCTGTTATCTACTGTGTATCCTGTGCTTGAATGGCTGTCCCCATGGCTACACAGCAGCTTGTTTATATAAACTATAGTAGTACTTATCTGTTATCTACTGTGTATCCTGTGCTTGAATGGCTGCCCCCATGGCTACACAGCAGCTTGTTTATATAAACTATAGTAGTACTTATCTGTTATCTACTGTGTATCCTGTGCTTGAATGGCTGCCCCCATGGCTACACAGCAGCTTGTTTATATAAACTATAGTAGTACTTATCTGTTATCTACTGTGTATCCTGTGCTTGAATGGCTGCTCCGGTGGCTACACAGCAGCTTGTTTATATAAACTATAGTAGTACTTACCTGTTATCTACTGTGTATCCTGTGCTTGAATGGCTGCCCCCATGGCTACACAGCAGCTTCTTTATATAAACTATAGTAGTACTTATCTGTTATCTACTGTGTATCCTGTGCTTGAATGGCTGTCCCCATGGCTACACAGCAGCTTGTTTATATAAACTATAGTAGTACTTATCTGTTATCTACTGTGTATCCTGTGCTTGAATGGCTGCCCCCATGGCTACACAGCAGCTTGTTTATATAAAGTATAGTAGTACTTATCTGTTATCTACTGTGTATCCTGTGCTTGAATGGCTGCCCCCATGGCTACACAGCAGTTTGTTTATATAGTAGTTTTTCTGAAGTAAACACACCAGTTTTGCCAGTGCAGCACAACAGTACATTTTTTTGGTGTTACTGTTCCTTTAAATCTGCCCATATTTGGCCAACCATAGGCTCAGAGAAACTATGCAAGTGCTTACTGCTTAGTCTAGGCAATCTAGAGGACATCACTGACTTCTCAGACTTTCCAGGATTTTATTGGCCTCTGTGCATTTAAATGCAGCAAGAAAACCTCCAAATGAGCCAAAGCCTTTAGAATGAATACACCCAGTGTGATATGAATTTAGACACTGCGTGCTTGCAGAAAGAACAAACAGATCTAATTACAAACTAGTGAACATGTGCAACTGCAAAGACTACCCTGCTCTGGGGGATTAAAAGTGCATACCCAAAAGTAAGTCAAATATGCCACTCTACGATCCTAAACAGGGATTGACAACACACTGGACACATATAAAAACCCATATGGCACAAGCCAGAAAAAAAAATTAAGCTTCAACACTTTTTAGGGAAAAGGAGTATGCAGTGACTACAATAGACCAACCAGATTGTCCACTAACACTGCACATGATCCAGTAATAGTAACGACCTTTGTCAGCTAGGTAAACTATGAAGCTGCACTATCTTGCTTTACTGTAGCGATGTAAAAAGTGGCACTTACCTCTTGCTGCTCGCTTTGGTTAGCTAAGTGCTCAGAGTGCAATAGGTGCTTTTGTGATTCTCCAGGGTCACCGCTGCAGATCAATTCTCCATCTCGTATTCCGGCTGGAGGAATTAGATGAGGAGGGGCTTGATACTGTGCTTTGATGGCCTCTGGAACCTAGGACCAAGCCAGTCAATTTATGCAATTTATTGCAGGACTGATTGTACATCCCAAATCTGAGCCAAAACACTAAGGACATTTTTAACAGGTGTAGGTCACCTTGTGGCCAGACAGCGCACAACACAACAACATCCAATTTCAAGAGGTACAGTCTTTATTATTTTAACTTTAGTTTAGTCTTTTGTTTGTAAATACACATATGATCCCTAGCAATTTTCTTCTACTCCAGCTTTATTACAAATTGAAGCGATACTGACAAAAGGGGAGCTATAACAAAAATGAAAATTTAACATTAGCTTCATCATAATGGAATAAGAAACTTTCTTAGTAGACAATTAAAAATTCTGTTGTGTTTCTGAAATGATAATACGTTTATATTCACTATTCCTCTCTCAGCATCTGTTTCTCTTCATTCTCTCTTCATGCAGGAGTTGGGTGTCAGATATTCATTGACAGTTAGATCCTTATAGGGGGGCTCCTTTTGCCTAGAAGATGTATTAGAGCTCACTCTATTAAAATCACCAGACATCATGTCTCTCTACATGCAGAATTTGTGCAAAAGGCAAGTTATTTTGTTGGATTTTGTTTGTACTGGAATCAGTTATTTGAGGGAGCTTTAATTCATCTGCTAGGAAAGGAGCCCCCTATAAGATATATTGGATCTAACTGTCAATGATTATCTGACACCCAACTGCTGCATGAAGAGAAACAAGATGCTGAGAGAGGGATATTTAAGATCAATTTGATTACTTCAGAAACAATGCAGAATGTTTAACCGATTGTATGTAGAAAGTTTCTTATTTCATTATGATGAAGCTTATTACATTTTTCATTTTCGAGATACCAGTAGTTCCCCTTTCAGTTTTAACTTTTATCAGCCTGCCCTGAATCCACCTCCAGCCCAGCAATATTGACCTATCTAGACACTATGAACAGGCTCAAGTTGCATGAGCTGGAAAGTGGTTACTCAAACTTGCTGGTGTCAGCATGATCTTTAAACAAACTGGAGCATGGTTAACATTTGTTATGCAGTCTATGGAAGAATCAGACTACTCTCAGTGCAGCGATACAGTACCACTCAAACATGGCTACTTACCTTAACAGTGGGGTTTTTGACGGACGGCAGCAATCTGCAGTTGGGGGGATTGAGTTTATGAATACGGCTCAGGAAGTCTAGCTTTACAGCATGCTGAGAAATGCTGTCCTGGAAGCAGTCAAACACCTGGCATCGATTACTCAGGGTCATACTCTTCTGGTTAAGCTAAAGGAAACAGAAATGATTAAATCTTTCTGAATATAAAAGAAATTGAACTTTGAAAACAAATCTATAGACTACTAACTCTCAAACACATAGTGCTTAATTTTTTTTGGGAAGAGGCAGTGCATAAGAGGTGGTGGTTTTTTTTTTCTGCTACACCTCTATATTGGTACTGAATTTCTATGGATAGAATTCATCTGGTAATATCACTGAGCAGTGAAAGAATGCGGATCAAGCAGCCCAAATCCAACTGATCGAGTGCAGAGCTACCAAAAGTGTAAATAACCAATTTGAAGTAGACAATAAGGATCGTAAATGAATTCAGGACAACCTGGGAGGCGTATTTAATCAGAGGAATGATAAAAAGTAGAAATAAAAAAAAATTTGTAGCCTTACAGAGCATTGTTTTTTTACATGGGGTTAGTGACCCTGTATTGAAAAGCTGGAAAGTCAGAAGAAGACAACAAATCATTCAAAATCTATAAAAAAAAAAAAATGAAGGCCAATTGAAAAGTTGCTTAGAATTATCCATTCCATAAAATACTAAAAGTTAACTTAAAGGAGAGATTTGTGTGTTTTTAGACAATAAAAGACTTCATAGAAGGATATGGCGAATTTCTGACTGTTAAAAGAAATAATAGGGTTGGGACGGGGGAGATGCTGGGGGATTGCCTTAGCGTTAACCTGCCTCTGGTAGCAAATATTATTATAATCACTGCATCGATATTCGAAGTCGAAGGATTTTACTTCGACGGTCGAATATCGAGGGTTAATTAATCCTCGATATTCGACCCTTAGTTGTTCTCTCTGCTTCAAGGAAAACAGGATTTTTTTGTTACTCACCGTTAAATCTGTTTCTCTGTAGTCGATAGGGGGACACAGGGACTCTAGGGGTTTAAGCTCCACCCTCCAGGAGGCAGGACACTTAGAATAAAAAAACTTAAGGGGCGTGCCAAGGAACAGGCTTAACCCCACACACTGTAAGCATACCTCAGTTGGTACCAAAGAGACTGCAGAAAAAATCTAAAATAACTCAACTGGCAACAGGTAAACCAAGGAAACTTTTCCTTTAAGACCAAACGGTCAACATTTCGTAGGGTCGGGAAGCCCTGTGTCCCCCTATCGACTACAGAGAAACAGATTTAACGGTGAGTAACAAAAAATACTGTTTTCTCTGTCGTCTCAGGGGGACACAGGGACTCTAGGGGACTTAACAAAGCAGCCCCAGAACAGCAGGGAGGGAGCGAAATCAGGAATAATAGCGGATAAAGACACGTTACTGCACCACGGAGTGCAGTATCTTGCGGCCAAAGGCGGCTTCCGCAGAAGAAAACGTGTCAAGGCTATAGAATTTGGTGAATGTGTGAACTGAGGACCAAGTGGCTGCTCTGCAGATCTGGTCCAAAGAAGCCGAGTTACGCCATGGCCAGGACGCTCCCATGGATCTTGTGGAGTGAGCTCGAACTAATGTTGGTGGAGATCTTCCCTTGGCTAGATAAGCTTGACGGATGAGTTCCCGAAGCCATCTCGCAATCATCGTCTTTGAAGCTGCCATGCCCCGACGGGGGCTGGATGGAAGCAAGAATAAGGCTTGAGAACGTCGAAAGGGCTTAGAGCGTTCAAGATACCAGCGAAGTGCTCTGACCACATCTAGACTGTGAAGACGCCGTTCTTTATCATTCTTTGGATCCGGACAGAAGGACGGGACAACAATCTCTTGGTTGATGTGGAACGAGGAGACGACTTTGGGTAGGAAGGAAGGCACTGTGCGTAGCACTGCTTTGTCTTTGTGGAAGACTAGTAAGGAAGGATCACATGATAGGGCACCGAGTTCGGAGACTCTTCTGGTAGAGGAAATGGCTACTAGGAACGCTACCTTCCAGGTAAGAATTGTCTCTGGAATGACCTCTAACGGCTCGAAAGGAGGGTCGAGCAGAGCCTCCAACACCAGGTTGAGGTCCCATCCTGGTACTGGTGGACGGAATGGCGGAGCAATATGGGCCACTCCCTGAAGGAATGTGCGGACCGAGTCATCCATAGCAAGCCGAGTCTGGAGTAAAACCGAAAGAGCTGAGACGTGAACCTTCAGTGAGCTTAACTTGAGACCTAGCTGAAGGCCCCTTTGCAGGAAGGAGAGAACTCTGGGAATGTCTAGTTCCAGGAAAGGGTAGTGTGCCTCATTGCACCACGTCCAGTAATTGCGCCACGCCCGATAAGCTTTGGAGGATGTGGCTTTGCGTGACTTGAGCATTGTGGTAATGACCTCCTCTGTTAGGCCTTTTCTTCTCCAAATGGTTGCCTCAACAGCCAGCCCGTCAAAGAGAACAGCCCTGGGTTGTGGTGGACAATGGGACCTTGTTGGAGGAGGTCCTCCCTGGCCGGAAGTCGAAGTGGCTGTGCTATGGACATTTCTTGAAGGTCCGAAAACCAAGTTCTCCTGGGCCAATATGGGGCTATCACGATTACAGTAGAGGGTGACTGTCGGATCTTCTTCAGTACCCGAGGGAGCATGGGAATTGGAGGGAAAACATAAGCCAGGTTGAACCGCCATTCTTGTGTCATGGCGTCCACTCCCATCGCCATCGGATCCAGAGAACGAGCGAAGAAGTTGGGAACTTTGCGATTGTTTCTGGCTGCCATGAAGTCGATTTGGGGACGACCCCATAGTTTCGCGACGTCCACAAAGACGTCGGGATGTAGTTCCCATTCTCCCGGATGCAGTTGGTTTCGACTGAGGTAATCCGCTTGAGTGTTGTCCACTCCTGGAATGTGTATGGCGGAAAGTCTGACGGAGCTGAGTTCCGCCCACGTCAGGATTAGTTCCACCTCCGCTAGACACGCTTTGCTTCGGGTTCCTCCTTGTCTGTTTATGTATGCGACTGTGTGGAGTTGTCGCTTTGCACTCGGATCGATTTGTTCTGAAGTCGTGAGGACCAGTGACAGAGGGCTAGTCTTACCGCCCGAAGTTCTAGGATGTTTATTGGAAGCTTGGCTTCGCTGGGAGCCCATAGACCTTGAACGGAGAGTTTGCACCACGTTGCACCCCAGCCCAGAAGGCTCGCGTCCGTTGTTATGACGGTCCAATCTGGGACTGCCCAGGACTGACCCGTGGATAGATTGTGTTGGGTTAGCCACCAAAGGAGAGAGTCTCGTGTCTTTTGCTGTAGGTTAATTCTCTGGGTTAGAGGACCCCCCTTCCATCCCGATAGGATGTTGGCTTGTAGAGGCCGTAGGTGTAACTGAGCAAATGGTACAGCTTCGATGGACGAGACCATCAGTCCCAGTACCCGCATTGCTAGGTGGACTGTGGGTGGCTGACTGGAACGAAGAAGACTGATCTGATCCCTTATCTTCCTCTGCTTGTCTTGGGGTAGAGATACCCGCTGCGTTAGGGTGTTGTAATTGAAGGCCCAGGATCATCATCTGGTGACTGGGTGTCAAACTGGATTTGTTCCAGTTGATGGTCCAGCTGAAGCTCTGGATCAGGGATATTGCTGTCTGAAGATGTGCTCTGCACTGATCTGTCGTTCTGGCCTTCAGGAGCAAGTCGTCGAGGTATGGAGTCACCGAAACTCCCTGAAGTCGGAGGGTTGCTGCTGTCACCGCCATGAGTTTGGTGAAAACTCTGGGAGCTGAGGTCAATCCGAATGGAAGCGCCACAAACTGGTAGTGGCAGTTCTTGAAGGCGAAACGGTGGTGAGGCGGCCATATCGGTACGTGGAGATAGGCATCTTTTATGTCCAGGGACATCAACAGTTGACCCGGTTCCATACCTCTGATAACTGATCGTAGGGTCTCCATCTTGAACCGTACTGAACGCATGTGTTTGTTGAGAAATTTCAGGTCCAGCACTGGTCGAAATGATCCGTCTTTCTTGGGTACTAGGAACAGGTTGGAGTAAAAACCTGAGAATGTCTCTGATGGGGGAACAGGAATGATCACTCCATCCTGTTCCATGTTGGAAATGCAGTCCAGGAAGGCTTGAGCTTTGTCGGGCTTGGATGGAACTCTGGACATGAGGAATTTTCTGGGGGGGAGAAGAAAAGTCCAGATGATAACCGTCGGTAACTATTTCGGTAACTATTTCCTTGAAGTCTGTCGCATCTGTAATGGGTAAGGCAGTGGACTTGGAGAGTCTAGAAACTGGAGCGTCCACTGCTGGCGGCATAGACCATTTTACCACCGATTCTTTATTAAATGGATAGGACTTTTCATCGTGGATAATGCTGGTAAGTTGGTCATGAGATGGGAAACAAGCTGAGGATTTATGTTTCCTCTTAAACAGATTTGCAGAAGAAGTGTGCTGTTCTGCTGACTGTGAAATTTTTAGTACTTCCATCACTCCCTTGATAATGTGATCCACATTGTGAGGGACCTCTCTGCCCTTGGTCTCCTCCTCATTCTCCCCCTCCTCGTCAGAGGAAATATCAGAAAGTGGAAGTTCGCCCTCTGAATGGGAGGCAGCTCCTCCAGATGAAGAGCCCTCAGAAAAGATATGGGAGTCGTCGTCCGCTTTGGGAATGGGAGGTCTTTTACGCTTCCCGCTAGGCTTGTGGGCTAGTTTGGCTATGGCCCTGCCTAGATTATCAGAAATTGAAGGTAGACTCTGCAATGATGCTAGAGACTGCGAGAGCTGGATAGCCCATGAGGGGGCTGGGGGGTCAGATGATGTACCTGCGATCCCATCTTGTGCAGAATTATCTTGTGAAGATTCGCCACAGTGAGAAATCTCGGGTGTGGTAGGTTCCTGGGCAGGTGCAGAGACCTGACCTTTGGAGCAAGATCTGCAGAGGGATTCAGCCTGACCCCCAGGTATTTTTGCAGGCAAAATAGGTAACCTGTGCTGTTGGTGCTCTCCCCCCCGCTCTTGGGAAAAGTCCCCCTGACTTACCTTCTGCCATAATGCAGTGTCAATGGTACCTGCTGAGGAATGGCTGGAAGAGCGTAGGGTTAAGTCGCAGTTTAAAGTTAGGTAACTGCTTCCTGAAAGGGAGAGCGTGCCCTAGGAGTAGTAGGCAGCTCCGCTTTTTGGAGCGCTGCTGTGTGTCCCCCTCCGTCCCACTCTGGATAAGCAGAGAAGGTGCGCTGTGTAACTGCGCGCCGCAGCTCCTCCTGTTCGCGCTAAAAGAAAATGGCGCCTGGAACACATAGACGCGATGCGTTCCAGGACTGAAGCGCAGGAAGGAGCTGTGCGCGAAAGCCGTCTCTGAGCGGTAAAGGGAGAAACGGAAGCGCATTGGAGTGCCAAATCACGCTTAGGAAAGGATAAGTGGGCCTACTCTCCCTGACTGAGGAAGGGGGGTGGGGGGGGGGAGAGCAACCCGGGGAGGAATACATGAACAGTGCCATGGTACTCACCTGGTGCTTCACCGTACAGTGCTGCTGTCCCTAGTGGGTGGCAGGTAGTGACTGTGTGGGTCGGATATAGCCTGGAATGGCTAGGGTAGAGACCCCGGTGAAGTATCCCACGATGGGGGAATGCCCAGAGTAAACAGGCATTCCTGTACTTGGAGATACCCCACAATGATGAATGCTGCTGAAGAGCATGTTAAGTCCATCCTCCTTTAAAGCAGGACACTTAAAAACTGAGGTATGCTTACAGTGTGTGGGGTTAAAGGAAAACTATACCCCCCAAACAATGTAGGTCTCTATAAAAAGATATTGTATAAAACAGCTCATATGTAAAACCCTGCTTCATGTAAATAAACCATTTTCATAATAATACACTTTTCTAGTAGTATGTGCCATTGGGTAATCATAAATAGAAAATTGCCATTTTAAAAAATAAGGGCCGCCCCCTGGGATCGTAGGATTCACTGTACTCACAAACATACCAACAAACCATACTTGTTAGGTCACATGAGCCAATTAACAGACAGAGTTGTGTCTTTTGCTTCCACACTTCTTCCTGTTACAGTTAGAGTTGTAGTATTTCTGGTCAGGTGATCTCTGAGGCAGCACACAGACCATCACGAAATGGTGGTTCAAGGCAAGAGATGTAAAATGGCAAGATTTACTTAAATATATATTCCAGTTTGGTGAGATTCTTTAATATGCCACTTAATATGATATGCACTCTGTTGCTTAAGTGTTCATTTTGGGGGTATAGTTTTCCTTTAAGCCTGTTCCTTGGCACGCCCCTTAAGTTTTTTTAATCTAAGTGTCCTGCCTCCTGGAGGGTAGAGCTTAAACCCCTAGAGTCCCTGTGTCCCCCTGAGACGACAGAGAAAAAAAACATACAAATTATTCTATAAATAATATTTGCAACAGCATATTCTCTCTTTTTTTCTCGAGTTTAAAAATGAACTACATCCTTACCACAATGTGCTCAATATGGTTGGGACACATCCATCGGCCAGTTGGCATGGCAGTGAGCGGTGGGTCCAAACAGTCCATGTGAAAGAGAAGTGGGCAGTAATCGCACTGAATGAGAGGTGCAACTCGACAGCTCCTAAAAGGAGATGAAAACATTTTAATTAATCAAAATAAAAAAATGAAAGAATACAGTTGTTAACAGTATGCTAGGATACCCAATACCTAAACAAGTACATAATAGACAATTTAATTACTCTTTAAGGTTAGGTATAAAAATGGATGAAGTTAAAGTTGTGTTATTGTACATGTCCAAGTTGGTTAAAGGATACTAGGTAGATACAAATGGTTTTCTCACCTGCTACAAGTGAAGCAAACTTTAACAGGCAAAGGAACCAGGCCATTGTGATCCAATTCGTGCTGTGCTTTCTTGACATTCTTTCCCGACATTTCCTCTTTCCTACGCCGCTTGCTGGTGCCTGTGATGAATAAATATCAGTTAGGTCTTTGTGAAGAACAAGAACAATTAAGCAGCAATATTGGTTCAAAAGGGTCACAACTAGGGTTGCCACCTTTAATGAAAAAAATAACCGGCCGGTGGGGGGCGGGTACAAAAAGGAGGCGGGCCATGACGCAAAAAGTGATGGTGCAAAATCGCGGCGATGCGAAGAAGACTACAAAAAAGGTAAGTTCTGCGCAAATGGGGGCAGGCCGAGGGCTTTTCTTTAAAGGATATTACAAATTACCGGCAACTGCATTGCCGGTAAATTTGTAATACCGGCCCCGGCCTTGGCAGGTGTTTTACCGGCTAGGCCGGTAAAATACCGGCCGGGTGGCAACCCTAGTCACAACTCTGTACAATGTGCAGTTATATTTCAATGACTAAAGTTTCCTAGACACATACTAATCCGGTCATTTAAATTGTACAACCATCAGTTTGTGTGCAAGGCCCAAGAGTATTTTGCAAATGTATTTATTTTTTTGTAACCATGCCAAAAGACTAAAGAGCTCGAAAGAGCATGGACATCCAACTTACAATGATGGAACTGACCTTCCCTAGATATATTATCCTCTTAAAAGTAAAAAACAAACACACAAACAAAAAAAAAAAACTAAAAACTTACATATATGGTATTTATCCAACATTCATTAAACATAAAAGGGTGGTGGAAACCATTCATATCAAACAACTGCCATAAATCAAGCCGTACAAAATCATAAAACAGCAACTATCTGAAAATGAAAATTTAATATAAGCTTCAGCATACGGAAATAAGAAATTTCTAAATACAATCAATTAAATAATCTGTACGGTTTCTGAAATAATTAAGTTTATCTTCACTATTCCTCACTCAGCATCTGTTTCTCTTCATTCTCTCTTCATTCAGCAGTTGGGTGTCATATAAATGATCCAATATCTCTTATGGGGGGGGGGGGTAATTTTGCCTAGAAGATGTATTAGAGCTCACTCTATTAAACTCACCAGAAATCATGTCTCTCTACATGCAGAATTTGTGCAAAAGGCAGTCATTGTTAGATTTGGAATCAGTTATTTGAATGAGGTCGAATACATATGCTAGAAAAGGAGCACCGCTATAAGATATATTGGATCTAACGGTCAATGAATATCTGACACCCAACTGCTGCATAAAGACAGAATGAAGAGAAACAGATGCTGAGAGAGAGAGAGAGGTTATAATGAAGATAAACAATTTCAGAAACAGTACAGAATATTTAATTGATTGTGTTTAGAAAGTTTCTTATTTCCGTATGCCGAAGCCTATATTAAATTTTCATTTTGCAATAGTTCCCTTTTAATTAAAAGATATAAAAATGATCCTGTAACTCAGTGGGCCTTGGTTGATATTGTCCATTACCTGGAAGTGCAGTGGTGCATGTAAGTTCATTGGGCAGCTGGAACTGGGTAGGGTTCCTCTCCATAGCTGCAGCAATGAGCAGCTGGAAAGGTCTCTTGAGCTGAGAATGGCTGCACTCAGAGTCCAAAGCAGTTGGTTCATCGTCCATATCAATCATGTCCTCATCCACATCATTCTGCTCAGAAGTTGGAGTATCAGTGCTGGCGCTGGATGTTGGGGTTCCGGGGCGACTGACTCTCCTTTCCAGCATTCTGGCTTGTGCAAGGGCTCGGAAAGTGCCAGGAGCTTTCTCCGAGAAATCCAGATCACTGGTTGGGGAAGCAGTCCTCCTTCCATATCTGTCAAACAGACCATTTACCTGCCCCAACTCCTTCTTACGTTCACGTTTCTGTAGGGAAAATTAGGTTTCCTTTAAAGGCCCAACAAACTTGTATGTTTCACATTTTCTCTTTACATTTAATAATGCAATTCTAAAGAGGGCAATAGCAATTGTTACATCTCCCCCCTCCAGTTTACTGGGAGGTTATTTCAGCTAAAGTATAAATTGCCCCAAATAGCCCAAGTTGTATCCTATTAAAAGAAACCACTCCTCTATAAAAGGGGATATAAAAGCAAAAAAATAAAATCCAATTTTTATTTTCTTTAATGAAAAAGAAATCTATGTCCAATATACTTTAATTAATGTGTACCGTTTTTATAAGGAACCTAACTGTATGCAGTGAAATTCCCCCTTCGTTTTACTTGCTCTGACTGTGGAGGATAGGAAACTGAGACAGTCCCTAACTGCTCTGCAAGGAAACTGCTCATACTCTCAAACAGCAGGAGGAACCCCTCCCCCGTCACTTTTTTTCTCAGAACTTGAGAAGCTTTGTTTGCTTCCCTGTAGAGCAGCTGGTGACTGTGTAGAGATTTGTACCCGCAGATCTAGTGCAGTCTGTATATTCTGATTATTAATCAGTCTTGCTGTATCGGCTTCTGGCAGATATTATTTGACTTGTGCGGTTTTGATAATTTATGGTGATCCCTAAGCCGCCCAGACCTCACTGAGCATGTGCACAGTCTTGGTCTTGCAAAGATGTATAACAAGATGACAGCCCCCTGCAGCCAACTTTGAAAGCATAAATCATTTGTTTGATTGGGCTTCTGGTGCAGTAAGTTCATGTTTATATTTAGTATACAAAATACAGCATTTCTAAACGTATTCTGTTTTAGACTTTAGTTCTTTAACGGTCCTTAAAGGGATTCTGTCATGATTTTTATGGTGTCGTTTTTATTTCTAAATTACAGTTTACTCTGCAAATAATTCACTCTACAATATAAAATGTCATTACTGAACCAGTAAGTGTATTTAGTTGTAATATTGGTGTGTAGGTGCATCTCAGCTCATTTTGCCTGGTCATGTGCTTTCAGAAAGAGCCAGCACTTAAGGATGGAACTGCTTTCTGGCAGCCTGTTGTTTCTCCTACTCAATGTAACTGAATGTGTCTCAGTGGGACCTGGATTTTACTATTGAGTGCTGTTCTTAGATCTACCAGGCAGCTGTTATCTTGTGTTAGGTAGCTGCTATCTGGTTACCTTCCCATTCTTCTGTTGTTTGGCTGCGGGGGGGGGGGGGGGGGAGAAGGGATATCACTCCAACTTGCAGTACAGCAGTAAAGAGTGAATGAAGTTTATTAGAGCACAAATCACATGACTGGTGACAGCTGGGAATCTGACAATATGTCTAGCCTCATGTCAGATTTCAAAATCTAATAAAAAAAAACAAAACAACTGTCCTTTTGAGAAACGGATTTTAGTGCAGAATTCTGCTGGAGCAGCACTACTGACTGATGTGTTTTGAAAAAAAACATGTTTTCCCATGACAGGATCCCTTTATAATAACCTGTGCATTGTGACAGGATAAACCTCCAAAAGTATAAATGTGTCAGAAAGCATTTGCTCTAGTTAGTTGAAACCAGAACACACAGCACACCACTTTCAGTTGGCAGTAGTACAGGTTTGGGATCCATTATGCAATAACCAGTAAGCTCTGAATTATGGTAAGGCCGTCTGTCATAGACTCCATTTTATCTAAATAATCAAATTTTTTTTTAAATTATTCTCTTTTTTATCTGAACCGGTAATTATTAAATAGTACTTTGTACTTGATCCAAACCGAAATATAATTAACCCTTATTGGAAGCAAACCAGCTTATTTAATGTTTACATGATTTTCTAGTAGAGTTAACGTATGAAATTAGGGAAAGATCCATTATCCAGACGACCCCAGGTCAAGAGCATTCAGTATAACAGGTCCCATATATGTAGTGTGTTAAAAATGAAAAAAAAAAAAAAAAAAAGTTACTTTGCTAATGGACAAATAAAAAGAAGACAGCCCTACCTTCCTGCGTATAGAACAGCGATGACACATCCACTCTCCTGGAGGCAACATCTCTTCACTCAGTGGAGGGTTGCTACAAAAAGAAGCACAAGATTAGCCACAAATGCTTGATACAAACTCCATATATTCCCTGTGTGAGACCCAAGGACCAGTTTTACAACTTTGAAATCATTTGGTGTTGTCTTGAGTTTATTCGCGTGGCTTTTCATTTGCTGCATCATGTCAGTTTCCCAGCTGCCCCCAGTCATGTGACATGTGCTCTGATAAACTTCAGTAACTCTTTACTGCTGTACAGCAATTTGGAGTGATATCAGTCGCTCCCTTTCCCCCCAGCAGCCTAACAACAGAACAATGGGAAGGTAACCAGATAGCAGCTCCCTAACACAAGATAACAGCTGCCTGGTAGATCTAAGAACAGCACTTAATAGTAAAATCCAGGTCCCACTGAGACACATTCAGTTACATTGAGTAGGAGAAACAACAGCCTGCCAGAAAGCAGTTCCATCCTAAAGTGCTGGCTCTTTCTGAAATCACATGACCAGGCAAAATGAGCTGAGATGCACCTACACACCAATATTACAACTAAAAAAAATACACTTGCTGGGTCAGGAATAAAATTTTATATTGTAGAGTGAATTATTTGCTTTTAGTGTGATTTAGAAATAAAAACAGCATCATAAAAATCATGACCAAATCCCTTTAAACACCATTATGGATATTTAATAAATATAAAAAAAAGAATGTGTTCAATGTTTCATTTGCAAAGGACTTTCATTATACAGCTTTTTATGTGTAGGTAACAGGTCAGCTTTAAATATTTCAAAACATTTATAGAAAAGTGAATATAAAGGTTATGAACAGGATATCGGCCAGGCAAAAACGCTAGAATTAATTCCCCACAACACTATACTCAGCTGAAGCAATTACAAGAAAAATTTCCACTTGATGGATGCTTGGTCAATTATACTTATATAACTGTTGAAGAGGCACCAGCACAGTTTTCTTAAGTCACCAAATGTTTATTGTAACATCACTGTGCATCCAACATTCCGGCCATCATTGGGGCCTTTATCAGGAATTATTCTGATTATAACTGTAATCAGAAAACCAGGCACAATAGGCAGATAATCCCAAGTAACAGGTCTCCAGCTGCATCACCTCCTAACATTATAAGTGAATACAGTGGTTTGTAAAAAAGTAGAAACAGAAGGCTTCTTTTATAATTCAAATGAAAAAAAGATTGTTGTGTGACGTGTAAAGAATGGGTTTGCTGGTTAAACATAGACTAGTACTGTATAAGTCTCACTAGAGTAAACTAGTCACTGCTTCCTGTTCTGCTGAACAAGAAAATAGAACACTTGTGTGGTCACATCAATACAAACATCCTTTATATTCTTAAAGGGATACTGTCATGGGAATTTTTTTTTTTTCAAAATGAATCAGTTAATAGCGCTGCTCCAGCAGAATTCTGCACTAAAATCCATTTCTCAAAAGAGCAAATAGATTTTTTTTATATTCAATTTTGAAATCTGACATGGGGCTAGACATATTGTCAATTTCCCAGCTGCCCCAAGTCATGTGACTTGTGCTCTGATAAACTTCAGTCACTCTTTACTGCAAGTTGGAGGGATATCACCCCCAGCAGCCTAACAACAGAACAATGGGAAGGTAACCAGATAGCAGCTCCCTAACACAAGATAACAGCTGCCTGGTAGATCTAAGAACAACACTCAATAGTAAAATCCAGGTCCCACTGAGACACATTCAGTTACATTGAGAAGGAAAAACAGCAGCCTGCCAGAAAGCATTTCTCTCCTAAAGTGCAGGCACAAGTCACATGACCAAGGGCAGCTGGGAAATTGACAAATGTCTAGCCCCATGTCAGATTTAAAAATTGAATATAAAAAAAATCTGTTTGCTCTTTTGAGAAATGGATTTCAATGCAGAATTCTGCTGGAGTAGCACTATGAACTAATGCGTTTTGAAAAAAACGTTTTCCGATGACAAGATCCCTTTAAGAAACAAATAAACTAAATATAGATACTGCTAGGGATATAAAAGGTATTTCACCTTTAAATTCATTTTTAATATGATCGACCTTGATATGATAAGTCAATTTTAAAAACAGTAAAGACAGATTGCAGTGATTTATCTCTCCAGTCTGGCTGCTACAATCTTATTACCCTAGCAACTAGGCAGTGGCTTGAATAAAACCAGTCATTTGAATAGGAGAGGGCCTGCATAGTAGTAAAATGAAACAGTAATAAGTAACAATAACAAAATAAGTGTAATCTCACAGAGCAATAGAATTCAGCTGACGGGGTCAGTGACCAGCACTTGAAAGCTGGAAAAAGGCAGTAGACGAAGGCAAATTATTTAAAAAAATAAAAATAAAACTATATTAATAAATAAATAAAACTATATTAAAAAAAAAAAAAGACAAAACAAATTACAAAGTTGCTGGGAAAAATGCATTCTTGAACATATTAAGTGTTAAACGCCTTCCTTAAAGGGGTGGTTCACCTTTAGATTCTCTGTAAACCTATTCCTGTCCATACACACAGCAGCTGTCAATCAAGCACAACAAAACATATTTATAGATTTCAGAGAACCCCAGCACCACTTACATTTAGAGTGGAAGAAACAACAGAAACCTAAATGATAAGGGGCAGGCTATAGTTCAAAAACAAATCCCAGTATGCAGGTGATCAATTTGTAAATGTCAGCAACTGCTCTCAGAAACATGACTATTATTTAGACATACACAAATTACTATATTAATACACTATACAGGTATAGGAACTGTTAACTGGAAACCCTTTATCCACAAAGCTACCAATTACGGAAAGGCTGGAAACCATTTTATTCAAATAATCCAAATACTTAAAAGTGATTACCCTTTTCAGTAAAAAAAAAACCTGCGGGTTGGAGTTCCGGGTGTGGGTATAGACGAGGGTCGGCGGATTTGCGGGTCTTCGCAATAGCGATTTTTACTCCTTTTTTCTGATCATGTCTACTTCTGATGATGTCACTTCCGGTTTACAATGACAGCACTTCCTGATTCTTGATCGTCAGCGGTCACAGGGCTGGGTTGCGGATAAGGTACTTGCGGGTCCAAGCAAGTAAGAATGCGGGTTGTAGGTTCCAAAAAAATGACGGATAAACTTTCCTTGTCCTTTAAAGTACGAAGACCCAAATTACAGAAAGATCCCTTATTCTGAAAACCCCAGTTCCCGAGCATTCTGGGTAACAGGTCCCATACCTGCATTTTACACACACTCACACCTATGCAATCGATGTTCACTATTAATTTTTTACAATTAAACCCATGTCGTATTAGAATACATTGCCTGTGTTTACGCTATTTCTATATGCAGTCATTTTGAAGTGCTAGCTTAGAGAACAAATGTAAGCTTTTACTTTATTAGGTAAATAAGACAACTGGTCAACAAGAAACATCTACAAGCCATTACATTATATTCTAGAATATTCAAAACTTTAAAAGTTTGGAATGGCAATTCAAAAAGAAAAAAAAAAAACGTTTAAAAGGCAATGTATGGTAGCACAGTCGTAAAAAAATGGAGACAAGCGACTTTAGCATAGGAGTATGTAAACTTTAGGACGTGGTATTCAAAAGTGCCCAATCCAACACATGATTAGTGGGGGGTGTGTGTATCTGGGCACATTAACTAAGCAAGAATTTAAGCTTAAAGAATCATTGTACTTATACGTAATAAAGCGAGCAGAGAAATTCAGCAATACTGCAGCCAAACAAATCAGAAGTTATAAATGGCATCATTAGCCACTTTGTTCTAATCACGTTTATCTTCACTATTCCTCTCTCAGCATCTTTTTCTCCTCATTCTGTCTTCATTAAGCAGTTGGGTGTCAGATGAATGATCCAATATATCTAACAGGGGGGCTCATTTTGCATAGAAAATGAATTAGAGCTCACTATTAAAATCACCAGACATCATGTCTCTCTACATGCAGAATTTGTGCAAAAGGCAGTTATTTTGTTGGATTTTGTTTGTACTGGAATCAATTATTTGAGTGAGCTTTAATTCATCTGCTAGGAAAGGAGCCCCCTATATCTAACTGTCAATGAATATCTGACACCCAACTGCTGCATGAAGACAGAATGAAGAGAAACAGATGCTGAGAGAGGAATAGTGAACATAAACTTGATTATTTCAGAAACAATGCAGAATATTTAATGTATTGTATTTAGAAAGATTCTTATTTCAGTATGAGGAAGCTTATATAACATTTTCAATTTTGCGATAGTTCCCCTTTAATGTCAGTGTCTTTAGTTCTGTAAAGCAGAGTATCAAAATATTTCTGTTCCTTTAGGGAAAACTGCAACAGTGGCAAACAAAAGCAGAGGGCAAAAATAGGAAACATTTCTATATACGTGAAAATCCTTCAGCAGTGTAAATTAGTTCAAGCAGTTTTCAGTCTTTGTCACAAGCTTTGGGCTGCATATCATACGGGCTCTATGATAATGATACCTGCCAAAGCACATTCCTCATACAGACACATCAAACACTAACAAAACTGCCCATTGTTTGACTTGATCCATTCATTTGTGTTTCACGAGCGGCTTGCTCTCTTTAAATATCACTGTATTTGTATTACCAAAACACTTTCAGGTGCTGTCAAGCCTAGGGATAGTAATAAAGTCTAAAATAAAGGGTCCTCTAATAAAAATGAGGAGCACTAATCCATGCAACAATAAAACCTGTTGCAATATCTAAGCATACTAGGTCATTTATGTAAACTGCCACTTGGGAAATACTATTTGTAGCAAACAGGATCCAAACTGACAGTTTGCCCCATCAGCACACTTGTCTCTGAATCAGATAACTGTCTCTCCGTGGAATATAGCAGCTGTATACTATGTGTGCATAAGTTGGTTTCTGGCTCATATGCAGGGTTTCTTCAGCACACTTACTTTTGGTCGAATATCGAGGGTTAATTAACCCTCAATATTCGACCATCAAAGTAAAATCCTTCGACTTCGAATATCGAAGTCAAAGTATTTACCGCATTTAGTTTGATCGAACGATCAAAGGAAAGACCCTTTGAATCGAATGATTCGAAGGATTTTAATCCATCGATCGAATGATTTTCCTTCGATCAGAAATTGGATAGAAAGTTTAAGGGGAAGGTACCCATAGGCCAGTGATCCCTAACCAGTAGCTCGTGAGTAACATGTTGCTCCCCAAACCCTTGGATGTTGCTCCCAGTGGCCTCAAAGCAGGTGATTATTTTTGAATTCTAGGCTTGGAGGCAAGTTTTTGTTGCATAAAATCTAAGTAGACTGCCAAACAGAGCCTCAATGTAGGTTGGCAATCCACATAGGGGCTATCAAATGGCCAATCACAGCCCTTATTTGGCACCCCAAGAACGTTTTCGTGGTAGTGTTGCTCTCCAACTCCTTTTACTTCTGAATGTTGCTCATGGGTTCAAAAGGTTGGGGATCTCTGCCATAGGCTAACATTGATGCTTGGTAGGTTTTAGTTGGCGAAGTAGGTAGTCAGTTTTTTTTTTTTTAAAGAGACAGTACTTCGACTATCGAATGGTCGAACGATTTTTAGTTCAAAACATTCGATTTGAAGGTCGAAGTAGCCAAAAAAAAAACTTCGAAATTCAAAGTTTTTTTTTCATACGAATCCTTCACTCGAGCTTAGTAAATGTGCCCCTTAAAGTACAGTTCAGTGTTAGAATAAAAACTGGGTAAATAGTGCAAAATAAAAATATTTCCAAAGCCAAAAATGCAATGGCTGGAGTGAGCCGATGTCTGCCATAACAAAACAAAACACTACTTCCTGATTTTCAGCCGTCTGAAATTAAATAAAAATATTAAAAAATGAAATACAAATAATTTAAAACTTATTTTAGTTAAATAACTAAAATTTATTTTAATTTCACAAGCCCAACTGAATGAGCTCATATCACAGAATGGTTAGTAAATATGGATAAATGGACATGTTCAAACCAACGTACACTGAAAATTAAAGCAAAAACGTAGAAGCCATTTAAAGTAACTACTTTCCCTTTTAAATGGTTTAGAACAGGGGTGCTCAAAAAGTAGATCGGGATGTACCAGTAGACCTTTAGCTGGTGATTAGTAGATCTCAAGGCACTGCCATGAAACGGATTGTCTAAATCCCCCTCCTGTTTTCATGCCTTTTATTATGTTAAGGTGACATAGGAAATAGTTGTTTGTTAAATATAGCAATATACATTTTCTCATAAATTAATATTTAAGCAATATTTTCCATGGAACAGAATGATCTTATTTTATGGATTAAGATCATAATGGGACAGCACCACTAAAAGTAGACCCCGCATTAGTAAAGTACGGGCACTCCTGGTTTAGAAAAAAAACTGTCCGACTGAAGAATTGATTAGCAAACGCACAAGGGCAGGTAGTACCAAGGGCTATAACTCTTCTAACTGCACACTCCTCTTATCCTGGTCATTAGAGACGTGCCGGCTGGCCAGTAACCTGTGAGTGAAATCTAGCCAACCAATTGCCTAGGATTAAAAAATCACCACTTGCTTTGAGGCCACTTAGGTCATTCATTCTGGGAAAAAACAAGTGTCAATTGCAGCTCGTTCCAGATTTTAAAGGAGAAGGAAAGGTTAAAACTAAGTAAGTCTTATCAGAAAGGTCCATCTAAATATACCAGTAAACCCCCAAAGTAATGCTGCTCTGAGTCCCCTGTCAAAAGAAACACTGCATTTCTTTCCTTTTATAGTGTACTCATGGGCTTCTGTATCAGACTTCCTGCCTTCATCTTAAACCTCATTGCCCTGGGCAAGAGCATGCTCAGTTTGCTCCTCTTCCCCCACCCCTCCCTTCTCTACTGTAATCTGAGCCCAGAGCAGGGAGAGACTCAGGCAGGAAGTGATGTCACACTATGTTAATACTGCAGCTCCTATCTTAAACAAACTGGGAGTTTCTACAGCTTTTTACTCAGGTATGGCAAAACATTCTACAGAATAAATATAGCATTCTAGCTTGCACTATTG
Source organism: Xenopus petersii (assembly GCA_038501925.1). Classification (NCBI taxonomy): domain Eukaryota; kingdom Metazoa; phylum Chordata; class Amphibia; order Anura; family Pipidae; genus Xenopus; species Xenopus petersii. The sequence continues at coordinate 4,842,010 of CM076675.1, forward strand.
CAGCTAATCTATTGGCAATAAAATGCCTCCGTAGCTTTCCTTCTCCTTTAATCAAAGTACACTGTATTTCTGAATAATAAGTTGATTGGAGAGCATATAAAGAAGTGCAGAAAATGATAAACTGCTTAACTAAAATTATCTCAAATGCTTTAAAATGGCAACTAAAACCTGAAAGATGTGGAAGAAAACAGAAAACTGCCATTCGAATGGATAGAAGACAAAATGTCAAAGACTCAGTCAATGATCAGCTCCAGGAAGATGAAAAGTTACCTGTGATACTGTGACAATTAGAAGCCGCCTATGTGAAGACAAGCCGATTATCAGCAAGAAGCCTTTTGTAAAATCCCCTTGTTGAAAAAAAGATGTGCTGAAGAGCTTACAATTTGCCAAAGAACACATTGACTGGCCTAAAGAGAAATGGCACAACATGATTTTCATAATATGGTGTTGGGTCGATTTCTCTCATACCAGGGATCATGGATCAGTTTCAATACATCAAATACTTGAAGAGATCATGTTGCCTTATGCTGAAGAGGAAATGTCCATGAAATGGGAGATTGAACAAGACAATGACCCCAAACTCACCAGTAAATGAGCAACATCTTGGTTCCACACCAACAAGATTGATATTATGGAGCGGCCAGCCACATCCCTGGACCTTAATACAATAGAAAACTTGTGGGCAAAACAAAGAAATACAGAAGAATTGTGGCATGTAACATGTGCCAGAAGTTGGTGTAACACAGATGTGCAGCAGTTCTTAGAAACACTTCTTATACAACTAAATATTAGTTCAGTCATTTAAAGGAAAGCAAAATCATTTTTCAGTTTATACAGTGAATCTGAGTTTGTAAAGAAGAATGCAGACACTTGTTTTTTGGAACAGCTGAATATTCCCTTTCCTTTACTTTCTGTAAAAGGAATAAAAAAATTGTATACATTTTTTCATGTTTTGATTTGGAATAGAATGTGCAATGTTCCCAATGCATCTGCGCATATGGAAATTAAATGGCAAAATCCTTATAATAGCTTTTTCCACCTTTTTAAACACAGTGGGGCTCATTTATCAACACTGGGCAAAATTGCCCATGGGCAGTTGCCTATAGCAACCAATCAGTGATCAGCTTTTTAAAGCCAGCAGCAAGTAGAACAATGAATGCAACAATTTGATTGCTTGCCATAGGTTAAGGCCCATGGGAAAATTTGCCCAGTGTTGATAAATGACCCCCACTGTTATTATTCTAAACACAACTGTACATGTTTGTCGGCAGCCCCTGAATGCTGCTTCCGGCGGCCTTAAAAAAAAAAAAAAAAAAACAGTGCCCATTTTTTTGTCTTGGAGGTACAAAGTCAAACTACCAGAGGCTGGTAAATTCTATGGGGCAAAGAAACAACCAATAACAGTTCTATGAACATTATTCATACATGTGTGTCCTCCTTTCAATACCTGAAAGTGGGTTACAAAAAAATAAAAGCTGGGGCCCTATATCACCATTCTTAGGTTTGTTGATAATTATGAATTCAGTATAGACACAGTTTACCCATGAAAAGTTAATCTGATTAAGCACCTTTTCCCACAACTGCAAAACAGTGGGATCAAGTATAAATATTGTTTCCTGCATTGTTTAGTACAACACATGAAAATTGCTTAAAGGAGAAGGAAAGCTACGGAGGCATTTTATTGCCAATAGATTAGCTGCAATAGTGCCAGCTAGAATGCTATATTTATTCTGTAGAATGTTTTACCATACCTGAGTAAAAAGCTCTAGAAACTCTCTGTTTGTTTAGGATCGGAGCTGCAGTATTAATGTGGTGTGACATCACTTCCTGCCTGAGTCTCTCCCTGCTCTGGGTTCAGATTACAGTAGAGAAGGGAGGGGAAGAGGAGCAAACTGAGCATGCTCTTGCCCAGGGCAATGAGGTTTAAGCTGAAGGCAGGAAGTCTGATACAGAAGCCCATGAGTACACAATAGAAGGAAAGAAATGCTGTATTTATTTTGACAGGGGACTCAGAGCAGCACCACTTTGGGGGTTTACTGGTATATTTAGATGGACCTTTCTGATAAGGCTTACTTAGTTTTAACCTTTCCTTCTCCTTTAAACGGGCAAAAAGCATTTAAATCACTTTGCCTTATTTTAGGGACTTATATGTTGTATAGGAATGTGAAACACCACTTTAAACGGGGACACCGGCTGATACAATCGTTGATTACTAATTCTTCAGTTGCGTACATGGCTGAATGTAGAGTATCATTTATTTCCAGGGAAGCTTGTCTGTTATTCCATTGTAAGATAGCAATTATTTGCCTGTGCCACTGAAGCGAATATGAACTAGAGTTTAGAACAAGAAATCAGTATTTCAACAGGAAAAAAAAAAACAAAAAAACACTGTCACGGGCATTGGTGATTGCAATACTTGGATACTTGCAAAAACAGTCAGTAACTTACAAATTATGGGTAACAAATGCTTCAATTACAGTATTCTGCAATACTGGCAGACTTTTTGAGGCCTGTAACGAGATGCCATCTCTGCGGAGCACACATTCCGGCATTCTAATTTCATTACAAGGTGGTATGAAAAAAGTTGCAATAGAAATAAATATCATAAGCAACAAACGACGAACTGCATGATTAACTCAATCCATGCAAAACTATAGAATTACTCAAATGTGCTGAATCAGTTTCTTAGTTTCCTTTATTAGAATGAACCAAAATTTTTGAATAGAAACATTCTGTCACTCTGATGTTTGTACAAACAACACATGCCCCCTATTGGCCGATTGCTGGACTACCAAGAACAGCTATAGGCTAATTAGTAAGACTGACATTTTTTAGTTGCTCCTAAAATCAACTTTTTTTTTTTTTTTTTTTTTAGAACAGTGGTTACCTTAAGTATATAAGGGACAATAAATAAGTCTACACTACTAGACATGAAACATATTGCAACAAGAAATAGAAATCAATCAAACTGGGCCAGGACTATGACTCCACAAAAAAAAAAAAGAAATGAGAAAGAAGCCGTTGAAGAATTTCCCTGCAAATCCAATAAGCCAGAGAAAGCAATCTCGCAGCACACTAGCCGAAACCCTTCCGTTGCCATGGGATGTTTGGAGCTGCAGATAACAGCGGTGATCTTGGCTCTACAGCTGCTGAATGATCAATCCCAGGATCCCTGGACACCCTTCAGTAGTGGGAGTTAAAGCCTAACAAAAGGAGACTGTTCATTCTACTTAAAGGGATACGGTCATGGAAAAACACATCAGTTCATAATGCTGCTCCAGCAGAATTCTGCACTGATATCCATTTCTTAAAAGAGCAAACAGATTTTTTTTTTTATATTCAATTTTAAAATCTAACACAGGTCTAGAAATATTGTCAGTTTCCCCCAGTCATGTGGCTTGTGCTCTGATAAACTTCAGTCACTCTTTAGGGTTTTATAATGATTTTATAGGGTCAGAGCACACAGGCAGATTCGGGGGAGATTAGTCGCCCGGCAACAAATCTCCTCCTCTTTTCGGCGACTAATCTCCCTGAACTGCCTTCCCGCTGGGTAAAATGTAAATCGCTGGCGGTATGGCACTCAGGGCGATTTGTTTTCCGAATTTGCCCGAAGTTTCCTAGTGACGCAACTTCAGAAAACGAATTGCTCCGAGTGCCATTCCACCAGCAATTTACATTTTAGCCAGCGGGAAGATTAGACGCCCCCAAGGAAGAGTTTTGTTGCAAGGCAACTAATCTCCCCGCTGACAGCAAGTTGGAGTGATATCACTCTCTCCGTTTCCCCCCAGCAGCCTAACAACAGAACAATGGGAAGGTAACCAGATAGCAGCTCCCTAACACAAGATAACAGCTGCCTGGTAGATCTAAGAACAACACTCAATAGTAAAATCCAGGTCCCACTGAGACACATTCAGTTACATTGAGTAGGAGAAACAGCAGCCTGCCAGAAAGCAGTTCCATCCTAAAGCACTGGATCTTTCTGAACGCACATGACCAGGCAAAATGAGCTGAGATGCACCTACACAGCAATATTACAACTAAATACACTTGCTGCTTCAGGAATGACTTTTTATATTGTAAAGTGAATTATTTGCAGTGTAAACTGTCATTTAGAAATAAAAACTACACCATAAAAATTGTGAAAGAGGTAAGTTGAGCTAAAACTAGAATTATATCTGTGCTTATAGACACCAAACAAAATAATGCTCATCAGAGGGTGCAAATAAATCATGCGCTTGTCATTAGAAACTGAGTAGATACAAATAGCGGAGCACCAAGGTAGCCAGTTTAAAATAGTAAAAAAGTGAAAATTTATTTAAAGCACATTAAAATATCCAAAATTACAGAGCATACCAAAAAACGTAGCTGCCTGCTTGACATTTCGTGGCATCCAGCCACTTCATCAGAAGCTGTTGGCAGCATAACTCCAATTCCCTTAAATGTGCACAACCCCCGTCCACCATTAACACAATAAGGTAAGAACCATATTGGACTGAACACAAACCATAGTACCCAAACAGATATATATGTAAAATATTCACTCATTATATATCACATTATCCCATCCCTCAAATAGTGTGACCAATGCCCACATATTGCAGCTACTCAATTAACTTATCATCTAGATAAATTGTTCCCATATCTCTAGTGTACTTTAAACTAGCAACACTCTCTGTATCTCAAGTGAAGTTAAAGCTCGCAACATTGTCCCCATATCACATCCCACCACTACTAAAATGTAACCGATACCTATAAAGCATGGTAATGGTATAAATAATACCATAGGGAAAAAAGGAAGGGGAATACAATCACCCCCAAAAGAACCACAACAATACAAAAAGCCCTTTCAGTAAAAACATGATATCTCCATTCTCGATTCATACCCCCATGTACTGATGAATCCAATACACTTCTCTCAGCATTAGAAACTGATTACGTTTAAATCAGCAAGCAATACAGAAGGATCTACTATACATATATCTAGCACATTAGAACACACAACAGTCAAAAGGTAGCATTTGAAAAGTAAATTGGTATAAGAAAAATCATTCTGCCAATGAAAACACTAGGGATGCACCGAATCCAGGATTCGGTTCGGGATTCGGCCTTTTTCAGCAGGATTCGGCCGAATCCTTCTGCCCGGCCGAACCGAATCCTAATTTGTATATGTAAATTAGGGGCGGGAGGGAAATCAGGTGACTTTTTGTCACAAAACAAGGAAGTAAAAAATGTTTTCCCCTTCCCATCATTAATTTGCATATGCAAATTAGGGTTCGGATTCGGTTCGGTATTCGGCTGAATCTTTTGCAAAGGATTCGGGGGTTCGGCTGAATCCAAAAAAGTGGATTCTGTGCATCCCTAGAAAACACACACACAGAATAAAGAGTTATAAATGAATCTGCTACTATTCTTACCAACACTGGAGGTGGAATGCAGCCGGACAGTGGTCACAGCACAGGAGATCACCACCCTCCTTACAGCTATCGCAGCTATCATGGTTGGTGGCCCTTCCACTTCTCCTGGGTTCCTTTTCTAGCCTCTTACTTTTCTTCTCCCCTTCTTCACTCTTTGGTGGAGCCAGCAGTGCTTGAATTTGCTAGTGAAAGGAAGGAAGCATTCATTTGAAGATGACTCAAAATAAAAAGCGTCCAACAACATTTATACTTTAGAGCAATAAAGCAGAATACATTAGGTCAGTGAACTAAATGGCTGCAGTTAACTATATAGCATGCAATAAATCAGGAATCCCTAAAAAGGACTATGGAGAGCAGATTAAGGGGGTTGTACAGGTTCAAACCCCTTTTTTCAGTTCAATGGTTTTCAGATTGTTCCCCAGAAATAAAGACTTTTTTCAATCACTTTCCATTTTTTATTGTTTTTCCAAAATCTAAGTTCAAAGTTTAATGTCCCTGTCTCTGGTGTTTGAGTCTAAAGCTGGCCATAGACGCAAAGATCTGATGGTACGAATCGAGGATTCGTACGATTTTCAGAACGGGTATGGAGAGTCCCGACATTTTTTGTCCGGCGGAGATCGGTCGTTTGGCCGATGGGACAGGTTAGAAAATTTCTGTCGGCTGCCGATAATATCTCTGCGTGTATCGCCGATCGTAGGATTTTCAGTGGGAGACTGTCACTAGCTTTGGTTGGACATAGATATCGTACGATTGCTGTCAGGGGCAGAACATTGCTGATCTGTTCTTTAACTAATCTGACTGGTAAGACTTTGATCTGAATGGTTAGTGGCGGGTCGGGAGATGGGAAAGTCCGATCGTACGATGATTCCTACCATCGGATCTTTGCATCTATGGCCAGCTTAAAGGTGGCCATAGATGCAAAGATCCACTCGTTTGGTGACCGCCAAACGAGCGGATCTTTCCCCAATATGCCATTAATGAGCATGGCTATATCGGGGGTAATCTGATATCGGATTACGATGTGCCATGGGCTCCGGCAGTATCAGTCGGGTCAAAATCAAACCTGACCGATCTCCGCCGGACGAAAGATGCCGGCACACGCCACACACGATCCGAAAATCGTACGAATCCTCGATTCGTACGATAGGATCTGTGTGTCTATGGCCAGCTTACCAGCTCAGTAATTCAGGTGCAGACTCTAAACTGCTACAATTTAGTGGATCCATTTTTCAGCAGTATCTGTGGAATATTAGCAACTATTGTATAAATTCTAACAGCTGTCTTTATGAAATTTAGGGATTTCTGTTCAGCAGGGACAAAGATAAGAAATGTATCAATTTAGAACAGTTTACAGGGTCGGCGACCCCCCCTCCAGAGTGGCTTTAGAAAGGTGAAGTTACTCTTCAATAATTCAAACACAAGTCACAGATAAAAATAGAAAGTAATTGGAAAAAGTCTTTATTTCTGGTGATCTACCTGAAAGCAACTGAACTGAAAAAAGTGTTGGAAGACTATAAACCCCTTTAAACTGCCTATTCGAGTCCTTTAGACTGAGTCAGCATCTGATCTGCCCATGTATGGGGGCCCTTTGATGGGGCTACGTGACATATCTGATTAAAAATTGTCCAGATGTCGATTGGGTAGTTTCGAAATGGCAGGATTACATTAATATTACCCACCATTGGCGTGCAACCTAAACACTTTCTTTCTCTTTTATTCAGTATCTTCAAGCTATAATTGTATGATCTTTGAACTAAAGTACAATATTAATGGCAGTGGCTTTCTGACTTGGCCCACTTTGAGGTCAAACATTACATCCGGCCCCCCTTAGAGTAAGGGCACAGCTGGCGATTCAGGGAGATTTAGTTGCCTGGAGACTAATCGCATCTTCTTTCGGGCAACTAATCTCCCCGAACTGCTTCCCCCTGTCTTCCGTCGGCTATAATGAAAAATCGCCTGCGACATGGCACATGCGGCACTTCATATTCCGAAGTTGCCTTTACAAGAAAACTTTGGGCGACTTTGGAATATGAAGCCCCGGGGAGACTAGTCGCCAGGAAACTAAATCTCCCAGAATCGCCAGCTGTGTCCTTAGGGTAAGATCACACTAAGCGTTTTGGGGAGATTTAGTCGCCTGGCGACTAATCTTATCTTTGCGGCGACAAATCTCCCCGAACGCATTCCCACACTCTTGCGCTGGCTAGAATGAAAAATCGCCAGCGCTAAGCACACGTGGCGATTCATTTTCCGAAGTCGCCCGAAGTTTCCTCACTCGAGCGAGTTCGGAAAAGAAATCACCGTGTGTGCTTAGCGCCAGCGATTTTTCATTTTAGCCAGCGCAAGAGTGAGGGAAGGCGTTCGGGGAGATGGGTCGCAGCAAAGACGAGGCAATTAGTCGTCAGGCGACTAAATCTCCCAGAAACGATCAGTGTGACCTTACCCTTAGCAAAGTACCTATATTTATCCAAAGATATATATATATATATATACACACACACCTATTATCTAATCAGAGCCTTGCCCTATAAAGGCAACAAATTCATGCACACCAAACAATTTGATTATGTGTCTAGGAAAGAGTCGCACAAAGTAAAACTTTGGGCCGACTGAGACAGCGGACACATCAAAATAAAACCACGTATATCTCCAAGAAGACATAATAAAGCAATTAACTCGACACTGATGATCTACATCTGAATGGAATTAGTGACAAAAGAAGAGTTGCTACTGAGAGGCAGTAACAGTTATAGTAACACCAAAAAAATTTAATTTTTAAAGGAGTGGGTTTGCTTTAGAAAGACTGCAAAAGTTTGTATAAACAAGTCATTGTGTGATAAAAATGCCCCTAACTTGTTACTTAACCTTCTGCGTAGGTCCAGTCCATGGAGTTCACCAACGCCATCTACTTCCACGCGATCTTCTTCCTGCTTTGACCAGCGTTTTGGCGCACGCGCAGTAGGAGCATTTCTCCGGAACGGATCTACTGCGCATGCGCCAAAAGTCATAAAGTTTTCCGATTTCATATGTGACTTTTGGCGCATGCGCAGTAGATCCGTTCCGGAGAAATGCTCCTACTGCGCATGCGCCGTTCAAAGCAGGAAGACGATCGCGTCGAAGAAGATGGTGCCTGTGAACTCCGTAAACTGGACCTGCGCAGAGGGGTAACAAGTTAGGGGCATTTGTCCAGCGGGACAGGTAGGCCAGTGGGGAGGAGGGAGGGGAAGCAACACAGGGGAGGGTTTTTGAGCCCACTGGGTTTCCTTCTCCTTTAAGTGAGGATTGTGGGAGTCAAAGGTGCGAGTAGAATTACCCAGCATGCATTGAGACAAGGCTTGTGGTAGAACAGCAGCTGGAGTTGCTTATGAAACTGTCAGTGAAGAAATGATGAGCCAATGACAGACCCCCACTTACCTCCATTAGACCCCCAGAGGTGTCCAGATCGTACACGATGGTTTTGGTCTCCATGATTGAGTGCGACTGGCGGCAGGCCCCAGTGCTTAGTGATCAGACAGAAGTGTAGGAAGGAGGGCCGCTGGGGAGAAGGCCAAAGCGGGAGTGAGACGAGGCCTGTCCTGGCGGCAGGGCCTAGAGAGAAGCCGTGGAGCCCAGAGCAGAGGTGAGAGAGGCCGAGTAACGGTGCAATGAATCCAGGGAGACAGACAGGAAATTGCTGCTGCTCCTGCGCCTCACGGTCTCCTTGTTGGAAGCGAAAGGCGAGGAAGAAACAGAAGCGGCAAGTCCCTGCTCCCGGGGATGTGACGAGGCCTATGAAAGGCCTAGCCGACCTGCCGCCGGTCCCTCATCCTCAGGCTGCAGTGGCTAAAGGGAAGCGACAAGTCTCCGGCCATGGCGGCCCAATTCCTAATGGTAAAAAAGCGGTCCCAGGCCGGCTGTGAGGGAAGAGGCGGGAGGTCGGTTCGCCGCTCTAGAGGCAGGGCTCCCTTCCGTGGCTGCTTACGTGCGTCTTCCCCCTCCCCCAGCGGCGGCCGCGCACTTGGCGCAAAGTGACTGCGCGGGAGACAGCCGTTTACGCATGCGCAAATCGGCAAGAGGCGGGCCAGCCAGACGCTAGACAGCGAGAGAGGGGAGGGGTCGATGGCGTCACAATGTATGCGCAGCGCGTCTTCGTCTCACGGAGGAACACAATGGGCTGTTTTGGTTCCTATCTGAGCGTGATCCGAGCTGCGCAACTCCGTGCCCAAAGCAACATGGCGTACGCGAGAACACGGGCGCCATGTTGCAGGTGGCAGCGAAGGATTTTTTGCAAAATAACAATAAAACGTTCATTTGTTTCTCTCCTTTTTTAACATATACGGTTTAGAGCGTATTCTTTGTGTTTAGTTCGTGGATCAATACTTTATTTTGTAGGTCGTCATAACACGGACACCCGGCGCCTCCGTTCTCTTTGTTATCTGCGCGCCCAAAATTCTCTTCACTAAAACCATCAGCATTTCTTCCGCCACAGCGTATTAAACACGGGACAATCGTTCCTTCCCCAGTTCATTCATGCACAGAGCAGCCGCTATTTTATGGCCGTGTTTTGGTTATGCGTTAAAAAGAAATAAAAACGCTTGTGACGTGTTTATGTTCTGACCAATAAAGTTGGTTGAAAAGAAAGACATTGTTCGAACAATTTCTTGGAGTTTCCTCTCCGGAAATCAGCGGCACCACTTCCGGCTGAGACGTCGTGTGGAGAGGAAGAGAGTTTGCGTCACTGTATAGAGCGGACCTTGCACAGAGTTGCTTGGTTGGCGGTTTTACAGCCAAATTGGGCTACTGATTTAAAGCCCAGGCCGGTTTAGAAAGTAGGCGCATATTTGGACTACATCTTGGGTCTTTGGCTGTTTTATACTGTGGAAGCCAGCCAAAGTTTTTTTTTTTCCCCGAATGTGCCAAGCCTGTGTCTCCCAATGCATGTTGGGTAATGTTGTTTTTGTTTAACAAGTTGAATGTGAGACTACAATACCCAGCATGCAACGGGACTGACTTGTGTGGGAGTCGGGAGTCAGCAGATTTTGGGCTCTGTACCCCAGTCTCCTAGAGGCAGATTTACTAAAGATCAAAGTGGCTCACGCTAGCGACTTTCCACCAGTGTTGCCACCTGGGACCTCGCCAATTCACTAACAGGTGCAGTCGCTAATTTGCTAGCGGTCATTCCCCCTCTATCGCCAGGCGACTTTTTGCTCTGGCAATAGGGTTGCCACCCGGCCGGTATTACAAATTTACCGGCAATGTAGCTGCCGGTAAATTTGTAATACAATTAAAAGGAGACATCGGCCTGCCCCCAATCACCTGGAACTTACCTTTTCTTTTGCCTCTTCTAGCGTCTGTTGCGCGGTCCCTGCCCCTTTTGACGTCACGGTCCGCCCCCCACCAGCCGATAAAACAGTTTAAAAAAGGTGGCAACCCTATATGGCAAACAGACGTTACTCCGCAAATTCACTTAAATCCCTTCGCCACCTCAGACCAGTGAACTGTTATAAAGCAGCTAGATATTCATCAATCTGTCCTATGCTCCCTGTGTGTGTGCCATACTCTGCCTGCCCTATGCTCCCTGTGTGTGCCATACTGTCTGTCCTATGCTCCCTGTGTGTGTCATACTCAGCCTGCCCTATTTTCCCTGTGTGTGTGTGTCATACTCTGCCTGCCCTACTCTGTACCCTGTGGGACGTGAGCCTGGTAGGATTTGTTCTGAAAGGTTTGTTAACATTTTGTTAGTAATGTTTTTAGGGGCCCCTAAGTTTTTAATCATGTTCTGGAGTGGGGGGGGTGCTATGTTATCCACAGGGGAGGTGGCGGCACATTGATTTAAGTTTATGGTATGATAATGTGGACACAGTCTTAAAAGTTCTTGAGATAACATGGGTGTGGTTTAAAAAGGGGGCGTGGTCAACCTGGCTTCCATTATCGGCCCTCCACCACAAAGGATAGAAAAATTCTGTCCCTCGGTACCACAGAAGTTGGACAACACTGATGTCGAGAAAAACAAAGAGCATACCTCCCAACATTTTGGAAGTAAAAAGAGGGACAAAAAATTTTTTCCCGCACGTAGCGCAGCAATTTTTTTGACCACACCCCTTTCTGTGGCCACACCTCCTAATTACCATGTTTGTTTTACAAAATTTGGCAGGTTATGACATTTTGAAAATATTTCTCCTTATCTAAACTGTGTTTTTGTGTCTCAAATTTGTTACAAAGTATCTTATTTGCACCTGTTAGCTGTTCTGGGCTCTCTGCTAAAAGCCAATTAAGTGAGAAACTTTGTTTCTTTTTCTGGCTGTTCAGTGCAGAGAAAAGAGGGACTTTCCAGTACAAATGAGGGACCTCAAGTTGAGCTGTCAAAAGAGGGACTGTCCCTCTGAAAAAGGGACAGTTGGGAGGTATGAAAGAGGGAACATAAGGAAAGCAACTTACAGGCAGACTATGCATCAATCGGTACTTTTCTCAGATAAAAAATTGTGTAATGAAATATGTCTGTAAATGAATGTCCAATGTGGAGAGTTCAACAAATATGTAGTATTTATAATTCTTTATACAGTATAGTGCAGGCATGGTACATAGTGCTGCAGTCCCTGCCTCTTGCTGAGGGAACTATGAATTTCAGTAGGATTCGGTTAACCTCCCTGTGTTTTTGGAGTTTAAAAGAAAACCTAAAAAGACACAGACAGCAAACACACTCTGAGCAGATAATGCCCTAGCTAGAACGAAGCCTGGATGTGTGGGCCGGCCCGAAGCTTCATGAGCCACAGGTCCGGCAGGCCGACTTCTGCACAATATTTGCTGTATACGGCCTTACAGAGCCCACTCCTGTCTCCAGTTGTGGCTTTTTATACACTTGCTCCAGCGTGCCCTGTCCCTTTTGTGACGTCATGGAGTCCACGGGAGACAGCCTTTCCATAATTTGGAGCTTTCTGGATAACAGACCCCATACCTGTAGTAGTTTCAGAGCAAGGGAAAGTAATCAATGAAAAGATCCCCATGTCATTTGTATGCAAAGCAGGGGGAATCCTTTGAAAGAAATTAAAATTTTCCTAAATGAATGCCCTATACCTTACCAAAACCTTTGTCCTTATCTAAAGGTGACCTCGTATCTTCCTTAGACTCGGTAGTTAACCCAGAGGTGCCTAAATAAGGGAGCCCTGACTGTGGGGTCTGCTTCCTCTATAGTGGGCGGAGTTGGGGCAGGAGGATGGGGATAGGAATTCGCCGGGCCCTTCTAAAGATTGTTTTGTAGAGGGCCCTGGCGCAATCTAGTTATGCCACTGTATGTAAAAAATCAAGTCCATGTTCTATTGCATTGTCCTTGCATCTCTTCTTTGGCATCTAGAAACCTCTGTAATTAGAGTAAAATTATGGAGAGACGCCGTCTAATTTCCATATCATGTATTATGTTCTCTCTGGAGCTTTAGACTTTGTGTGTACTTCCCTCCCATGTACACTTTAGTCTATAATATTTGAATTTTTATAATGCATGCAGAAATGGACACCAAAATAATCAACAAAAATAATTTATTCAATGGCCAAACATGACAAAATGTATTTATACCATAAGATTTGTTTGCTCCTCTCTTTGTACAATGCTTATTGTTTGCAAAGAAACATGCCCAGTCTCCATTCTGCTTCTATTGCATTGCATTATCATTTGCACTGGGGTGGGGGGACTTCAGTCTTGGCTTTTTGAGTGAGTGCCTGATTGGCTCAAACGAGCAACTCCATTGTTATCTGCTTCATCTGTCGCGGTCTAACTCAGAACTTTAATCCCATAATTGATTTCTTTTTGAAATGGAAACAAGGAAAGTCTTTAGATTTGCAGATGTTATTTAACTGCTTTCAGCATACCGTATATATCTGGAGGGCCACTTGTTTACTTTTATTAATTAAGGGAACAGCAACACCAAAAAATTAAAGTGTTTTAAAGAAAAGACAATTTAATGTACTGGTGCTCTGCACTGGCAAAACCAGTGTGTTTACTTCAGAAACACTACTATAGTTTATATAAACAAGCTGCTGTGTGCCATGGGGGCAGCCATTCAAGCACAGGATACACAGTAGATAACAGATAAGTACTACTATAGTTTATATAAACAAGCTGCTGTGTAGCCATGGGGGCAGCCATTCAAGCACAGGATACACAGTAGATAACAGATAAGTACTACTATAGTTTATATAAACAAGCTGCTGTGTAGCCATGGGGGCAGCCATTCAAGTACAGGATACACAGTAGATAACAGATAAGTACTACTATAGTTTATATAAACAAGCTGCTGTGTAGCCTTGGGGGCAGCCATTCAAGCACAGGATAAACAGTAGATAACAGATAAGTACTACTATAGTTTATATAAACAAGCTGCTGTGTAGCCATGGGGGCAGCCATTCAAGCACAGGATACAGTACAGTAGATAACAGATACGTTCTGAAGAATCCCATTGTATACTACAGAGTGTAACTGTTATCTGCTGTGAAACCTGTGCCTTTTCTCCCTTTTCGAGTTTTGAATGGCTGTCCCCATGGCCACACAGCAGCTTATTTATATAAACTATAGTAGTACTTATCTGTTATCTACTGTGTATCCTGTGCTTGAATGGCTGCCCCATGGCTATACAGCAGCTTTTTTTTTTATATAAACTATAGTAGTACTTATCTGTTATCTACTGTGTATCCTGTGCTTGAATGGCTGCCCCCATAGCTACACAGCAGCTTGTTTATATAAACTATAGTAGTACTTATCTGTTATCTACTGTGTATCCTGTGCTTGAATGGCTGCCCCCATGGCTACACAGCAGCTTGTTTATATAAACTATAGTAGTACTTATCTGTTATCTACTGTGTATCCTGTGCTTGAATGGCTGCCCCCATGGCTACACAGCAGCTTGTTTATATAAAACTATAGTAGTGTTTCTGAAGCAAACACACCAGTTTTACCACTGCAGGACAACAGTACATTATATTTTCATTACCGTACTTTAGGACACTTTCATTTTTTGGTGTTCCTTTAAAGGACATGTAAACCCCCTCCACAAAAATGTAATCAGTGAACAACCTCTTTGAAATCTTTAGATAGCTGCCACTTTAATATTTTAGGAGGTGCTTGAGGGATAGAGGGGCTGGGACCTATGTCCTATTTAGCAGGTAGTATGGTCTGAAAGACGGCTCAGCTTCCTGATTTTGGTTGATCTAAGAATATCCTTTGGATAGAGATTAGAAACTGTGGAGCAAAGCACATACTTCTCGTCTGTGATATCTGATGTTCATTGGTTCTTTATAGTGTTGACACCTTTCTTTGGAAAATGCAGGCCTTTCCATATTTTTATATTTCTAGATATATTTATATCTTTATATTCCTAGTACATGCTCTGCTGTCAGTTACCTGAGCTTAGGGACCCAATCACAATATATTTACACTATGTAAAATTCTTATTAGAAGACTACTTAGATTCACATGACATGGAAACAGGTGCATCTTACACTTTCATACATGAATAATACGCTTCTAAGAAAGATGTAATGTCTCTTTCTGCCAATGTTTTCCTGATTTATGAACATCATCCATTAAATCAAGGTCTCAACAGCAGCCCAGGTCACACTGAGCATGTGCAGGGCCACCGACACTCAAATATGGCTTAACAGGAACAAATAATAATGAGCAGCTCCAGACAAATTCAAAGGCCTGGATCATTACTGTTCCAGAGCTGCTGATCCACAAGGCTTGTACTGTAAGTTTAATATATACATTCTTTATTTAGGCTTTAGTTCTGATTTAATGACTAACAAGGTTATACTGTATACTTCTGATGGTCATTCCTGTCTATGGCAACTTACAGCAGCCGCTCTGGCATTTGCCAGAACCCACAGATTGCCAGTCCGGGCCTGGGCAGTGTCATAAGGTCCTCATGAATGTACCCTTAGATTTATATGGCAGTTGCAGATATTACCCCCCACTTTGATGTGTTAAAAAGAATGTGTGTAGAACAGTGATCCCCAACCAGTAGCTTGTGAGTAACATGTTGCTCTCCAACCCCTTGGATGTTGCTCCCAGTGGCCTCAAAGCAGGTGATTATTTTTGAATTCCAGGCTTGGAGACAAGTTTTGGTTGTATAAAAACCAAGTGTACTGCCAAACAGAGTCTCAATGTAGGTTGACAATCCACATAGGGGCTACCAAATGGCCAATCACAATACTTGTCACCCCAAGAATATTTTTCATGCTTGTGTTGCTCCCCAACTCCTTTTTCTTGTGAATGTTGCTCATGGGTTCAAAAGGTTGGGGATCCCTGGTGTAGAATGTCATTGTCAGTGCTTGGATCATAGAATGCTGGTGAAATGTCAGTAAGAACATGTTATCTGTCAACAGCATTATAAACCTGTATAAAAGGGGTATATACGTTTTTTTCAGATATCTATGTTGGTACTAAGACTGTCCTCTGTCTGTCACAGGCACTGAATCTCTATATACTTTATACTGTATATACATGGCTACATTTACCCAAGGGAAATGCATGTGTTACTGCATTCTGTCCATAAGTCTATACAAAGTATACAAAGAATGCACTATTGAACAGTACAATGCATTTGCTCTAATGTAATTATATTAGGGAGCATTTCTCAAGTGTCAAATGTAAACTAACAATAACATCTTGTAGTATTGGTTTGGCACATATACATGGATTCCGTAGATTATTAGATGGTGATATAATGGCCCTTGGAATATGTACAATAACAGTATATTTAGCATTTTCTCTCTCAGTAGATGTTGTCTTATTATACAGCAGGTATGTACATTTCAGTGGGATATATATTTTTTATGGCAGTTGGGTCTCGGGCATGTTTGCTGAAAATAATAACCATCCAGTTGTATTCACCATTTCAACAGTCCCATATCTCTGCATTGGGTTTGTATGCTCCAAATCAAATGATTAAAAAACTACTGTACAATAGTTGGTACATGGCCTGTCCCTCAACAAAACTAGAACTGCAAGCAAAAATGTCCAAACAATAGCAACAGCGCTTAAATTAGATTTCGGACATATACAGTTGATCCGATGCTAAAAGTACAGAAACCAAATGTGAGGGCAATAATTAGAAGTGGATGTTTCATATGAAAGCCTTCACTGCACCTTCAGTAAACAAATATATATATATTTATAATCAAATATACACAAATATACTACAAGTTATTAGGGTGATACATAACAGTGCTAACCCCAGTGCTGTACTAATAGAGGAGGAATCCCTCTAATACCCAATGGAAGCACACTTTCATGTATTACCCTCTTGGGCATCATTGCCTTTGCTTTATCAGTTGTTCTTCTGTGGATTCTTCTCTACACTCCACTTCAACTTTCTATACATTCCAATGCTTGGTCTATATTTTTACAGCAGAAGATAACATATCGGTATCCAGATTTTGAAACTAGTAGATGGGCAATTCGAGAAAAAGCAGGAGAAAACAGGCAGCTGGGAATGTCAAATCAACTTTTTAGTGTGTTCGAGTGCAGGCCAACGGTGCGCCAGCGCTGAAAGTGTTTGTACCCTTTCTTGGGGTAAGATGTTTCCAGTCAGCGATTGCAGTCACAGGGTAGAAGTCTTCTTTGTCGCAAGGGGAAAAAAAGAGGCTTATCGCTACCAGATCTCTGCCAGCATCTCAGAATTTAGTCCATGAAAGAATTCATCTATATAGACACTTCGTATTCCCGTGTGTCCTACAAGGAACAGAATATTGGTGTCATTTAAAATAGATTTAAATCTAATATGCTTTGTACGCATACAAGATACATGTACTCAGTTGCTTTTTAAACCATTATTTATAAATATACAAGAGTTTTTTCGAGAGCAACTCCCTTAATCATAAGCATATTATTAAGGGAGTTGATCACGAAACGCATCAGGTGATATTGGTTTGTGACCTGTTGCAATAAACCACCTTCTTTTTAACCGGAGTGCCGCCTTTCTATCCTCTTGTATATTTGATTACAGTGGGAACGCTGGTGGCTGAGCACTCGGTACATCAAAATGGAGCTGCACTAATTTAAACACACAGAGGGTAAGTCTGGAGCGGCCAAACCTTTTTCTATTAATTATAAATAGTTGAGTCAGTGTCATACTGGAGCCCACTGGGACTGCTGCTTTAGGGACCCCTGCTGAAAAGCCACCTTCAGTACCCCTGCCCCAGTCGCAACCCCCGCATACCTTTAAACTTGCTTAGAACTGCGACTGGAGTCTGGGAGGGAGGTCAGCGGCAGAGGAATTGGTTTGAGGCAGGGAGTGGACCTGGGCTGGTTGGGGCCCATTGGGTTCTTTCCTTGTGTCCCACTGACCCAGTCCAACCCGGAGTTGGAAAACTTTTTGTAATGAAAGTTTAGAGCAAGTATTTCGTTTTTATAAATCAAGGAGCAATGAAGTTTCCATATCAACGTTCACTTTTATAACATTTACTAGAAACCAACTTGTTCATTGGCTGTTCTACAGATATGTCTCAACTGCAACAACTTCAAATGTCTCAAAACAACACTGTCTATATAATAATAATAATACTAGTTTAAAGGGGTTGTTCCAAACACTTTTTTCAGTTCAGATGTTTTCAGATTGTTCTCCAGAAATAAAGAATTTTTTCAATTTCTTTCCATCTTTTATTTTTTATCGTTTCTTCAAAGTTTAATGTTCGTGTCTCTGGTGTTTGAGTCTGGCAGCTCAGTGATCCAGGAGCATCTGAACTGTTACAATTTACTACATTTATCGCCGGTGGGATGGCAGTCAGATTGATTTAGCTTTCCGAAGTCACCCAAAGTTTCCTCATGAGGCGACTTCGGAAAACTAAGAACTCCGACTGCAATCCCGCCGGCGATTGACATTCTAGCCAGTGGGAAGGCAGTTCAGGGGGATTAGTCGCCTGGAGAAGAACTGATTTGTCGCTGGGCGAAATAGCAGTGTGTGCCCTGACCCTTAATAAAACTCAGGGATTCTGATCAGCAGGGACAAAGATAAGAAATGTATCAACTAAATGTATCAATTTAGAACAGTTTACAGGGTCTGCGACCCCCCGAGCTGCTTTAGAAGGTGAAAGATGAAACTTTTACACTTCAATATTATAAAAACAGTCACAAATTAAAAATAAATAAATAAATAAAACAGAAAGTAATTGGAAAAGGTCTTTATTTCTGGTGAACTGTCTGAAACCAACTGAACTGAAAAAAGTGTTTGAAGGTGAATAACCCTTTTAAGGTTAACTATAATATATGTGACCATTTCAAATTTGACATATTATAAGAGTGAAAGCATTCAGAGATCCTGAGTTTAGTTGGGCACCAAAGGCTTTGATATATCAAAATACTCACCCCTGTCTCAAATGTTGGATTGTCAAATTCAGATTCAACAGTGACTTGATCATAGGGAGGAGATGAAGACAAGGGCAATTGAAAGGGAGTTTTACTTTGCAGCCTATGTAACAAAAGAGTGAGAAAATGGTTATTGTACAATAGTCCCCTGAACTCTACCAGGCTCTTCTACAGATCTTTGGTTAAAATAACCTTCTCTTGGCTTTTGTTTGACCCTACGTGGAAGTGATGTGTAGGCCGACCCAGGATCTGGGGGTTTACCCGCGGGTCGGGCAGTTTGGGTCGACTGCTGCACAAAGTTTGTGGGCAGCGGGCAGGTGTGACCTCCTAATGGCCCACTTCCGACTTGGGGGATGGGTAAGGGTCGGGTGCGTGTTGAGTTTTTCCTTGACCTGCGCATCACTACTACATGTGCTTTTAAGGATTTTATGATAATATGGACACAGTAAAACCCCAATTTTACATTTTTCAGGGGACCAGAACAAATAGTGTAAAGTCAGGGGATTAATTATGTGTTATATATTGGTGGGACCACAAAAAATGGTATAAAATATGGAAGAACTTAAAATGAGGGTATATAGAATGGAGGCATGACTGTATCCAGCTGTAACTAGATCTTTACAGGGAATAACATTGGGCAAACCACTGGCACAAGTGCTGTCCTGGCAAACAAGGAGTTGGTGTCACTAATAGAATGAAATAGACTGACTACTTTATATATCTATAGGAAAGGTTTGTGTGGAAACCAAACGTACAAGTAATTTGTGTAATATGTTTTCCTCCTTGCCCCACCCTGGACAATTTTCTGTGGACGACCATAATTGTGCTTATTCTATTCTCTTATTTGCAGAATGATTCTTACTGCTCAAGGCATCCATAGATCCATTGAGTTCACCACCATATGAGCCAGTGGCATAACTAGAGTGCGCTGTGCCCTCCTGCAAAAAATCCTCCCACCCACTTCCTGTCCCGCCTCCAGCCTGCCCACTCCCCACCCTGACTCCGCCCTGACTTGCATCCACCTTCCTTGCCACAGAAAAGAGAGCAGCTAGGGAGGAGGGGGGTTCTATTAAAAATAGAGGAAACAGACCCCATAGTCTGAGCCCCCCTTTTGCACCTACAGGGTCTGCTTCCGCTATAGTTACACCACTGTTATGAGCTATTGCAGAACATCTATCCAAAGTCATTGTTCTTTTCTTGGCCAACACTAGTGATGGGCGAATTTCTCCTGTTTCGCCAAAAAATGTGAGAATTTCCTACGAAATTCCAGAAACTGCGAAAAAAAATTACAAAATGGGAATTTTGATGCCCGCATCAATTCTGACACTGGCGTCAATTTTGATGCTGGCGTTTAAGTCAATGGGCGCAAGAATAATGTTGACACGCGACGGTTGTGACGATGCGTGTCCAAAATGTTTCAAATTTGAAGGTGAATTTTGTCCTTCTGTAACTTTTATGGACTTAATTTTACTTAATATGTGCAGTGTTCTGGCCCAAGGTACAGAGTACTTGACTCAGTCATTTATAGTACAGGTATGGGACCTGTTATCCAGAATGCTCAGGTCCTGGGGATCTTTCTTCATACCTTAAGTCTACTAGAAAATCATGTAAACATTAAATAAATCCAATAGGCTGGTTTTGCTTCCAATAAGGATTAATTATATCTCAGTTGGGATCAAGTACAAGCTACTATTTTATTATTACAGAGAAAAAGGAAATCACTTTTAAAAACTTTGATTATGTGGATAAAATGCAGTCTGTGGAGACTAGGGATGCACTGAATCCAGGACGGATTCGGGCAGGATTCAGCCTTTTTCAGCAGGATTCAGAATCGGCCGAACAAAATTCGAATCCTAATATGCATATGCAAATTAGGGGCGGGAGGCTAATTGTGTGACTTTTTGTTACAAAACAAGGAAGTAAAAATGTTTGCCCCATCCCTAATTTGCATATGCAAATTAGGATTCAGTTCGGTATTGGGCAGAATCTCGCAATGGATTTGGGGGTTCGGCCAAATCCAAAATAATAGATTCGGTGCATCCCTATTGATGACCATCTTTGCCTAATTTGATGGTTTCTGGATAAAGGATTTCCCGAATAACGGATCTCAAAATAAAATACATGAACTAGAATGTCACACGGGGTTCAGGAATGGAATAAAGTAGCACTTAGAGGTAATGCATTAATGCTTACGCCAGGACAATATAGCCGGCAATACTACTACATTTAGTTCACCCTGTATTTTTCTTTTCTGAATCCCTAGTTAAAAGTGGAAATAAAAGTCTGCACACGGCATATAGAATATCATAACAGTAACTAAAGGCAATTAAAAAGGAATAACTATTTGTTATGAATACTATAATCACCATGGAATTCTACCCATATAGTTTTATTGGCTTTTAATTAACAAACCTCAGAAAGTATAAATATCACCCTGGGGAACAGTAACTTTAAGATGCATATTAAATCACAGTGGTTCATCGTTTCATAGGGTGTTGCACAAAGTCATTTATACTCTAGTAAACTGAGGTACAGCAGGTAGGGAACAGCATTTTCAATGTGACTCTAGGGCATTTTTTAACTATATGCATGTGTATGACACACACACATATATATTTATATTTATATATATATATATATATATATATATATATATATACACACAGATGTAGATACATAGTAGATTTAGAAAAGGAAAGGTATAGATTTCTATACACTATGTAAATTGAAAGACCATGCTCCATTTCTCACCAGGGGGCAAATTTATCAAAGATCGAGGTGAATTTTCGAATTGAAAAAATGTGAATTTCAGGCTGTTTTTGTGTACTCCGAAAAATATCGAAATTTATCATATCTCTTTAAGAATGCGACTTTGACCATTCACCATCTAAAACCTGCCAAATTGCTGTTTTAGCCTATGGGGGACCTCCTAGAACCTATCTGGAGTCAATTGGTGAACTTTGAAAACTTTGAAAAACTTTGATTCAAATTCGATTGAATGCGCTATTACTTTGATTTGTACGATTCGGATTCGCCCAAATACGGACCTATTCGATTGAAAACTGACCTATTTGGCCAAAAAAACTTAGACTTAATTTCGGTTGGTCTTTTTGGATTCGAATTTCGAAGTTTTTCAAATTCGACCCTTGATAAATATGCCAAGTGCTATGCAAATAAATAGTTCTTCAATACTTTTCAGCAGTACACAATAGTCTCAATTGTGGCAACTACGCTTTTCTAACCCTTGCAACATAGAACAGTGATCTCCAAATTATGGAGCTGATACCAACGGGGAGATCAAACCAGTTTGTCGGTGTTAGCCTGAAGGCCAGTTGAGGTGAATGCTTATTTACAGTCCTATATACTACTTAAATCTACTTAAAGGGGTTCTTCACCTCCAGAAATAATGACTTTTTCCAATTACTTTCTATTTGTGATTCTTTTTCTATTATTGAAGTGTAAAGTTTAATTTTTCACCTTCTAAAGCAGCTCTGGGGAGGGAGGTCGCCGACCCTGTAAACTGATCTAAATTGATACATTACAGGGCAAATTTACTTAAAGTCGAATATCGAGGGTTAATTAACCCTCGATATTCGACTGTCGAAGTTAAATCCTTCGACTTCGAATATCGAAGTCGAAGGATTTAGCGCTATTCGTTCGGTCGGTGAAGAGAAGAGCTCACATGGAGGAGTAGTGGAAGCCCAAGGAGCGAGGACTGCAGGAGGGCAGGAACACAATCGTAACCTGATTACATAAGAGGCAGATTTATTAAGGGTCAAATTGAAAATGCGAATTTTAGAATTTTTTTTGATGGTCAAAACTCGAATTGTAAATTATCCAAAATCGATTAGAGTTTAAATTCGAATTCAAGTTTTGAGATTTATCACACTCTGTCAAATTCGAATATTCGCGACCTAAAACCTGCCAAGCTCATGTATAAGTCAATTGGAGAGGTCAATGGGATCAATTTGGACATGTTAGTAGCCTTCCTGACATTCTAGTTTTTTACGGAGAAAAAACTCGAATCAAGTTTAGTTAAATTCGATTCGAGTTTTCAAGTTGGTAAAATTTGTGCGAGTTTAAGGTATTCTACTTTTTTTTAATTAAATAACCCTCCAATTGAATTTAGAGTTTAGAGTTAAAAAAAAAGTTAAAATTAAAAAAAAAACTCACAAGAATTCGAAATTCGACCTTTAACAAGTGTGCCTCTTATTGTTGAATAAACAAGAGAAACGAAATGGAGAGTTACAGTTCTACCCAAAGTGGATTGATGGGTGTTTTATGATCAGAATTGGTCTGTAAGTAGTTGCAGAGTTGGAGAAGGATATATTTGTTCACCTGAAAAATCTGGATTGTTAGGTAAATGTTTTACGGGAATATGGTGGTCACTAAATGAGATAATTGAGAGATCACTATCCAGGGTGAATATATATATATATATATATATATATATATATACCCAATGAGACCTGTAACAGAAGAGGGCTCTCCAGAGTAAAGTAACTATTCGATTGTCTGGTTGTAAGTCAACTTTGGCCTGGTCCTGATCCTGTTTTGCTTCGCGAAAAATTCATGAATCTCCCGCAAAATTTGCGAAACAGTGAAAAATTTGCGAAAAATCGTGACATCAGAAAGAAAAAATAGTGCAATTTGAACGTTTTCACTAAAAAAATCGAACAATTTGAAAGTTTTCACAAAAAATTCGAGCAATTCAAACCTTTTCAAGATAAAATTGAACAATTTGATAGTTTTCACCGCCGCAAATTCATGCCAGGAGAATTTATTGACTATCAATTTGTAGTCACTGATTTTCTGCTACTTAACTCTAACCAGTTTATTGACTATTTTAAACTCTGCCCTGATGTGCATCTGACATGGTTTTGTCCATTACTACAGTAAAAATACTGTGTCTGATGTCATTTCCTTTAAGTTTCCCCCAAGTCACACAATGCACATTATTAGCTTTGTAATTTCACAAAACGTTAAACATTTCCCATGAAACCATTTACGGGAACAGTTTGGAATAATTTAATTTGACAACATTATAGCTGGACTATGGAGAACAAGGCAGGCACTAACAGAACCCACACCAGGCATCATGTTCTTAGAATAAAGTATAAACGTTATTCTAAGAACATACTGTAGCTCAAGTAGCCTTATATGTTTTGTGCCACAAGGCATTAAATCATAGTTTCCCAAACCTTCTAAGAAGAGATATTTAGTCTGTGAAGTTCAAAAATCTCTTCATTGAAGGACTTAGGGATGAGCACCTGGACCTCATGTTATATCATTACTGAGCTTTTACATTGAACTATCCGACGAACAGCCTTACGTAGAGTGGTGGCGCTTAGTAAATGAGTTCACAGCAATCTAGTTGTCTATGTGATTTAGGGATGCACCGAATCCACTTTTTGGATTCGGCCGAACCCCCGAATCCTTCGTGAAAGATTCGGCCGAATACTGAACCAAATTCGAATTTGCATATGCAAATTAGGGGTGAGAAGGGGGGAAATATTTTTTACTTTTTTCACTTGTTTTGTGATAAAAATTCACGCAATATTCCTCCCCGCCCTTAATATTCAAATTAGGATTCGGTTCGGCCGGGCAGAAGGATTTGGTGGATCTCTCCAGAACCGAATCCTGGATTCGGTGCATCCCTCGGTGCATTACGATACCAGCTTTACTGATAAAATGCAAATTTTTGATACATAAGGTAGAATCCTGCGCGGGTCCATTTTTTAGAACCCGTACCCGACCCCTGCCCGCAACCGCAATCCGCAAGCCAGACCCGCAACCCACATTTGTACCCGATTAGACCCACTTCCTGTCCCGACCAGCAAGTACCTTATCCGCAACCCGGACCTGCGACCCACTGACCATCAAGAATCAGGAAGTGCTGTCATTGTAAACAGGAATTGACATCATCGGAATTAGGCATGATCAGAAAAAAAGGAGTAAAACAGGAAGTGCTGTTGTAAACCGGAAGTGACATCATCGGAATTAGGCGTGATCAGAAAAAAGGAGTAAAAACATTGAGAAGACCCTCGGCCCGATCCGCAAACCCGCAGAACTGCCGACCCACGTCTATACCCGCACCTGGAACTTCTACCCGCAACCCGCAGGGTACCGCATGTTTTTGCGGGTAAGCTGCGGGTACCCGACCCACTGCAGCACTCTAACATTAGGAGGATAGGTACAGTAATTACAAGTGTCACTATCTTGAAGCCACAAAGTTCTTGGCAACACAAACCTTACCTTGAGAAATACAAGTAAATGGAGGCAATCAACAGAGCCACCATAATAATGGGTACAAAAATGGCCAACAAGATGTGGGTGCCTTCCAATGGACTGTCTTCAGTCGCAGCCTTTGCCACAGCTAAATAAAAAAAAATGGATTCAGATAACATAACAGTATAAAACGGATTAAAATGAGCTTTTCCATGGGATTCAGATGGGAAGCAATTGCAGTAATCCTGAGGTTATATTTTTAGCCAGGTAATTGGGCAAAGCACCCCAAACAACTATATTTTCCATTAACCTCTAACCACAGTCTTCATGAATAAAAGTATCATGGGATGGATTCCTTATGGGTTATAGATTTCTTCAGCAGGAGACACTTCCTCATTTAAAGATTTTGAGACACAATTAGGCAGGTACCTGGTGTCAAAACAGCTGGTAATATAGAGATAAAGCCATTTAGCAGCAGAGCAAACTAGAATATTCAAAACTATTTAGATTAGGGATGCACCAAACCCACTATTTTGGATTCGGCTGAACCACCGAATCCTTTGCGAAAGATTCGGTTGAATACTGAACAGAATCCAAATCCTAATTTGAATATGCAAATTAGGGGTGGGAAGGGGAAACAAATTTTTACTACCTTGTTTTGTGACAAAAGGTCAAGCGATTTCCCTCCCTCCAATTTGCATATGCAAATTAGGATTCAGATTCGGTTAGAGTGGGCGGAAGGATTCATCCGAATCCTGCTGAAAAAGGCCGAATCCCTAACTGAATCCTGTATTCGGTGCATCCCTGATTTAGATCTGTGTAATAAATCTAATGACATTGTTATTACATGAGGGAATGAAGCAATCGTAGACATAGTAAGTAACATAGTAAGTACTTCTATCCTGGCCAGTCTTTTAATGCACCGGAGTAAATGGGCCACAGTGTATATGGAACAGAGGCAGGTTTGTAGAATATCGCTAAATATGCAAAATCTACATATGTCATTTTAGTAAAACTTAGGAAGCTCAATGGTATTGGTTAGGGAAAAATGATATTTTTGGACTCACCTTCTACACTTTGGTCGCTATAAAATTCTTTATATGAAGCTGAAAAAAAAGAGCAGATGCTGAAAGGCTGAAAGCTGCATTAGCAATGAATGAGTAATACTAGATTTAAACTGGAACACCATTATTCCTGATATAATGAAGTCTAGCAGGTCCCATTAGATAAAACACTGTTGCCTCTCTTATTTCTGAGATGTGCCCATAGACACAGCTCTTAAAGGAGAACTAAAGATTAACTAAAGAAATAGCTAGAAATGTTGTACATGATATTTTGTGCTTCTGTACCAGCGCAAGGCAACCACAGCCCTTTAGCAGTAAAGATCTGTGTCTCCAAAGATGCCCCAGTAGCTCCCCATCTTCTTTTCTGCTGATTCACTGCACATGCTCTGTGCTGCTGTCACTTACTGAGCTTAGGGAGCCACTCACAATATACAGTACACATAGAATAGAAATGTCACAATATAAGGCTGATTAGTAATTAATACACATAATTACTACATGGCAGCACAGAAACCAGTGCAATTAGCATCAGAATTGAATAATCAGCAAACCTGTAGCATCAGCTTATATTACAGCCAGGGAAGCTCATTTTCTGCTGGATAATTAGTGACGAGCCCTAAGCTTAGCTTCTCAACAGCCAATCAGAGCCCACTGAGCATGTGAGTGTCACAGACACTTTCCAAGATGGTGACCCCCTGTGACAAGTTTGAAGTCCTGGATCATTGCTGCTATTGACAAGCTCAAACTTTAGCCTCGTGCAATAAGTTCTCTATATAAAATATGTCATTTTTAGCCCTATTAATTTTTAGGGTTTAGTTCTCCTTTAAAGACCAGAGGCAACTGGATTCATATTCATATCAATCTCACCCACAGGTGTTGGGCATGTGATAAACCCATTGAAACCTTGAAAAACACAGAAAAGTCATACTGCAGGCCAAAAGTGTTGGATCTAGGAGAGGCGAAACAAATTTTCCGAATGCAGAACCAAGAGGGAACTACATATCAGTAAACTAATAGACACTGTTGATTCAAACATCCCCATTAAACAGTTGAAGTCAAATTTAAAAGGGTTGTTCATCTTTAAAGTATTTAAATTTAGTATGATGTAGAGTCATATTCTGAGACAATTTGCAATTGATTTTCATTAGTGTTTTTCGAGTTATGCAGCTTTATATTGAGTAATCTGGTTGCTAAGGTTCAAATTCCCCTAGCAACCATGCATTCATTTGAATAAGAGACTGGAATATCAATAGGAGAGGCCTGAACAGAAAGACGAGTACTAAAAATATCTATGACAATACATTTGTAGCCTTACAGAGCATTTGTTTTTTAGATGGGGTCAGTGACCCCCATTTGAAAGCCGAAAAGAATCAGAACAAAAAGGCAAATAATTAAAAAAATATATAAAAAATATATATAATAAAGACAAATAGGCTTAGAACTGGCCATTCTATAACATACTAAAAGTTAACTGAAATGTGACCTACCCCTTTACTGAAACAATAAGCTGTAGATCTATCTGACTTATCATCATTAGAGATGGGCGAATTTATTCGTCAGGCGCGAATTTGCAGCAAATTTCCGTGTTTCGCTGCTGGAGAATGAATTAGTGAAATTGCCGTGAAAATTCCAATTTTAAAATTTGAATTCAGATGCCGCCGTCAATTTCATCGCCAGTGACAATGTACCGCACGCCCATTGACTTTAATGCAATTGGATAAAATAGGCGCACGTCAAATTGTCGCCTGTGTCGGAATTGACGATGGCGTTGATTTTAATGTCCGTGAATTGACGCCAGCAGATTTTTCAGTGAAACGGGACAAATTCGCCCATCACTAATCATCATTATTATTCATTTCCCTTTTTATTCCCTCTAACCTTATGCTGTTACCTTTGCAGATTGGTGTTGGACTGCTCCAGACTGAGGGATGACCAGGCACACACTTTATGCTTTGTTCTCCCATCAACATGGACCCAGTTCTGCAAGTGAACCTGATGGCCTCCCCTGGTTGGTACATTCTCTTCTCAGGCTCTTGATGACCATTTTGTAATACTCCTGGGTTAACACATGGTTCATATTTCTCTGCTAAACAAACAAATAAACAACCAAAGTCATAGATGATATAATATTACATATAGATGCTTCTCTTCTCTTTAACATTAGAAGTCCATGAGGAAGTAAGAGAACTGGATCATGCACAAGACTCCCTAGGTTCCTGCATAGGAAACTCATAATGGAGCTGTCAACTCCCAGACTTGGCTTGAAGGGGTTTGTGTGGTTGGGGCATAAAGAAATGTGATCCAGACCATAAATCTCCCAGAAATTTCCCCCTAGAAGTTGACATTTCTGATGTACATTCTGGAGACCCTTCAGGGCTACGAGACCCAATCACAACTGCTTATGAACAAAGGTTCCTTTAGTGGTGGTTGGGTCTAAAGCAAAAAATATTCCATATCTTATTGGATACTGATACCCAACACTTTGGCTTTGCGTTGAATGCCTGTCAATAGCTGGGGGTTGTATATTGGGATGTTAACACTGAAATTATGCAACAACTATGTCCTAATATAGTACAGGTATAGGATCTATTATCCGGAAACCCATTATCCAGAGCTCCGAATTACGGGAAGGTCATCACTCTCAATTTAGGGATGCACCGAATCCAGGATTCGGTTTGGGAGTCAGCCTTTTTCAGCAGGATTAGGCCGAATCAAATCCAAATCCTAATTTGCATATGTAAATTAGGGGCTGGGGGGGAAATCACTTGACTTTTTGTCCCAAAATGTTTTCCCCTTCCCACCCCTAATTTGCATATGCAAATTAGGATTCGGTTTGGTAATCGGACGAATCTTTTGCAAAGGATTCAGGGGTTCGGCCGAATCCAAAATAGTGAATTTGGTGCATCCGTATCTCAAATAATTAAAAATTTTAAAACATATTCCCCTTTTCGCTGTAATAAAAACCACCTGATACCAACTAGGATATTATTAATCATTATTCATTAATTAAATTAATGATTGGACTTAAGTAATGTTTAATTAAATTTGTAGTAGACATAGTATGGAGATCCAGATTACAGAAAGATTCCTTATCTGGAAAACCCCAGATCCCAAGCATTCTGGATAACAGATCCTATTCATGTAGACCTTTCATCAGGGTCGCTTGTGATTCTGAGGGCCCTTTTAACCTGATCCTATAGGCAGATAAGCATAAGTGTCTGGTGCCGGTTACCTTGTAGAAGATACCGTATATACTCGAGTATAAGCTGTCCCGAGTATAAGCCGAGGTACCTAATTTTACCTCCAAAAACTGGGAAAGCTTATTGACTCGAGTATAAGCCGAGGGTGAGAAATGCAGCAGCTTCTGGTAAGTTTCAATCTCGTTTTTGGATGACTATTCTTAGGCGCCGGCTACTATTCTAAGCGCCGGCGAATATTCTAAGGCTCCGGCGAATATTTTTTGGTGCCGGCTACTATTCTAAGGCGCCGGCGAATATTCTTAGGCGCTGGCTACTATTCTAAGGCGCCGGCGAATATTCTTAGGCACCAGCGTTTTTTGCACTTGAACCGAGTATAAGCCGAGGTAGAGTTTTTCAGCATATCTTGGGGGCTGAAAAACTCGGCTTATACTCGAGTATATACGGTTATGGTAATTCTCAACACAACCCATGTGCTGCCCTTGAGTTATACATATATCTCCATGTAACTGATGCGCTGCACATGGGTTCAATCTGGCATTTCACAGCTCACAAGACATATGCAGGCAGGGCCACCATCAGAAATCTTGGGGCCCAGTACAAATTTTTTTAGGTCCCCTGGGCCCCACCCAACACCACCGGCCCTGCCCCAAACTTCACACCCCCCCCAAAACCACAGTAAATCATGTAAACTAAAGTAAAACATGAACGCTAAAACCCATTGGAGGCCAAGGTTTTACTTGGGGAAGTTTTGCCTTAGAGATTTTAGTGTTTTTTACACGTAATAAATCTCACATTTTTAGAACTTTTTAAAAATATAGGAAAACCACAAAGATTTATGGAGAAAAATAAAATTTGATTGTTATTAAGTGGATCCCGTAGTGTTCTCCAAACAGAAAAAAGATCCAAACGAGTGACGGAGGAAGTTTCCCAAAGCAATTTAAAAAAAAAAAAAACATAGGTGGTCAGAGGCCTCATACAGAATTAAAAAAAAAAATAAAATATTGGTGGCCAGGGGTTTTATTAAAATAAAAAAAAAAATTGGTGTTCAGTGGAACTTACCTTAGGTTCTTCTTCCTTGTCCTTGGCCATGGAGATTCTTTGTATTTCTTCTACAGCATTCGGCTTCTTTTGGGCTTCGGGTCTTTCTAGTGCTTACTTTTCTGCTGCGGATCTTCTCATGCTCTTAAGGGGGCCCAGCTTTTTCGGAGAGTGCAGCACAGCCAGGCAGCGACGTAATTAGAAGGGGGCGGGATGTGCAGCCGGGCCCCGCCCCCTCCATATGGCCAGAAACGGCCGCATTAGAACAGTGCTGCCGGGGGGCCCTTAGGGGGTGCGGGCCCTGGCCCAATCGCACCCCCTGCTCCCCCGGTAGTTACGCCACTGCAGCCAGGCCTCCCTTTCACCTTAAAATTTGCTGGGCCCGGGACAACTGTCCCTGCTGTGCCCCCCTGATGGCGGCCCTGTATGCAGGCACAATGCACTACTGGACTATGTTGCACAGGTTTTACCCCACATACTCCCTGTAACGATAGGTTACCTTGATGGTCTAGTGGCCAGCGGGGACACCCGTCGCGTGCGTCTTTCTCCTTCCAACGCCGGCTCCCCTATGGCACGCGCGGCACGCACTTCCTGGTTGTACGTGCCGGTGTTCTGACGTCATTGCGCAGAAATGTATTCAAAGTTATTTAAAGGGGCTTATGAATGTAACTCATGGCCCGTTGTTAGGTACTATTTGCTAGTTTCCTGGGTGCTTATTCTTAGTGAATCCTGATTGATCTTACTGTTATTGACCCTTGCCTGCCTGCTGACTATTCTATGTGTTCCAATCCTGATCTCAGCCTGTCTGGCCGTTCCTTGAACTCTGCCTGCATCAACCTGGCCTGTCTGACTATTCTCCAACACTGCTTGCACTGGCCCGGCCTGCCTGATATCGCTCGTCTATTTGGCCTGTCTTCCATCCAGCATACTTGGTAAAACAATCGTGCCCTTTTGCTCTTCCAGAACCTTTAGCTTGGCTCCTCTCTTATTAAGACCTGGCAGGGGGCTCCTCCCGAAGTGAAAGGCAGCTGTTTTAGGCAGAAACAATAGCCGAGACTAGGGAGCCTAGCACTGGTTCTGGATTTAGGGTGCCGAACGTGACACTCCCTACATATGTCTTCCCTTCCTACAGATGCACAAAACCAGTGACGTAACTTGTGGCTCATGAATCTGATTCAGAATTTAGCTTAGGTCCCCTTACTAGTCACCCCAAACTCCCTAACTCTAAATCACTACCACTTTCTTAATGTGTTATGCTCTAGCCACCCATATAGGGACCCATCAGCATTCTTCCCGGTAGCCTGCCAGTCCAACCCTGCATTTGTTAAAATGATCCCCAAGGTGTATATCCCCAGTTATATATGAATATGATGTATGTGAAGCAGAGAAAAATGCAAGTGTGCTTTTTATTGAATAATTCTCACTTACGGACACACTTTGGGGAGCGGTCACTCCATTTGGGCACACCAGCCTGGCGGTTGTAGCAGGTGATGGTGCTGCTCCCGGTTAGGACGTAGCCTTTGTCACAAACATAGCGCACAGTGCTCCCTACTGGGAATTTGGAGACGGAGAGGATCCTGCGACTATGAACGACATCCCCGGGGTCCGTGCAGGTGGTCACTAGGTATAAGACATAAACAAGCATTGAAATATTATGCAAAGTGAAATATATGTCATATAGTGTCAAGGTTTGACATCATAATAAAAACTTTACATCAAAATACTTGTCTAAATATAACAATACAGTCTTTTCAGCTGGGGCATTGTGATGGCTAGACATTAGAAACATTTAATTAAAAGTTTTTTTAAACAAATACCAGTAGAGGGAGCTGTGATCACATAAAAGATATTGCTATAGTCCAACAATGGAATTTTCAGATGAGCTACAGTAAAGGCCTCGTGATATACAGAAGAATAAAAGCCCATAAATGCCAGATTGCTTGTGTACTACTAAAAGGCATGTTTATTTTGAAGAAAGTTATAAACTGAATGTGCCATGTTCTCTTCTACTGTCGCACATGACTTAGAACATTAGCTGTTATTAAGCTGTTGTTTCTCAAAAGCGACCACTTGGTAGCGTTACTGTATTTTAAATGAATATACATTTTAAAGTTTATGGCGAATTATTTATTAAAGGTTGGATTTTAGTGGTTTAAGAGGTTTGTAGCTCACAAATTCTAAAACCACATTCAAAAAAATACTGAAAGATGTTCTAAAAACACAATTACTTTGAAAACCTTCATAAATTTGAGTTTTTCAGACACTTTCTTGCAAAGAAAAAAAAATCTGAAAACCTCTGAATTTATTTAAAGAGGTCCAATAGGATGAGCGCAGCTCCCGTTGACTTCTATAGCCCCTTGACAACTTTTACTTGGCAAAGTTATGCCTTAGGGATTTTAGTGGTTTTTAAACTTGATAAATCTTGAATTTTTAGTGCTTTTTAGAAATTGAGGAAAACGGAGAAAAAACAAAATTCGATTGTTAGTAAGTGGGCCCCATAGTGTCCTCCCAACAGAAAAAAGTACATGATTTAGCTCCCCCCAGCCTAGGTGTAGACTCCAGTAACGAACCCTAACTCTTTACTTACCCCTCGGTGCAGATTCTGTCCAGCGCAGTTCACGGACGCCATCTACTTCTCTTCCGTATCAGAGCATGCGCAGTTGGAGCAACTTTCTGTCTCGCGACAACTGCGCATGAGCCGAAAAATCACGGAAATTGCAGAAGCACCCAAAGACCCAAAGATTACAGAAGCGGCTGAAGATGGAGCCCGTGAACTCTGCTGGACAGAATCTGCACCGAGGGGTAAATAAAGAGTTAGGGTTAATTACCGAAGTGTACACCTAGGATGGGGGATGGGGGTAGCAGGGTCTACTTAGGGTAAGGAGGTTTTTTTTATTAAGGGTTTGTTTCTCCTTTAAGAGAGGCTTGGATAATTTATTAGACAAACATAATGTCCAAGGCTATTGTGATCTTAAGATCTACTGTTAGTTTAGTATAGTTATTGGTTTAATTAATTGAATTATGTAGGTTATATATAATTTGGGTTAAAAATAAATACCATCTAGTTCAACCCATCCAAATTTTAAACTATATATATATATATATATATATATATATATATATATATATATATATATATATATATATATACACACACACACACAGATACATGCTGAGTGCTGTACTTCATTGCACCATATACTGTACATATATATGAACAGTAGAGACAGGCCACATGAGAGAGGATAGGAGAACATTCAGAGAGAACAATCATAACTTTGTATACAAACTGGGCCTGTTGAATCCATAAGATTGATACATCCAAGCTGTGGGGTCGATAATATTTTACTGTATGTGTCTCCAGTGAGCACTGAACTCTGTTGTTTCAAAAGGCTCAAAATTAGGTTTTATTTGCCATGGTGTCTACAGAAATAAAGAGTGCTTAGCCTTAAATCAGGCCGTTTTAGCCGATCTTCTCTTGGCCTTCATTTCCAGATTGTTATTTAAAAGTAAGGGAAAAAACAATACCAAAAAACAATACCATTTCTTAAATGTATTTATTCCAGCTGGCACAATGTTAAAATGTTAAATGTGTTTTTTAGGTCCTGTTTCTTGGGACTGCACAGGTGGGAAGTTTTGACTATTTTGATCAATGCTGCTCTCAACCATTTTTCAAGTGATATCACTGAAATGGAGTTCTTATTAGGTAGAACACATTGTACTACAGAATACCCTGACACCATGAAAGCAATTATTACAGAAAAAGCATGTGCTTTAAACACCACCCAGCAGCCAGAGCAATGATCTGTTATGTTCCTCTACAATTCCTTCATGGCCAACTGAACACTCCTAGCGTTACCCACAACTGCTCAGCCCTTAATTGGAGTGTTGCGAGGCTACGGGAGGAGAGCTTTGTATAGACAGTTTAGCAGGAATTGTAATTAGGTTCTGGATTCGGCCAGGATTCAGCCAAATCCTTCTGCCCGACTGAACAAAACCAGAATTTGCATATGCAAATTGGGGCGGGGAGGGAAATCACATGACTTTGTGTCACACAACAAGGAAGTAATAAATATTTTCCACTTCCCACCCCTAATTTGCATATGCAACTTAGGATTCGGTTCGGTTTTCTACCGAATCTTTCGCGAAGGATTCAGGGGTTCGGCTGAATCCAAAATAGTAGATTTGGTGCATCCCTAATATTATCAAATCATCGCTCTCATCATAAACGTTTGCGTTTCCCAGAACCTCTTCGATAATGCCATAATGAAATATTTGGCAGAAAGTGTGTAACAACCAGTCATGTGCGCTATTTCACTTCAGGGGAGGCATCTGGACTTCAGTGAGTGCTGTTAAAAATTGTATTTTTTTCTCTACGCTAATGAATATTGTAGTCTTGGTGAAAAGTGGATGGAAGGTTTTCTTTCTGTGTGCGTCAATCATTTTATATGTCATAATATAGTAATGTTTTTACACTGTTTTATTGTTCTACATAGTCAATGTCGGGCTGGCCCACTGGGATACCAGGAAAACTGCCGGAGGGCCTTTGTGCTGCTAAACATTTGGGTTATTTCATGGCCATTCCCTATTTCTTTGAGAACAAAGAGGCTAAATAGATGGAATAATAGATTATAGTATGTAAAGAATAGAGACTAGGAGAATAGAGGTTGAGTGAGGAGAAAAGAATAATAGTACTGAAAATGGGACCTTGGTCTATGGTTCTTTGGTGGGCCCCTGGTCTGAGGTTTTTGGGTGGGCCCCTGGTGTCCCAGTCTGACACTGTACATAGTATTGTTAAGGGACAACAGATAACTGCCAAAGAGGTTACAATCTGTTACAATGTTGTTTCCTATAGGTAGTGTGGGGTCAGAACAGCAAGAATGGGCAGCGTATGCCCCATCTAAAGGGGTGACCTCTGGTGTGTTAATCTTTTAACATTGTAGCAGCTGGAATCAATACATTTAAGGAATAGAATTGTTTTTATTAGTGAGAAGGTATGGGGAGCCAGCAGGTAACCCATCAGTTAGGGCTGTAGCGAATAGTTAGGACATAGGCCCTCTTGTAGGGTCTAACTTGGGTGTCCAGACCCCATCAGGGCTGACTTCAAGGTGTAAAATGCGCCAGGATATTACCTCCCGATTCATATCTCCACGTCTTTTGGTGCGCAGGCGCACACTTCCGTATTTGTCATGCGCTCCGGCTAGGTGCAAATGACAATAGCTTAATTTCACCCCCATTTGACGCTGAGGGTTGTGGCGCGCATCACAATGTCATTTTTCGGTGCCGGATTTGAATTTTTGTGCCAATTCCGCCTTAAAAGGCCCTGTCTCCATTGTAACAGTGCCCACGCTGGCTTCTGTTTATAGATCCTGCCGAAGCGTTTATACTGTTTTGAGTTCCTGTTTTTTTGACTCCTGCCTGTTTTTTTACTTTGATTTTTGCCGTCTGCCTTGATCCTTTGCCTAATCCCTGGCGGTACCTCATTTTTGGACTTGTTACTATTCCCGCACTACTCCTTGTTGGTTCTGCAGCAGAAAGCCCAGGGCCCCAAAAGGGCATCGGTGAACACCAGACTCCACAGGGGTGCCATTTGCATCTGAGTGTACCCACTTCTTGTAAAGTTTCCTAATGGACGAGAACGTTACACAAGGGCCCTCTGTCCAATGTAAGCCCTTCTCTCCACAGTTCCCTGTACCTTTTAACTCCCTCTTCTTGAACTTTCCTCGATCAGGGAGCCGGCTGGGTCGGAGGGGCTCATGAAGGCTGAGTCTTACCGGATTTTTTCCCAGTGTCCCGCTAGCCCAGTCTGACACTGTCCTCTGGGAATTTTTGCAGGAGACTAGTCAAGGGTATTCAGACCCACTGCAAAACTTGTAAAGTCTAGAGAATTGGACTAAGCCCTACAGAGGCCACAATAATCAATCAACAGTGTTTGGATTTTACAACTCCCAGCACCCTCATGTTTCTAGGGGGGGAACTGGGTATTGCTGCCTACACAATGAGCACCACCAATCCCATGGTGGTTGTAGCTTCAGGGTTCACCAGTGTCAACCATTCATCATGCAACATGTAAATGACCCTCTAGTCTAACCCAAACTTTTATTTTGCATCCAGTCATTGTTTCAGCTGTCTAACAAATATGTGGCATATCAGATAATTTTTTATTACTTGCGAAACTTTGACATAGCTATTTGGATCATTTAGTATCCTTGGTTTCCATGATTAAGCCTGAATAATATGCCATTCACTCCTCTGCTGACACTCGAGCCCGTACACAATGTGTGGCTGATTTCAATGCATCATAATGAGAAGGTGACAATTATGAGGGAACTCTTAAAGGCAAAGAAAACTGTAATAAAGCAGTCATGGGGAGAGGAGGGGAGTGTGCATTCACGGTAAGCAATTATTTGCTTGTATTTCTTAAAAAAGAAAACCAACAAAAAATACTTGATATTTATAGTCCGGTGTTGGTTCATCAAGGAGAATAAAACCTGCTTTAAATACATATTAACAAATGCCAAAAAACAGGTAGACTGCATACTATAGGCTAATCTTGTATGCAGAAACACGGAGCACCACAGGAATGGAGTAGAGTATTATAATAAAAATCCAAAAATGTATTAATCCATTAAAAACGGCACATCATGGTAGGAACATTTAAAGAACCATTGGCTTAACGCGTTTCGTGGCTACCCAGCCACTCTCTCAAAAAGCATGCTATAGGCTCTACTATATGAGTAGCTGTATTTTGTACCCGATGGCACCCAGCAGCTTAGTAGGCGACACACTACCTGTGCCAAGTACCAGAATTTAGTAGAGGGCTCATTAGTTGTCCTGGCTTTGGATATGGCCAGATCCTTATGTTAGCTCTTGTGCCAAGGGATCAGATTGATGGCATATGTCCTGCACAGGTTCTGGTAGGTCTGCGCATTTAAGCATCTGCTTGTGTCTGTAACGTCTACCCATGTACATGAAAGTATCTATTCAAATTAAAGTTGTCTCGGTGGCTATTGTGACACCATCTTGAAGTGATGCAGTTAAACTGGCAGGCGCTGTTTGTGTTCATTTCAGTATCCCAATGTCATTACATGCTCCTCAGGAGTGGAAACAAATCTATGAGATTTTTATCAGCAGGACGTTAATAGAGTCTACCACAGCGCTAGACACCAATAAAGAGAGGTGTGCAGCTGCTATATCCAAGGCATTTTCTGGTCTCGGTCTTGGGGATTTTTGATAATCTCAACAGAACCAGATATTGAGGAGGAAATGTCATGAAAACACTGTTATCAAGAATAAAACGGGCCATGCTGAACAACCTCGCAAATGTTATTTTAGGCCATTTCATATGGACAAGAAATAGGCACAGTAAAAGTAAAAAAATTCACTCCATTTTTGTTTGCTTTGACTCATCTTCCCCTGTATTTTTTTTATTTTTCATTTCAATCTTTAAATCCAACTTAAATTAAACCGAGGAAGCCTGGGCCACCTTAAAGGGGAACTATCGTAAATGAAAATTTAATATAAGTTTCATCATACTGAAATAAGAAACGTTCTAAATACAATCAATTAAAAATTCTGTACAGTTTCTGAAATAATCAAGTTTATCTTCACTATTCCTCTATCAGCATTTGTTTTTCTTCATTCTGTCTTCATGCAGCAGTTGGGTGTCAGATATTCATTGACAGTTATAGATCCAATATATATCTTATAGGGGGGGCTTC
The DNA here is from genome assembly GCA_038501925.1 of Xenopus petersii. NCBI lineage: Eukaryota > Metazoa > Chordata > Amphibia > Anura > Pipidae > Xenopus > Xenopus petersii. Next base: position 4,880,005 of record CM076675.1, read on the forward strand.
TTTCCTAGAAGATGTATTAGAGCTCACTCAATAAAATCACCAGATATCATGGGGCAAATTCACTAACCTCCGAAAATTCGCCAGCGACGGCTTCGCTCACAGCGCATCTAGATTCGCCAGGACAACGATAATTCACTAAAATCCGAAGTTGCGTCCAGGGTGCTGAACGCTGTTGAAGTTGCGCTAGCGTTGGCTAATTTGCATACGGTGGGAAGTTAAAGTTGAATGGACGTATATGTTGCAGTAAATACATTACACTACACAAGCTTGGGAAACCTTAATAAAATAAAATAAAGTTGTTATATTGCCCTACACATGAGCCCACTATATAGTTTATGTGCCATATGTTAGGAAATATATTTTTCAGCCTATCACCCTGAAAAAGGAAAAGACGCTAGCGTTTTTTGGGAAAAATTTGTCTGCACAAGAGGTAACGTTCAGTAAAATCTAGGGATGCACCGAATCCACTTTTTTGGATTCGGCGAACCCCTGAATCCTTCGTGAAAGATTTGGCCGAATACCAATCCGAATCCTAATTTGCATATGCAAATTAGGGGTAGGAAGGGAAAAACATTTTTTACTTCCTTGTTTTGTGACAAAAAGTCACGCGATTTCCCTCCCACCCCTAATTTGCATATGCAAATTAGGATTCAGTTTGGTGGGGCAGAAGGATTCGGCCGAATCCGAAATCCTGCTGAAAAAGGCCGAATCCTGCCCGAATCCCGAACTGAATCCTGTATAGTAAAATCCGAATCTTAGTGAATTTGCATAGTTATGTCCATTCATCAGAGTGCAAATTCGCCAGGCATTAGGGCGCAAAGTACTGCTAGAGTCTATCTCCTTCACTAGCGAAGTTATGCTGGCGACAGTTAGTAAATCGGCAAAGTTCCGAAATGACGTCACGCTGGCGAATTTTCACCCACGTAAGTCACTTCCCCCTTGTAGTAAATTCGCCCCCATGTCTCTCTATATGCCGAATTTGTGCAAAAGGCAGTTATTTTGTTAGATTTGGTTTGTACTGGAATCAGTTATTTGAGTGAGCTCTAATGCATCTGCTAGGCAAAAGGATCCCCCCCTATAAGATATATTAGATCTAACTGTCAATGAATATCTGACACCCAACTGCTGCATGAAGACAGAATGAAGAGAAACAGATGCTGAGAGAGGGATAGTGAAGATAAACTTGATTTCAAAAACAGCATAGACTTTTAATTGATTGTATTTAAAATCATATACACATTAAATAAAGCCAATATTCTGGTTTTGCCTCCAATAAGAATTAATTACAGTATATCTTAGTTGGGATCATGTTCAATCTACTGCTTTATTGTTACAGAGAAAAATTTGGATTAAATTGGGACGTAATTTGAAGCTTTCCGGATAACGGATCCCATGCCTGTATTATGATTAAAATATACATTGTAATAAAATCATAATTCATTTATAGCAATCTACAGCAACACAGAAATGTCCAGACCGTACAAAAAAAAAGTGCATCAAAACTTGTATTAAGCAAAGAATTCACACCATCCCTACTAATTCTGTTACTATGGCAACCAAATGCGTTCAAATATTTTTCTTATCTGATTTCTATGTAGGCTGTAATTATCATTCATCTCTGTCTCCCCAACTTCACTCCTTTGTTCTCTCTACAGAGTAATTATAATGTTGTCATTAGCCAAAGAGCTGCAACTGACAATTACTGTCTAATAAGATAATGGATTTCTGAAAGTCCATGGGAAAGGAAAAAAGTCTGCATATTGTTATATTGAGGCTGTAACTCACAAACAGGTGAGAATTTGTTTGTTAAAGGGGAAGTTCAACCAACTATTGCATGTTATAGAATACCCTACTCTTAGAAACCTTTCAGGTGGTATTTATTTTTTATAGATCATAAGGATATCTGCCGTTTTCAGACGTATTTTCTATCCTGTAGAAAATCAAAATGTAGCCTGGACTGGGGGTCCAGTGCCCACCGGGGCTGTCACCTCCGGAGCTCCCTCTTCCCCAGCCGTAATCCCCCTTTGCCCCCTGTGTACATTATGTTTTTTGTAGCCACAATCCGGCTATGTAGGGAGTTCGTTAGTTTCCGGCAACGGAGAGGGTCTGGAGGCCCAACAAGTGTCCCGGTGTCTCGCTACCCTAGTCTGACCCTGAATGTGGCTATAAGAGAAGTTATATGGACTGTGAACATATACCACTCTTTATGGAATGGGCCATCAGCTTATGAACTGTCTGTCCTGTCCTAAAAGTGTCCCTGACTGGGTGTTACAGTCTCACTACCTCTTTTTCAGGAACTTCAGAACAACAAGGGACAGATTTATTAAGAGTCGAATTGAAAAGTTGAATTCAAACTCAAATTTAATTTTTTTTTTTTTTCTATGGTCAAAACTGTCAAATTCAGCTAGTCAGTTATCCAAACTTGATTCGAGTTTTTTTTTATAAATTCAAGTTAGATTTTCATGATTTATCGTACTCTGGCCATATAAGAATTTGAATTTGACTATTCGCCACCTAAAACCTGCCAAATTGCTGTTTGAGTCAATGGGAGAGGTCCAGGGATCAATTTGAAGATGTTTGCAGCCTTCCTGACATTCACGTTTTGATTCTTTATGATTTGAATTCGAATCGAGTTTTTGGGTTGTTAAAATTCATCGGATTTTAATAATAAATTCTAGTACAAATTTGAATTAATGGGAGTTTAAAAAAACTCACATGAATTCGAAATTCTACCCTTGATAAATGTGCATCTATATGTAAGAATCACAGTTATTGTATAAGGAATTGTGTTAAATAAATAAATAAAAAAAATCAGATCACATTCGGGGAGATTAGTCGCCGGGCAACAAATCTCCTCTTCTTTGGGGCGACTAATCTCCCCAAACTGCCTTCCCCTTGGCTAGAATGAAAATCCACGACAGGATGGCAATCGGAGAGTTTCATTTGCGGAATTCGTCCGCAGTTTCCTCGTGAGGCAACTTCAGGCTACTCTGGAAAATGAAGCTATCTGAGTTCCATTCCCGGCAGCAATTTCCATTATAGCCAAGGGAAGGCAGTTCAGGGAGATTAGTCGCCCTGAAGAAGAGGAGATTTGTCGCCGGGCATGTCAATCACATGCCATATTTGGTCCCCCTGTGCTTATGTTGCTCCCCAACTTTTTACATTTGAATGTGGCTCACAGGTCAACAAAAAGTTTGGGGACCCCTGCCTTAGACCAACCCTTGCTGCCCCTTATATTGTTATTTCTGTTCTTCTGCTGTTTGGACCACATTCCTCCTGCTTTGTTAGCTCTTGATGTTTTTAAATTAGATTTTTACTTCTGTCTTCTAGCCGGCTCTTTCTTTTTTTTGCCCATTTTCATCTCATCTCATCACCATTGTTTTGGCAGCACACCATAATCACTATATTATTGTATTGTAGAAGGAACTGGACTTGTCATATGTTAGAAATGTAATATATCCCTTTCATTGCTACCAGGGATAATCCCCCCCTTTACTCATCTCCATCTTCTTCTACTGAATAGAAGTAACTAGACATTTTGGTTGCAATTTGAAACCAGCAAACACATTAAAACTTGAGAGAACATAACAGAATAAAAAAAAGTAGAAACACCCAACCTTTTTTGTTTTTAAATAATTGCAGCTACAGGAAAATGCCATGTTTAATTTATCTACTGAGATTTAATTAGTGGCAAAATAACTACCCTCTATAGAATTTTTAGTTTAGTGTCTTACTCTTATTTTTAAAAATTGACAGGCCTTGTTATGATGAAGTTTTCATGGTACAATGCAAATACAGAGGCTGAGCATGTACGGCAAACTCCAATCATTAGAATGGGTAGGAGTGAATAAGGAGTGTAGGAGAGGGTTAGGTGGGTGGAAAGCACATTTCCAGTTAGATGAGACCAATTATAGCACTCAGGCAGCCTAATTAGCTGGTAGATTTCTCTTTCATCCTTGCTTCATTCAGGTCTTATTTTATCCACAGATGTGTTCATTAAACATTCTGTTAACTCATACATATCCCAAGTGACTGCCGCACATTGTCTCTGTCTAGCAGGAGGCAGGGATCTAAAATAGATCGTTCCTTGGAACATCATGGAACTTAAATGCAGAACTGATTTGACGTATAGTCGTGTATATTTTAATTACACATAAAACCGATGTTTATAAAGGAAAACTGAAATTATCTGAAAAACAAATTAAGTCACCTGCATTCTGCTGAAGTATCCATGGGACTTTGTCTTAAAGAGCTGGTTCTCTTTTAGGTTAACTTTTAGTATGTTAGTAACTTTTTAGAATTGCATATTCTTAGCAAGTTTTCAATTGGTCTTCATTGAACCAACATGTAGGAATGTGTTTACAGCAGCTTTAAAAAGTCCCCTTTGTTCTTTGAGTGCACCAGGGCTACCAAGAGAAATCCAGTTCAGAAACCAGATTTATATTCATTCACCCTACATGCCATAGCCAATAATAATTGCCTCACCAAAGCTGTGTAATCATGATGGCTGCCCTTGTTGGGTGCTCTGGGCAGCAGTTTCCATCAAATCACAGCTGGTCAGCATGTTTCAGGTCCTGCTTTGTCGGCCAATAAGTGTAATTTTTTTCTTACATTTTTATGAGTTGTCACATAGAGTGAAGTCCAAGCCCAGTGAGTCTCCTTGTCCTCAGGTAGGAGGTGATGCCCTAATTACTGAGTTACAAAGTCACTAATACTGTTGAGAACCTGGAATTCCAGGGCAAGAGTAGTATTTACACCTGGGTAACATGATTTAATACTGTATTTTTGGACACTTTGCTTCATTAACTTCATTCAGGGCCAGAACTAAGGGCAGGCAGAAGACACATGTGCCTAGGGTAGACTATTGTGGAAGGGATAAGACCCTCTTCTCTTACCTCTTCTGAAGTCATGGCCCTAGTTCTGACCCTGTGAAGTGAATAATTGAAGAACTTTTTCCTAGAACAAGTGCACATGGTGAAAAGAGTAGATCCAAAATCTGGACTGTGTAAGTGCTGTGGCACATGATGGGGGTAGCCAGAAAAACAGTGACCAGCTCAGAAGAGTGTGGGGCATTGGTGGCCCACTAGGGCCCTCCTCACAGCCACCAGGGCCCTCTTGCCCCTTACCCACTTCATGTCATTCTCCTAATAGGGGGCTGCTGATTGGAGGAGTGGGTCTAGGCTGGTGGAGCTCATCGTGCTGAGGAACCGCTGAGGTCCAGTCCAACATAACGGTGCTCATATATAAATCTGTTTGGTACCCTACATCCATCTTCTTTTACCACTATACAGCTTAGTTCATTCTAGTCCTGCCCATATTAAAGTTGGTCACATAAACAAACAATTGCTTAAGTGAAAGAATCCACACTCTGCTTATGAAATGGCTAAATACAGATATATATATATATATATATATATATATATATATATATATACATATAAAAGCAGCACAGAGTACTAACTTAAAAAGGCAAAGTTTTAATACAGTATAAGAACCTGCTGTGAGTAATGCAATCTCGGAACCTCAAAGCTCTTTATCCAGCCATGGCAGCACACAATTCACTACCGAAAGAACAGAAACTTGATCCTTTTGATGAGTCGGGTTGAAAAAGGCATAAGTAGTATTGCCATGAAAACACAAAAGGCTAAATTTTGCAAAGCTCCATAAACATAGAAGCGCTAAGACTACAGGGAAACACACAGGAGCAGAGGAATAAATAAATATTATAATCCCTTTATAGAATAACTTCTCAATGAGGTTATCTGGAAAAATTTACACAGCTTAATTAAAATTACTCAGCTGCAACCTTTCCTCACGGGATAATGGATTCCATCCCCATCCCCAACTGACCTGGCAAAATGCCCAGCTAAACTGCCCAATTATACCTGCCTGTATATTGTCAGCATATGAGGATAAATTTAATGCTTCAGAATTGGTAGTTAAGGCCTCATCGGGGTTGTTTCATTAGTGGTTGTTTCATACTGACATTAAGGAGAGCTAAACCATAAAAATTAATGCCACTAGAAATGCTGTATTTTATGTACTGAACTTACTGTTGCAGCAGAGAGGTTCAACAGCCCTAGAGCAGTAATGAATCAGGAATTGAAAGTTGTCCACAGTAGTTGACCATCTTGGACCTCTTGGAACTTGGAGGAGGCCAGTAAAATAGCAACGCGGATGTGATTGAACAATTAGAGGTGGAAAAGGGAGCTACTGGGGGCATCATCTTTAGATATTTAGGGAGTGGTTGCCTTGGGCTAGTAAAATAGCCCAAATCATAATAGGAGTGATTACAATGTGATTACAATGCGTCTACTTCCTTCCATGCTTATAAAGGCAGAAAAGCAGTTGGGCACAGCTTGAAGGTGCAATTTAATGCAGTGATATTGAATACAAGCTAGAAGGGCTAAAAGGTAGAAGTTGAAGGCAAAAGGTAGAAGTGTAGGTAGAAGGTAGAAGTTGGAAGTAGAAGGTAGAAGTTGAATGGCAGAAGGTAAAAGTAGGATTTGTAGGTAAAAGGTAGAAGTAGAAGCTGAAGGTAGAAGTAGAAGTAAAAGTTGAAGGTAGAAGTAGAAGTTGTAGATAGAAAGTAAAAGGTAGGAGGGCTAAAAAATGTATAATAAGGGAAAATATTTTATTTCTAAAATGACTGGCTTGGTTCAGACTCACTGGGAAGATGGTTGGATGGCTGCTTCACCTACACAATTTTTACCAATGGTTGATTTAAATAGGGTCAATTTACTAATCTATACATATCCACTTAATAATGAATCCAGAATTAACAATATGCTGAATACTATGCAGTAATGGAGTATCCCACTGACTATACAATATATGTTAATAGAAATACTGATCCTTGGCAGGACTTGACATAGTATCACAGGCATCAGCTCTTACCCCTTTCACATGTAGGCAAATCTCCACTCCACGTAAGATCCCACTGACACATGAGAAGCTCCGCTCCCACCACCTCAAAGCCAGGATAACACTGATAGGTCACGACTGTTCCATGCACCAATTCTGTCTGGGAGGTGGTTTTCCACCCATTCGGGATCTCTGGTAACTCAGAACAAGTGTCATTTCTTGGCACCTCTGCAAGGCAAATCAATATATTAAAGTGAATGGTAACTGAATGTCAACTCTTTACTTTTTCAATAACTGTTGAACAAATCCCAGTGTCCACAGTCTGGAAAGAAATCACATCAGAGACCCCTGACTAATTGCTTCTTCCACTGTAAAAAGTCGCTCTTTCTGCTCTTGCATGCTCACTGAGCCGCTAGGCCGTTGAATGTCCCTTCACACATCCTTAACTTAAAAGCAACGAAGTTTCTAAAGAGTTTAGATGACAGTTTGAGATTTGGAGGATGGAAATATCTTTTGGGGTGGAGTATTCATTTTAGCACCATTCACACTGTATAGTCTTCATTGCCTACAAAGGGTTGCGATAACATGATACTTCCCTGCACAAAATGAATGCACAATGATGGGACACAATTGCATTTTTTTGTTTGACAGACATACCTTATTCCATGTATAGATTTAAAGGAAACCATGCTACATATACAAACCACTTCCCAATTCCTCCTTAGGCTCACAGTGTAATACATTCCCACCCTATTCTACTATAAAGTGATGGATTCTTGGACTTGAAGTTTCTCTGCATTCCATCATGGGTGGTGCACAGATTCTCTAGAAATAACCTACTTAATAATGGAACAAAATAAGGTAGGGCGTTGCATTACACTCTGAGCCTAAGAAGGGCTGTAGAATCTGTCTGTAGAATCAAGTATGTCTGTTAAAAATATATTTATTATTATAAGTTCAATAGTGTTTATGCACTACTTTGTACATATGCCAACTGAATGTAAACAAATTACCCTACATAGCATATGCAAAAAAGATTACCTTCCCCTTCAGGACCCTAAAATAATTTTGCTACCAGACTTAATAACACCAACTCAACAGAGTCAATAAATTAGTTTCTCCTCTACCATATGTGTAAATTATGGCTGCATTGTAACCGCTTAATTCTATTCAAAGCAGCCAATCAGAAATTTGCCTTTATTTTGTAACTTGCAGTTTATTGATGACAGCAAAATGCTGATTGGTTCCTATGAATAACTGTATTGGCTCATTGACAGCAATGCATTTAGCAAATTGTTCTCCATTGAAGCAAAGCAGGGAAGTTTCGCTACTATTTGATCACTACTGGTTACACCTTGCCTACTTCTAGTTGCTAGGGATGAGTGAATTTGCTGCAAATTTCCACGCTTTTGCTGAAACTGCTGTAAAAATTAGCTGCGGAAAAATTTCTGTGACAATTTTTCACCAAGATAAAAACGGGACAAATTCGCTCATCGCTACTAGTTGCCACATGTTCTTTTCGAAGCAGCCAATTAGAAATTTGTCTTTATTTTCTAACTTGCAGTTTATTGATGAAAGCAAAATGCTTATTGGTTCCTATGAATAACTGTAATGGTGTAATTTAGAAGCGGAGCAACTAAGACTTTTTACTAGAACTGACGTACCAAAAAAATGGACGATGAAGCCCTGTTGGTATCCAAATACACTGCTTCCAGGGTCTGTCTGGAACTGGATGATGACATCTGCCATCGACGTGTAGAGTTTAAAGTGACTGTGTGTCCCTGTGTACCGACCAAGGACATGGGCCGTCAAATCATCACCATCGTAGAACGTGAGAATATCATTGTTGCCAATCCTCAGGCTGCAATAAAACAATAATCAACAATCTGGCCAAGAAAGATAAGACCAATATGAAAATTCATCAAAAGGAGAAGAAGAAAGACAATGAGAACAATGTCATTGGGCTGCTAAAACCTCGTTAATTACCAGCTAAACACTTAATAGACCAAACAGAAGATTTATCATAAAGCTGCCATTTAATGGATGAAAGGAAAGCTAGATGTAAAGAAGATAGAAGCAATATCCAGAGGGGCTATGGATTCAAATTTGAGAAAGGGAGAAAATGAATGTCAAATATCTGTTTGTGCCATATAAATCACACACAGTGCTTCAGAACATGGGCCAATTTGCATTTTAATTTCTACGAATTTTCATTTATAAAAGTGACTGTTTGGCTGAAAATTTACTAGACTGGAAAATCTGCAATTACCCTTCATTTTTTCTGAACGGACCTTTCGTGTAATGCTCCACATTGGAATTTTAACCTTTTTGGTCCTAAACTATGAATCATGGTTGTTTTATTTTGGGGATCAGGCAGGTTTGAGAATTTCAACTGCAGATGGACCATGTTGGGTAGTGCATGGCACCTTAGCAGATTGAGGAGCCTGTGGCTTGCTGGGTGGAAAAGGGTAGGAGACTGGACTGCATATGGTGGCCTTAAGAACAGCTGAAGGTATACACATTGAACAAAAACAGGTGGTAGGTAGGAACCTGTAGCAACAAGGCTATCTGGAAAATTCCACATATTTACAAGCTTACATTGTAATGGAAACAGTATTATTTGAATCACACCCATACTGTATTTCTAAAGTTATGGAAAGTCCCCATCAAGGATTTTCCTTATAAGCACTAATGAGTGACTGTGCAACCAATTATTGATGATGATATAAGTCTTTTTGGAGGCTCACGTGGAAGCAGGGGGCTCAGTGGTGAATTCTAGACGCACCTCAATACTCTTCTGCCATAAAAAACTTTCAGCTGCCTTCAGTGACATGGCCTCCAAAACTAGATTCCTCACAAAGTGGATGGTTTGCTGAGATTTACTTCACAATACCTAGGCTAAATAATAATCCAATGATCCAACTACAGGGCAGATAATGGATTGTATAGCCTTTGTAGCTGCTCAAACAGCTGCCAGTTTGTGTTTTAGCAAATGGCAAACATTTTCTCAATCTGTCTTGAGAAAATCAATCCATTGACTCAAACAGACTCCAACATATTTGGTGCAAGAAAAAACCCGAGGAAAAAAAGTCCATTAATTCCCATGCATCTGATGCAAGAAAAAAGCATGAGAAAAAACGCCCACTGACTGCAATGCATTTGGCGCGAGACAAAACCCCCAAAAAATGCCCACTGAAAACAAAGTGAAAAATATGCTCATTGACAGCAATGCATTTAGTAAAATGTTTTCCATTGAAGCAAAACTACTGATCAAATCTTGTTTACTTCTAGTTACTAGTGATGGGTGAGTTTATCCGGCAGGCATGGATTTGCAGCAAATTTCCGCACTTTTCGCTGAAACGGCTGCAAAAATGATTGACTTTAATGCATTTCGACAAAAAGTCACAAATGTAAAAATTGTCTAGCATAATAATTGTCTTGGATCAACGTTATTTTGACACCCACTGACTTCAATGTGTTTCGCAAATGTTTCGATATTTCACCGAGTTTTGTGAATTTTTCCCAAAGCGAAATGGGGCAGATTCTCACATCACTACTAGTTGCCATATGTTGACCATGACCAATGTCAGACAGGGCCAGGGAGGCCCCGGGAGAAAACCTGTTTTACCCCGGCCCTCGTGGGCCCCTCTACCCCAGACCTGCTGCTTGCTCTGGGATGAATTTAATTGCATGGCTCCAAAGTATGTATTGGAAAGTGGGGATTTGTGATGGTGTGAGGTTCTACGTGGCTGGGAAGACATTCCAGTCCAGGCCTGGACTGAGAATTAAAATAGGCCCTGGCATTTCAGGTACACAGAGGCTCAATCAGCCCACACAGAGGCCCAAACAGCCCCCACCAGCCCACTAAATACCGACTATCTATGGCACCTTATAGCAGCCCCTCTGGCATTTGCCAGAACCCACAGATTGCCAGTCCGGGCCTGTTCCAGTCTGACACCGACCATCTGCCCAACATTTCCTCCTGTCTTTGTGTTTGGTAGCCATTGGCCAACACAACAATTTCACACACAGTGAATCCAGTTCTCGCTCATCACTGACGGAAAGATTCAAAATAGTCCCTGTCATTTGAAGTATCTGTGTACAATATTCTATGTCATTGAGAAGTAATAAAGGTAGCCATTCAAATTTAATTTGGCTTTGCAGTCCAGTCTTGAATGCTGTATCATTATCAGACTATTGAGGCACTGTGGTACCTTTACTTAAATCTCCAAATAGGAAAATTCTTAGCAGGGAAGCCTTTCAGTAACCAACTCATTCATATTCCTTTCTTCTTCAAACTGTAGAGCACAACCTATTTTCTGTAGGGAAAAAATACCCACGCAGCCATGCTTTCCACTCACTCACATGAACAAGCAACATATGCTTATGAATCAGAGGAGGGCTAATCTTTTATCGCCTCTTGAGGTTTTGGCTTTTCTTCAAAGGGTGATTCGATTTTGAAAGGAACACAGAAGCTCTCATAAGAACAACTACACTATACAAACCAGCATTTACAGAAAAAGAAATGGACAAAAATATATAGCTATAGTTAAATTGTGTGTTATTTATTTGCTCTGTCTAATTTGTGTCTCTGGGGTTCTGTAGAGTCCATCTGTACCACAGTAATAAGTACATATAAACTGAATATAATGCTTATCATTAAAGGAGAACTAAACCCTAAAAATCAATATGGTTAAGAATGTCCTATTTTATACAGTGAACTTATTGCACGAGGCTAAAGTTTGAGCTTGTCAATAGCAGCAATGATCCAGGACTTCAAACTTGTCACAGGGGGTCACCATCTTGGAAAGTGTCTGTGACACTCACATTCTCAGTGGGCTCTGATTGGCTGTTGAGAAGCTAAGCTTAGGGCTCGTCACTAATTATCCACCAGAAAATGAGCTTCCCTGGCTGTAATATAAGCTGATGCTACAGGTTTGCTGATTATTCAATTCTGATGCTAATTGCACTGGTTTCTGTGCTGCCATGTAGTAATTATGTGTATTAATTACTAATCAGCCTTATATTGTGACATTTCTATTCTATGTGTACTGTATATTGTGAGTGGCTCCCTAAGCTCAGTAAGTGACAGCAGCACAGAGCATGTGCAGTGAATCAGCAGAAAAGAAGATGGGGAGCTACTGGGGCATCTTTGGAGACACAGATCTTTACTGCTAAAGGGCTGTGGTTGCCTTGGGCTGGTACAGAAGCACAAAACATCATGTACAACATTTCTACCTACTTCTTTAGTTAGACTTTACTTCTCCTTCAATGTCAGAGCCATGACAGGGTTAAGACTAGGGAACATATGGATTAAGGTACAGGGATTGTGGGAGTTACAGTTTACATGGACTAGTTACTAGTATCAGCAGAAGAGCTAGGAAAGGCTAAAAGAGGAAGGAATTAGCGTTAGAAGACCATTTTTACCTTGATTAGCTCCATTTTGTCATCCATAAGAAGTGGGGGTAGTAGACATTGATAGGAGAACAAAGGTTTGGGGTGTGGCAGGGGTCAGGCCTTGCACCAAAGTGATCTAAGGGGCCCAGTAGGAGGAATATGAACAAGATTGTATTTACCATGTAGGCACTCTCCCAACCTCCCCTGCTGCTGGATGCTCGCAACTAAATCCAGCGGCAGAGCTGATGGGTGGGGGCAGCAGTATTCCAGGGGTCCTTGCTGCCCTGAGGCTGCCTTTCTGGTGCCCCCCACTATCGCATCAAGCTCTTGCTGTTCCAAACGCTGGAGCGAACCGCGGGAAGGGCCTTATCTCGTGTGTGGAGAGTGCAATTGCGCTGAATGCACTAGCAGAGATTCCATTTTGATTTAAAAACAGAATTTCAGCTCTTAAAGTTAACGGGAGTGTTTTTTTGCCACCCCTGGTAACTTGGAGGCTGCTGCCCAGGGTGCCCTTAAGGGTCGCCCACTGACTTCTCCCTTTTATTTGAGCAAATTTTCATTGTCTGGACTTGAGCAATGGGGATTGGCGCACAGGAAATTTAAAAATCTATTTTATCTCCTGCTCATCCCCAGTGTTTCTGAAACAATGTGGTTGTGGTTGGGCAGCATGTCGCCCTCTAAAATCCTGCCGCCCTAGACCCGGGCCTTGGTGGCCCTTCCACAAATCTGGGCCTTTTGCTGCTGCTTGAGATACGTTTACAAAATGGGCATGTGCAGTACAGCAAGGTCAAGGGCTGAGAGAGTGGGTTGAGGTGCAGTGCCTGGGGCAACACTGGACCTAAATACAACCCTGGATGGATGTGAAGAGTGAGAATTGGACCTAGACATGACAGCAGGTTGGCAAGTTACTATTTGCACCCTTGAGAAGCTACAGGAGTTAACAAGGAAGTTATTGGTTTAAAGCCTTGATTTATGTTTTCCTTTGGGCTTACTCTTTTCTGGTGTTCAGATATTTACTGTTGATGCATGTGAATATGGTAAGATGCCATCTTTTCCACCTGACAGAATTTAAGTGGTTGAGCATATTATTAGTAATGGGGTCAGTGAGTTGATGGAACGTTATCATGTAGAATTCTACTGCTCCGTACATTTCCTCCCTGAGCCCCTTTCATTCTCTACATTTTCTCTTCTTCAACACTTCTTGTATTCATTTGCATATTGTTTCCTTAATTAATAAGAGTGGGCCTGCCATACTCTTTAATACATGGAAGTAAAACACATATAACCCATAGTTACCAATGAAACAGTGCCCAGTGGTCAAATTATAATTTTAGATGGCAGAATCTTGTTGGCGTTCAGTTCATTTTCATTGAAGCCATTGGCATACCATTGTTTCACTCAGCAGGAAGAGCTATTCAGTGGTTTCAAATTCGGCAATGGTTCAGTACAATATCTCTGTAAATGGATATTGTGACTGAGCTGCTGCTTTAACAGCGTATCATTGGCAGGAACATCCAATAAACGACACATTCCACCCAGTGGCAGTGAAACAGTCCTGGAGATGCCGAGTCAGTATAAAGGATATGTAATGTGCTGTAATATTTGTTATAGAGATGTGATAACGTTCTGTGTAATGTATTCAATAGATTTCTCCTGCCATGCAATAAGCACTTACTAATAACACAATTAGCTGCTTTATTGCATTTTTTTACTGGCTGAAAAAAAGAGGAAATTTAATTGGACTTGTGTATCATAACTTCTTTACCATGAAACGATGAGAGAACTATAATTAAAACCCTTTTGCTGTAACCTTGTAGTGTTTAACCTTCTCTCAGCCTTCAAAACAAAATCTGGAGCCTGTCACAAGTGCTCCCTGCACCTCTCTACGGGGTATATTTATCAAAGAGTGAAGTTAATAGTGAAGTTCCGCCACTAGAGTGAAATTCCGCCACTCCCCATTCATTTCTATGGGGTTTTTAAAGGCGTATTTATCAAAGGGTGAACTTTCACTTTCACCCATTGATAAATACGCCTTTCAAAATCCCATAGAAATGAATTGAGAGCTGCGGAATTTCACTCTAGTGGCGGAACTTCACTCTTTGATAAATTTATCCCTACATTTCATTCTGGGGATAGAGCAAGAATTGAATTCTGCTGCCACTGGTGGAGAAACAGAGAGGGATCATTTATTCCCATCCTATGTTTAGAAATGACAACTCCAGGCAAGAGATGAGGACGGGTGAGATGAAGAAATATTAATTAATGGGAGAAACAAAGATGTAAATGAATAATAATCACATGTTCTGTCTCATCTAAACCAAACAGATCCGGACAGGCTCATGGACAGAGAATATATCATAAAATATGAGGCTGGCACATCAGTATTAATATTAAATTCCTCTATCTCTATCTGGCTTCTTTTATAATGTATTATATTTTTATATTCATTTCCCCTAGATTTTGACAGTTACTCTGTACTGATTGTGCTATTGTCAGCATGTTGGGTCAGTGATGTTTAACAACCTGACAGGCGCCTGCCGCTATAATGGAGGTGAAAAGAGAAGGCGCCTTTCATGGTTCTAAACTATTTCTCTTTGTTGACATCTCAAACCACCTGTACGTAGCTAATTCCATACCACTTGATGTGATGGACTTGGAAACTTGAAAGAATACTGGTTCTGCTCTTGGTTGAGGATTCTAAGAAGTATAATACGATTTACAGATATAATAAAAATAAAGATTATTAAAATAAGATGAATAGCTAAACAAGAGATTTTGTTATGATTTCTATGGTGAAGATTTAATTTCTAAATCACACTGTTTACATCACAAATAATTCCCTGTACCATATAATATTTTATTGCTGAACCATCAAGTGTATTTTGATGTTTAGGCAGCAATCTAAGGTCATTGTGCCTGATCCCATGCTTTCAGAAAGAGCCAGCACTTCACAATAGAACTACTTTCAGATAAGCTATTATCAATGTAACTGGAGTCACAGTGGGACGTGGAATTTTACTATTGAGTGCTATTCTCATGGAGCTGTTACATTGTGTCAAGAGACAGTTTATTGGTTACCTTCTCATTGTTCCATTGATAGGGGGGTGAGGGAGGGGCCGATATTACTCCAGCTTGCAGTACAGCAGTAAAGAGTGACTGAAGTTTATCAGAGCACAATTCACATGACTGAGAGCACCTGGGAAACTAACAACATGTCTAGCCCCATAGAATTACATATAACAAAATCTGTTTGCTTTTTTAAAATGGATTTCAGTGCAAAATTCTGCTGGAGAAGTGCTATTAACTGGCGTGTTTTGAAAAAATAAAAACATGTTTTCCCATGACAGAATCCTTTTAAGTTGAATCCAACTAAACTTTTAAAGTGATTTTATGGATAAATATATCTGTCCTATTCCACAAGTCTAGCAAATGCCCCTTGAAATGTTGACTTTGAGAGAAAATGATGCAGTTTGTAGAATTTTGCAGCTTTCTATACTTTGAGTATCTCTGTATCCAGGCAATGAAAAGATGTTTGAAGAAAAATATATATAATTATTTTTTAGATGAAGCGCAAGGAACATTTCAGTATGGCAAGTCACAAAGCAGGACTTACATTTGTATGTCCAGAAGAATTCGCTTCTCTTCTTCCACATGTATACCCCAAATGCAGTCCTGACCCTTCCCATAAGCTTCTGGCCAGTTTGGGGACAGCACAACCCCAGCTGAGTCTGTGATCTCTCCACTGCAAACAGCTGGGTATAAGACAAGGGAGGAGAGGTCAAGACTCTTTGGCTTATTCATTAAATCAAACTCACACAACACATCAAATGAATGAACACATTCTATCAACCAAATCACTAAGAATAGTTGAAACTAGTGGTCTCTAATTTGTCCAGAATCCTCCATTTGTGGTCTACAATTTTCCCAGGATCCATCATCAAGGCTGAAGAAGCAACAGGAGATATATGGGCTGCAGCTCACTCATCTAGTTTAAACATTTGTTTAGTTGCATAAATACGTTTGACTAACGTTTAGACTAGAAGAAAAGAAGTTTCATTTAAAGGAACAGAGTAGGGGGTTCATCACAGTGAGGACAGTGAGGTTGGGGAATGCACTGCCGGGTGATGATTCAGTTAATGACTATAAGAGGGACTTGGATGATTTCTTGGACAGACATAATACAAAGGCTATTGTGATACTAAACTCTATAGTTAGTATAGATATGGGTATATATCATTTATGTGACAGTAGGGAGGGGTGTGTGTATGGGGCTGGGTTTTCATTTAAATGTGGTTGAACCTAATGGACTTTGGTCATTTTTCAACCCAACTTAACTGTGTAATTTAAACTATAACTCAACTATAAATGTAACATATGTGTTTTGTGTAAATGATCTTCCTCCAACTTTGTGTTTGGTTTTCATGTTGATTATAAAAACAATCCTAAATCTAGGCCACTATAGAGTAAATCCAGCATGAATTCCTCTCCCCACGATTATAACCTTCTTCTCACCCCTGCATGCTGGTTCTGTCTCATTCCATTGTGGGTCTCCGGGGTCTTGACATTCGATGAGGGTGGATCCTTGTTCCAGTGTGTATCCAGCGTCACATGTAAACTCCACCACAGTTCCCAAAGCAAAGGACGGGTCACTGCTAGTGAAGTTCCCATATTTCATAAATGGTTCATAACAATGTCCTTGTTCGTAAGCTGCAAAGAGACACAAACATTTTATTGGAGCACAATTTAGTGGCCTTTGAAAGAACAAATTGTTTCTTATCAAATATCGAACATTTTTTCATAGGACAAGTCAAGGGCAAATGCAAGAATGGCCCAAATAAAGACAAGATAGGTTGTGAGTAGCTTATAGTATATTAAACTGCCGCATTGAGCTATTACTATTGTCTAAAATGTCATTTCTTTTCCAATGATCCCTGTGACTATAGGCTCAACAGCAATCCAGGCAGATGCCAGAGGCACATTACTATTGTGGTGGAACCAGATATCTGCACAGCCACAAGAAATAAGATAAATAATTAAAAGAGAAGAGAATCAGACAGACAACTGGAAAGGAACTGGAGGAACAATATTACCCTGGTAACGGAGGGCCATGCCCGTTGAGCTGCCGCTGTTGTCAGTTGTGAATTCTATAAAGAGGTGCCGGGTGCTGCTGAGTAGACCTTCAATGGGGAGATACTCTACTTCATATGAGTCATAAATAGGAGGAGAGTCAATGGTGTTCCCATCCCGAATGATGAGCCTGAAAAAGCCCAGCCCATATAATATCATCCATTCTTAATAATAGAACCTGCGCAAACTAGAAATGTGTAGACCTCTGGTTGAATTTTAATTTCCTTTAAATACAGGGTTGGGTGCATGAATTTTGATTCATATAGCAATGCATTTTGCATAAACTATGCTGCTGTTTTTATTAAAATTGATAGAGTCCTTTAAATGTAGCATGTATTTTATACTCTGGTTGGCTATGGGTTGGCATCCCCTTTTGAATATACTCACGGGTTTGCTGTATCTTATTCCATAGGGAACCACGTTGTCTACAGGTTCAAAGTTGCCCATTCATTTATATAAAGTCCCTGTGTAGCCATGGGGGCAGCCATTCAAGCACAGGATACACAGTAGATAACAGATAAGTACTACTGTAGTTTATATAAACAAGCTGCTGTGTAGCCATGGGGGCAGCCATTCAAGCACAGGATACACAGTAGATAACAGATAAGTACTACTATAGTTTATATAAACAAGCTGCTGTGTAGCCATGGGGGCAGCCATTCAAGCACAGGATACACAGTAGATAACAGATAAGTACTACTGTAGTTTATATAAACAAGCTGCTGTGTAGCCATGGGGGCAGCCATTCAAGCACAGGATACACAGTAGATAACAGATAAGTACTACTATAGTTTATATAAACAAGCTGCTGTGTAGCCATGGGGGCAGCTATTCAAGCACAGGGTACACAGTAGATAACAGATAAGTACTACTATAGTTTATATAAACAAGCTGCCGTGTAGCCATGGGGGCAGCCATTCAAGCACAGGATAAACAGTAGATAACAGATAAGTACTACTATAGTTTATATAAACAAGCTGCTGTGTAGCCATGGGGGCAGCCATTCAAGCACAGGATACACAGTAGATAACAGATAAGTACTACTATAGTTTATATAAACAAGCTGCTGTGTAGCCATGGGGGCAGCTATTCAAGCACAGGATACACAGTAGATAACAGATAAGTACTACTATAGTTTATATAAACAAGCTGCTGTGTAGCCATGGGGGCAGCCTTTCAAGCACAGGATACACAGTAGATAACAGATAAGTACTACTATAGTTTATATAAACAAGCTGCTGTGTAGCCATGGGGGCAGCCATTCAAGCACAGGATACACAGTAGATAACAGATAAGTACTACTATAGTTTATATAAACAAGCTGCTGTGTAGCCATGGGGGCAGCCATTCAAGCACAGGATACACAGTAGATAACAGATAAGTACTACAATAGTTTATATAAAGAAGCTGCCGTGTAGCCATGGGGGCAGCCATTCAAGCACAGGATACACAGTAGATAACAGATAAGTACTACTATAGTTTATATAAACAAGCTGCTGTGTAGCCATGGGGGCAGCCATTCAAGCACAGGATACACAGTAGATAACAGATAAGTACTACTATAGTTTATATAAACAAGCTGCTGTGTAGCCATGGGGGCAGCCATTCAAGCACAGGATACACAGTAGATAACAGATAAGTACTACTATAGTTTATATAAACAAGCTGCTGTGTAGCCATGGGGGCAGCCATTCAAGCACAGGATACACAGTAGATAACAGATAAGTACTACTATAGTTTATATAAACAAGCATTGAGTAACAGGAGTGCAGGAAAATGACATAATAATAATAAGCACCCATCTGCTATGATCTTGTAATGGCATTATGTCTAAATATGCAGGAACATTACATTTCTTTGCAAATTGCCGGATTTACCTGTCATCGTCTTCCGCCAGAGAAAGTTTCTCAAAGTGCAGGTGGAGCCGTTGTGCAGTCGGAGCCTCTAGCACCCAATGGCAAGTCAAATTATTGCTGTAGTTTCCTGGGAAGTTTGGGGAGACTATTCGTCCAGTGGTAATGTTCCTTATCAGTCCCCCACAGGCAGCTGAGTGATACAAAGAATTAATAATGACACTTGCACAAGTCCCATTTACTAAATCAATTGATTTTACTATGTCCCTGCCAGCAACAGCCTGCAGAGTATTTTTTTTACAACAGTAAATTATATTATCATTTCTTAAAAACACAATTTTTTGGTGTTACTGTTCCTATGTCCAAGCAGCCCCCTACAGGTCCAATAAATAAATAAAAGTGAGTGTCTAAGGGATCTGGCAATTGGCAGAATCCATAGATTGTCAGTCCAGGCCCTGGTGCCATTTAATATTTTGATTGTTACTCCTTTTATTCATCCCCCAACTATTTATAACAGTTAAATTCTCACTATAGTAAGTGCAGTGGTTCCACCTGACTGATTAACTCAACCTATTTTTAAGTAATTATATCAATGGGACACAAGAGGCTGTGACAGTACTTGTGGGACATAATCTTTATACGTTTCATGTAAATGATTAAATCCTGCTAATTGCTGACACACTAGGGCCCATTCATTAAGTTCGGGTGAAGGAATAGAAGAAAAAATTCTTCGAATTTCGAAGTGTTTTTTTGGCTACTTCGACCATCCAATGGGCTACTACGACTTTGAATCGAACGATTCAAACTAAAAATCGTTAGACTATTCGACCATTCGATAGTCGAAGTACTGTCTCTTTAAGAAAAAAATTCGACCCCCTAGTTCGCCACCTAAAAGCTACCGAAGTCAATGTTAGCCTATGGGGAAGGTCCCCATAGGCTTGGCTACGTTTTTTTGGTCGAAGGATAATCCTTCGATCGTTGGATTAAAATCCTTCGAATAGTTCGGTTCGAAGGATTTAATCGAGCGATTATTCCTTCAATCGTTCGTTTGAAGTATTTGCGCAAAATCCTTCGACTTCGATATTCGAAGTCGAAGGATTTTCATTCCCCAGTCGAATATCGAGGGTTAATTAACCCTCGATATTCGACCCTTGATGAATTTGCCCCACTGTGTTCTAAAATATACATAATCTGCAATTACACTTGCGAATTATTAAATTCATTCGGAGTGTCCTGCAAAATAGATATTTTTGGCACAGATTTCTCACTGATTTAAGGTGGCCATACACGGGCTGATAAAAGTTGTCGACAGACCAAGTCTGCAGCTTATTGGCCCGTGTATGGGGCCCCCCAATGGGCTTCCCCGATCAAGATCTGGCCATAAATCAGACAGATCTCGATCGGATGGGACTAAAAATCCCGTCGGATCTGTTCGTTGATGCGGCCCGCGATCCGACCGCCCGTAAAGCCTCCATCAGGATCCGATCGTTAGGCCCTAGGGCCCAACGATCGGATCAGCCCGATATTTCCCACCTCAAGGCCAAACGAGTGGATCTCTCCGTGGATGGCCACCTTAAGCGGTGATTACGTCAGAACACCAGCCCAGCTATTAATGTAAGAATGCAGAATTAACCCCAATCCAGAAACCAATTTTTCTGTACTGGTTTCTGTGCTGAGACCATTATGAATCGCCCGCAGTAACTTTGTACCGGTAATAATTTCAACACAAGGACATCAACAATCATAGCATTAGAAGGTCATAACACAGGTAAAAATGTCTGGTTGTAAAACTGGCTACAGCTGCCCATTAATGATAAGTTATTAGCAGTAGCCCACGCTGCTCTGGAGACCTGAACCCATTTATCTGACCACTATAAATAATCTAAACATGTTCTCATCTAATAATTGCCTCTAGGAGAATCCTCATGTCCCAGTTATGTTGCCTGCACTGCTGCTTCTCCTTTCTCTTTCTCTCCACTCATAGGTGTGTGTGTGTTTGATGCCTCAAATATTACTATTGGACATCTGCAGTTTGGAAATTCTTATTCTTATTAAAGAATTATTGTTAGTCAGCAGCAAGTAGATATATTCCTGTTACTGATTAATCATAAGCAGTGGCAGTGATGTAGGTGGTAGTGATATGTGGGTTGACTTGAATCCCAGGGCGGACCCATGAGTTGACCATCAGTTGGGGGGGTTCGGTTGAAACTTGGCCAACCATTGTATGTTAGGGTTGGGTGCGGGTCAGACTGGAGTAGTGCAGTCCTCCACTGCTCCCCGGGATTCCCCAGTTTTGGAACAAGAGACATGCACAGAAGTAGTGCACAGAGCAAGATGACGCAGGTATGAGTTGGGTGCAGGTCCCACAATTGCAACATTTTATGTGGGTCTTGTGGGTAAGGGTTGGGTATGGGTTGAGTATTTCTGAAGACTCACATCATTAGTGGGTAGACCAAGGAGTGCCCCACCATTTATCGAGCCCCGCTAGAACATACTGTATGAGTTATGTAAGACAAGAAACTAAGGCTATATGTTATTGAACCAAAACTTCAAAGGGGGCCAGACTTTGAATTGCTCTGCACCCAATTTCATTAAAGGAGAACCAAATCCTTAATTATAAAAACCTCTACCCCCCTACCCTACATAGACCACCCTCCCTGCTCCCCCCCCCAGCCAAAGGTGTTACCCGCGGTAAATGCCCCTACCTCTTTTCTTACCCCTCTGTGCAGATTCTGTACAGGCGCCATTTTTTTGGGTAATCTGGTTTTCTTCTGGCGCTTCAGCAATTTCCGTTACTTTTGGAGCATGTGCAGTTGTCGCAAACAGGAAGATTGCTCCAACTTCGCACGAGCTGATACAGTGCTCTCTTCCCAAAGATTACTGAAGAGAAGAAGATGGCGTCCGTGAACTCTTCTGCACAGAATCTGCACCTGCTGGGGGGGGGGCTGGGAGGGGGGTCTATGTAGGGTAGGGTTTTTTATAATTAAGGGTTTGGTTCTCTTCTAAGGGGTTGTCAAAAAAGGATCCCGTTCTCAGCCTCAAAACTGTTAGTCTGACGTCAGTGGTAGGAAAGCTTTTTGAAGGGTTAATAACGGATAAGATACTGGACTTCATAGCAAATCATAATACTATGAGTTTGTGTCAGCATGTTTTTATGCGTAATAGATCTTGCCAGACTAACTTAATTTCTTTTTATGAGAAGGTGAGCAGGGACCTTGACTCTGGGATGGCAGTGGATGTGATTTACTTAGACTTTGCTAAAGCATTTGATACAGTGCCACACAAAAGGTTACTGGTTCAATTAAGGAATGTTGGCCTGGAACATAGTATTTGTACCTGGATAGAGAACTGGCTAAAAGATAGACTACAAAGAGTGGTGGTAAATGGAACATTTTCTAATTGGACCAGTGTTGTTAGTGGAGTACCGCAGGGCTCTGTACTAGGTCCCTTGCTTTTCAACTTGTTTATTAATGACCTGGAGGTGGCCATTGAAAGTACTGTTTCTATTTTTGCAGATGAGACTAAATTGTGCAGAACTATAGGTTCCATGCAGGATGCTGCCACTTTGCACAGTGATTTGTCTAAACTGGAAAACTGGGCAGCAAACTGGAAAATGAGGTTCAATGTTGATAAATGCAGGTTATGCACTTTGGCAAAAATAATATAAATGCAAGTTATACACTAAATGGCAGTGTGTTGGGAGTTTCCTTAAATGAGAAGGATCTAGGGGTCTTTGTAGATTACAAGTTGTCTAATTCTGGGCAGTGTCATTCTGTGGCTACTAAAGCAAATAAAGTTCTTGTATAAAAAAGGGCATTAACTCAAGGGATGAAACATAATTGTGTCTCTTTATAGGTCCCTGGTGAGGCCTCATCTGGAGTATGGGGGCAGTTTTGGACTCCAGTCCTTAAGAGGGATATAAATGAGCTGGAGAGAGTGCAGAGACTAAGTGCAACTAAACTGGTTAGAGGGAGGGAAGAGTTAAATTATGAGGGGAGACTGACAAGGTTGGGGTTGTTTTCTGTGGAAAAAAGGCGCTTGTGAGGGGACATGATTAGACTTTACAAGTACATTAGAGGACATTATAGACAAATAGCAGGGGACCTTTTTACCCATAAAGAGAATCACGTACCAGAGGCCTCCCCTTCAGACTAGAGGAAAAGAAGTTTCATTTAAAGGAACAGAGTAGGGGGTTCATCACAGTGAGGACAGTGAGGTTGGGGAATGCACTGCCGGGTGATGATTCAGTTAATGACTATAAGAGGGACTTGGATGATTTCTTGGACAGACATAATACAAAGGCTATTGTGATACTAAACTCTATAGTTAGTATAGATATGGGTATATATCATTTATGTGACAGTAGGGAGGGGTGTGTGTATGGGGCTGGGTTTTCATTTGGAGGGGTTGGACTTGATGGACTTTGTCTTTTTCAACCCGATTTAACTGTGTAACTATGTAACTATGAATGTCACAGTTTTGGCCATAAAAAAACTTGAAATTCGAATTCGAAATTCGATTTTGAAAATTTTAATTTACACTTCGACCCTTAATAAATATGCCCCTAAAAGTTAACTTAAAGATGCACCACCCCACATGTTTTTTGTAGCCTTGATGAATGATATTTCAAATTGTGTAACGACCACTTATCTGGACCATTCCAGGTGCAACATACTAGATCCCATATTTGTATCATGCATATCTAGACTATAGCTCCTCTTCCTTCTTTAGTATAAATTCATAAAATTAGATTATTAAGTAAAGTCCGATTTTGCTGGTCGGGATTTTAAAGGGGAAAATACAATTTTTTCTGAGGAAAAAAAACTAGATTTTTTGGGGATTTATTAAGTCTGATGGTGTTAAAAGTCAGATGACAAAAGGACTCAAATAGCAGATGTCTTGTTAACAACTGCAATGTTCTCTGAGTTGTGCTGGGTTTCCAAAATTGTAGCTTTCGGCGATTTTACAAAAAAAATTTAGCTTTCGGGTGCAAAATCCAAAAATATCATACTATTCTGATTTTTTTACAATTTTCTTATGACTTTCTCCGCACAAGAAAAAATTGTGAAAATTATTGATAAATAGGGAAGGGTCTATGCAAATTTGGTCAGAGTCGTTTCCCGAAAATAAAGAAGATTTTGGTAAATAACCACTTAAGTAAGATCTGACATTCCAACACATGGCCATGTTTTGATATGTGCCAAGTAAGCCTCAACTTCCCTATCCCATAAAACCATCGGGAGAGAACAACCCACCAAGTCTCCTTCATTTCAATATTAGTCAAAGTTGACCAATCACAAGAGGACTTTCCAATCCATGTCAAAGACTGTCTGTCAACAACATAGCCCTTTGCCTATTATAGATTACTCCCTTCCATACAAAACAATAGGAAGACCCACATCCATCTAGCACAAGAGCTGTCAGTCACATAGCCCTTTACCTAGACTCTATGACAATTTGACATTGCCCAACCCCTTCCATGATAAGATCTGACATTCCAACACATTGCCATGTGTTGAGCTGTGCCAAATAAGCCTCAACATCCCTATACCGTAATACCATAGGGAGAAAACAACCCACCATATCAGTCAAAGTTGGCCAATCGCAAGAGGACTTTCCAATCCATGTCAAACACTGCCTGTCAACAACATAGCCTGTCGCCTATTATAGATTACCCCCTTCCATAAAAAACAATAGGAAGACCCACATCCATCTAGCACAAGAGCTGTCAGTCACATAGCCATTTGCCTAGTCTCTATGACAATTTGACATCGCCCAATCCCTTCCATGATAAGATCTGACATTCCAACACATTGCCATGTGTTGAGCTGTGCCAAGTAAGCCTCAGCATCCCTATCCAGTAATACCATAGGGAGAGAACACCCACCAAGTCTTCTTCATATCCATCAAAGTTGAACAATCGCAAGATGACTTTCCAATCCATGTCAAGGACTGCCTGTCAACAATATAGCCCTTTGCCTATTATAGATTCCCCCCTGCCAAAAAAAAGAATAGGAAGACCCACATCCTTCTATCACAAGAGCTGGCAGTCACACAGCCCTTTGCCTAGCCTCTATGGCATCTAGCCATTGCCAAAGCACTCCAATGATAAAATCTGACATTCCAACACATGGCCATTGTTGAGCTGTGCCACTAAAGCCTCAACATCCCTATCCCGTAATACCATAGGGAGAGAACAACCCACCAAGTCTTCTTCGTATCCATATCCGTCAAAGTTGACCAATTGCAAGAGGACTTTCCAATCCATGTCAAAGACTGCTTGTCAACAATATAGCCCTTTGCCTATTATATATTACTCCCTTCCATACAAAACATATATAAGGTTATAAGGTGATTTCTCACCTATACAGTGCGGTGGGCGGTTGCTCCAGAAGGGCCGTGTTGCATTCAGACACTTGAGCACCCGAGGGCCAAGCAGTTTGTAGCCAGTGTTGCAGTAGAAGAACGTTTCACCTCCTGGGTGCAGGCTTGTCACAGACACGTCACCATAAGCAGGTGGGCGTGGGAATCCACAGTTTAGTGTGTATGCTGCAAGGAAAGAAACAGAGGCAGTTATACATCGGGCTGTAACAAAACCATGTTAGATGTACAGTACATGCCTTTATATGCCCCCTACTAGCACTAGGACACACAGCAAGAAGTTCCCATGCAAGCGGCCATTTCAATCAGAGCGCATTCACATAATGAGATTCTGAGTAGTGATGGGTGAATAAAGTCGCCTGGCATGAATTTGCAGCAAATTTCCGAGTTTTGAAAAAATTCTGGACACGCGTCCGAAAAGTCTCTTGAGTCAAAATCGCCGGGCACCAACACTATTCGGCCACCCATTGACTTTTTACGCCAGCCTCAAAATTGACGCGATAGACTTTTTTCCGATTTTCATGATTTTTTCATGAAACTTTCACTTTTTCCCAGTTTTCCGTAAACGTTTTCAAGTTTTTTTCATGAATTTTTCACCATTTCGCAAATTTTGTGGGAATTTTTCAGTGAAGTGAAGCGGGAGAGATTTGCCCATCTCTAATTCTGACATCACACGCATGCACATAATGAGCAAGTTGCAGCATTCACTCATTATGCCCATATGTGTGCCCCAACATGGCCGCTTGAACCAGGAGCTCCTTCCCAGTGCAGGTGGCCTAGCGCTGGCGGCGGGCAATTTAAAAAACAAAACATTTTTGTTACTCCCCCCATGAGTGTGAGCTCTGTTAGTCTGCACCTTTGGTTAGGGATGATACTTTTTAGCAACAGGTGCCCTTTAAAAGGGTTGTTCACCTTCCAACACTTTGTTCAGTTCAGTTGGTTTCAGGCAGTTCACCAGAAATATAGACTTTTTCCAATTACTTTCTGTTTTCTATTTGTGGCCATTTTTCTAATATTGAAGTGTAAAGTAAACACAGCTCTGGGAGGGGGGTCGCCAATACTGTCATATTAAAATTTTTCAAAACACATCAGTTAATAGTGCTGCTCCAGCAGAATTCTGCACTGAAATTCTCAAAAGAGCAAACAGATTTTTTTATATTTAATGTTGAAATCTGTCATATGGTCTTATTGTCAGTTTCCCAGCTGCCCCCAGTCATGTGACTTGTGCTTTGATAAACTTCAGTCACTCTTTACTGCTGTACTGCAAGTTGGAGTGATATCATCCATCTCCCTTCCCCCCCCCAGCAGCCTAACAAGAGAACAATGGGAAGGTAACCAGATAGCAGCTCCCTAACACAAGATAACAGCTGCCTGGTAGATCTAAGAACAACACTCAATAGTAAAATCCAGGTCCCGCTAAGACACATTCAGTTACATTGAGTAGGAGAAACAACAGGCTGCCAGAAAGCAGTTCCATCCTAAAGTGCTGGCTCTTTCTGAAATCACATGACCAGGCAAAATGACCTGAGATGCACCTACACACCAATATTACAACTAAATACACTTGCTGCTTCAGGAATTAAATTTTATATTGTACAGTGAATTATTTGCAGTGTAAACAGTGTCATTTAGAGCAGGGGTCCCCAATCTTTTTTGGCCCAGGGACCAAAGAAGGGTTCAGGGAGGGGGTCAGCGTCCAATTCTGGTGCGTCGCTGTCCAATTTGGGCTCCGCGTTAATTTTCGGCGGCCCAGTTCAGGACTGTCCGCAGCCCAGCGGTCGAGGACCCCTGATTTAGAGTTTCATTACAGGCAGCTGTTAGACTTGATACAATAGTATTTCACAGATACTGCTGAGAAATGTATTAACTAATTGTATCAACTAATTGTAGCAAATTGTAACAGTTCTGATGCTCCTGGATCACTGAGCTGCCAGACTGAAACACCAGAGACACGGACATTAAACTTTAAACTTCAATTTTGGGGAAACTATAAAAAATAAAAGATGGAAAGTAATTGAAAAAAAAGTTTATGGAGAACAATCTGAAAACAACTGAACTGGGAAAAACTGTTTGGAAGGTGAACAACCCCTTTAATAGAACTAAGGCTAAATGGCTGATACATTTCCAAATGTTTGTAATATTGTGATGGGGCCCTGGTCACATGGTCTTAAAGGGGCTATTCAAATTAATACATGCGTCCAGATTGATAGCCAATAGATTAGCCACAATAGAGCATCTATAAAACTATATTTATTCTGCAGAATTCTTTACCATACCTGAGTAAACAGCTCTAGAAGCTCTCTGTTTGTTTAGGATAGCAGCTGCCATATTAGCTTAGTGTGACATCACTTCCTGTCTGAGTCTCTCCCTGCTCATTCATAGCTCTGGGCTCAGATTACGGCAGGGAGAGGGGAGAGGAGCAAACTGAGCATGTTCAAGCCCTAGCCCTGGAGGTTTAAGCTGAAAACAGGAAGTCTGATACAGAAGCCCATGAGTACACAATAGAAGGGAAGAAATGTGCTGTTTCTTTTGACAGAGGACTCAGAGCAGCATTACTTTGAGGGGTTACTGGTGTATTTATATAGACCTTTCTGGTAAAGCTTACTTCATTTTAAAAGTAGAAAGGTATTTGAAGCTACAAACCGTTTCTGGAGTCATAAACTGCTCAATCCAACAGTGATCTGGTTTTGCCAATTTCAGAACGTATATATCATGTAGAAAATGAAGGTTCACTGGAGAGCAATATTGTTCAAATTCTTAAAGCGGTTTTATTCAAGGACCTCTTGGGTCCTTCCTCTGGTGCAATTACTTAGTTTTAGCCTTTCCTTCTCCTTTAATACTTTCAGTGGCTCAGGCATATGATTCAGCAGTGGATTGGGGCACAGCAGGGAATATAAGAAGGTGTGCAGGGCCCAGAGTTCATCTGCAGAAAGTGATGAATTAGCTGAAATAAAGTTATAATGCCCCATTTCCATCTTGCGCTGGATTTCCCGGGCTGGGTGTTTGGCACTACTCATTAACTCGCAGCTTGATAAATGAGCCGCGCTGCTTTACTAATGGGACCCATAAAATATTTCCTCCTGTGTCGGTGCCACTTGTCTCCCAAGCGCAATTGGAAGCAGAGGAAGAAGGGAGAGAGCTCCTGGGAGACCAGGGGAGAAAACGAAGAGGTGAGAAGTAATTGTGGAACCTTATTCACAGAACCCAAAGTCGCTCTGTTTGTAGGTGACATCTCTCATTAGTCTCTGCAGAGAAGCAGAGCTGGAATATAAATGTAGCAGCACAAATGTATGTTCAGCCAAAGGAAGCTGCTTCTTTTTCAAACACATTTATAGAATAACTTAGTGTAATTATAGGCAGAATTAAGCAGCCTGTAACTGTGAAACTGGGGCGGAAAGATATGCTGTAATTGATACAATCCAGTGTTCTGTTTTTATTCACAAATGTTCCTCTTATAACAATGAGGCCGTAACAAGAAGACAATCTTATATTTCAGACCTCATTCACATCAAGCTGATATGTCGATTTAACATCTGCTTGAACTACTTCAAACCAATACAATTTTCAATAAGGCAACCCCTAAAGATTACACGGAATCTACAACTGTTCTGCTATACCATACAGTGCCGTACAGTTTTACTAACTGAGTCCCTTGTGTGAACAGTGCCATAGCCTCCAGTGTGTTTCAAATGTGTCCAACTAGTCAGACAATCAATAGACCAGTAATGACACAAAAGCCATAGCGTGCCAGTTTCTGCATAGAAATAGTTGATTACTTTCACATGTCTCTTCACTAATATTAAATCACATTTGATGAAGGGCTAATTTACAATTGCTAAGTAATAGGGATGCACTGAATCCACTATTTTGGATTCGGCCAAAGCCCCGAATCCTTCGCAAAAGATTTGGCCGAATACCGAATCCGAATTCTAATTTGCACGTGCAAATTAAGGGTGGGAAGGGGGAAATATTTCTTACTTCTTGTTTAAGGTATTGTGACCAAAAGTCACATGATTTCCCTCCCCACCCCTAATTTGCATATGCAAATTAGAATTCGGATTCAGTTTGGCAGAAGGATTTGGCCGAATCCTGCTGAAATAGGCTGAATCCGGCCCGAATCCCGAACCGAATCCTGGATTCGGTGCATCCCTACTAAGTAAAGATGGGCAAATTTGTCCTGTTTCTCCTTGAATTTTGGGAATTTCCTGGGAAATTTGCAAAACTGGCGAAAAATTTGTGAAGCGGCGAGTTTGACGCCGGCAACAATTCGCGTCCATTGATGTCAATGGGCATCCATTTATTGTCGCCGGCGTTGGAACAGTTGCTGGCCTCGAAAAAACTTTGATGCCGCTGCATCTCCAGAGAATTTTCGCTGTAAATTTGCAAATTTCTTCACCCATGGCAAAATGGGCAAATTTGCTGCAAATTTACGCCTGCTGAATAAATTCAGCCATCACTAACGATGAGTGAGTTTTTGTATCCGCAGATTCCTTCACAAGGCCATGGCAAAATCTTACTACAAAAGAAACCATAGAAAACGCCCATGTACTTCAAAGTATTTTGTGCGCGAAAAACAGCCCATGGACTTTTTTTTCCATGGTTTTGTAAAATTTTAAGTGAAGCAGGACCAGTATTAGCCTACTAGTCACCTGGGCCTGTGGTGGTGCCAACAATTAAAATGGAGCACCAATGAAAAAATCCATCCCTGGCCACAACCTGATCCACCCAACCATGGCCACTTATGACAAAACTCTGCTCAAATGACACCCAATCCTTTCCCATCATTTTACAATTCACGCCCTGCGCCTTTCAATCTCACGGCCTTCTTCTAGTAAATCATTTAGTAAGTCATTTGATGTTAATGGCCCCAAACAATTGATTTGTACCAGAGAGAAGAGTTAATAATGCCGCGCAGTCTCTATTATAATAAGTGTGACATTGATTGTATATGTGGCTGGAAGACGGTGAGAAAAAGAAAATTCATGACTTGAAAAGTGTAATTAATTCACGATCACTTCAATCCATAAATAAATTCATTATGCGGTTAACCAAAATCAAGTGTCGTTATTGCGTCTTATAAAAGTCAATAAATAAATATAAGTTAGTAAAGTGCAATGGTGCATAAAGTGCCAATTATCCAATAAGCAGTTCCACCTTCCACTGAGATATTGAAACAAATTACCCAATTAAAACATAACATTTAATCATGGCGCCCAAATCTCGTGATATTTACATCATGGCGGTTGCGCCCATTGGTTGTGGGTAGTCACATGGTCAGTAAGCCAAATAGCTGCGATTATACTGCAAATCGATTGAATCAAGGCACCATTGATAAAGAAAACGTGTGTAATGAGAAAGTATGTTGTCAGAGTGGCACACATTTTTTTATTGCGCAATAATCGCGGAGAAAATTGTTTTTATTATTAAAGTTTAGACACGTTAGTTGAGATGATTACTGTATTCAGGGGAATATATGTAAATTTTTATTTAAAATTATACACATTATAAAAGCCAAACTAGGGTGCGTCCAATTGAATAAGAGAAATGCAAATGGACTGATGTGTGGCATGATAAAGGAAAAGCAATAGAAATAGGAATATATATATATGAATAGAGGTGTTAGTGGCCTATATACGAGTGTAATGATAAACTCTCATTAAGTCCACATGGAGTCAGGGTATTAAGTTCATAAATCCATCTACATTCAGTAGATAAAAGTCTCAGATCTAGATCGCCCTTTCTAATTCTCTAATCTCCCCGGGAGGAGAAGTAGATAAAAGTACAAAATAAATTTTATATTTAGAACTGGTAATTTCATATACTTTGGGCGTGTCCAGTAGTGATGTGCGGACCAACCCGATACCAGCGTGTCCAGGTCGACCTTGCGCCACCTTCAAATGCCGACTTCAGGTTCCGGCTTTATAGTCTCGCGTCTGCTCACCCCGCCCCTTTTGTGACATCATCGGCGGGGCGGCACGGGTCTATAAAAGGACCCCTGAAGCACGGGTTAGGGTCGGGTGCGGGTCAGGAAAACTCTGACATCACTAGTGTCCAGCCTGCAACAGGTTGAACATCCTTCATTTAAGCAATTCTTTTCTACGTAGACTTGATTCATTATTAGGGAACAATTCTTTTATAAATCTGACATTAACTGGAAAATTTAATTTAGCACTAAGTCATCAAAATAATAGGGAAAAGCAAATGCTCAATTGCGGTCTACACAAAGTGCCACATAAATACAGCAGGTGGCAGTAGAGGCCATCACAGTCATTTTGATTGGCCGTGGAATTGCAGGAAATATTATGTTGACTCGCATTTTTCCTTGACCTGAGGATCAGAATAAAACATCTTGAAGCTTATCCTAAAATACTGCCTGTTAGATATAAATGTGTAACCTATTACTTCACTTACAATGGGAACCGGATAATCAGAGCGGAGGCCGAAGCTCCTGATAAATAAAGCTGTGGATATGCTCAGTATCTGGAATAGAGACTGAATATTCTAAAGAGTGGCTGCTAGACTTTTTCAGTTCAAGCCCCGCTTGGAGGTCCAACTTTTCTTTTCAGGGTTATAAGAAAGGTTACAGCTGTAGGATAAGATAATTCAAAGAATATTTAGGACAGCAACTATGTGTTTGTCCCAACTCTTACCCTAATTAACCTTCAAGCTGGAATTTCAGGAGAACAAACAGACATTCTCTCAAGATCTCTCTCCACCAAGTGTCATTTAGCTTTGGATCCCACCACTGTTCCAGTTGCAAAGCCAGTTAAATGTACACATTAGTGACTGGTAATGAGCAAATTTATTCGCCAGCCATGGATTTATGGAGGAATTCCAATTTTCACGAAACTTCCTAGCGGATAAATTTGCAGAGAAAAACTGCCCATAAGAAGAAACGCCCATTGACTTTAATGCATTTGGACAAAAAAGTCGCCAGAAGAAAAAAAACACCCATTGACTTTAATGCATTATGACAAAAGTCACCATAAAAAAAATACCCATTGATTTTAATTTTAATTGATTTTAATGCATTTGGACAAAAAAATCTCTATAAGAAAAAAACGCCTATTGACTTTAACGCATTATGACAAAAGTCGCCATAAATAGAAACGCCTATTGAATTTAATGCATTTGGAGTGAGAAAAATTGTTGCGTGTGCAAAAAAAAAAAAAAAACGGGCCAAAAGAAAAATGTCCATAAGTAAAAACGTCCATTGACTTTAATGCATGTGGACAAAAAAAGTCACAATAAGAAAAAACTCCAATTGACTTTAATGCTTTATGACAAAAGTCCGCCATAAGAAAAAAACACCAATTGACTTTAATGCATTTGGACAACAAAGTCCTCCATAAGATAAAATGGCCATTGACTCTAAAGCAATAGTCGCCCTAAGAAAAAACACCCATTAACTTCAATGCGTTTCGCAAAAATTTTCATCCTTTCACAAATTTTTTCTTTGTTTCGTGAATTGTTCAGTCAAGCGTAATGGGACAGATCCGCTCATCACTATTAGTGACACCAACCCTGACAAGTTTAGCAATTCCATTAAAAGAGAACAGAAGAAATGAATGTTGCAGCTGTCAGGACTGAATCCATCAATATTTGGGGGGCCAATTTCATTATTGGACATATAGCTAAAATATAATAATTTTAATTCAGATATAAAATGCATTTACCACCTAAGGACACTTCCCCAATGCAGTGAATACCAAACTGTGGGCTTTCCCCCATGGGTATGGCTGGACAGAGACTCTTTACAGAAAGCATACGGCAACTCTGTATTCATGAAGAGTGGAAATATAGACGTCCTTCATTCTACGCCCATCATTCAGCACGCAAGTTAGGAAACATCAATGTTGCACTTGGCACTTAGCACCAGGTACAGAGGAGACAAGTGTTTTTAAAATGAATCTCTTTTGTGATTATACAATGGGCATATATTATAACAGGGATCCCCAACCTTTTGAACCTGTTAGCAACATTCAGAAGTAAAAGGAATTGGGAAGCATGAAAAATGTTCCTGGGGTGCCAAATAAGGTTGTGATTGGCCATTAAGTAGCCCCTATGTGGATTGTCAACCAACACGGAGGCTCTGTTTGGCAGTGCACTTGTTTTTTATGTAACCAAAACTTGCCTCCAAGCCTGGAATTCAAAAATAAGCACCTGCTTTGAGGCCACTGAGAGCAACTTCCAAGGGGTTGGAGAGCAACATGTTACTCACGAGCTACTGGTTGGGGATCACTGCTTTATAAGATGCACTTGTTTGGCAAGGTCACCAAATGAGTAGACCTTTCCCGTGTTAAGTTGACCATACACATTACAATTACAATCTTTCCCACGACCATTGGTCATACGAAAGATCTTTCTTCCACTTTACTAACTTTAACAGCTGAATCGTCAGATATGCAGATACAAACAAATAGAATTCTTTAGCTCTAACTCGTGATTCAGCATCAGTGTTATGATGTTCCATGTCCTTCAAAGGTGCCAGATCAAAATTTTCAAGTTCTGTCCTATTGACGAGACGACCAATATCCAAGGCTTTTTACTGATATCTGTCCACCACCCATGCACCAATTATGGCACAAAAGATCTTTCATACGATAAAATTGGTGCATCGATGGCTACCTTTATGCCGACCAAAGTTGGGTGATATCAGGCTAAATGAACGGATTACGACCGGAATAGGGGCCATCAAAACGAGGACCACATCATCAAGTCAATCCGATGGTCTTTGATGCAGTGTAAAATTCAAAACTGACCAATCAACAGCTGGACTATTTTTGGCCATATATCATTTTGGGTAGCAGTAAATTTCCCCTCTACTATATCATATTTACTTTTTTCTAATGCGCGGTGGTGTTTCTTTACTGTCCTTAACCCAACTACTGCACTCCTTTGTGCACCCCTTATAGAGAGCTTTGGCTCTGTGGAGGAAATACACCAATCTGATGTGATCTATAGATCTATATAAAGAGCTATATAAAGAGAACACTGGTTATTATTTACCAACTACTTTTACAGAGAAGATGTAAGTGCGATTTTAAAACAGTCTCTCCCTGTTAGAGAACTGTAGACTGGCAGTGCCAACAACACCGATCGATACTCTTTTTCAAATCGTCCTTATTGGAAGACACAAATTAAAAGCTGGTGTCAGAGAGATATATTGATATTTATTCAGCCAGGTTAAACACTCAATTGGCAGCAGCCAGAGGCTCAATAAAAGCCATTAATGTGAAATAACTATAGGAGCGCTGTCAATTCCCCAGGAAAAGCAGAAGTGCGTATAAAAGGGCTTCAGGCTGATGGCTCCCCAACACACACAGATGAGAAGGAAGATGTAGGAAGTATTTATAGACTTCAAATACTTTAAGAACTTAAGGATCTGTAAGGGTTACTTAGATCTTCAGCTCCTAAACAAGGGGTCATTTGCTTTGCAGAACGCAGTGTTGAAAGTGAATGAAAGGCTTAAATTGGACATAGGTCTCTGTACTCTCTGGGGCAAATTCACTAAGCGCCGAACGCTAGCGTCAATTAGCTAGCATTGGGCATTTTCGTTACTTCGCAAATTCACTAACGAACGCTGGCGTAGATTCGCTAGTGTTACTTCGCACCCTTACGCCTGGCGAATTTATCGCTACGGACGTAACTACGCAAATTCACTAACGCGCGCAGTGTACTGAACGCTACCTTTTACGCTAGACTTCCTTCGCCACCTCAGACCAGGCGAAGCGCAATAGAGTAGATAGGGATTGCTTCAAAAAAAGTCAAAATTTTTTCTAAGTCCCAAAAAACGCTGGCGTGTTTTCTACATTATGGGTGATAGGCTGAAAAAGATCGAAATTTTTTTTGGGGCTCCCCTCCTTCCCCCCTACATTTCCTGACTCATGGCAACTTACCTAGACAGTGGGCACATGTGTAGGGCAAAATAACATTTTTATTTGATGTTTTGAAGCTTTTCTAGGCATTTGTAGTGCTGATACGTGTTCCTCCATTGAAATCTGAATTTGGCGCCGTATGCAAATGAACCGTCGCTAGCGAAACTTCGCTTCGCTTGGCGAATCAACGCTAGCGTGAAACTTCGCTTCGCTTGGCGAATCAGCGCTAGCGCAACTTCACAAACTTACGCTACCCCTGTGCGCAACTTCGTATTTTAGTGAATTTGTGGAGCGCTGGCGAAACTACGCCTGGCGAAGTGCGGCGAAGTTGCGCCTGGCGCAACTTCGAATCTTACTGAATTTGCCCCTCTGTGTTTCTGAGAGAGCAAGAGTTTTCCCCCTAGTGCTCAATTTAAAAGAAGTTGTAACCCAGGGAATGCTGCTATATATATATATATATATATATAAAATCTTGCTTGTGGGTACCAGTACTCACGAAAAAATGCAAAAATTATGTCTGGGTGCAAAGAACAACTGTCAGTATCGATATAGTCCATAGAAGAAGCACTCACAGGTCTTATGGCAAAAATTACAAAATCTTTAATATAGTCACACAAAAACTGAAAAAGGCTGGTGTTCCAGCCAAAACGTCAAAGTGAGCAAAAACAGGTACAGGTATCAGTTTAATAGGGTTATTTGCCTCTAGACGTGATTCAAATATACCCCTAATAAGGCAGGGTTAATAATACGGGTAAATACATATCACAATTGCAACAATTATATACATTTATAAGTGTCAGTAAAAAGGAAACAATCCATTAAAGGATAAGTAAACCTTAAAAATAAGTGAATGTAAAATGAATGAGGGGGGTATTCTAAGAAGCTTTGCAATGTACATTCATTATTTATTTATTTTTAATTCCAAAATATTAAAGGTTACATGTACTTTTAATATAAATTAATTTTGTTACAACAGCGCCATCTGATGGTCATTTTCTGACCACCAAGTAGTCAAGGAAGTTGTCAGGAGAAAGAAAGAGGCTGCTCTGATGTTCTTCTGGTTAAGGAAGATGTGAGAAAGGTTTCCAATTGTTTTCCTAATCAGAAGAACATCAGCCTCTTTCTTTCTCCTGACAACTTCCTTGACTACTTGGTGGTCAGAAAATGAGCAGCTGGTGGCGCAAAATAAATTTATATTAACAGTACATATAACTTTTAGTATCTTGGAATGAAAAAAAATAAAATAATGAATATACATTGCAAAAGTGATTAGAATAGCCCCCTCATCAATTTTACATTCACTTATTTTTAAGGTTTACTTATCCTTTAACAAAGGGACTATGTGCGGAAAAGGAAAATCAGATAAGAGAATTACAATGTGTTCAAAGAGAGACCCAGTTGTCAGAACCGGACGATCGTTTTAAAAACAATTCCACAGTCACAATTTTTGTAATTTTTGCCAGAAGACCCGTGAGTGCTTCTTCTATGGACTAACTATATATATAGATATACTGTATATATACAGCCCTGATTCTATGGCAAGTAGTGAGAATTGAGTTGGCCTCCACCCATGCTTTTCTGGCACTCGTTGCAACATTCCCTGGGGCACAATAGCTTTTTAGTACTCTAGTACATGTGCCTCGGGGATCAGTAAGGGACCCCTATAATATGGTAACAGGAACACAGGATCATAGCAAGTCTATATCCAGCGCCAATCAAATGTTATGTATAGGATCTCTTATGTGAAATCCCAGAAACCGGACAGCTCAGAATATATAACTCATAGAATCCATTTTAAACAAGTTATGGGATCTATTATCCGGAACCCTGTTACCTAGAAAGCTTCAAACTATAGGAAGCCTGTCTCCTATATACTCTGTTACAATCAAATAACTTTGATTCCCTTTTCCCAGTAATAATAAAACAGTACCTTGTACTTGATCCCAAATAACATTCAATTCATCCATATCGGAGGCATAACAATCCTATTCGGTTTATATTATTTTATTTTCAAGTAGACTTATGGTATGAAGATCCAAATGATAGAAATGTCCCTTATCTGGAAAACCCAAGGTCCTGAGCATTCTGGTATGTCCCACAGCTGTAACTTATACTTGACCCAAACTAAACTGCATTAATCCATATTGATAGCAAAATAATCTTACTTAGGGTCGGACTGGGCCGGCGGAACATCGGGGAAAAACCCGGTGGGCCCCGTCTCTTGTGGGCTCTGCCGGCCCAGATCCACACCCTGCGCCTCTTCATCTCTTACTTCCACACTGTGTTTTTGCCGGTTGTGTGTACACACATGGGGGCCAGAGGGGGGCCCTGAAGGAAGCAGCCCCAGTGGGACCCAGGCCCCCCCAGTCCAACCCTGATCTTACTGCGTTTATTTAGGGGCCGATTCACTAAATTCGAGTGAAGGATTCGAAGTAAAAAAACTTCGAATTTCAAAGTGTTTTTTGGGCTACTTCGACCATCGAATGGGCTACTTCGACCTTCGACTACGACTTCGAATCGAAGGATTCGAACTAAAAATCGTTCGACCATTCGACCATTCAATAGTCGAAGTACTGTCTCTTTAAAAAAAACTTCGACCCCCTAGTTTGGCAGATAAAAGCTACCGAAGTCAATGTTAGCCTATAGGGAAGGTCCTCATAGGCTTGCCTAAGTTTTTTTGATCGAAGGATATTCCTTCGATCGTTGGATTAAAATCCTTCGAATCGTTCGATTTGAAGGATTTAATCCTTCGATCGAATGAATAATCCTTCGATCGTTCGATCTAATTTTCTGCGCTAAAGCCTTCGACTTCGATATTCGAAGTCGAAGGATTTCAATTCCTAGTCGAATATCGAGGGTTAATTAACCCTCGATATTCGACCCTTGATACATCTAACCCTTTATGTTTGATTTTTTTTGTATTTTGTATAACACAGTAGACCCTATACCCGTCTGTTAAACAACCTTCCTAAAGCTAAACTCACTGCCTCGCGGTTCCAAGTGATACTGGGGGATATGATGATGCCTTTTCCTTTCCCATTATATCGCACAGGCCAGGGATGGGCAACCTGTGGGGCTCTTGACGTTACTGAACTTGAACTATCCACTCAAATCTGTTAGAAGTTGTAGTTTAACATCTCTATCTTATTAGCTCAATACAGTGTGCAGTCTCTGCTTCATCATTGCTTTCTTGGGTGTTGCAGTGTGTTTTTGTAACGCACGTAAATGAAAGATTTAGGTTTTGTGCCAACTTCCATTAAAACTTTAAAATGTATCACTGTGCACCGTGGATGCCCATAGACGATATCTCAAGTAGTTTCTTTTGTATTACAATTGCTTGTATAGAATTGTATTATCTGAGAGATAATTGATCTCTTCCTTTGTAGTTGCGTTAGCCTGATGTGCAGAGTCTTGCAGCAATCTCACGCTCAGCTGAGAAGGAAATAACTCGCTCTGGAGATGATCATTTCTAATCCCCTTCATCCCATAGGAAGCTTTAGCTGCGCATAAAAAATACAAAATAATAACAGTATGCCAGAGTTGACTTTTAGCTATATCCTTTCGGGCTTCTCATGGAGATTCCCTTCCTCGGTGAATGGCCGCATTATGGTGAAGTTGGGGAAAGATCTCCAGCAATGGTCACAAGACACCTGAGAGGTGATAAATGTTATACTCTCTCTTATTATATGTTCATGTGGTTGAAAGGCCAAAACGGTGTCATTTGATAATGCAATTGTGTGTCCAGATTGCTGTTCTCCAGTTGACTTACCCTTTGGTTCCATCAGCTTCAATGTGAAGGTGCCTTTAGCTTTTCCCATATGAGAGGCAATACAACAGTAATACATCTCTTATAGCTGTTACCTACTTTCTCAACACATGGGGCAGAATTATTAAAGGAGAAATCAACCTGTGGGGAACCCCCCCCCACACCCCAGGTAGACCTCCTGGAATTTCAAATTTTCAGGTTGAATTTTTGGTCAAAACTCACAAATTATAGCTGTTACCTACTTTCTCAACACATGGGGCAGATTTATTAAAGGAGAAATCAACCTGTGGGGAAACCCGGAAACCCCCCCCACCCCAGGTAGACCTCCTGGAATTTCGAATTTTCAGGTTGAATTTTTGGTCAAAACTCACAAATTTGAGTTGGGAATAATCCAAACTCGAATTTGAATTTGAGATTTATCATACCACGACCCTGGAAGTAACTCAAATTCGTTAGGTCACCATCTAAAACCTGCCGAGTTCATGTAAAAGTCAATGGCAGAGGTCCCTTGACCCAGGGCCGCCATTAGAAATCACGGGGCCCCGTACAACAAAATTTTTGGGGCCCCCTGGGCCCCGCCCACACTGACGACCAAGCTCCACCCCATTTCCCGCCCACTCCACATCGCAGTTAAAAGACCACACAGACATCAGCGCTAAAAAAGTAACCCCCCCCACACAAGTTGTAAAAAGCTATTGATGGTCAGGGCCCCCTTATAAAAAATTGGGGCCCCAAAAAAAAAAAAAATAAATTTTTTTTTTTTAAAAAAAAAAACATTGGTGGCAGGGGCCCCCTTATAAGTTAAAAAAAACTTGGGGCCCCAACAAAAAAAATGTAAAAAAAACTAAAAAATAAACAAACATTGGTGGCAGGGGCCCCCTTATAAGTTAAAAACAAATTGGGGCCCCAAAAAAAAATTTGAAAAAAAAAAAAACTGGTGGCAGGGGCCCCCTTACAGGGGCCCCCTTACAAGTTAAAAACAAATTGGGGCCCCAAAAAAAAATTAAAAAAAAAAAAAAACATTGGCGGCAGGGGCCCCCTTATAAGTTAAAAACAAATTGGGGCCCCAAAAAAAAATTTTTGGAAAAAAAAAAAAAAATTTTGAAAAAAAAAAAAAATTTTTGAAAAAAAAAAAATTTTTTGAAAAAAAAAAAATTTTTTTGAAAAAAAAAAAAAACATTGGCGTCAGGGGCCCCCTTATAAGTTAAAAACAAATTGGGGCCCCAAAAAAAAATTTAAAAAAAAAAAAATTTTTTTGAAAAAAAAAAAAACATTGGCGGCAGGGGCCCCCTTATAAGTTAAAAACAAATTGGGGCCCCAAAAAAAAATTTGAAAAAAAAAAAAAAATTTTTTTGAAAAAAAAAAAAAAAACATTGGCGTCAGGGGCCCCTTACGAGTTTATATAAAAAATTGGGGCCCCAAAAAAACATGTTTTAAAAAAAAAGATTGGTTGCAGGGGCCTATAGAATATTAAAATAATACATTGGTGGCCAGGAGATTAAAAAAAAAAAAAAAACACAAACTGGTGTTCAGTAGAATTGAACTCACGGCTTCAGTACTTCAACTTCACCTCCTTTCGTGACTTCGGGTCTTTTCACCGCTTCAGGACTTCGGCTTCGGCTGTTTTCGTGACTTCGGGTCTTTTCGGCGCTTCGTGACTTCGGCTTTTTCCGTGACTTCGGGTCTTTTCGGCGCATCGGCTTCGGCTTTTCGGCACTTCCGCATTCGGCAGCACAGAGGCAAGACGTACGGCTCGGGCGCTCGTAAGGGGGGCCCGGATCTTCAAAAAATGCAGCGCTGCCGGGCCCCCCTTCATGCCCGGGCCCGGTACGCTTGTCCCCCCTGTCCCCCCCTGATGGCGGCCCTGCCTTGACCCATTAGAAGATGTTAATACCCTTCCTGGCATTCTAGTTTTGTTTTTTTTTTTGGAAAAAACTTGATTCGAACTGCATTCAAATTCGATTCGGTAAAATTTTAGACATTCTAGTGTTCTCTTAAATAAGATACCATTCGAATTTTGAGGTCATTCGAGGTAAAAAAAAACCTCTATCATTCGACCTTTGATAAATCTTCCCCATACTGTATATGAGACATGGAATTCAAATGACCACCATACATCATGATATACAGTATATACTGAATATTCCTTACTTCTTGGTTAACGTCTATGTTCTTTAGACTAATAACTCTTAGCTAGAATGAGCTGGAAGCTGCCCAGCTTTCCAGTGTTCCAGGGGTTAATAATTCCAGGCCACAGACAATATGAAAAAGGATTTTTGGCATGTGTAACATGGAAGGTAGACAAACAACTAATAAATCAGTGATCTCTCATACAACAAATGTATTGGTTACAAATAATTAAATAAAATGTCAAAAAGGTGAATCCTAGTGCCACATGTTCCCCATGTTCTGCCTTCCTTACACATTTCGCGTCATTGAGCCTCTTCTGGCGAAGGGCCCAATGACGTGAAACGCATAAAGAGGGCAGAGTATTGGGATTATGTGGCACTAGGATTCACCTTTGTGCCATTTGGGATGGGATGGACAATTTTGACATTTTATTTAATCATTTGTAACCAATACATTCGTTGTATGAGAGATCACTAATTTGATTGGTTCACTATTCTTGTATATTCAGGGTATTACTGGTTTGTTTCTATCATTGAAATTGTTATGTCAACATGGAGAGTAACAATGGGTACGATACCCATGTTTTATGCTGTCACTTTTATCCCATGTTATAGAATATGAGAATATTAGAAGTCACTTTGAAATAGGGATGCACCGAATCCAGGATTCGGTTCGGGATTCGGCCTTTTTCAGCAGGATTCGGATTCCCCTGAATCATTCTCCCCAGCTGAACCGAATCCTAATTTGCATATGCAAATTAGGGGTCGGAAAGGGAAATTGCGTGACTTTTTGTCACAAAACAAGGAAATAAACATTTTTTCCCATTTGGATTCAGTTCGAATCCGTGGCGAAGGATTCTGGGGTTCGGCCAAATCCAAAATTGTGGATTCGTTGCATCCCTACTTTGGAAATCCATATTTCATTATAAAAGCTCTCTACTTTCAGCCTCATGTCCTAGTAGACTTCTAATATCCTGATTTTACATAAGGGGTGAATTATTCCCTATACAACACTCCTAACATGTGATATTACCAAGGGATTGGTCATTTATTACACAGGATCTAGAGGGTTGCTAGACTCTAATTTGTAAGTAGGAGAGAGCTGCTTCTAAAGTGATTTGTATGTACATGAGAAACATCTCAGTCACCAACCTTGAAGAGTTGTCCTGAAATTCATTCACTTCACAATCCCTTCCAAACACAATGAGAACCCAGTTGGAGCATTTCTTTGAAGCAAAACTAAATGGTTCTTCATCCATGGCCACTGTTACGTTCTGCTTCCACGCTCTGAATGTCACAGGGAATTGTTAGTGAGAAATCCAGCAGGATCCCTGCTAAATTATAGCTGTGTCTTTGCCAAAGTGATTG
Source organism: Xenopus petersii (assembly GCA_038501925.1). Lineage (NCBI taxonomy): Eukaryota > Metazoa > Chordata > Amphibia > Anura > Pipidae > Xenopus > Xenopus petersii. Next base: position 4,922,768 of record CM076675.1, read on the forward strand.
TTATTAAGTAGGTTGTGCTCCAAAAGAAACAATTGGAGCTCCGTGCTTCCATTCCCTCCCCCCTCACAATTTTGTGATGTTCCCCATTTAAAGAAAAGCTTTGCTGGCACCGGCTGACTAGTCTGTTCCAAATTCCATTTGACTGAATTTCCCCTGGTAGAGGAATTTCCAGACTGTCGCTGAGAGTTTGAAGAGCTCAGAGAAGACTATTAGGGCCCGTAGAGATGGGCGGTTTTGCCTCTAAGCTGTACTGCTTTCTGGTTTATATTGATGGAAACTGGCAACTCAAGACCAATGAAGAATGAATGAAGAGAAGAGAAATATCACAAAATGCATCTACCATTGTAGGTATACCTTGTCCTAACCCTAAGCAAAGGACAAATGCAAGAGGTCCTCTGCACTCAACCCATTATAAATATACTTAAGACTAGGGATGTAGCGAACGTCGGAAAAAAAGTTCGCGAACATATTCGCGAACTTGCGCAAAAATGCGAGCGGTTCGCGAACGGTTCGCGAACCCCATAGACTTCAATGGGAAGGCGAACTTTAACATCTAAAAAAGACATTTCTGGCCAGAAAAATGATTTTAAAGTTGTTTAAAGGGTGCAACGACCTGGACAGTGGCATGCCAGAGGGGGATCAAGGGCAAAAATTTATCTGAAAAATCTGCCTGTGTGTGCTTGGAAGAGATAGTGTAGGGGGAGAGCTGTTAGTGATTTCAGGGACAGATGATAGTAAGTTTGCTGGCTAGTAATCTGCTTGATACTGCTCTGTATTGGAGGGACAGAAGTCTGCAGGGATTTGAGGGACATTTTAGCTTAGGTAGCTTTGCTGGCTAGTAATCTACTGTTCTCTTTAAACAACTGCCATACGTTGCCCTTGTAGGCATTGTTTGCCCAGTTTTTTTGGACGCAGCCACTGAAGCACAGTTGCCAGAAAAAATATGCCATATAAATGCTGAAAATAGTCATTTTTCGCCATACGTTGACCTTGTAGACATTGTTTGCCCAGTTTTTTTTGGACGCAGCCACTGAAGCACAGTTGCCAGAAAAAATATGCCATATAAATGCTGAAAATAGTCATTTTTCGCCATACGTTGACCTTGTAGACATTGTTTGCCCAGTTTTTTTGGACGCAGCCACTGAAGCACAGTTGCCAGAAAAAATATGCCATATAAATGCTGAAAATAGTAATTTTTCGCCATACGTTGACCTTGTAGACATTGTTTGCCCAGTTTTTTTGGACGCAGCCACTGAAGCACAGTTGCCAGAAAAAATATGCCATATAAATGCTGAAAATAGTCATTTTTTGCCATATACGTTGAGTCAACGTATGGCAAAAAATGACTATTTTCAGCATTTATGTGGCATATTTTTTCTGGCCTCTGTGCTTCAGTGGCTGCGGCCAAAAAAACTGGGCAAACAATGCCTACAAGGTCAACGTCGTTGACCTTGTAGGCATTGTTTGCCCAGTTTTTTTGGCCGCAGCCACTGAAGCACAGAGGCCAGAAAAAATATGCCATATAAATGCTGAAAATAGTCATTTTTTTGGTCGCAGCCACTGAAGCACAGTTGCCAGAAAAATTATGCCATATAAATGCTGAAAATATAAATTTTTTTGGTTGCAGCCACTGAAGCACAGAGGCCAGAAAAATTATGCCATATAAATGCAGAAAATATGCATTTTTTTGGTTGCAGCCACTGAAGCACAGAGGCCAGAAAAATTATGCCATATAAATGCAGAAAATATGCATTTTTTTGGACGCAGCCACTGAAGCACAGTTGCCAGAAAAAATATGCCATTTAAATGCTGAAAATAGTAATTTTTCGCCATACGTTGACCTTGTAGACATTGTTTGCCCCGTTTTTTTGGACGCAGCCACTGAAGCACAGAGGCCAGAAAAAATTAAACCAGTAGGGTTTGCACCCTAGTTTGTAACGGTGGCGGAGGGAGGAGGACGCTAAAGGACAGCTGTGTGTGGAGTCATGAGGCTTGAAGAGAAGGACAGCTGCATAGAAGTCAGAACAAGTCTTCCGGCGTGCAGTAACCCTCCGAGATCCACCCCTCATTCATTTTAATAAAGGTCAGGTAATCGACACTTTTGTGACCTAGGCGAGTTCTCTTCTCAGTTACAATCCCTCCTGCTGCACTGAAGGTCCTTTCTGAGAGCACACTTGAGGCTGGGCAAGACAAGAGGTTCATGGCAAATTGTGACAGCTCTGGCCACAGATCAAGCCTGCGCACCCAGTAGTCCAGGGGTTCATCGCTCCTCAGAGTGTCGATATCTGCAGTTAATGCCAGGTAGTCCGCTACCTGCCGGTCGAGGCGTTCTTTGAGGGTGGATCCAGAAGGGTTGTGGCGCTGCCTTGGACAGAAAAACATTTGCATGTCTGATGTTACAGACCGGCCAAAGGGCTTTGTCCTTGCAGGTGTGCTCGTGGCAGGATTACTGGCACCTCTGCCCCTGGAATGTTGATGAGTTCCTGAAGTGACATCACCCTTAAAAGCATTGTACAACATGTTTTGCAGGCTGGTTTGTAAATGCCGCATCTTTTCGGACTTGTGGTATGTTGGTAACATTTCTGACACTTTATGCTTGTACCGAGGGTCTAGTAGCGTTGCGACCCAGTACAGGTCCTTCTCCTTAAGCCTCTTGATACGGGGGTCCTTCAACAGGCATGCCAGCATGAAAGACCCCATTCTCACAAGGTTGGATGCAGAGCTATCCATCTCCGCTTCCTCATTATCAAGGACTGCATCATCCACGGTCTCCTCCCCCCAGCCACGTACAAGACCAGGGGTCCCCAAAAGGTCACCACTAGCCCCCTGGGAAGCCTGCTCCTGTTGGTCCTCCTCCTCCTCCTCCACAAAGCCACCTTCCTCCTCTGACTCCACTTCTGGCACCTCTCCCTGCGTTGCAGCAGGTGCCTGGGTTCGTTCTGGTGATTGCGACCATAAATCGTGCGCTTCCAGCTCCTCGTCACGCTGGTCTACAGCCTCATCTGTCACTCGTCGCACGGCACGCTCCAGGAAGAAAGCGAAGGGTATTAGGTCGCTGATGGTGCCTTCGGTGCGACTGACCATATTTGTCACCTCTTCAAAAGGTCGCATGAGCCTGCAGGCATCGCGCATAAGCACCCAGTAACGGGGGAAAAAAATCCCCAGCTCTGCAGATCCAGTCCTACCACCCAGTTCAAAAAGGTACTCGTTGACGGCCCTTTGTTGTTGCAGCAGACGTTCCAACATAAGGAGCGTTGAATTCCAGCGAGTCTGGCTGTCAGAAATCAAACGCCTGACTGGCATGTTGTAGCGCTGCTGAATGTCAGCAAGGCGTGCCATGGCTGTGTAGGAACGTCTGAAATGGGCCGACACCTTTCTGGACTGGGTGAGAACGTCCTGGAATCCTGGGTACTTGGAGACAAAACGTTGGACTATTAAATTTAACACATGTGCCATGCAGGGCACATGTGTTAAATTTCCCAGTCTCAACGCTGCCAACAGATTGCTTCCATTGTCACACACCACTTTTCCGATCTGCAGTTGGTGTGGGGTCAGCCACCGATCGGCCTGTGACTGCAGAGATGACAGGAGTACAGATCCGGTATGGTTTTTGCTTTCCAGGCACGTCATCCCCAAGACAGCGTGACAACGGCCTACCTGGCACGTCGAATAGCCTAGGGGGAGCTAGGGGTGCACAGGTGTGGAGGAGGAGAAGGAGGACCCAGCAGCAGAGTAAGAAGAAGAAGAGGAAGAAGACGAGGTAGAGAGCGATGGAGGAGTAGAGGTGGTGGCAGAACCGCGTGCAATCCGTGGCGGTGACACCAACTCCACTGTTGTTGTTGTTGTTGAGCTACCCATTCCCTGCTTCCCATTCCCAGCCATTACCAAGTTCACCCAGTGGGCAGTGTAGGTGACATACCTGCCCTGACCATGCTTGGAGGACCATGCGTCAGTAGTCATATGGACCTTTGGCCCAACACTAAGTGACAGAGATGCGGTAACTTGGCTCTGCACATGTTGGTACAGGTGTGGTATTCCCTTTTTAGAAAAAAAATTGCGGCTGGGTACCTTCCACTGCGGTGTCCCAATTGCTACAAATTTGCGGAAGGCCTCAGAGTCCACCAGCTGGTATGGTAAAAGCTGGCGGGCTAAGAGTGCAGACAAGCCAGCTGTCAGACGCCGGGCAAGGGGGTGACAGTCAGACATTGGCTTCTTACGCTCAAACATGGCCTTCACAGAAACTTGGCTGGTGGCAGATGACTGGGAATGGGAACAGGTGGTCAAGGTGGAAGGCGGAGTGGAGGGTGGTTCAGATGGGTCAAGGAGAGCAGAGGTAGAGCAGTAAGATGCTGGACCAGAAGGAGTGTGGCTTTTAGTTTGCCTGTTGCCTTTGAGGTGTTGCTCCCAAAGTGCTTTGTGCTTGCCGCTCATGTGCCTTCGCATAGAAGTTGTACCTATGTGGCTGTTGGGCTTACCAAGGCTCAGTTTCTGACTGCACTCATTGCAAATTACAATGCTTTTGTCAGAGGCACACACATTAAAAAAATCCCACACTGCTGACTTTTTGGAAGTCTGCGATCTGGCGGTAACAGTAGAAGTTGGCGGCATTGGCGGCAATGGCGGGTGCGTTGGCCGGCTGAACACAGGTGCCGATACATGTTGTTGCCCTACTGATCCCTGCGGGCTGGCCTCCCTGCTTCTTCTAAGTCTTATTCTCCTACTGCCTCTCTGACTCTCCGTCTCTCCATCTGAACTACCCTCCTCTTGCTCTCTTCTACTAGGCACCCACAAAACATCAATCTCCTCATCATCATTCTCCTCAGATGCATCAATTTCTTCTGACACATCACAGAAGGAAGCAGCAGCGGGGACCTCCTCCTCCTCCTCATCACTCATCATTATGTCCATCTCTGTCGTGTTCTCTGCCAGAATTAAATCTGGTGTAACGTCCTCATCTCCTTCATCTTCTTCTGCCAATAATGGTTGCGCATTACTCAGTTCAAGAAACTCATGGGAAAATAACTCCTCTGACTCCAGTGAAGAAGGGGCACCGGTGGTGGAGGAAGTGTTACGTGGGGTGGCCATAGCAGTGGAGGATGAGGAGGATGTTGTGGTAAAGTTAGAAACGGTAGAGGATGGGGTGTGCTGTGTAAGCCAGTCAACTACCTCTTCAGCATTTTGGGAGTTCAGGGTCATTGGCTTTTTAAAACTGGGCAATTTGCTAGGGCCACAGGATTGCATAGCAGCACGGCCCCTAGCACGGCCTCTGCGTGGCGGCCTGCCTTTGCCTGGCATTATTTTTAAAAAAACAACAACAAAAACTCAGTTGGTTTTTCTGGAAACGATAATACACACAGCTAGATGGCAGTTTGAAGAAAACAGTGTGCAAATAATGCCTACAAGATCAACGTATACACTACTACAGCGGTGGATACGGATTACGTAAAATATATGAATGCTGCTTGAAAAAAAGTAACTCAAGTGGTTTTTCTAGAGACGATAATATTATCAATATTTAGACAAAATGTGAACAAGCTCACACAGCTAGATGGCGGTTTGAAGAAAACACTGTGCAAATAATGCCTACAAGGTCAACGTATACACAGCGGTGGATACGGATTACGTAAAATATAAGAATGCTGCTTGAAAAAAAGTCACTCCGGTGTTTTTTCTGGAGACGGTAATATTATGGATATTTAGACAGAATGAGAACACGGTCACACAGCTAGATAGCAGTTGGTTGAATAACACACTGGGCAAAAAATGCCTACAGGGCAAATAATGCCTACAAGGTCAACGTATACACAGCGGTGGATACGGATTACGTAAAATATAAGAATGCTGCTTGAAAAAAAGTCACTCCGGTGTTTTTTCTGGAGACGGTAATATTATGGATATTTAGACAGAATGAGAACACGGTCACACAGCTAGATAGCAGTTGGTTGAATAACACACTGGGCAAAAAATGCCTACAGGGCAAATAATGCCTACAAGGTCAACGTATACACATCGGTGGATACGGATTACGTAAAATATAAGAATGCTGCTTGAAAAAAAGTCACTCCGGTGTTTTTTCTGGAGACGGTAATATTATGGATATTTAGACAGAATGAGAACACGGTCACACAGCTAGATAGCAGTTGGTTGAATAACACACTGGGCAAAAAATGCCTACAGGGCAAATAATGCCTACAAGGTCAACGTATACACAGCGGTGGATACGGATTACGTAAAATATAAGAATGCTGCTTGAAAAAAAGTCACTCCGGTGTTTTTTCTGGAGACGGTAATATTATGGATATTTAGACAGAATGTGAACACGGTCACACAGCTAGATAGCAGTTGGTTGAATAACACACTGGGCAAAAAATGCCTACAGGGCAAATAATGCCTAAAAGGTCAACTTATACACTACTACAGCGATGGATACGGATTACGTAAAATTTATTATGGCTGCTTGAAAAAAGTCACTCCGGTGTTTTTTCTGGAGACGGTAATATTATGGATATTTAGACAGAATGTGAACACGGGCACACAGCTAGATAGCAGTTGGTTGAATAACACACTGGGCAAAAAATGCCTACAGGGCAAATAATGCCTAAAAGGTCAACTTATACACTACTACAGCGATGGATACGGATTACGTAAAATTTATTATGGCTGCTTGAAAAAAGTCACTCCGGTGTTTTTTCTGGAGACGGTAATATTATGGATATTTAGACAGAATGTGAACACGGTCACACAGCTAGATAGCAGTTGGTTGAATAACACACTGGGCAAAAAACTGCCTACAGGGCAAATAATGCCTAAAAGGTCAACTTATACACTACTACAGCGATGGATACGGATTACGTAAAATTTATTATGGCTGCTTGAAAAAAGTCACTCCGGTGTTTTTTCTGGAGACGGTAATATTATGGATATTTAGACAGAATGTGAACACGGTCACACAGCTAGATAGCAGTTGGTTGAATAACACACTGGGCAAAAAATGCCTACAGGGCAAATAATGCCTAAAAGGTCAACTTATACACTACTACAGCGATGGATACGGATTACGTAAAATTTATTATGGCTGCTTGAAAAAAGTCACTCCGGTGTTTTTTCTGGAGACGGTAATATTATGGATATTTAGACAGAATGTGAACACGGTCACACAGCTAGATAGCAGTTGGTTGAATAACACACTGGGCAAAAAATGCCTACAGGGCAAATAATGCCTAAAAGGTCAACTTATACACTACTACAGCGGTAGTAAAATAAAAAAAAGTTAAATAAAAAAAGAATGAATATTAAAAAAAAAAAAATTAAAGTTGGTGCTGCTGAACTACTAGGAGCAGCAGATTAGCACACCAGTCCCACTCCCCAACACTGCTAGACTAATAGCACTGGGCTCTTATAGTAGTAGTAGTAGTAGTAGTAGTAGTAGTAAAACAACAAAAAAATAAATAAAAGCAGTCCTTACAAGGACTATTGCTATTGCAGCAGTCAGCAGATGAGATCAGAAGCAGGACAGCTGCCCACTGCAGCTACATACAGAGCACTGCAGTAGAAGGTAGATTACTAGCCAGCAAAGCTACCTAAGCTTAAATGTCCCTCAAACCCCTGCAGACTTCTGTCCCTCCAATAACAGAGCAGTATCAAAACGATTACTAGCCAGCAAACTTTCAACTGTCCCTGAAATCACTAACAGGCAGCAGCTCTCTCCCTACACTATCTCTTCAGCACACACAGGCAGAGTGAAAAAACGCTGCAGGGCTTCGGTTTTTATAGGGAAGGGGAGTGGTCCAGGGGAGAGCTTCCTGATTGGCTGCCATGTACCTGCTGGTCTGGGGTGAGAGGGCAAAAAAAAGCGCCAACAATGGCGAACCCAAAATGGCGAACGTCGCGCGACGTTCGCGAACTTCCGGCGAGCGCGAACACCCGATGTTCGCGCGAACACCCGATGTTCGCGCGAACAAGTTCGCCGGCGAACAGTTCGCGACATCTCTACTTAAGACTTTGAGATATTTTGTGCTAAAAATGCCTTAACCTTTAAACAAAACAAGGATTGTTTGTCCATATATTACAATATATTTAAAAGAGCACTAAACCCTAAAAATTAATGTGCCTAAAAATTCCATATTTTATACAGTGAATTTATAGAGCTAAAGTTTGGGCTTGTCAATAGCAGCAATGATCCAGGACTTCAAACTTGTCACAGGGGGTCACCATCTTGGAAAGTGTCTGTGACACTCACATGCTCAGTGGGCTCTGATTGGCTGTTGAGAAGCTAAGCTTAGGGCTCGTCACTAATTATCCAGCAGAAAATGAGCTTCCCTGGCTGTAATATAAGCTGATGCTACAGGTTTGCTGATTATTCAATTCTGATGCTAACTGCACTGGTTTCTGTGCTGCCATGTAGTAATTATGTGTATTAATTACTAATCAGCCTTATATTGTGACATGTCTATTCTATGTGTACTGTATATTGTGAGTGGCTCCCTAAGCTCAGTAAGTGACAGCAGCACAGAGCATGTGAATCAGTGAATCAGCAGAAAAGAAGATGGGGAGCTACTGGGGCATCTTTGGAGACACAGATCTACTGCTAAAGGGCTGTGGTTGCCTTGGGCTGATACAGAAGCACAAAACATCATGTACAACATTTCTACCTACTTCTTTAGTTAGGCTTTAGTTCTCATTTAAGCTGAACAACTACATAAAAGTCATCCCATATCTGGCCAGTCCTACACTCAACTTTCATCTGATTCATTAAGAATTCTATTGCTTCATTATAAATTATACACAGGAACTAAGGTTTACCTACAACTCACTTGCTGCTTTCAAGGCAAAGGCCCTACATACACTTGCCAGTGGACATGGGTAACAGCCTACTAAATGCACTTTAGGGTGAATACCGGCAGGGCAAACAACTATCTGTCCTCCCCCCACCACTGCCAAATAAACTCTTCACTATGCTCAGTAGGAAATTATCATTTATGTTTTATCTGATCCAACTCATCCTTAAACATAGTGACAGTGACAGAAGTCTGCATCTAATTACACCATCTTGGCCTTTGCAGTTCTGCTTTTAAGTTAATCATTTGCTGATTTAAATCTACAAAATTTTCTCTACACTGAAAGCTTCCAGAATGCAGGCTTCTCTCTTCCACTGATTTGCCAATATATTCTGCTTGGAAAAAACCCTGAAGTTGCAGCACACCTGACACTAAAGCTATGTTTAAGCAGAAGGGATATAAGGGCTCATTTATTAATTTCAAGCATGAAAAATAGTGGCCCTTAGGACCCGTCTTCTGAGCATTTGTGCCCATGGGCTTCATTGTGCTCTGCACTTTGCATTGGATTAAAGTTCTGGTGGAGAGTGCAGTGCAGAACAGGTACCATATGTAGATGCGGGTGTTTTTGCTTTATTCTGGGGTGCGTCTAAAGAAGCAAACAAGGGTTCAAAAATCACGTCACCCATATTTTTTACTTTGCACCCTGCTCTGCCATTAAAGGGCATGTAAAGTCTGAAATAGAATAATGCTAGAAATGCTGTATATAGTTTATATTAAATATAAACATGAACTTACTGCACCACAAGCCTAATCAAACAAATGATTTATGCTTCCAAAGTTGGCCACAGGGGGTCACCATCTTGTAACTTTGTTATACATCTTTGCAAGACCAAGACTGTGCACATGCTCAGTGTGGTCTGGGCTGCTTAGGGATCGTCATAAACAAAGCTGCTTGAGTTCTGCATGGCTGGGAAGTAAGGCGGGGGCTCCCCCTGCTGTTCATAAGTATGATTGTTTCCCTGCAGAGCAGTTAGGGACCATCTGACAATTCCTATCCACAGCAGTAAATGAAGGGAGAATTTCACTGCATACAGTCAGGTTTCTTATAAAAACGGTACACATTTTTTAATTAAAGTATATTGGAGATAGGTTTCTTTTTCATTAAAGAAAGTAAAAATGGGATTTTATTTTTTTCCATTTACATGCCCTTTAATAAGTGCTTGAGTTTTACCTAAATTTAGCCATTAGTGTCTGGTGCATAAGAGAAGTACAGCACCACTATGAAAACATTATATTGGTGTGAATGTCATAACACTGTGAAAAGGAGTTAAATTTGAGTGTAGAATAATTTTTTCCAGGGGGTAGTAGCAAAAGCAAAATGGCTCATTTACAATCATGCTTGTCATAAGTCCAGGTCTCCTGGTGCCCCCTAACGTCTGAGTGATGTGCAAGTTAATAGGGAGGGAGTGGGGCAACTATATGCTGACCCCTGTCTGCCCCTTATAATGTTGAACATTGTCCTTCATGGAGAGGTACAGGTCTTTGTGCTCCATTCTAAAGAGAAACAACCTATAGCCTGGCTTGCACCTGCTTTTTGCACCATGTCCCACCTTCAGAAAAAAGATAATTGGCATCAAAATAAAGGAACCAGAATTCATTTGTGTATAGTTGTCTCTACTTGTCCATTTTCCACTAAAAAAAATCACAAAAATCGAGACTGTCTCCACCCAGTTATTGGTGAAATAAATAAAACCTGCCCTGAAAAGCTTTAGAAGATCTCATCACCCACCACCAAAATCAGCAGCTCACTGGCATTTAGCCAACCAAGAATGCCGAATGGCAACAATTGAATGAAAGACAACAGTTTGTATTTGACACACAAAAATATGTTTTTTTTGGCTGGAATTCCCCTACTGGAATCTGTGTGTCAGTAAGTCTTTCAGACATATTTGGGTCTGTTCTTTGCACAGAGTTTAAATGTGGTCATAGATGTTAAAATTTTTAAAGTTATCGTAGGACCAAGCTTATCCTGAAATGATTGTTTAAATGTATGATTTGTCCATCAACTAAAAAAGACCATTTGAAGCGATATTGTCTGGTTCAGTGATCCCCAACCAGTAGCTCATGAGCAACATGCTACTCACCGACCTCTTGGATGTTGCTCCCAGTGGCCTCAAAGCAGGAGCTTATTTTTGAATTCCAGGCTTGGAGACAAGTTTTGGTTGTATAAAAACCAGATGTACTGCCAAACAGAGTCTCAATGTAGGTTGACAATCCACATAGGGGCTACTAAATGGCCAATCACAGCCCTTATTTGGCACCCCAAGAACATTTTTCATGCTTGTGTTGCTCCCCAACTCCTTTTACTTCTGAATGTTGCTCACGGGTTCAAAAGGTTGGGGATCCCTGGTCTAGTTGAAGGCAGGAAAACTGTGAGTAGCTGACTGTTGGCCCTGCAAACAATTGCACAATGGATACATTTCACTGTGACCGATGAAAATGTTCTAACCTGCCCAATCGATTTTCTGATGTCGGAAATAAACAAAAGGAACCCTGGGTGTGAATTCCAAACAAGCTCCAAGAAAATCCCATTTACATGGGTTTATCCTATAGGCTAAAGCTCACCCACTGGGTTTTTAAAGCAGAAGCCAGGATAATAGCTGATCAGATTCCCAACTACAGACCGGTTGTCGAAAATAAATCGTTAGATGCATGATCGTTCGGTGCTTACTATCCTCATGATAATTTGATGGATTTGTCGGATCTAGGGTTGCCACCTTTTCCGAATTGTTTTACCGGCCTGGTGGGGGGCAGGAACAAAAAGGGGCGGTGCCGTGCCATAAAAGGGGAGGTGCCATACCCCAAAAGGGGCGTGGCCACGGCACCAACATTTCAAGACGGCCACAAAAGTCACAAAAGCTACGTTTTTACAGGGGATTGGGGGGCAGGCTGAGGGGTCTTTTTAAGGGTATTACAAATTTACTGGCAGCTACATTGCCAGTAAATTTGTAATACCGGCCCGGCCTTCACAGGTGTTTTACCGGGTAGGCCGGTAAAATACCGGCTGGGTGGCAACACTAGTCGGATCGCACTAACATTGGTTGTGAGGGAGAGAAAAATCTTAAAGCTATGGCTATCTTTAGACTATAGACAAAGGTAAAGACAAGAAAGTAATTTCAGCCTATTGCAAAATATTCAGTGTCCAAAATGAGACAGCGATGGGACGAAGCACTAGCAGACAATGAGGTCACCTATTTCTGTAAGGAGCTGATTCAGCTCTCCCGGCCTTATCAGTCAGATGGATGGAAGCGTTAGGTCTCACTTGGCAATATCACAAGATACTAAGTGCTACACTGGCCAGGGCACTCACAGGGGAATGTGCTGAGGAAACCAATAGTATTTGGAACATAACTCAAACTATATACGCTAAGAAAAACTCTAAAACAACTTTGTATGACACATAAAGAAAATAAAATCAAGTGACCTAAATATTTGTTTACTTCTAGCAGTTTTAATATTAAGGCTCTTAATCATATAATTAAAGCAATATACTTTAATTAAAAAATGTGTTTTTATAAGAAACCTGACTGTATGCAGTGAAATTCTCCCTTCATTTACTGCTGTGGATAGGAATTGTCAGACAGTCCCTAACTGCTCTGCAGGGAAACAATCATACTTATGAACAGCAGGGGGAGCCCCCGCCTTACTTCCCAGCCATGCAGAACTCAAGCAGCTTTGTTTATGACGATCCCTAAGACCAGACCACACTGAGCATGTGCACAGTCTTAGTCTTGCAAAGATGTTTAACAAAGTTACAAGATGGTGACCCCCTGTGGCCAACTTTGAAAGCATAAATCATTTGTTTGATTAGGCTTGTGGTGCAGTAAGTTCATGTTTATATTTAGTATACCAAATACAGCATTTCTAGCCTTATTCTATTTTAGACTTTACTTCCCCTTTAAAAAATTATAATTGTATCTTTGCTTATCTTAAATTGTTACAAATGTATCTAAGAGCAGGCGTTTAGTGTTTTGGGCTCTCCAAAAAACCTGTTATTTAATTTAAAGTTCAGAAACTTTGTATCTTTTTCTGGGGTCAGTGCAAGAGATCAAAGAGAAACTCGGGACATTTCAGTAAGAAGCCTGGGACTGCTGGATGAACTGTCAAAATTGGGACTGTCCCGCAGAAAACTGGACGGTTGGAAGGTATGCAGTTTATATCATATGGCATTTCTAGCCATATTCATCTTAGGGTTTAGTTCTCATTTAAAGAGAAACTTTCTCAGGTGGATAAAGTAACTTCTCTCTCCACCTCTCCTAAAGTATAAAATAATCATACTATTAACCATTGAAAACCAGACAGAAAAAATGTTATATAAGAAACCATTAAAACAGTCAGTGACTCACAGAATGAGTTGTGTTGTTTGCGGATGGAAAAAAAGGTCAGGTTGAAGGAAATAAAAAGTGATTATATATATAAACAGCGATAAGAAAATGATCATAAAGATGAAAAAGATGTATTCTACTCTACAGTTTAGTGAGTTTTTCATCAAGGACTGTTGAAGCCATTGTAGTTGCCTAGCTTGCTCTTAATTGCCCTTCATCCTAATACTTTCCCATTATTTGCTCCTTTTTGTCCCTATCCTTCCACTCAACACCCTCTCCCACTTTCTTTTTTTCTCCCACTGTCTTTGTGTTGTGTCCAACCTTCAGAACTGAAATGAGACAAGGTAAAAAGCAACCAGAAAGATTTGCCTTTAAAGGAGAAGGAAAGGCTAAAAGTAAGTAAGCTTTATCAGAAAGGTCTATATAAATACACCAGTAAAGCCTCAAAGTAATGCTGCTCTGAGTCCTCTGTTAAAAGAAACAGCACATTTCTTTCCTTCTATTGTGTACTCATGGGCTTCTGTATCAGACTTCCTGTTTTCAGCTTAAACCTCCAGGGCTAGGGCTTGAGCATGCTCAGTTTGCTCCTTCCCCCTCCTCCCCTTCCTGCTGTAATCTGAGCCCAGAGCATAGGGGCAAATTCACTTAACAACGAAGCGCCGAACGCTAGCGTTTGGCATTTTTCGCTACTGCGCAAATTCACTAACGAACGCTGGCGTAATTTCGGTAGTGTTACTTCGCACCCTTACGCCAGGCGAATTTTCGCTAGTGACGTAACTACGCAAATTCACTAACTTGCGCAGTGTACTGAACGCTACCTTTTACGCTAGACTTCCTTCGCCACCTCAGACCTGGCGAAGCGCAATAGAGTAGATAGGGATTGTTTCAAAAAAAGTCAAAATTTTTTCTAAGTCCCAAAAAACGCTGGCGTGTTTTCTACATGATGGGTGATAGGCTGAAAAAGATTGAAAATATTTTTGGGGCTCCCCTCCTTCCCCCCTACATTTCCTGACTCATGGCAACTTACCTAGACAGTGGGCACATGTGTAGGGCAAAATAACATTTTTATTTGCTGATTTGAAGGTTTTCTAGGCATTTGGAGTGGTGATACGTGTTCCTCCATTGAAATTTGGCGCCATATGCAAATGAACCATCGCTAGCGAAACTTCGCTTCGCTTGGTGAATTAACGCTAGCGCAACTTCGAAAACTTACGCTACCCCTGTGCGCAACTTCGGATTTTAGTGAATTTGCGGAGCGCTGGCGAAAATACACCTGGCGAAGTGTGGCGAAGTGCGGCGAAGCCTGGTGCAACTTCGCATCTTAGTGAATTTGCCCCATGGGCTTCTGTATCAGACTTCCTGTTTTCAGCTTAAACCTCCAGGGCTAGGGCTTGAGCATGCTCAGTTTGCTCCCTTCCCTGCTGTAATCTGAGCCCAGAGCTATGAGTGAGCAGGGAGAGACTCAGGCAGGAAGTTATGTCACACCAAGCTAATATGGCAGCTGCTATCCTAAACAAACAGAGAGCTTCTAGAGTTATTACTCAGGTATGGTAAAACATTCTGCAGAATAAATATAGTGTTTTAGCTGCACTATTGTGGCTAATCTATTGGCAATAAACTGCTTCGGTAGCTTTCCTTCTCCTTTAAAGGGATTGTTCACCTTTGAGCTAACTTTTATTATGTGATATTCTGAGACGATTTGCAGTTGGTTTTCATTTTTTATTATTTGTGGTTTTTGAGTTATTTAGCTTTTTATTTATCAGCTTTCCAGTTTCCATTCTCAGTAATCCGGTCGCTAGGGTCCAAATTACCCTAGTGACTGTGTATTGATTTGAATAAGAGACTGTAATATGAACAGGGAAGAGGCTGTATAGAAACATGAACAATAAAAAGAAGCAATAAAAATACAATTGTAGCCTTACGGAGCATTTCTTTTTAGATGGGGTCAGTGACCCCCATTTGAAAGCTGGAAAGAGTCAGAAGAAGAAGGCAAATAATTCAAAAACGATGCAAAAAAAAAAATGAAGGACAATTGAAAAATTGCTTAAAATTAGCCATTCTATGACATACTAAAAGTTAGCTTAAAGGTGCACCACCCTTTTAATGGAAAGCTTCCAGTGAGTGTGAATCTCCCAGTCGCCCCGTCTAATAAAATAGTTTGTCCCCACATTACTTACACATGCCCAGAAGGATGAACACAGGCAGGAATATTAATACTATTAATAACATAACTGTCAGGGTCCGTAGGCACAATTTGGAGTGCGGACCAAGGAGGAAGCCAATAGGCAAACACAGTTCGCGGTACAATGGATTAGGCAGAAGAATCGTCAGTTCAGGCAAAGGTCGGTCCAGGCAGCGAAGAATCAAGGTTGAGGTTTCAGGTAAAGGTCATAATTCGAGAATCAATATTGGAAAACACCCAGGAACTCTAGATAGAAGAACCCATACTCGGGCGCTGAGAGAACCTTCTGGCGACCTTAAATAGATGGATTTTCACGCCAAAACGTGCCAGATGACGTCACAGGACGTGCGCCCCAATGTGCGCCAGCGTCTGCACGTTTTGGACGCCCGCGTCGAAGGATGCGCCAGCGTCAATACACTGGCCGCCGCCATCTTGGACGCGCCGAGGACGCCTTACAATAACCATATGTGCTTAAACACTAACATACTGGCAGAATTAACAATTAGGGCAGATAATACAGTGTATGTGTTCAGAAGCATTTCCTTATAATATAAGTTAATATAATGAGAGCGTTCATATTCCGACGTACGTCCTTCACGAATGTCACTTAGATGCAAATTCCCGTAGAAGCTGAATTTTTGATTTGACAGATTGTGTCTCTTGTGTCAACCCTCAGAACCCCCCACAATCACTGGCTAATGATAAGTCTTATGGCAGGTAGGTGGCACAGACATTCAGTAATTTGGTGCTTTTCAGTTTAGTGCATGGACACATTTCTGTACTCAATTCCACAACTGAAAATGCCTTCAACCCACCTGTAAATACTGGAGGTGTTTCAACCGGAGTAACAGGGCATGGACTCATGCTAATGTAATATTTTATATAATATGGGGAATCTTTATGAAGTCATATATTGTCTATATACAAAGCTCTGTTGTTTGAGTTGTGGAGTTGTTGAATTGTTATGAATGAGTTAATACAGGTATAGGATCCATCGTCAGGAAACCTGTTATCCATTATTATCTATGATTAAGGGGCCGATTCACTAAATTCGAGTGAAGGGTTCAAATGAAAAAAACTTAGAATTTCGAAGTTTTTTTTGGGCTACTTCGACCATCGAATGGGCTACTTCGACCTTCGACTACGACTACGACTTTGAATCGAAGGATTCGAACTAAAAATCGTTCGACTATTCGACCATTCGATAGTCGAAGTACTGTCCCTTTAAGAAAAACTTCGACTCCCTACTTCGGCAGCTAAAAGCTACCGAAGTCAATGTTAGCCTATGGGGAAGGTCCCCATAGGCTTGCCTGGGATTTTTTGATCGAAGGATTTTCCTTCGATCGTTGGATTAAAATCCTTCAAATTGTTCGATTCGAAGAATTTAATCGTTCGATCGAATGAAAAATCCTTCGATCGATCAATCGCAGGATTTGCGCAAAATCGTTCGACTTCGATATTCGAAGTCGAACGATTTTAGTTCCTAGTCGAATATCGAGGGTTAATTAACCCTCGATATTCGACCCTTCGTGAATCGGCCCCTTGGTGTCTGTTGCACACAAAATGCGTAAGGCCATCCTTATGTGAACCTATATAAATTATTCCTGATTGGGAGTTTTGCTTCTAGAGTGCCTGCCTTTCATCAAAACATAGTTTGATCTGCTCCCCAAGCTGAAGGTTTAGGGCGGTGCAGCTGGGCCTCCCCTAATACTCTGCGAGTTTTGTGAACCATTTTTGGGACCCTTTTTTTTTTTGCTTCATTGCCTGTTTTCAGCTATTGGGACTATCAGTCTGACCAGAGTTTCTCCTGTTTCCTCTGAGGACACCTCTTCTGTGGAACACAGGTAGGATCTATCTAAGTTCCATGTGTCTGGTTCACTGGCTAGGCAACAATTCCTTTGGGATCTAATTCCTTCTATCACTCCTCGGTGGAGCCAAAAGCTGTTCAATATAGTTAGCCCTAAGCCTGACTGGCTCTCCTACAGAGACTATAACAGGATCTAGGTATACCTTACTAGTCCTGATTAATGAGGGCTCCACAAAAGACTCAGATTCACTTAGAGGCACTGGCAAAAGCCCTGAGACTGAATGGCACAGTCATTATATATTATCACACAATGCCACCTAGCTCCAAACCTGGGATAGCTAGGGGTCGTACCAGTGTGCCCTGCAACAACTTTATATAGGGGTCGTACTGAGACCCAGAAAGTGGGGAATAAATCTCTTCCATGGAATAAAGGCCCCATACACGGGCCGATAAAAGCTGCCGACAGACCGAGTCAGTAGCTTATTGGGCCATCCGAAGGGCTTTCCTGACCGCTTTCTGGCCGAAAGTCGGGCAGATATCGATCAGGCAAGTTAAAAAATCCCGTCAGATGGTCACAGCCACATCTGTTCGTTTATGCGGTCCTGCGATCCGACCACCCATACAGATGCATTATGATCCGATCATTGGGCACTAGGGCCCACAATTGGACCAGCCCGATATCACCCACTTCAATGTGGGCAAATCGGGGAGAGATCCGCTCATTTGGCGACATCGCCCAACGAGCAGATCTCTACATCTATGGCCACCTTAAGGGTCCTCTTTGTGCCCAGTCCTTAGGGGAATGTAAAGTAAATGGGGATTCAGTTATCAGACCCCTACGTGTGTTTATAAATTGCTTATTTGTTTTTTTTATCTTTTTAGTTCGGCAGAACTTCAGACTTTGCATCATGAGCAGATGTATGTGCTGTACTTGGGAGTGTAGTCTCGCTCCATAGTGAGATATGTATCAAGATTATGAATACTACACTTCATTTACAAAGGATTGACATCTAATATACGTACAGTTCTCTCTTTTTTTCATTCTTTCTCTTAGTATTTTGGTATGATTTCCCTCTTTTAATATTATTGTCTCCTCCAAGGACAGAATGAAGTCCATCTGGTATAGAGGTTCCTGGTCTACTGGGGACAGAAAATACTGGAGAAAGTTCCACTAGTATATAGAAAAATAAGGCCATAGGCAACAGTAAGTTGAATGTCAAGAAACCTGCTTTCTGCTGCTGTGTAACTACGGCAAGGTATAAGGTACTAATATGGGGACATATATAATGTTCCAGAAAGCTTGAGCTTTATCCTAAAGAATTGACAAGAGACATTTTAGTACAGGCATCGGACCTGTTATCCAGAATGTTCGGAACCTGAGATTTTGCGGATAACATCTTTCCATAATTGCTGAAATTCTGGGATAAAAAAGTGCTGAACTGTGGGTAAAAAACATTTTACAATTTGTCTCTGAACTTTGCACTTTAGATGGAATGAACTCTTATGACCTACAGTTATTCAGCTGAACCTGGTCCTTACTATCTGGTGGAAGTTACGTGTGGTTTTATTGGCTTTCAGATTAGATAACAAGATGTTTTAGTATAACATTATCTAAAGGGTTGATTTGGTCTTCTCTATATAAAACACACATTCTCTAGTGCTAATTAGTAATAACAATGGGCTTCTGTGCATTCATCTGTTAAGCAATAATTACTGAGGCCATGTATTACCAGTATTTTATATTGCTCTTGTTTTAACCCCTTGCCTGACAGGTGCCTTTGATCTTGCCGAATCTCCTGTTGATTGATCAATGGCAGGCAAGGGGTTAAAGAACTGATTGATTTAGGAATTCTATAAATGAATAGAATCCATGTGCTTCCGTCTTCATTAGTAAATGGTGCAGTTGTGCATTGGAAAGCATTAGAAAGTCACTTGAAAACCAGAGATACTTCTAATAAATGCAAGTTACTGGGCTGCATTGATTGCATTTAAATGAAATACAATTAGTACGACTTTCTAGATGGATTTTCTATCCCGGGATTTGACACGATCCACTAAACTTGCATCAGAGCTGCTTGTAATTTCTCCCTATTTGAACTAAAAGTTTCACAGATTTTACTTAATAGTAGGGATGCACCGAATCCACTATTTTGGATTCGGCCAAACCCCCGAATCCTTCGTGAAAGATTCGACCGAATCCGAATCCTAATTTGCATATGCAAATTAAGGGTGGGAAGGGGAAAACACTTTTTACTTCCTTGTTTTTTCACAAAAAGTCAGACGATTTCCCTCAAGACCCTAATTTGCATATGCAAATTAGGATTTGGATTCTGTTCAGCCAGGCAGAAGGATTCGGCAGAATCAGAATCCTGTTGAAAAAGGCAGAATCCTGGCCGAATCCCGAACCGTACCCTGGATTCGGTGCATCCCTACTTAAAGGGATACTTGTCATGGGAAAATTTTTTTTTTCAAAATGAATCAGTTAATAGTGCTGCTCCAGCAGAATTCTGTACTGAAATCCATTTCTCAAAAGAGCAAACAGATTTTTTTTATATTCAATTTTGAAATCTGACATATTGTCAATTTCCCAGCTGCCCCCAGTCATGTGACTTGTGCTCTGATAAACTTCAATCACTCTTTACTGCTGTACTGCAAGTTGGAGTGATATCACCCCCTTCCCTTTTCCCCCCCCAGCAGCCAAACAACAGAACAATGGGAAGGTAACCAGATAGCAGCTCCCTAACACAAGATAACAGCTGCCTGGTAGATCTAAGAACATCACTCAATAGTAAAATCCATGTCCCACTGAGACACATTCAGTTACATTGAGATAGAAAAGCCAGAAAGCATGACCAGGGGCAGCTGGGAAATTGACAAAATGTCTAGCCCCATGTCAGATTTCAAAATTGAATATAAAAAAATCTGTTTGCTCTTTTGAGAAATGGATTTCAGTGCAGAAGTCTGCTGAAGCAGCACTATTAACTGATGTGTTTTGAAAAAAAATTATATTTCCCATGACAGTATCCCTTTAATAGCTAAGAGAAGACTGAGCATTAAAGGCACCTGAGCAGAAAAAAATAGATGGGAAGCTCCTGGGGACACCTTTGTGGATTTGACTGCTATGAATTGTTGCACCTTTAAACTGGAACATCCAGCAATTCTGGTCTCATTCCTTCTCAGTCTTTAGCTCCTCTTGCAAAAACCATCAATGCCACATTAAAAAGTAAGAAAATGTATGGATATATTTCTGTGTTTGAAAAATTATCATATTTAATTTATATCTACAAGGTTTTCTTTGCTGCTATGTCATGTGTAAATTTTTAATCCATCGCCACGGGTGATTTATTAATAAATTAGATGTTTTTTTTTTCGTAAATGGAGGATTTTGCTATGAGTAATATGTATAAATCATTTAGTGTGTACACAGCGCTTGTGTCCCCCTGGGGAAGCGGATTGGTTATTAGAATCTAGCGCTTCCATGGGATGATAAAGGTAGTGGCTGATAAATAACTATTCATAAATACATGTATAATAAATATATATACATGGGGACACTGGTAACTCAATGATTGTTGCATATTTATATATATATATATATTCCACTATATTACAGACACTCTCGTCACAAGCCATTATTATGCCTGGGTGCAGAATCATCAAATAATCTCCATTCACTCCGAAAGATCCGCACTAACAGCACTTAAAATTATCTGTATATATACAGGTATGGGATCCATTATCCGGAAACCCGTTATCCAAAAAGCTCTTAATTACGGAATGTCTGTCTCCCATAGACTCCATTATAATCAAAATTTTCTAAATAATTTCCTTTTTTTCTGTAATAATAAAACAGTCGCTTGTACTTGATCCCAACTAAGATATAATTAATCCTTATTGGAAGTAAAATCAGCCTATTGGCTTTATTTCATGTTTATATGATTTTCTAAATGAAGATCCAAATTACAGAAAGATCCCTAATCCGGAAATCCCCAGGTCCCGAGCATTTTGGATAAGAGGTCCCATACTTGTACTTGATCCCAACTAAGATATAATTAATCCTTATTGGAAGCAAAACCAGCCTATTGGGTTTATTTCTTGTTTATATGATTTTCTAGTAGACTTAAGGGATGAAGATCCAAATTACAGAAAGATCCTTTTAACCAAAAAAACTCCAGGTCCCGAGTTTTCTGGATAACAGGTCCCATAACTGTACTTGATCCCAACTAAGATATAATTAATCCTTATTGGAAGCAAACTCAGCCTATTTGCTTTATGTAATGTTTAAATGATTTTCTAATAGACTTAGGGCAGGACTAAACAGCCGATTCCACCGCGATCCGCCGCGCAAAATCGCAGGCGTCACGTCGGATGCAACCGAAACAAGCTAAGTAACGGCAGCGTCAGATCGTGTTGCATTGGCGATGCGACGCGTCACGACTGTCGGATGCAGACGCAGCGTGCAGCGTCTGCATCCGACAGTCGTGTCGCATCAACAATGCGACACAATGTGACAATTGAATTACTTACCTTATTTCCGTTGTATCCGTCGTGAAGCTTGCGATTTTACGCAGCGCGTCGGATAACGGCGGAATCGGCCGTGTAGTCCTGCCCTTAAGGTATATAGATCCAAATTATGGAAAGATCCCTTATCCGGAAAACCCCGGGTCCCGATTATTCTGGATAACAGGTCCCATGCCTGTATATATATATATATATATATATATATATATATATATATATATATATATATGTAGAGGAAAATCGTACTTTTAATATTTTAATATTAGAAGTTCAGTGTTTTGCTGGGTCTGTTAGAACATGGCAGCTTGTTGTCACAGCATTAGATATTTATAGTGAGAGATAATACCATATGGTATGTATGTTTTAATATAAGCCCATAGTGGAAATAATGATAGGCTGATGGGAATTCTCCTAAGCTGAGGCTTATTAGAGATTTTGTATGCTGGGATTCGGGAAGAGATAAATCTGAAAAAGGAGCTGTAAAATAAAATACTAAATTGAAATTAAACTCAATTTCCCCATAGGTGACCAAGTCTCCATTTTCTCCATGTCCAGTAGAATGGGAATGTGTTGGGTAAGATTTCTAAATCCCTGTCTGTAACCCTTTTTCGTTATTCCCTCTAATTCCTAATAGTTGGAAAAAATGGAACGCAGGGGAGCACAGCTTCAACCGCTCTTCAGTAAGAGCCCTAAGGGAGAACACTAATAAACCAAAACACCTAAAAAAAAACAACAGAGAATTTTTTTCAGAATCCAACAGAATTTATTGGATTGGGATAGTCGTGAGAGTTCCCCTTGTGTGTGATGGAACCATCCAGAGTCCCAGGGCTGTGTTTATGCTGTACAATAGTTTGCCTCTAATGGTCTATATACAGAATTGGCTCTGTGCTAAGATTCAGTGAAAAAAGTTCCCAACTTTGTAGGCAATTATGGTAAATTATCACCTAATTGCTCACGCCAATTATATTTCCATTACCGCCTGTGTGCGCCGGGTGCACATTTAACCTGAGACAGCAGATATTAACTTTAGCAGGATAACATTGCTTTAAATGATTTAATTACCCCTTAATCTGTGCCGGTTTGGAGACTCATTTTGCAGCTGAGATGAGGGATCTTTGCCCCCGGCATTATTGTAGCGATGCACATGTAGGCCAGGCCTTGCTCCCTGTATGATTTGCCGTATTCATCTCTGCCAGCAATAGGTTAATCCACATCTGTCCTGTGGGTTTATTGAATTTCTCTAAGCGCTTTCCCTTTACACGATTTAAATGTAAATGCCAAGTGAATGCTCCTAAATGAATAAAGATGTTTTAGAATGGCGTTCTGGGTCTCCTATTGGCTTGGAGCCGTAATGAACTGGCTGCTGTGCGAAACAGTTGACCTTAAAGAGGGCGCCTATAGGAAATGGAAAGTGCACTGGGTTTAATTAACTTTAGTCGTTTGGCAACGGTGCAGTTTTCTGTTTTCCCGTGATTATATGCAGGGTCGGATGAACAGTGAATCTAATAGCAATGCTGCGGTAGAGGGCATGTTTACATAGAAAGCACAAGTTTGGATGTAAAACTAAGTATTTATTGACTTTATTCACAAAAGGTACTCACACTCATTCATGACAGTGCCAATGTACCCAAATAATTCCTCTGATAAAAGCCGAAGAAGTGCAGAGACAATAGGGAACAATATGTTAAAGTAGGAAAGGGCAACACTGCAAATAAAGGTGCAGTGGAATGTTGCCCTTCTGTTGCCTCTGCTTTAGAGATGATATTGAATCATCCTTCATGAGTCCTACCTGAAGGCATGGGCTCCGTTGCTCAAGTGTCCCAGGCCAGGCCAAAGAACAGCATGAACGGATCGGCTTATACTCGAGTATATATGGTACCTAGCTAAAAGGCCCAGTAGGACTACACTTGATCTTAGCCGGCCAGAGGGCCAAGTGTTTCTCCTTCTTCACAGAAGATCATAAGAAGGGGTACTTAGCCAAAAGGACGAGATACTACTTGATAGATGGTGAAACTGGACTCATGGCCAAAAGGAGTTCTTGCACCAAGTGGAAGGAAGTTTGGACACAAAACGGGGAATTCAATAAAGCGAACGCTCTGCCACACTTCGCGCCACTTCGCCGGGCGTAAATTTGTTGCCACTGCGCTAATTCACAAAAATGCAACGATGCGTCTCTGTACCAGGAAAACTCCCAGTGGGCCCAGGTGTCAGTGGGCCTCTAGCTTCTAACCATTTGGCCTATTTCATGGTTATACAGTATTTCTTTTTGGGAACAAAGAGGCACAATAGTGGAAGAATAGAGAATAATATGTAGAGAAGAGAGTCTAGGAAAATAAAGAGGAGGAGAGGAATAATAGGTTTTTTTTTAAGAAAGTCTCTCTAATTGGACAGTGTTTGCTGCCCCTTACCCTTTGCCTGCTCTATACCTTGATTTTTACTAACAGTTTAAGAGGACAAAGAACCGTAGTAATGACTTTTGAAAACACAATTCTCCTTTATTTCTACCCCATTTTATCTGGAACAATTAATGTGCAGGACAATGTTTCTGGCTGTAGGGTCTGAACTCGCGAAGCATTCAGTACTTTTCATAGATTGCTACCAATGCATTTAATAATACAATAATACAATATGTCAGTATAGGTATTCCTCTATATTTTTTATTACGGATAAAGTTCACTTTGGGGCATTTTATTATTGATCAAACTGGGGAATGAAGAAGAAATCCCAGTAATCTGATAAATGTTGTGATTTATTCAATTCTATTCTCCTGACTGTCTACATTTTTTATTTTTAACAAATTGACAAATTTGTGAAAGTGGATACCTGGGACAATTTGCCAGAATCTGTTTAGCATTTGGATGACAGTTCTGTGGAATGGTAGTGCCCTGTTAAAATATGGACAATTATTTTATTTTTTTGCTCAGAAGAATAACAAAAAATACAAGTTACACGTTGCACATTACACATTGGTGATAAATTCCAGGTCTGGTACATACTTAACATTGATCAACTGTGTGAAACATATTTCCTGAGTGGAGTATCGTTTATTGCCCTATATTGTCCCACTGGGTGTCCAGCCATTTTTGTCAGCCTTCCCAAGATTTATGAAGGGTCCCCTTACGGGTTGGTAATATTTTCTCTTTATTACATATTTCTGAGCTACTCTTCCAGTTGACTGTTATCAGCCGTCTGGCTTGGAATAATGCCTTGGTGATTTTCAGCCTATACGTGTGACAACTCACCCTAGTGGTCTAGTGGGGGTGCTATTGGGACACCAGTCGCACCCTTGGTGGGTACACCTGCGGCGTCCGAATCCTCCAGCGTCATCTCGCGATCAGCTACTTCCGGATTTTATCCAGAAAGTGCCGAATGTGACATCACTACTGGCACAAAATTCAAATATTTAAAGGGCTCTTTGTGTAGTTTTCATTGCCCAACATAATAGGTCTATTCTGTAGTTCCTGATCTTTGCTGTGTTTTAGATTATTCTCTTGGATCCTGTTTTGTACTACGCTCTCTGTGTGTTTTGACCTGGCCTGTGACCCGTCTCTTAATTTGTCTGACTGTTAAGACCCAGGCTGGCTTTTGTCCATGTTCCTTGTTTCCCATTCTACAACACTACGCTTGGTTCCCTTGTTTGCCCAGAACTCTCATCTTGGTTCTCCCACAATAAGACCTGGTGGCATTTGAGTAGCGGAGGGCTCCACCCAAAGCCAAAGTCGGGCCGAGACCGAAACCTTGGTTGTTAGTTCTGGGTTTGGGATACCCTGCGCTACAATATGGGCCTGGTACCTCTGCCTTTACCCCTATGTTGAGTACATCAAGTGCTGAAAGGTTTGGCAGGGCTGTACCTGTTAGTTTGGAGAGGTATTCTAGAATCATAGCCAAATCATAGCCAAGTATTGCTGCAGGGACGGGCAGTGCCATATGGTGTGGAGCAGAGTGGCTGGTTGGGTACCACATTTGAGACAGGCAGAAGACACTTTAGGGTACATTTTGTTTAACTTGTCCCTGGTATGGTAGGCTCTGTGTATCATGTATAGTTGACTTAGAGGTAACTATTGATACTGCGCTTGCCTTGAAAATGATTACTGTTGATAGCAAGCACACCGCAATAAAAACGGGATATCTCCTTGAAAAATAAAGTGAAAGTTATAAGTGGTCCTTTAAGCAGAATAATGGAGAGAAAATTGTGTTTTGTGTCCTTTTGAGAACTACATGGAAAATAGACTTCTAAATGTTTATCATTAATTTTGTTTGTCTTTGAGCGGATATTAAAGTACAAGTGTGTATAGCTTACTGCGTGCAAAGAATATTTGTCTTCATCTATTAATATATGGCATGGGGTCTTCTATTGTGTTCACCTTAGCAAAGGCTTTCAGATATGCAGGAAATAATGTTCTGGAACACATTAAACAATAAAAAAGACTCTCCTTGATGCGATGCCAAATACTTAAAAGGAAATCCGTCAAATTAAAAAGGGACAAATAGGCTTGACTGCGGCACCTACATTCCTACAACTATTATGGCGTTCAGCATAGTGGTTACAACTATCACAGGACCATGATTTTGATGCAATAGTCTACATTGTTAAACAAAACAAAATCAAACACATATAGGAATGGGGAATTATAGGAAGATTACTTTCATTGATTCATCTCATAGGAATTAAAAAATTCTATAAAGTTGGGATGTTGGGACTTTCCATTGGGTTTCTGAGGCTTTGTTATGATCCCTGGTACTTGGGTTAGATCCTAATTCTACTACCATTCTACTTCTTTCAATTCATTAAATTCATAACAAATTCCCAGAATGACCGTAATGAAGCTGCAGTCACTCTTTCTAAATGCAAAGTAAGCTTCTCTATGTCAATGTTGAGAAGTCGGTCACAGAGGTGTCTTCTGCACATGTTTGCTGCCTCCTGCTCCAATGGAAATCAATCAGACATGTGCAGAAGATACCTCTGTGACCAACTTCTTGGTCAAACCAGAAGAAAAGCTTACTAGAGGCAGTCAGTATTTATATTAAAAGTTGTTTTTACACTTAAACTGGCTAAACACAGACTATTAGCTGCTGACTCAACCGCACCCTAGTACGTGTTTATATTATTAGTCAGTGTATAGTGGCAATCCTGTGCTAATAATGAAGAACATTCAGATATATAGTTGGAGGGTTTCAAAGTATATTTGGGTGCGGACAGCATTGGCAGTTTGATGCAGTTCTTCAGCTGACAAATTTGCATAGGCCTCTATTATAATCCAATTATTGCCACAATGGCCACAGCTGGTCAACCTTTTGACCTTGGAAATCATTTTTTAAAATTATAATTGTTTGTTTAAAATGGACTGAAGTCTAATGTTATCCCCTCACCTTGTACAGTATGCACCATTTTTAATAGTATTACAAAAGTATAAATGTAGCTCATTGGAGATCATATAATAATCTCTCTAATGCTTTATTTACCAGTAGGTCTTTCCATCTGACAAGAAGGCACCCATTGTGTAGAGATCTGAATTAATCTCATAATAACCGGGCTGGTGTCCTAGTCAACCTGGAAGACCACATCTCCCCCCACCCTCACCAGCGTTTGCATGTGGGAATATTCACATGCTCGCTTGTCTTGCAGATGGGGAGTGGGAGAGCTAAAAAAACATCTGAAAAGTAAGGTTCAAAAGAGCCCAGACTAGGGGTAGCCTACAAATAAGGTGCCTGGTGCCCCCACACATTATGCCCTTGGCACGTGCCTCTAGTTCCCGCCCTGACTGTACTTCATGTGCAGAATGTAAGGGCCACTGTTGCAATGGGAAGATGTGAATAAAGTGGAAAAAATGTAGGTTTCTTATGCTGTATCTTGAAGTGCTTTCTGGAACTCTCAATAGGAAATTCAGAACTATAGAATAGGCTATATTCACCCTAGCAGGGCTGTGCATTTGTTCAAGAGACCCAAGAGGCCTTAGTTATTTAAGGTATGATGCATTTTATGCTAGTCTATTAAGAGGTACCAAGCAGTCAAGGGACCTCTAGAGACCCACTTCAGTAATTGAACAGAGTTGTGTGCCAGCACATCCTGAGAGGGTAACATGTCATAAAGACAACTTTTCAAAGAGAGTTTAGAAAAAGACATATATATTGCAATTGGCTCACTGATTATAGTCAAAGGCAACAGCAGCTAGCAGACAAATATAATAAAAATATCTATGATAAAGTTGAAACATTTTCCAAGAATTATATAGAGAGAAGTCACATTTGGAGGAAAACTGGCTTGCGGTGCAAAACATCTCAACACGAACGCAGTTAACCTGAAAGTCTATTCTCCGGCAGTAAACCGGATCATGGATTCTAAAAGGCAGCAATAAAAATGGCATTTAATGGCCAGTCTATCACTAAGACTCTTATTTCTTCCGCACTTAGAGCTCCAGCTAATGACTCTTTAAAGCAAATGTGCCCAGTCACCAAGCATGCTGTGAACCTGCTATGTAAACATTAGCGCAATAATGGCCATAATGACTTTCTTCATCACTGTAGAACCACCATTTATGCAGCAGGTTTTCCAGCACCGATGAATAACAGTTTATTATTCAACCTCCGGTTTTAGGTTTCATTGATTCCAACAGAGGCATTTTATCCAGCTTGCCCGAATAAAAAAACAACGCTAAGCTGCAATGATACTTGCAAGATACAAGAAGCAGCTATTATTCTCCCATGTGTGACCTGGGCCTTCAAGTTGACGTGGCCTTTGTGGAGGAGATGCAAAGAAAGATAAAGTGAGTTGAAAAATATCAAAGCCCACTTAAGGCTGCACAAAAGTGTTCCAAGTTCTAGGATTGTTTTGTTGTAATAAATACAGTATTAGACATATTTGTCATGTCTCATTGAACTTTTTATACTCTGATGCTAAAAAATTAATTTTTCTTACGATTCTCCTTTTGGGAAAGGAACAATGAAAGTTTTGGCACAGTGAATGATTACGGTTTTATTGTAGCCATAAATTATCGTAAGATTTGAAATGTAACAGAGCTGTTTGTTTTATTTTTACATTAAACAAGTGCTAAGTAAGAACCCGCGGTACAGAACTTAAATGTCTGTCTAAACAGTGGCAGAGTGCCTTAAAGGTCAGGGCACAACGGCAGATTCAGGGAGATTAGTTGCCCGGCGTCAAATATCCTCTACTCCGGGGGCGACTAATCTCCCCGAACAGCCTCCCCTGCCTTCGTTTTCCAAAGTTCGCCTGAAATTGCCACACGAGGAAACTTCGGGCGACTTCGGAAACGAATCGATCTAAGTGCCATCCTGCCGGCGATTTTCATTTTAGCTGCCAGGGAGGCAGTTCAGGGAGATTTGTCATCGGGCGGCTAATCTCCCCGAATCTGCCTGTGTGCCCTGAACCCAAAGGGCCTTAAAATAAAATATTTTTGTCTGTTGCTTTAATCTTCATTATAATGTTATGAATGTTTGTTATGTTGTATAAACTCATTATGCACAAAATCATTACAGCCTCACTAGGCAAACTATTGTCCTAGGTATTATTATCCAAGTAACTGAACAACTACCAGCTAAGAATACCACAAGGGCCATGGAAAGGGAGTACATAGGAAAGTTAATATAGAATTTTGAGGGAATAAGTATCTTATTAAATTTAAGCCTTTGGTGAAGACCATTGAGAGTCTGGTAAATGTTCCTAGAATTTCAGAACTATGGATCAATGACTGATTCAACTTTTTAAAGGGGCCATATACAGTATACCCCTCCTTCAACATTTCAGCAAGAAATAGGGCTTGTGCTGAACATACTTTTAGCCTATTGTTATAATTACTATCTAAGTTTTTGCTATTTATTTCTCAAAGCAAAATAGCAAATTAAACTAAAGTCACATTCTGTTTCCTGCCAACCTCAACCAGACCAGCAACCTCTATATCAGTGATCCCCAACGAGTATCTTGTGAGTAACATGTTGCTTTCCAACCCCTTGGATGTTGCTCCCAGTGGCCTCAGCAGGAGCTTATTTTTGAATTCCAGGTTTGGAGACAAGTTTTAGTTCATAAAAACCATGTGCACTGCCAAATAGAGCCTCAATGTAGGTTGATAATCCACATATGGGCTACTTAATGGCAATCATGGCCTTTATTTGGCAACCCAAGAACATTTTTTATGCTTGTGTTGCTCCCTAACTCTTTTTTCTTTTGAATGTTGCTCACGGGTTCAAAAGGTTGGGTATCCCTGCTCTATATAAATAAACCCATCCCCTTTCCCCCAGCTAAAAGCTGTTATATTTTTGTATAAAGAGCAGTTTATTATACAGAGGCTACTCAGTGGACTGCTGTGGCTTAAAATCATGAGCAAAAGCATAAGCAGAAAGTATATTCAGAACCTAATCATTGAATCAATGTTGAAAAGGGGGGTATACTGTCCCTTTAATATCGCTATAACCGTGTTATGTGCTAAGGGGGCCTGTAAAAAAGCTGGACGTGAAGGGGACTGGAACCCAGAAATATATGTAAACTACAGCCAAGTGGAAGGGAGTTTATGCCCATGCATTGTTTTTTTTAAAAAAACATACATACATTATTGATGGGCAAAACTTTTCACCAGATTTTGCCACAAAAAAAAAAAAAGATGCCGATAGACTCCAATAGGTGCAAAAATTGGTTGCATGTCAAAAATATAATTGTCGTCCATGAACTTCAATGCATTTGGATACAATTTCATTGTTTTGCAAATTTTCGGCAAAGAAAATGGTCAGATTTGCCCATCACTAACACACACCAAAAATGCAGTGATTTTTTGGTCTTTGTTGGGTTTATCTTGAGAAGGTGTGGAGCACAATGATTTCTTTATGTAAAATGGATATGTAGTGACAAATCTTCTGTTGGTTCATTATTCCACTCCAAAGACTCAGAGGACCAAGTAGCATTGGCCCATGGTGACTGTAAGGTTTGAAATTTGTTGGTAGTTTTGGCCTTCAGGCTCTGGTGCAGGGCCTGATTGAGCACAATCAATACAATTGGCATGAGGGTGGCCCTGACAGATGGGCAATAGATAAGGTATATGATTACGGAAAACCTTCTGGAAGTTCACTCCGTAGTTGGTCTTTAGGTTTTTATTTTGTGAGTGTATTATTAGACCTCAATCTTATTACTGAACATTCATATATGAAATTGCTTTTGTCATTGTGTTTATGGCCCATATGTAAATGATATGAACATTTAGAAATAGGAATCTGAGTGTTTTAGATCTCAGCGCATTTGTCAGGGCTTAATAAACAGCTTCTGGCTACAGATATAACTCTACTCATGTGGCACCGTAAAGCATATTTTTCCCCTTCTCCATACACCCAATTCATATTATTTAGAATGACTGATCTATTTGAGTGCAGACTAAAAATATAACACTGTATAAAACATCTTTGCTAGAAATCTGTTGTCTAAAATAAAGAACCAGAACATGTTCCAATACCCAAAAGACAGAAAATTCTGAATTAAAGGGAACTTTAAAGGGATCCTGTCATCACACAGAGGCAAATAGCTTCCCTTTAAAGTTCTTTAAAGGGATACTGTCATGGGAAAAAAAAAAATTTTCAAAATGAATCAGTTAATAGTGCTGCTCCAGCAGAATTCTGCACTGAAATCCATTTCTCAAAAGGGCAAACAGATTTTTTTTTATATTCAATTTTGAAATCTGACATGGGGCTAGACATATTGTCAGTTTCCCAGCTGCACCTGGTCATGTGACTTGTGCCTGTAGGAGAGAAATGCTTTCTGGCAGGCGGCTGTTTTTCCTTCTCAATGTAACTGAATGTGTCTCAGTGCGACATGGGTTTTTACTATTGAGTGTTGTTCTTAGATCTACCAGGCAGCTGTTATCTTGTGTTAGGGAGCTTCTATCTGGTTACCTTCCCATTGTTCTTTTGTTTGGCTGCTGGGGGGAAAAATGGAGGGGGGTGATATCACTCCAACTTGCAGTACAGCAGTAAAGAGAGACTGAAGTTTATCAGAGCACAAGTCACAAGACTGGGGGCAGCTGGGAAACTGACAATATGCCTAGCCCCATGTCAGATTTCAAAATTGAATATAAAAAAATCTGTTTGCTCTTTTGAGAAATGGATTTCAGTGCAGAATTCTGCTGGAGCAGCACTATTAACTGATTCATTTTGAATTTTTTTTTTTCCCATGACAGTATAAACAGAAAGCTATTTTGTAGGTTTGTTACAGCTTACAAAACAGATGGATTTTATGATGGCTACATGTGTGCTGTGTTTGCAAATATTTTCTCTGGGGTGTTATTTTTGTGATGAATGTAACTTGGTCCCACATGTTAAGTGTCTGGGAGAGGGGCTGCAAGTCTCACCGGATGAGCCACAGAGCCCTCACCTCCAGAAATTTGCAAAGAGATCCAGAGAATAAAGTAACTGGACAAAATATCAGTCTCTGTGCTCCAAATGGTGAAATGAGTCCGGTTAGTGCACTTTGCACCCAGTCTTTAAATGTGTAAATTACCTGTTTTCTGCTAAACTGTCAATGGAGTAACTCCAGCACAAAACAGTAGAGAGGGGTCCCAACCATTTTTTCCCATGAGCAACATTCAGATGTAACAAGAGTTGGGGAGCAACAAAAGCATGAAAAATATTCCTGACTGGTGCAAAATCAGTGCTGTAATTGACCATTTGGTAGCCCTTGGTGGATGGGCAGCTGTCAGGAGGCCCTGTTTGGCATTACATTTATGCAATAAAAACTTGCTTCCATACCAGAAATTCAAAAAAAAGCACAGGCTTTTGGCCCCTTGCAATACCGCAACCCTCCTACAGTCCTACGCTGCATTGGGGCCACTGGGAGAAAGATTCAAGGGGTTGGTGAACAACATGATGATCATGAGCCAATGGTTTGGGGATCACTGCTGTAGAGTTTTTATGTGTCTGTGTGCATTGTACTGACATTGAACACCAACTGGGAGCTTATATATATTTCACTATTCCTAATTCAAGTGTCTACCATATACCTTGGTATCAGATTCCATGAACCTTTATGTTCTACCTCACTTCATCCTTAGTTTACACCAGAGGTTCTTCAGCCAAAACAAATCTTCTGAACAAAATATGAAAGCACATCGTATTCTTACTGGACTATCGCTTTACTGCATTTATAGCAAAGCAGAAAACAAATTCCCTTCCCTACCTCACTTCATCACTACATCATACCTCCCACAGATGTTTCAACTAGTAGTAAGTAATAGTAGTTATTAATTTCGTAGTAAATAGTTTAGTAGTAAATAATTTAAGCCACAGAAGCTCAGATGGAGAACTTGCCTTGGTTGTAGCCTCAGAGCAAATGACTCAATGGCCTGATTGTCAGTACAGAGCTCTCCTACTTTATTGGAGAAAAATAATAACATGAACCAATACCTATACTGTATGTAATCTTTGAATGGTCTATATTATGTCTTCAGTTATATTACTAGTCAAGCTTGCCTGGTAGCTGTTATTATAGTAGCAACTCCTACCTTGATAATGGAACCGAAAGTTGCCTTGATTGGAATTCTGCAAGCTCTGGAAGTGGACCATGACTTGATTGGTTGGGCTACGGATCACTTGACCCCTCATCATAAAGGATTCATTGGCTAGGATTAAAGGCTCCACTCCTTCCAGGCTCTCCACTGTGATTGTCTCGCCTTCTGATAAGCTGATGTTTTGCACCTGTAGAGAGAATTTAGATTTCCATTTTATATACACATATACAGTATAGACGTGTGTGGCATGTGTGATTATAATTAGTGTTCCTTTTGGTACATTGAGTGCAGCACACATTCCCCCCCTCTGTATTTGAATGGCGTCACTTCTGGTATAGTATCAGTATCAAATAAGCTTCCAGTTCACTGGGTACAAGTTATTTGCAGATATTGAGGCCCTGGAATTTGTGCCAGATCCAGTCTAATTCTAGGATTCCCTTGTATCAATGCCTACACTTCCATGTCATTCACCAGACAAGGCTCAATTATGAATCATATTATATTCCTTGCACTCGTAAATGAACATTTGAGTTCAAAAATTTTGTCCCACTTTGAAATGACAGATAAAAAAAACGATGAACCGTTGCTCATTAGTTGCTGGAAGCAATATTTGTCTACAGTCCCCCCAATGGCACAGAGCTTACTGAGAAGGTACGACCTGTTAGAAGTAAGTGTATTAGTGGAAATGTGCTCATGTGTAGGATCTTACGGGTTTGTTGGCCATCGTCGCTTAGGGTAGCCATACACAGATTAAAGCTGCCGATATTGATCTTTTAGACTGCTGTTTCGACAGTTTATCTGCCTGTGTGTGGAGGCTTCCGACGGGCCTCCCTCATCAATATCAGGCCAAAAATCAACCAGATATTGATCGGCCAGGTTTGATTTTTCCTTCCGAGCAAGGACCGCATTGGCTAGTTGATGTAGTCCTATGACCCGTCGGCACCCATTTCCTTTATATAATCAGATTGGCCCTTGGGCCGAATGTTCGGATGTACTTGATATCGTACTGCCTTTGGTGGGCATGTCGGGGAAAGATCTGCTCATTTGGCAACCTCGCCAAACGAGCAGATCTTATTGAGTATGGCCACCTTTATTCTTTTTATTTGTTGTGATTTAGTTAGCCTTTTTTTTTTTTTTTGCTCAGTTCAGGAAATGTTGTGCCGTTCTACAGTGCTGTAACCAACATAAACTGATGAATTGGTAGAAACCACACTGTGCATCTTTTAAGTCCCAGAAGCAATTAGCAAAGAATGTTATCAGGGAGATGTGCCTTTGATGAGTAATTGTTGGGTGTTGCTTCTTGACGCGGAACAATCTGAACAAGGGCAGCAGCAATATTTTCAGGTTAGAGCTGGTTAGTAAAGAACTCTGGTTTGCCACAGAAATGTAAGTGGGCTGTTGGGTCATGGTAGGACTGGCCCATCTTGACACTGGGAGGAAATATGGTAAGTCCACACACGGGGAAAGTGAGTTGTTGGTGTGGCACAGCATGGAGTGCAGGGAGGGCCAGTTTCCATTAACATCAATTGACTGGGTGGTGGATAATTCTACCCCAGTTCAACACTGCATGAGCGATCATTGTATTTTACATGGAAACATTTAATAAGGAAATGACACTGCAACAGGCTGAAATCAATCATTTGTTGTTCCTATTGTCTTTTAATCTCCTGGTGACTGGGCATATTATTTCCCACAGTGGAATACAGTGTCGGACTGGCCCACGGGGATACCAGGAAAACTCCCGGTGGGCCAAGGTGTCAGTGGGCCTCTTGCTTCTAACCATTTGTCCAATTTCATGGTCATTCCCTATTTCTTTAAATAATGGAAGAATTGAGTATCGTATGTAGAGATAAAGAGAATAAAGAGGTTGAGTGAAGAGAGGAGGAATAAAAGTTTGGAAAGTGGGCCCTCAGTCTAATGTTTTCTGGTGGGCTCCTGGCATCCCAGTCTGACACTGGTGGAATATATTGATATTGGCACTCAGCACACCCTGATAAAGTCATCTTGCTCTTCTTACGAAATTTATAGCACATTCTGCACTGCTCTGTCACTTCAGCCAGTTCTTTGTATAAAGCAGTGATATCCACGCCATGCGCCAGATATTTACTATAACAACAATGTCCTGCAACAGAGGTGGATGGGAATCTTTATAATCTTTATATGTATTTAAAATACTAAATATCACACCAATAGAAGATACCAATAACCGAGAGTGTATAAATCAGACCAGGATTATGAGTGTTGCTTGAGATGTTACTTATGAGATATTATGATTTGCTTTTATGAGTTGGAGATAGTTCCAAGATGAGAGAGGCAGCAATAACACAGGTTAAGGTGACCATACACTGAGAGATCGGCTCGTTTGGTGATGTCGCCAAACGAGTGCATCTTGCCCCGATATGCCCACATTGAGGTGGGCAATATACGGTTGATCCAATCGTGGGCCCTAGGGCCCAATAATTGGATCATAATGAAGGGTACTGGGCGGTCGGATTGCGGGACCGCATCAATGAACAGATTCGGCCGTGATCCAACGGGATTGCTAGTCTTTCAGCCAGATATCGATCGGGGAAACCCATCAGAGGACCTTAAAGGATAAGTAAACCTTTAAAATAAGTGAATGTAAAACTGACGAGGGGGCTATTCTTAGCACTTTTGCAATGTACATTCATTATTTATTTTCTTTTGATTCCAAGATATTAAGGGATACATATACTGTTATTTTGAATGAATTTTGTTCCAATAGCGCCACCTGCTGGTCAGTTTCCCACCAGTCTGACCACCAAGTAGTCAAGGAAGTTGTCAGGAGAAAGAAAGAGGCTGCTCTGATTTTCTTTTTTCTGCTTAGGAAAGGTTTGAGAAAGGTTTCTAATTGGTTTCCTAAGCAGAAGAACATCAGAGCAGCCTCTTTCTTTCTCCTGACAACTTCCTTGACTACTTGGTGGTCAGACTGGTGGGAAAATGACCAGCAGGTGGCGCTGTTGGAACAAAATTCATCCATATTAACAGTTCATGTATCCCTTAATATCTTGGAATTAAAAGAAAATAAATAATGAATGTAAATTGCAAAAGTTCTTAGAATAACACTCTCAACAATTTTACATTCACTTGTTTTAAAGGTTTACTTATCCTTTAAGTCTTTGGATAGGTTATTGTCTCCAGTAGTTACTTGAGGTAGAGCTTGACTGTAGGAAACCTTAAAGGAGAACTAAACCCTAAAAATGAATGTGGCTAAAAATGTCCTATTTTATATAGTGAACTTATTGCACGAGGCTAAAGTTTGAGCTTGTCAATAGCAGCAATGATCCAGGACTTCAAACTTGTCACAGGGGGTCACCATCTTGGAAAGTGTCTGTGACACTCACATGCTCAGTGGGCTCTGATTGGCTGTTGAGAAGCTAAGCTTAGGGCTCGTCACTAATTATCCAGCAGAAAATCAGCTTCCCTGGCTGTAATATAAGCTGATGCTACAGGTTTGCTGATTATTCAATTCTGATGCTAATTGCACTGGTTTCTGAGCTGTAATTAAAGTAATTACTGATGTCTGGAAGCTAAACAGGTTATTTACGACCTCCTGGGCAGTGTGCAAAGTGCAATAAATAGGAGCCATGGTATTGGAGTATTGCAGCAGTCCTCTGTACTCTATTTAAAGGGGTAGGCAGGGTGAAGCATGTAAATGGCCCCTCTGCCCCCCCACCTGTCTCCTATATTGTGTGACATTCAGCTGAGGACACAGGTCACAGCAAGGTCCTGTCCTTAGAGCCTTCTCTATAACACCGTGCACTCTCATGCTACACTGATTTCTTAATTTGGTGTGAGGTACACAGCTCAGTCATTCCCCAGGGCAGAATCCTAAATGACCCCATATAACTTTCAGTAGAATAAAAACCTCTAATCTCTCTCTCTCTCTCTGGGGCAAATTCACTAAGATGCGAAGTTGCGCCAGACGCAACTTCGCCGCACTTCGCCAGGCGTAGTTTCGTCAGCCCTCCACAAATTCACTAAAATCTGAAGTTGCGCACAGGGGTAGCGTAAGGTTGCGAAGTTGCGCTAGCGTTGATTCGCTATGTAAAGCGAAGTTGCGCTAGTGAAGGCTAATTTGCATACGGCGCGAAATTCAAATTTCAATGGAGGAACACGTATCAGCACTACAAATGCCTAGAAAACCTTCAAATCAGCAAATAAAAATGTTATTTTGCCCTACACATGTGCCCACTGTCTAGGTAAGTTGCCATGAGTCAGGAAATGTAGGGGGGAAGGAGGGGAGCCCCAAAAATATTTTCGATCTTTTTCAGCCTATCACCCATCATGTAGAAAACACGCCAGCGTTTTTTGGGACTTAGAAAAAAATTTGACTTTTTTTGAAACAATCCCTATCTACTCTATCTAAAAATTCAGAATTTTGTGTGAAATGAATGGAAAACCTGAAATGTTCAGATTATCGTACAAAACCCAGCTCAGACCATAATATCTTCAAATTGCAAGTAGGACCTCTGCCATTGACTTCTACAGGACCTCGACAGTTTGAAGATGGAGTATTTTCAAATTCGGACTTTTTGCATCCTTGGGGTATAATAAATCTTGAAAAATTTGAGGTTTTTTTTTCAAACTAACAATTCGTATTTTATAGTAAAACTAAAACTAATTTTTTTTGCCTTCAGACTTTAATAAATAGATACAAAAACAACAAGGTGATCCTTTCAAAAGTGAATTTAACCCAC
The DNA here is from genome assembly GCA_038501925.1 of Xenopus petersii. Classification (NCBI taxonomy): domain Eukaryota; kingdom Metazoa; phylum Chordata; class Amphibia; order Anura; family Pipidae; genus Xenopus; species Xenopus petersii. The sequence goes on from CM076675.1 coordinate 4,960,659, forward strand.
GACGGAGGCAGAGGTCTGACCTAAGTCAGAAACTTTAAATTGATTCTATGAACGAAAGAAAAAAAGAACCCCAATTGCCTCCCACTCGTACAGCAGTTCCTCAGATGTTACACTACTTCTAAAGTATTTTGTGATTGCGTGAGGGCAATCACTGACCGTTAAAAATATTAATATGCTTGATTTGTACAAATTGTAATTATATTAAAGTGCCAGTGCTATAAGAATTAATTCAGTTAGCTATACTTGGACTTAAAGGTTGATAAATACTTAATACGATTAATGCTTTACACAAATAAATAATCAACCTTTTAATCCAGTGTATTATTCAATACCTTATATTTTCACCCACAATTCATCCGACCAGGAATTAATGAGAATAAAAATACTAAAGTGCTTTAAGTGCTGATAGGTTTATTGTACGGTAGCAATTACTAAAATTTCATAATTGCTTACAAATTAATTAGTTATAAAGTGCTAAACAGTGCCAAGTAATTAATAATCAAAAATAATTAGTGTAGTTGATATACAGAGGACCGCAATTGATGGGATAAATAGTTAAAAAACACACCAAATGCTCAGGTTAAAAAGTTTCAAGAAGGAAATAGAAATTGGAGAAGGTGGAGCTGTCCCCATCAAGGCGTGATAAAGCTATCACTGCGAAACGCGCGTCGGCGTTTGGAATTCTTTTAACTTTTTAAAATAATTTCAGTCTTTGGGAAACGGAATAGAAGGGGTGGGAAAAGAAATCTATTTCTAATCAGTGCTCGGGTATCTCCCTTTTCTCTGTTGCTAAAGCTCACAAGAGCCCGTGGATTCGTGGTTTTTTTAGGCTAATTTAGCTCTCTCAAAGAACAGGACTTAGTTAATAATTCAAGACCACAAGTCCCGGGTACTCTGCCTCCTTCCTCTTTGTGGTGTCCCAGGGATAGAAAACAATTTAGGTAGCAGCTTTTGGGACAGCTCCACCTTCTCCAATTTCTATTTCCTTCTTGAAACTTTTTAACCTGAGCATTTGGTGTGTTTTTTAACTATTTATCCCATCAATTGCGGTCCTCTGTATATCAACTACACTAATTATTTTTGATTATTAATTACTTGGCACTGTTTAGCACTTTATAACTAATTAATTTGTAAGCAATTATGAAATTTTAGTAATTGCTACCGTACAATAAACCTATCAGCACTTAAAGCACTTTAGTATTTTTATTCTCATTAATTCCTGGTCGGATGAATTGTGGGTGAAAATATAAGGTATTGAATAATACACTGGATTAAAAGGTTGATTATTTATTTGTGTAAAGCATTAATCGTATTAAGTATTTATCAACCTTTAAGTCCAAGTATAGCTAACTGAATTAATTCTTATAGCACTGGCACTTTAATATAATTACAATTTGTACAAATCAAGCATATTAATATTTTTAACGGTCAGTGATTGCCCTCACGCAATCACAAAATACTTTAGAAGTAGTGTAACATCTGAGGAACTGCTGTACGAGTGGGAGGCAATTGGGGTTCTTTTTTTCTTTCGTTCATAGAATCACTTTAATAAATAGCCCACTGTATGTCATGAACTTTGTTTGGATTTTAAGCTTCAGATCAAACCAATTCAAGTTCTCGTCCATCTCAAACCAACTTCCGATTCACACTTTCTTTGCCTAATTATGATCAGAATAGATCTAATGCTTTGACAGGTATATGTTATGCGGTGTGTATAATGATTGCCTGACTGTGAGCAATAAATACGGGCCTCTGGCTCACTTTTTCTCCAATGGATCAATATCAGGCAACCTTTAAAGGGCACAATACCACCTGGCTGCTGTAAAACATCCCACAGGCCCTCAGCAGGTTGAAACAAAAGTGAAGGTTGGGAGAAGTGTCTCTTAAGCATCTCATTCTACATTTGGCAGATAAGACATTGATAAGGGCAACAAAACATTTGGCACCCCCAAGGTCACCAAGCCTTTCCTTCTCCTTTAATGTAGACCAGTGGTCCCCAACCAGTAGCTCGCCAGCAACATGTTGCTCATCAACCCCTTGGATGTTGCTCCCAGTGGCATCAAAGTAGGCGCTTATTTTTGAATTCCAGACTTAAAGGCAAGTTTTGGTTGTATAAAAACCAGGTGTATTGCCAAACAGAGCCTCCTGTAGGCTACCAGTCCACACAGGGGCTACCAAACAGCCGATAACACCCCATATTTGACATCCCCATGGATGTTTCCATGCTTGTGTTGCTCTCCAACTCTTTTTTACATTTAAATGTGGCTTACAGGTAAAAAAAGGTTGGGGATCCCTGATGTAGACCTATCCTTTGTAATGGTAAGCAAACGGGTATCTTATGCAAAGAAGAGACGAAAAATGCAGAAATATAAAGCCTTTGCCTTTAATTGTTAAACAAAAACACACATTAACTGGGTGTTGTCTTCTTATGGCAATATTACATCAAAATATAGCAGTCTCTCATTTATGAAATGTATTTCTGACTATCTGCTCCAGACTCTGGCCAGACTCTGCTCCACTACAAGGTCAGCACCCTGTTACTCACAGTTCCAAGTCAGATTCGCTGCTCCACTTTCATCAATACATTCAGCCTCTCTCCAGGCGCAGTTACGGGTCCCTTCGCACTTGTTTTCTCTCAAACTCAGTCACTGACTCTGTCTCTCTCTTTATCAGACACTCTCTCTGTGGCGCAAATTCACTAAGCGCCGAATACTAGCGTTAATTCGCTAGCGTTTGGCATTTTTCGCTACTGCGCAAATTCACTAACGAACGCTGGCGTAGTTTCGCTAGTGTTACTTCGCACCCTTACGCCAGGTGAATTTTCGCTAGCGACGTAACTACGCAAATTCACTAACTTGCGCAGTGTACTGAACGCTACCTTTTACGCTAGACTTAATTCGCCACCTTACACCTGGCGAAGCGCAATAAGTAGATAGGGATTGTTTCAAAAAAAGTCAAAATTTTTTCTAAGTCCCAAAAAACGCTGGCGTGTTTTCTACATGATGGGTGATAGGCTGAAAAAGATCGAAAATATTTTTGGGGCTCCCCTCCTTCCCCCCTACATTTCCTGACTCATGGCAACTTACCTAGACAGTGGGCACATGTGTAGGGCAAAATAACATTTTTATTTGCTGATTTTAAGGTTTTCTAGGCATTTGTAGTGCTGATACGTGTTCCTCCATTGAAATTTGAATTTCGCGCCGTATGCAAATTAACCTTCGCTAGCGTAACTTCGCTTTATATAGTGAATCAACGCTAGCGCAACTTCGCAACCTAACGCTACCCCTGTGCGCAACTTCGGATATTAGTGAATTTGCGGATCGCTGGCAAAACTACGCCTGGCGAAGTGCGGTGAAGTGCGGCGAAGTTGCGCCTGGCGCAACTTCGCATCTTAGTGAATTTGCCCCTGTGTCTCAGGCTCCACTGGCCCCTTGGTCCTCTCTCAGGCTTTTGTTCCCACACCAGGAACCCCCAGGACTGTGTCTCTTCCAGACATCCAGGGAAAATATTCTATGGGGCCCCTGACCACCCATGTTTTTTTTTAACTTGTAAGCGGGGGGTCTGGCCACCATTGTTTATTTTTTTTAAATTTTCTATGGGGCCCTGACTACCAATGTTATTTAAAAACTTTTATGGGGTGCTGATAAATAGAAGTTTTTTTTAAAATAAATAGTATGTGGAGTAACTGCCAGTTCATTTAAATAGTATGTGGAATAACTGCCAGTTCATCTGTGGAGTATCAAAGAGAATGGGGCAAATTCACTAAGATGCGAAGTTGCACCAGGCGCAACTTCGCCGCACTTTGCCGCACTTCGCTAGGCGTAGTTTCACCAGCGCTCCGCAAATGCGCACAGGGGTAGCGTAAGGTTGCGAAGTTGCGCTAGCGTTGATTCGCTATGTAAAGCGAAGTTACGCTACCGAAGGCTAATTTGCATACGGTGCGAAATTCAAATTTCAATGGAGGAACACGTATTAGCACTACAAATGCCTAGAAAACCTTCAAATCAGCAAATAAAAATGTTATTTTGCCCTACACATGTGCCCACTGTCTAGGTAAGTTGCCATGAGTCAGGAAATGTAGGGGGGAAGGAGGGGAGCCCCAAAAATATTTTCGATCTTTTTCAGCCTATCACCCATCATGTAGAAAACACGCCAGCGTTTTTTGGGACTTAGAAAAAAATTGGACTTTTTTTGAAACAATCCCTATCTACTCTATTGCGCTTCGCCTGGTCTGAGGTGGCGAAGGAAGTCTAGCGTAAAAGGTAGCGTTCAGTACACTGCGCAAGTTAGTGAATTTGCGTAGTTACGTCGCTAGCGAAAATTCGCCTGGCGTAAGGGTGCGAAGTAACACTAGCGAAACTACGCCAGCGTTCGTTAGTGAATTTGCGCAGTAACGAAAAATGCCAAACGATAGCGAATTAACGCTAGCGTTTGGCGCTTCGGCGCTTAGTGAATTTGCGCCAATGTGTCTATAAAAGATTACACCATTCACATCTGTTCCTGTCCCACCTGAGGCCCCTAAATAGATAAATTGTAGGAGAACAAGCACCTTCCCAGATAGGCTAACGTGCTACATTCCTAGGTGCTCTTTCTGTTTCTTTAATATTTGTACAGTAAAGGGCCCAGCCTAGAAAAGAAATTGTTGCTGCTGACATATAATCTTGCCAAGGCAATCTCACTAACCACAGTATATAATCTGGGAAGAACTGCTTATTTGCCCAAAAAAACACATTTATGAGGAACTTTATGAGAGTAAGAGCTAAGGGATAAGTATAGTGATGCCATTGCACTTTAACAGTGGATTTTGTGAGATTGTTTGATGAACTGTTTTCTTTGCCGAAATGAATCCCTTTATATAGTATGAAGTTTTGAATAAATGTTCTGAATAACTGAATTATGTATTGTCACATATTAGGGATACAGAATATAGAGAACAGGCAAGTTGGCAGTTATTGGCACTTTGTTTTTACATTTTATATGTACAGTATATAAGTCTTGTTTTCTGTTGTTTTTTCTGACGGAAATATATTCACGTTCTAGAATTGATGTCATTCTGTACAGCACTTTTAATGGATCATGATAACGTTCAAAGTTGACAATCTGGGATCATTGATGACACAAACAAAGATCATGTCATCCAAACATTAAAGGAGAACTAAACCCTAAAAACGAATATGGTTTAAAAAGTCATATTTTATATAGTGAACTTATTGCACAAGGCTAAAGTTTGAGCTTGTCAATAGCAGCAATGATCCAGGACTTCAAACTTGTCACAGGGGGTCACCATCTTGGAAAGTGTCTGTGACACTCACATGCTCAGTGGGCTCTGATTGGCTGTTGAGAAGCTAAGCTTAGGGCTCGTCACTAATTATCCAGCAGAAAATGAGCTTCCCTGGCTGTAATATAAGCTGATGCTACAGGTTTGCTGATTATTCAATTCTGATGCTAATTGCACTGGTTTCTGTGCTGCCATGTAGTAATTATGTGTATTAATTACTAATCAGCCTTATATTGTGACATTTCTATTCTATGTGTACTGTATATTGTGAGTGGCTCCCTAAGCTCAGTAAGTGACAGCAGCACAGAGCATGTGCAGTGAATCAGCAGAAAAGAAGATGGGGAGCTACTGGGGCATCTTTGGAGACACAGATCTTTACAGCTAAAGGGCTGTGGTTGCCTTGGGCTGGTACAGAAGCACAAAACATCATGTACAACATTTCTACCTACTACTTTGGGGTCTAAAATTAACTCAAGGAGCCCAGCAAGTAGCGAAATGTTATGTCATTTCATGATCAATTACTATAGTACTGCTGGGGCAAGAGTCCATATTTGGGAGGAATGGTAACTGTGTATACACTCTAACACTCTAACACTCAGACAAAGAGTAACGTTGAGTTTTTCCTTTTCCTTCAAAGTGGACCTGTCATCCAGCCATAAAAAGTTGTATAAGTTATTTTCAAATTAATCATGAAACCCAAATTTTTTTTGTTATTAAAAACTCCATGCCAGTTATAAACTCGTCTTAAAATCTCAGATGTCAATCATATATTACCTGCCCCTCCTCCATGTCTTGGGCATTTGGGCAGACAATTACTTTCACTTTCCATTCTGCACTTAGATTTCACTGCACTCCCCACAGTCCCCTCCCTCCTCACCATCTAATTGTGTAACCAGTGCACGGGCAGGGGTATCAGGTCCCCCATTCTGGCACATAAACAGATTTTTGGCATGATGCAAAGCTTGCCTTCGTAATAACGTCTTCAAAATGGCACCTGCCTGTCTGACGTGATTGTGAATTCCAAGCCTAAAAAACACAATATTTTGCTTGACTAACATCATAAAATAGGATTTGGAATTATTTTTTAAGGTGACAGTTCCCCTTTAAATCAGAAACTATGGGGCAGATTTACTAAAAGGTGAAGTAGACGGCGTTAACGAAAAGTTACCAGAAATCCCATCCGCAGGCACATCACTTTACTAACAGTAGTAATTTATTCGCCAGGCGCAAATTCGCGGTGAATTGCAGAGTTTTGCCACTGGCAAATAAATTTGCGAAATTGCTGCAAAAATTCGCCATATCCAAAAAAGTTTGATGCTGGTGACCATTTTGACGCCGGCGACAATTGAAGGCGCACCCATTGACTTTAATGCAATTGGACAAAATGGGCGTGCGTCAAATTGACCCCGCAAATTGATGCCTCTATTAAAATTCGCGATTTGCGAATTTTTTGCCTTTTCGCAAATTTTGCAGGAAATTCAGAAAGTTCATCGAAGCAAAACGGAACAAATTCGCCCATCACTAACTAACAGGCGTAGAAGACAATTAGTTAGCGAAAGGGACCATCGCTAATTCAATTTCGCTGCCCTATCAGCATTTTTGCTCAGGCAAACGATCGCTACTCCGCAAATTCACTAAAGTGCGAATTTTACAAAATGTTACCTCTTTCACCAGAGTTTCCTTCTCCACCTTAGACCTGGTGAACTGATAAAGTGAAGCTTCATCCTCCTCAATCTTATGTTGATGACATCATATCCTGTATGCCGGAAAGTCATAAAAGTTCTAAAAACACTAGCATTTTTTCATATTTTAAAGCAGGATTGCCTTCAAAGGTTCTAACTATTAAAGATTTTTGTGTTAACAATTTTTTTTAACCAATTTGAGGGGCAGGTCCCATTTTTTTTAGAGTGGGCTCATGTGTAGGGCATTTGATGATTTCTTTAGTCTTAACTCAGGTTCCTTGGACATTTGTAATAATAAGTGGCCACTTCAAGCATTTGCACCAAAATCTCTAAAAAGATGTCTATACAGGGCATAGACATCAAAAATTATTCGGACCGCCATTGACTTTAATGCATTTGGCCAAAATAGGCGCGTATAACAATTGTTCTGTCGAAATTGACGCGCGTCAAAATAATTTTTACCCCCATGGACTTCAATGCAAATTTTCACCGTTTTGCAGATTTCGTGGGAAATTTGCAAATTTTCTGGCGAACAGAAATGGGACAAATTAGCACATCCCTAGCCTGGATGTTTTTTGAAATGTGTGAGGAGAGGACCCAGGAGAAACTCACATAAATATGGAGGCAACATAAAAGTGTCCTTGCGTATAGTGCCCTGGGTAGAATCAAACCTAGGACCCCAACGCTGTAAGGCAGCAGTTGGGTCCTAGGTTTGATTCCAGTCAGTGCACCATCTGCAAGGAGTTATTTTTTCCCCGATAAGCTTATATTTTCCTTTGCAAACAAATAATTTCTTCAAGTAGTTAAACAATATTTACACCTACTAAAGATACAGTAGACCACATCTCATGACCTTCCTGGGAAACTGGCTGAATGTACTGCAGAATAATTTCTATAGTGTGCACAGGTAGAGATGAATGAATTATGCAGTACAGATCTCCTGGGTCAGAATCAGATCTATTCTGTTGACTTGGAAGTGCGCTGGCCGTCCGCTTTCAATAACAGCCCTAGATTTATGGCAGTTGACTGTCACCCACTCTTATAAATGACAGGCAGCCGACTTTCTGCAATGTAATCAGCTAAAGAATACAGATGCTCTGAGTTCTGCCGCAGGCCCCCAGCCAACCTCTAACAAGTGCCCTTGAGTAAAAAGCATTGTGCTGGAAGCAGTATTAACTTACAATGGAATAACTCGGTGACACCAACAAATCCACTGTCCTTTTGGTTATAGAAGTGGTTTATGGGGCCATCGACCCACTTCAGGGGAATTATAGCCACGTGAATCTGCCGCTATCGTAATTTATTTGATATTTTCTACCTGCGGCCCTCAGTGTCAGAAGGTGAAACGTTCATGATTGATCCTCATATCCTCCCATAAAACATTCTGATTCGTAGCTGGAACAGCACAGCTAATACATCAGCCGAAGGCCGTACAATGGTTACAGCCAATACAATGCACCGAGCCATGTTTTTTGCAGTGGCCGATGTTCTCCAGCACTTGGAAGGTAGAGCAGAACTCACAGGGGCAAATTCACTAAGATGCGAACTTGCGCCAGGTGCAACTTCGCCGAGCTTCGCCGCACTTCGCCAGGAGTAGTTTCGCCAGCGCTCCGCTCAGGGGTAGCGTAAGGTTGCGAAGTTGCTCTAGCGTTGATTCGCTATGTAAAGCGAAGTTACGCTAGCGAAGACTAATTTGCATACGGCGCGAAATTCAAGTTTCAATGGAGGAATACGTATCAGCACTACAAATGCCTAGAAAACCTTCAAATCAGCAAATAAAAATGTTATTTTGCCCTACACATGTGCCCACTGTCTAGGTAAGTTGCCATGAGTCAGGAAATGTAGGGGGGAAGGAGGGGAGCCCCAAAAATATTTTCGATCTTTTTCAGCCTATCACCCATCATGTAGAAAACACGCCAGCGTTTTGACTGACTTTTTTTTTTTGACTTTTTTGGAAACAATCCCTATCTACTCTATTGCGCTTCGCCAGGTCTGAGGTGGCGAAGGAAGTGTAGCGTAAAAGGTAGCGTTCAGTACACTGCGCAATTTAGTGAATTTGCGTAGTTTCGTCGCTAGCGAAAATTCGCCTGGCGTAAGGGTGCGAAGTAACACTAGCGAAACTACGCCAGCGTTCGTTAGTGAATTTGCGCAGTAGCGAAAATGCCAAACGCTAGCGTTCGGTGCTTTGCGGCTTAGTGAATTTGCGCCACAGTATCAGTCTGTTTTAGCTGCTTACGGTAAATACTGGTACATTCTTCTTGTCTAACAGACTGCTGGTAAAACATCAAAGATTTAAAGTTATTTATTTGGCTGCGGGTGAAACATAACAACAAGCCATTGTGCTCTCTCCCCGAGATGAAGGGATCAGCTGTCTGAGGATAAACTTCAACGGCTCACTGTCAATTTTATGATGCTGTATAGAAGTATCTCCTTTGTTGCGATGACATTTTGTATATTGATTATTTGGGAATGAATTGTGAATTATTCACAAAGGGGTTTTTTTTTGTTTCTCATATGTAGTTAAAATAATTTCACATATACCAGTTAAGTTCTAGTTAAAGGGCATGTAAAGGCAAAAAAAATAAAACCCCATTTGTACTTTCTTTAATGAAAAAGAAACCTCTCTCCAATATACTTGAATTAAAAAATATGTGCCGTTTTTATAAGAAACCTGACTGTATGCAGTGAAATTCTCCCTTCATTTACTGCTGTGGATAGGAATTGTCAGACGTCCCTAACTGCTCTGCAGGGAAACAATCATACTTATGTACAGCAGGGGGAGCCCCGCCTTACTTCCCAGCCATGCAGAACTCAAGCAGCTTTGTTTATGATGATCCCTAAACAGCCCAGATCATACTGAGCATGTGCACAGTCTTGGTCTTGCAAAGACGTTTAAAAGTTACAAGATGGTGTCCCCCTGTAGCCAACTTTGAAAGCATAAATAATTTGTTTGATTTATGGAATCTGTTATTCAGAAAACTTATTTTTTTTTCAACTATTTACCTTTTCCTTCTGTCACTTTCCAGAACTTAACCTTCTTTTGGTCCTTCATTCATCTATTCATACGTTTCCACCGCGCGGAAACACAACGTGTTTTTTTTAAAAAAAGCCGATGCATAAATACGCTAAATGGTTTCAAGCTGAGGCTAGGCACACTAGGTTAGCGTATTTACGCAGCGGCCATCTTTTTTAAAAACCATAACACGTTTCCGTGCTGAAAACCGCATTTGTGTCCATGCCCTTAGGGTAGTCCATGAAAATAGAAATGTTGGTAACAATACAGGTATGGGATCCCTTATCCAAAAACCTGTGATCTGGAGAGCTCCAAATTGCAGAAAGGCTGTCTCCCATAGACTCCATTTTATCCAAATGATCCAATTTTTTAAAAAAAGATTTCCTTTTCTTTGTAATAATAAAACAGTAGCTTGTACATGATTTTCTAGTAGACTTAAAGGGATCCTGTCATTGGAAAACATGTTTTTTTCAAAACTCATCAGTTAATAGTGCTACTCCAGCAGAATTCTGCACTGAAATCCATTTCTCAAAAGAGCAAACAGATTTTTTTTATATTCAATTTTGAAATCTGACATGGGGCTAGACATTTTGTCAATTTCCCAGCTGCCCCTGGTCATGTGACTTGTGCCTGCACTTTAGGAGAGAAATGCTTTCTGGAAGGCTGCTGTTTTTCCTTCTCAATGTGAGCAAAAATGGGCAGAACCTTATTTTTATGATTATTATCAATTTTGCTAAAGTACATGCTGCCACTACGCCTACCGCTTCTGATACACTGACTTCCAAATTATTTCACTGCAATTGGAACAAGCCTAAATGAGCGAACAGCAATAATTGAATGAATGGTGTCAATTTGCTTTAGCGATCCAATGCAGTAACCAGGAACATTGAGACAATGCCTAAGATATCAGGTTACCATGCCAACAATCAGAACGGGAATCAGTGTGGCCTGCTTGTTAAATCTTTATACTTTTTATTTTGGTAAGCCGCCAAATAAGAAATATTCAATTTAGATTTACATTGGAACACTTACATTTGCATATAAATATTTATACAAAATCCCCAAGGAACTGTAAAAAAAACCATAACTGCAAAAGGAAAAAATAGTTCTCATATTCCTTCTTTATTACTGTACATAAAGAGGCATGAGGTTAAAGGATCTCTAGGAGGTAAGAACCTTCTGAAGGTTCAGTTTCATTATGGCAGAGGCACTAGTGATGTGCGGCCGATACCCGTGGGACCCGCCACCTTCAAATGCTTACGACTTTCCGGGTTCCGGTTTTAAAGTCTTGCGTCTGCCCCTTTTGTGATGTCATTGTGAGGTCATCAGCGGGGCGGGTCTATAAAAGGACCCGGAAGCGCAGGCAAGGGGAAGAGCAGGGCGGGTTAGATCGGGTGCGGGTCAGGAAAACCTAGCCTTGTGTTAGACAGAAGAGAGAAAGTCACACAGGGGGTTATTTATCAAAATCTGATTTTTTAAAATAAAAAAGTCTCACCAAACTAGAATCCACAAAGTGACCTTATTTATTATTAAAAAAAACACGATTAAATCAGATCAGGGACAATCGAGAAAAGTTTTTTTCCCAAATTGTATCGTAAAGCCCCGAGTTTTTCACATATTTGGATAAAAACTCAGAAATAGCCAGATTTTCAGGCGAATTCCAGCTCAGACCACAGAAACTTCCAAAATAGTATAAGGACCTCTCCCACTGACTTATATACAACCTTGGCACATCTGAGATGCTGGATTTTCAAATTCTGTCTTTTTGTAGCATTGGACCCCAGTTCAATAAATGTTCTGCTGTTTTAAAGAACCACTGGCGCCCAAAGTTTAATTGATCAAGAGTGAATACTGTGTGTGCTTATACCAGTGTGGTAATCCCTTCCTCCATACTATAAGAGAGGGCCCCACCTGAGGATAAAGAGTCTAATTATATCATTCCATTCAATTTTCGGAGTTTGTGTATCCAGGTGCTTGTGGATGTGACTGCCAGTTTTCTTTATGTATATAAATATATATGGGGCCAATTCACCAAGCTCGAATGAAGGATTCGAAGTAAAAAAAACTTCGAATTTCGAAGTGTTTTTTGGGCTACTTCGACCATCGAATGGGCTACTTCGACCTTCGAATCGAATCGAAGGATTCGAACTAAAAATCGTTCGACTATTCGACCATTCGATAGTCGAAGTACTGTCTCTTTAAGAAAAAACTTCGACCCCCTAGTTCGCCATCTAAAACCTACCGAACCCAATGTTATCCTATGGGGAAGGTCCTCATAGGCTTGGCTAAGTTTTTTTGGTCGAAGGATAATCCTTCGATCGTTGGATTAAAATCCTTCGAATCGTTTGATTCGAAGGATTTAATCGTTCGATCGTTCGATTATTCCGTTTGATTGAACTATTTGCGCTAAAATCCTTCGACTTCGATATTCAAAGTCGAAGGATTTTAATTCCCAGTCGAATATCGAGGGTTAATTAACCCTCGATATTCGATCCTTGGTGAATTTGCCCCTATGTGTCTATAATATATATATATATATATCCTTCTGCCCTGCCTAACCATAGCATATGCAAATTAGGGGTGGGAAGGGGAAAACATTTTCTACTTCTTTGTTGTGACAAAAAGTCAAACGATTTCCCTCCGCCCCTAATTTGCATATGCAAATTAGAATTCAGATTTGGTTAGGAAGGGCATAAGGATTCCGCTGAATTCTGGCCGAATCCCGAACCTAATCCTGGATTTAGTGCATCCCTAATATATATATATATATATATATATATATATATATATACTGTATATATATAATATATATAAATATAAATATATATATATATACATAAAGAAATAGTTTAGTGAATTTATTTGATGGCGGCAACACACGGAAATTCGCCACAAATTTGCATCTGCCGAATTTATTTGCACATCACTACACATATACCTTCCAATATCATGACAAGTTTAAGATGATGGTTGCTGGCAGTTATTTCTATGCGCTGGTACAAACTGTAGACTGATAACATGAGCCCCTTTATGATATAATAGCAAAACATTCCAAGTCATTTTAAATCTGCTTATAGAGTATTCTTGCGTCATTCTCCAAAAGGCATAATGATCTTCCCTTTACACCTTCCACCGTAATCGTCTGATCCAACACGTCTCGATGCAGAAAATGATGTTATTAAATTTGTTACAACAGCTTAACCTTAGGCATCTGCTTTGTGACATGCAGAATGTAAGAAACAAACATTAATAAAACACTTCTGCCATCAGCAGCGCAAAGACAATGAAAAGACTCCGTGCAAGAATAATGAACTGGCTAAATGGAAGTGTGGCCTTTAATCCATTGAAATGATGTTCATCTGATCAAGTCAGAAACCTCTCCAGTGCAGATCTGTGTTCTCTGGGCTCTCGGAAAGACGTCTGGAAGCATCACAATGAGCAGGACTCAATCACAGGGACCTGTTTCCTAATCTGCCCCTTTGGCTTGACATAAACAGAGACTTTGATTAAGTGGGTCAGCGACTTAAAAGGAGCACGTGCCGGAATGGTGTGAGCCTGGGAGATGGATTTCAACTGCTAATTAAAGGCTGTAATTAAGTAGGAGCAAAAGAAATGATGAAGTGTGTGGAGCATGTGTTGGTACAGAGGGTCTCCGGAGACACAAGAGACGGGGGTTAAAGAAATGTGGAAGAATATTTAGCATAGAGGTGCACAATGATGAGTGAATCTGCGAAATGGCAAAAAATCACAAAACAAGTTAAAAAAAAAAATTTCCAAAAAAAGGACGCCGGCGTCAAAAACGGTCACCGGCGTCAAAAAAACGGGCGCCGTTTCGCAAATTTCGCACAAAATTCGCAAATTTTTTGGCGAAGCAAAATGGCGCAAATTCGCCCCATCACTATATAGTATGGGCCTTCATTTTCTTCAGTCCTACTTTTAACCTTGTCTTAACCTATTTCTGCCTTGACCTGACCTTGTCTTGTCTGTTCATGTTTCCTGTCCTGTTCTGACTTGTACCTGTACCTAGGGATGTAGCGAACGTCGGAAAAAAAGTTCGCGAACATATTCGCGAACTTGCGCAAAAATGCGAGCGGTTCGCGAACGGTTCGCGAACCCCATAGACTTCAATGGGAAGGCGAACTTTAACATCTAAAAAAGACATTTCTGGCCAGAAAAATGATTTTAAAGTTGTTTAAAGGGTGCAACGACCTGGACAGTGGCATGCCAGAGGGGGATCAAGGGCAAAAATGTATCTGAAAAATCTGCCTGTGTGTGCTTGGAAGAGATAGTGTAGGGGGAGAGCTGTTAGTGATTTCAGGGACAGATGATAGTAAGTTTGCTGGCTAGTAATCTGCTTGATACTGCTCTGTATTGGAGGGACAGAAGTCTGCAGGGATTTGAGGGACATTTTAGCTTAGGTAGCTTTGCTGGCTAGTAATCTACTGTTCTCTTTAAACAACTGCCATACATTGACCTTGTAGGCATTGTTTGCCCAGTTTTTTTGGACGCAGCCACTGAAGCACAGTTGCCAGAAAAAATATGCCATATAAATGCTGAAAATAGTCATTTTTCGCCATACGTTGACCTTGTAGACATTGTTTGCCCAGTTTTTTTGGTTGCAGCCACTGAAGCACAGTTGCCAGAAAAAATATGCCATATAAATGCTGAAAATAGTAATTTTTCGCCATACGTTGACCTTGTAGACATTGTTTGCCCAGTTTTTTTGGTTGCAGCCACTGAAGCACAGTTGCCAGAAAAAATATGCCATATAAATGCTGAAAATAGTCATTTTTTGCCATATACGTTGAGTCAACGTATGGCAAAAAATGACTATTTTCAGCATTTATGTGGCATATTTTTTCTGGCCTCTGTGCTTCAGTGGCTGCGGCCAAAAAAACTGGGCAAACAATGCCTACAAGGTCAACGTCGTTGACCTTGTAGGCATTGTTTGCCCAGTTTTTTTGGCCGCAGCCACTGAAGCACAGAGGCCAGAAAAAATATGCCATATAAATGCTGAAAATAGTCATTTTTTTGGTCGCAGCCACTGAAGCACAGTTGCCAGAAAAATTATGCCATATAAATGCTGAAAATATAAATTTTTTTGGTTGCAGCCACTGAAGCACAGAGGCCAGAAAAATTATGCCATATAAATGCAGAAAATATGCATTTTTTTGGTCGCAGCCACTGAAGCACAGTTGAAAGAAAAATTATGCCATATAAATGCTGAAAATATAAATTTTTTTGGTTGCAGCCACTGAAGCACAGAGGCTAGAAAAATTATGCCATATAAATGGACAAAATATGCATTTTTTTGGTTGCAGCCACTGAAGCACAGAGGCCAGAAAAATTATGCCATATAAATGCAGAAAATATGCATTTTTTTGGTTGCAGCCACTGAAGCACAGAGGCCAGAAAAATTATGCCATATAAATGCAGAAAATATGCATTTTTTTGGACGCAGCCACTGAAGCACAGTTGCCAGAAAAAATATGCCATATAAATGCTGAAAATAGTAATTTTTCGCCATACGTTGACCTTGTAGACATTGTTTGCCCAGTTTTTTTGGACGCAGCCACTGAAGCACAGAGGCCAGAAAAAATTAAACCAGTAGGGTTTGCACCCTAGTTTGTAACGGTGGCGGAGGGAGGAGGACGCTAAAGGACAGCTGTGTGTGGAGTCATGAGGCTTGAAGAGAAGGACAGCTGCATAGAAGTCAGAACAAGTCTTCCGGCGTGCAGTAACCCTCCGAGATCCACCCCTCATTCATTTTAATAAAGGTCAGGTAATCGACACTTTTGTGACCTAGGCGAGTTCTCTTCTCAGTTACAATCCCTCCTGCTGCACTGAAGGTCCTTTCTGAGAGCACACTTGAGGCTGGGCAAGACAAGAGGTTCATGGCAAATTGTGACAGCTCTGGCCACAGATCAAGCCTGCGCACCCAGTAGTCCAGGGGTTCATCGCTCCTCAGAGTGTCGATATCTGCAGTTAATGCCAGGTAGTCCGCTACCTGCCGGTCGAGGCGTTCTTTGAGGGTGGATCCAGAAGGGTTGTGGCACTGCCTTGGACAGAAAAACATTTGCATGTCTGATGTTACAGACCGGCCAAAGGGCTTTGTCCTTGCAGGTGTGCTCGTGGCAGGATTACTGGCACCTCTGCCCCTGGAATGTTGATGAGTTCCTGAAGTGACATCACCCTTAAAAGCATTGTACAACATGTTTTGCAGGCTGGTTTGTAAATGCCGCATCTTTTCGGACTTGTGGTATGTTGGTAACATTTCTGCCACTTTATGCTTGTACCGAGGGTCTAGTAGCGTTGCGACCCAGTACAGGTCCTTCTCCTTAAGCCTCTTGATACGGGGGTCCTTCAACAGGCATGACAGCATGAAAGACCCCATTCTCACAAGGTTGGATGCAGAGCTATCCATCTCCGCTTCCTCATTATCAAGGACTGCATCATCCACGGTCTCCTCCCCCCAGCCACGTACAAGACCAGGGGTCCCCAAAAGGTCACCACTAGCCCCCTGGGAAGCCTGCTCCTGTTGGTCCTCCTCCTCCTCCTCCACAAAGCCACCTTCCTCCTCTGACTCCACTTCTGGCACCTCTCCCTGCGTTGCAGCAGGTGCCTGGGTTCGTTCTGGTGATTCCGACCATAAATCGTGCGCTTCCAGCTCCTCGTCACGCTGGTCTACAGCCTCATCTGTCACTCGTCGCACGGCACGCTCCAGGAAGAAAGCGAAGGGTATTAGGTCGCTGATGGTGCCTTCGGTGCGACTGACCATATTTGTCACCTCTTCAAAAGGTCGCATGAGCCTGCAGGCATCGCGCATAAGCACCCAGTAACGGGGGAAAAAAATCCCCAGCTCTGCAGATCCAGTCCTACCACCCAGTTCAAAAAGGTACTCGTTGACGGCCCTTTGTTGTTGCAGCAGACGTTCCAACATAAGGAGCGTTGAATTCCAGCGAGTCTGGCTGTCAGAAATCAAACGCCTGACTGGCATGTTGTAGCGCTGCTGAATGTCAGCAAGGCGTGCCATGGCTGTGTAGGAACGTCTGAAATGGGCCGACACCTTTCTGGACTGGGTGAGAACGTCCTGGAATCCTGGGTACTTGGAGACAAAACGTTGGACTATTAAATTTAACACATGTGCCATGCAGGGCACATGTGTTAAATTTCCCAGTCTCAACGCTGCCAACAGATTGCTTCCATTGTCACACACCACTTTTCCGATCTGCAGTTGGTGTGGGGTCAGCCACCGATCGGCCTGTGACTGCAGAGATGACAGGAGTACAGATCCGGTATGGTTTTTGCTTTCCAGGCACGTCATCCCCAAGACAGCGTGACAACGGCGTACCTGGCACGTCGAATAGCCTAGGGGGAGCTGGGGGTGCACAGGTGTGGAGGAGGAGAAGGAGGACCCAGCAGCAGAGTAAGAAGAAGAAGAGGAAGAAGACGAGGTAGAGAGCGATGGAGGAGTAGAGGTGGTGGCAGAACCGCGTGCAATCCGTGGCGGTGACACCAACTCCACTGTTGTTGTTGTTGTTGAGCTACCCATTCCCTGCTTCCCATTCCCAGCCATTACCAAGTTCACCCAGTGGGCAGTGTAGGTGACATACCTGCCCTGACCATGCTTGGAGGACCATGCGTCAGTAGTCATATGGACCTTTGGCCCAACACTAAGTGACAGAGATGCGGTAACTTGGCTCTGCACATGTTGGTACAGGTGTGGTATTCCCTTTTTAGAAAAAAAATTGCGGCTGGGTACCTTCCACTGCGGTGTCCCAATTGCTACAAATTTGCGGAAGGCCTCAGAGTCCACCAGCTGGTATGGTAAAAGCTGGCGGGCTAAGAGTGCAGACAAGCCAGCTGTCAGACGCCGGGCAAGGGGGTGACAGTCAGACATTGGCTTCTTACGCTCAAACATGGCCTTCACAGAAACTTGGCTGGTGGCAGATGACTGGGAATGGGAACAGGTGGTCAAGGTGGAAGGCGGAGTGGAGGGTGGTTCAGATGGGTCAAGGAGAGCAGAGGTAGAGCAGTAAGATGCTGGACCAGAAGGAGTGTGGCTTTTAGTTTGCCTGTTGCCTTTGAGGTGTTGCTCCCAAAGTGCTTTGTGCTTGCCGCTCATGTGCCTTCGCATAGAAGTTGTACCTATGTGGCTGTTGGGCTTACCAAGGCTCAGTTTCTGACTGCACTCATTGCAAATTACAATGCTTTTGTCAGAGGCACACACATTAAAAAAATCCCACACTGCTGACTTTTTGGAAGTGTGCGATCTGGCGGTAACAGTAGAAGTTGGCGGCATTGGCGGCAATGGCGGGTGCGTTGGCTGGCTGAACACAGGTGCCGATACATGTTGTTGCCCTACTGATCCCTGCGGGCTGTCCTCCCTGCTTCTTCTAAGTCTTATTCTCCTACTGCCTCTCTGACTCTCCGTCTCTCCATCTGAACTACCCTCCTCTTGCTCTCTTCTACTAGGCACCCACAAAACATCAATCTCCTCATCATCATTCTCCTCAGATGCATCAATTTCTTCTGACACATCACAGAAGGAAGCAGCAGCGGGGACCTCCTCCTCATCACTCATCATTATGTCCATCTCTGTCGTGTTCTCTGCCAGAATTAAATCTGGTGTAACGTCCTCATCTCCTTCATCTTCTTCTGCCAATAATGGTTGCGCATTACTCAGTTCAAGAAACTCATGGGAAAATAACTCCTCTGACTCCAGTGAAGAAGGGGCACCGGTGGTGGAGGAAGTGTTACGTGGGGTGGCCATAGCAGTGGAGGATGAGGAGGATGTTGTGGTAAAGTTAGAAACGGTAGAGGATGGGGTGTGCTGTGTAAGCCAGTCAACTACCTCTTCAGCATTTTGGGAGTTCAGGGTCATTGGCTTTTTAAAACTGGGCAATTTGCTAGGGCCACAGGATTGCATAGCAGCACGGCCCCTAGCACGGCCTCTGCGTGGCGGCCTGCCTTTGCCTGGCATTATTTTTAAAAAAACAACAACAACAAAAACTCAGTTGGTTTTCCTGGAAACGATAATACACACAGCTAGATGGCGGTTTGAAGAAAACACTGTGCAAATAATGCCTACAAGGTCAACGTATACACAGCGGTGGATACGGATTACGTAAAATATAAGAATGCTGCTTGAAAAAAAGTAACTCAAGTGGTTTTTCTAGAGACGATAATATTATCAATATTTAGACAAAATGTGAACAAGCTCACACAGCTAGATGGCGGTTTGAAGAAAACACTGTGCAAATAATGCCTACAAGGTCAACGTATACACAGCGGTGGATACGGATTACGTAAAATATAAGAATGCTGCTTGAAAAAAAGTAACTCAAGTGGTTTTTCTAGAGACGATAATATTATCAATATTTAGACAAAATGTGAACAAGCTCACACAGCTAGATGGCGGTTTGAAGAAAACACTGTGCAAATAATGCCTACAAGGTCAACGTATACACAGCGGTGGATACGGATTACGTAAAATATAAGAATGCTGCTTGAAAAAACGTAACTCAAGTGGTTTTTCTAGAGACGATAATATTATCAATATTTAGACAAAATGTGAACAAGCTCACACAGCTAGATGGCGGTTTGAAGAAAACACTGTGCAAATAATGCCTACAAGGTCAACGTATACACAGCGGTGGATACGGATTACGTAAAATATAAGAATGCTGCTTGAAAAAACGTAACTCAAGTGGTTTTTCTAGAGACGATAATATTATCAATATTTAGACAAAATGTGAACAAGCTCACACAGCTAGATGGCGGTTTGAAGAAAACACTGTGCAAATAATGCCTACAAGGTCAACGTATACACAGCGGTGGATACGGATTACGTAAAATATAAGAATGCTGCTTGAAAAAACGTAACTCAAGTGGTTTTTCTAGAGACGATAATATTATCAATATTTAGACAAAATGTGAACAAGCTCACACAGCTAGATGGCGGTTTGAAGAAAACACTGTGCAAATAATGCCCACAAGATCAACGTATACACTACTACAGCGGTGGATACGGATTACGTAAAATATATTATGGCTGCTTGAAAAAAGTCACTCCGGTGTTTTTTCTGGAGACGGTAATATTATGGATATTTAGACAGAATGTGAACAAGGTCACACAGCTAGATGGCTGTTGGTTGAATAACACACTGGGCAAAAAATGCCTACAGGGCAAATAATGCCTAAAAGGTCAACTTATACACTACTACAGCGATGGATACGGATTACGTAAAATTTATTATGGCTGCTTGAAAAAAGTCACTCCGGTGTTTTTTCTGGAGACGGTAATATTATGGATATTTAGACAGAATGTGAACAAGGTCACACAGCTAGATGGCTGTTGGTTGAATAACACACTGGGCAAAAAATGCCTACAGGGCAAATAATGCCTAAAAGGTCAACTTATACACTACTACAGTGATGGATACGGATTACGTAAAATTTATTATGGCTGCTTGAAAAAAGTCACTCCGGTGTTTTTTCTGGAGACGGTAATATTATGGATATTTAGACAGAATGTGAACAAGGTCACACAGCTAGATGGCTGTTGGTTGAATAACACACTGGGCAAAAAATGCCTACAGGGCAAATAATGCCTAAAAGGTCAACTTATACACTACTACAGCGATGGATACGGATTACGTAAAATTTATTATGGCTGCTTGAAAAAAGTCACTCCGGTGTTTTTTCTGGAGACGGTAATATTATGGATATTTAGACAGAATGTGAACAAGGTCACACAGCTAGATGGCTGTTGGTTGAATAACACACTGGGCAAAAAATGCCTACAGGGCAAATAATGCCTAAAAGGTCAACTTATACACTACTACAGCGATAGTAAAATAAAAAAAAGTAAAATAAAAAAAAAATGAATATTAAAAAAAAAAAATTACAGTTGGTGCTGCTGAACTACTAGGAGCAGCAGATTAGCACACCAGTCCCACTCCCCAACACTGCTAGACTAATAGCACTGGGCTCTTATAGTAGTAGTAGTAGTAGTAGTAGTAGTAGTAGTAGTAAAACAACAAAAAAATAAATAAAAGCAGTCCTTACAAGGACTACTGTTATTGCAGCAGTCAGCAGATGAGATCAGAAGCAGGACAGCTGCCCACTGCAGCTACATACAGAGCACTGCAGTAGAAGGTAGATTACTAGCCAGCAAAGCTACCTAAGCTTAAATGTCCCTCAAACCCCTGCAGACTTCTGTCCCTCCAATAACAGAGCAGTATCAAAACGATTACTAGCCAGCAAACTTTCAACTGTCCCTGAAATCACTAACAGGCAGCAGCTCTCTCCCTACACTATCTCTTCAGCACACACAGGCAGAGTGAAAAAACGCTGCAGGGCTTCGGTTTTTATAGGGAAGGGGAGTGGTCCAGGGGAGAGCTTCCTGATTGGCTGCCATGTACCTGCTGGTCTGGGGTGAGAGGGCAAAAAAAAGCGCCAACAATGGCGAACCCAAAATGGCGAACGTCGCGCGACGTTCGCGAACTTCCGGCGAGCGCGAACACCCGATGTTCGCGCGAACAAGTTCGCCGGCGAACAGTTCGCGCCATCTCTACCTGTACCCTGTTTTATATCTTCCCCTTCCCTGCTCCAGTCCTTCAGTCCTTCTGCTTCAGTCCTTCTGCTTCAGTCCTTCTGCATTCAATCCCCAGTCTGATCCTATTTACACCCGCACCGTCCTGTACTATCCTTTCACTCTGTTCCTGATCTACACCCGCACCGTCCTGTCCCATCCAGTCTGTTCCTGTTCCACTCCTGCTCCATTCTATTCCTATCCAGTCTGTTCCAGTCCTGACTCATCGCCCTATTCCTCCTGTCTGGTCCAATCCTTCGCCTTCTCGGTCATGTTCCACTCTGCGCCTGTTCCAGTCGGACTCATCGCCCTCGTCACCCTGTTCCTGCCCTTTTCCTGTCTGTGTCCCGTGGGTTCAAATACCAGGAGACTTCAGCCAACTCTTGTCTATAGGATTCACCTTTCTCATCAGCCTCCACAGCGCCCCCTACCTAATCCTTGACACATAGCCTTGTCCAAGAAATTTCCAGTTATTGTTCCTGGTTGGTTGACATCTCTGCTCAGTGTCGGACTGGGATGCCAGGGGCCCACCAGAAAACCTTAGACTGTAGGCCCACTTTCCAAACTATTATTCCTCCTATCCTCACTCATCCTCTACTTTCTATATTTTTCCATTATTACACATTTTCCCCCCATAAAGAAATAGGGAATGACCATGAAATAGGCCAAATGTTTAGAAGCAAAAGGTCCCACTGACCCCTGGGCCCATCAGGAGTTTTCCTGGTATCCCCGTGGGCCGTTCCAACACTGTCTCTGCTTAAAGCAAAACACAAAGATTTCTATTAAATAGGGAAAAACATCAGAATCAAAAGGAATAAAGTCTGTGTTTATTTAAACAAAAAAAACTAAAGAATGTGATTTCATTTGCAAATCTTTATCATTCACATCCTTATCTTCACATCACTCCTCAAAAAGAGGCAAAATCCCCTTTGGTGTATGATTTGTAAGGACCTGCACAGTAACGCTAAAGGGACAGCTTGTTTGGGAAGAAACTAAAAGGGAGGCTCAGGGAAGGGTTGTGGAAGCCTCGGCGCTGATGAAAAAAGATGACAGGATTGTGTGTGTAACTGATGCTGCTGAGACAGAAGAAAGAGGAGCTTAACCTTTAATCACCAGCCATGGGAGAGATCTGATCTGACAAAAATAATAAAAGCAAAGCACACATCAGCTTCAACACCTTTCTGTTTTTCCCTTGAAAATGATTTTGATTTCTCCCGCAGCCTTTCTCTGGATCCGTTCGGTACGGTTAATTCAGGCCCAACTAAACACCCATAGAAGCAGTAAAGGATTTGCTTGTTAACACCGGGGCAACCAGTCTGGGGTCACACGCTGAAGGATGAGCATCACATTAAAGTGTCAGACAGATAATACACCTCTCTTACATCTCTCATATCACGGAGAGGACAATGGAGACCAGTCTGTATTTACACTGGAATAATATCACCACTACAGATATTACAGATGGAGAGATGGACAATTACTGTTGCTGAATAAGAGAAGAAATGCGGCTCATGTTCGGCACAGAGGCAAAAATAATAAAACATCTTGGTAGACTACAAATCCCAGCAACCAGGTCCAGACTGGGATTCAAAATAGGCCCTGGCAAATTTCTGTCACTTCAGGAAGGGCATGTAAAGGGTTACACCGAGTAATTGGTGTAAATGTTACTGTTACTGTACTTGAACAATGATGTCAAATAAATTTATTAATGGCGTTTGGGAATAGCCGGACCTGCACATCACTAAAAGCAATGTACATTTAGTTGTAATGTTCACCCCAGCCACTAGAGGGGGATAGAGTGCAAAGGATTTTTTAAGGAGAGGACACACCCAGGGCAGGGTTCTTTTTCTCCTGGACATCGGCTGGACAGGATCAGGTAGAGAGAAGGTCTCATAGTAAGAAGTATTAGGTACTTTAGTTAGTTAGGGTAATAGCGAGCATGGGTAGTCCAGACCCCAACGAGGAGGTATTGGCCTAAAGGCCACGGCTAAACCAAAGATAGGGACAGTTTAGGGCCAGAGAAACCATCCTGAAGCAGGGACAAGCAGATGCCTATCTGTAATAGGGCAGAGGGTTGTAGAGCGTATACCGGGCTGCAAGGACCAGAAGGGGGTGAAAGGTCTGGGAAAGGGTTGTGTCTATGGTAACTGGGGTTGTATGTTCACTAGTGGAATTCTCTACATGGCTCTGAGTCTGCCTGAAAAATGAATGTGTATAAAATCTATGTGTGACAACAATACGAAAGCCTGTCTAAACTTAAGTACAAAATGCCCTGCTAATAAATTGTATTTTCTTATAATTGGTGTTGGATTCCTGCACTTTAAGTGCAAGATCTTGGGACTAAGTCTTAAAGGCATAAGGGTGCACACTTGTGGCTAGAGAGGTGGGTTGGGAGCCAAATTTTGAGCTCCAGAGATACAGTGTGTTGGGGGCAAAAAAATTGTTTTGGGTGGGGGGACCCTGCAGAGTCTAATTATACTACTGACAGGAGTTTCATGCACTTAAAGGAACAGCAACCACAAGAAATGAAAAGCACAGGATACACACTCCTCTATAGTTTATATAAACAAGCTGCTGTGTAGCCATGGGGGCAGCCATTCAAGCACAGGATACACAGTAGATAACAGATAAGTACTACTATAGTTTATATAAACAAGCTGCTGTGTAGCCATGGGGGCAGCCATTCAAGCACAGGATACACAGTAGATAACAGATAAGTACTACTATAGTTTATATAAACAAGCTGCTGTGTAGCCATGGGGGCAGCCATTCAAGCACAGGATACACAGTAGATAACAGATAAGTACTACTATAGTTTATAAAAACAAGCTGCTGTGTAGCCATGGGGGCAGTCATTCAAGCACAGGATACACAGTAGATAACAGATAAGTTCTACTATAGTTTATATAAACAAGCTGCTGTGTAGCCATGGGGGCAGCCATTCAAGCACAGGATACACAGTAGATAACAGATAAGTACTACTATAGTTTATATAAACAAGCTGCTGTGTAGCCATGGGGGCAGCCATTCAAGCACAGGATACACAGTAGATAACATATAAGTACTAGTATAGTTTATATAAACAAGCTGCTGTGTAGCCATGGGGGCAGCCATTCAAGCACAGAACACCCAATTTTACTTATATTAATCTATTCTATACTGTGTGTATAGCATCCTAATGGAAATAATTATTTTCGGTGCCAAGCTTTTAGAAACACACAATAACATAATTCCTACTTGAATGAGTATGAACTACTCACTGTGACATTGTTTTTTTTTTAGATAATCAAAGGCACTAGAGAGTACGTGTGATGACACACAAAATGCGTTAGGTGATCTGTTGGGGAAATGAAGCCTTTTAAACCACTGATGTTTGCTGAAAGTACGCGCAATATTGGATTCTAGAGACATTTTGTGGCCATGTACTCATATGCCAAAAATCTTATTCAACCTGATATTAGATGGACTCAATGTCCCATGATGCTATGCACAGAAACCAATGATTGATATGAGTGGCTCACCAGGGAGCTGGGCAGGAGGTGGAACAGATTACAAGCTCATTTAGTCCTTAGAAATTTCTATTTCATCGATTTAAATTGGAAGATCTTTTTCAGAAATCCATAATGTTTTTTGAATCCTTAAACAAAGAGGGCAGAGGCAACGAACTCACGGCTTTCACACCCATTTAGTCTTTCCATAAATCTCCCTGGCTCAGAGAAACCTTCTGCCTGCTTTTTCTTCCCCACTTGAGTGGGTTTATTTAACTGCTCAATCCTCAAAATTTCCAGCGCTGCACTTTACTTGCTCTGAGGTGGGTTACGACGGCTGAGAAGGGAATTTTCTGCACATATATTGCAAACTCAATAAACGGTAATAAATTATTACTATCGTAGCCTAGAAAATGAATAACACTTCTGAACTGGATCTTGTGACTTCAAATTTGGTTGGATAGTAAAAAGTTTGTCTAAGAGCTTAGTTATTCTTGAAACATTTCTTTTTCTTTAGTAGAATTGCTTTGCTACTACTTAGAAATACACAGGGGAACTTGTGCCATTCAGGTGGCACTTTATCAGCCCAAACTGGCAACTCTGCTCCTTTGACAAAAGAGAGTTGAATTGCTGTACCAACCCTGCCCCAGTCTGATTGCAGGAGTAGAGTACTCTGGGGTAGGGGCTGATATTGGAACAGGTAAAAGGTAGAGAAACACCCCTGAAAATAATTATAAAAGCTGAGAATAGTGGAGCCTTTTGCAATGATATCTATTGTCCATACCAGTGGAACAACTACAGAGGAAGCAGACCCATTGGCTTCAGGGGAAGGCAGGGAGTAAGTAGTCATGATGTACATGATTTTTGGTTGGGGCCAGGAAAATAATTTGCACAGGGCCTGGGCCTTTAAAGGAGAAGGAAAGCTCCAAGACAGTTTATTGCCAACATATTAGCCACAATAGTGCAAACTAGAATGCTATATTTATTCTGCAGAATGCTTTACCATACCTGAGTAATCAGCTCTAGACACTGTCTCTGTTTGTTTAGGATAGAAGCTGCCATATAAAAGCTTGTGTGACATCACTTCCTGCCTGAGTCTCTCCCTGCTCACTTACAGCTCTGAGCTCAGATTACAGCAGGGATGGGAGGAGGGAGAGAGAGAGGAGCAAACTGAGCATGCTCAAGCCCTAGCCCTGGAGGTTTAAGCTGAAAACAGGAAGTCTGATACAGAAGTCCATGTGTAAACAAATGAAGGAAAGAAATGTGGTGTTTATTTTGACAGAGGAATCAGAGCAGCATTACTTTGAGGGTTTACTGGTGTATTTATATAGACCTTTCTGATAAAGTTTACCGTATATACTCGAGTATAAGCCATCCCGAGTATAAGCCGAGGTACCTAATTTTACCTCCAACAACTGGGAAATCTTATTGACTCGAGTATAAGCCGAGGGTGAAAAATGCAGCAGCTTCTGTTAAGTTTCAATCTCGTTTGTGGATGACTATTCTTAGGCGCTGGCTACTATTCTAAGGCGCCGGCGAATATTCTAAGGCGCCGGCGAATATTCTTAGGCGCCGGCTACTATTCTAAGGCGCCGGCGGATATTCTTAGGCGCCGGCGACCGTTTTTGCGCTTGACCCGAGTATAAGCCGAGGTAGAGTTTTTCAGCATATTTTGGGGGCTGAAAAACTCGGCTTATACTTGAGTATATACGGTACTTAATTTTAGCCTTTGCTTCTCCTTTAAAGTCACACCACTGACCTATAGCATTGCATACCATATTCTGCACCTATACTCCAAGCCTAGAAAATCAATGATAAGAGACTCTTCTGTTATTGCATTTTGAGCCAACTTCTTTACCTGGAGTAGGGACTTTTGCTTTCTCTCAGGCTTCCAATAAAATTACAACTAGGGCTTGCAATCCTTTCAGTGTGTACTTATTTTGACTTCTGTAGGTCAATTACAGATTACAAAGGAGTAATTTATGACCACAAGTCCAGTTGCACACCCACACTTCCCTGCAGGGAGTTGTGTGTTAATCCCCATTCATAAAAAGGCACCACTCCTTCATCTACTGATGTAGGGGAATTTTGGAGCTACTACCACCTCTTGACCAGGCAATAGTACCAGGGTTCCCTTTGCACTTAATATCAATAGATGCAGCACACTTGCAGCACAAAAATCTGGCACAAAATGCTACTTGCATGCGGAAACCCTAGAAATTATGCAAGATGGGCTTCTGCACAAGTACATCTGATTTTTGGCAAAATTCACATACAGTTGCAATCATTTTGGAGAATTAGACACAATTGTGTCAGAACCAATACCCCCCCTGCAACTGCGAAGATGATGGAATTTTGAGAAAAACTCTGTACTGTGCTAAAAAAACATGGTTTGTGTGCTCAAAGTTTTACTCTGTCTACTGCTTGCACTTCTACTTGCATCCAAACATGCTGCAATCTCACATGGCTGCCAGTGAATCCACCCTGCCTCTTCTGAAGAATGGTGTCCAAGTACAGCGGGTTGTCAGTTGAGGAACTAGACTGGAGCCCAATGAATTGGACGCAAACACCATTTTGACCGAGCACTCTGGAAGTGATAGAAACTCAACTCTGAAAAGGCAACTTGCCTTTGATTTGCACTAAAACGCCAGTGCAATGTCATCGGTTTTAATGCATAATGTGCAGTGTACTCAACTCACAAGATAGAAACAATTACTTTGCAATAATGGGGGGGGGGGAAATGCGGCCTTTTTGGGTAGGAAAATGTTGATTTGCATGTGGCATTGCACTTTCTATGTGTTTGTATATTTTAAAGAAATGGGGGGGTTCAGCCTTTAGAGAGAATCATTGGTGAAACAAAAGAAATTGCAATGCTATTTTTTTCCCTTCTTGAAGTATAAAACCCATTTAATTTTAGTAGTTTATGAAGTCCACTCTCCCATTTCCATGGCGCCTATTTGCAGGCTCAAATGTAGTAAGTAAAGAAGTATTTGCTCCTTATTCCAAGCTATCCTACCGACTCCCTTTCCAATCTCATCCATTTAGATTTTATTACGCCACGACAATCTCTATTTTCTCTCATTTCTATCATCTAAGTTGCTGCTTAGCGATGGCAAATAAAGCAATCAGGGATCTTTGGAAGGAAGGGCCTCAGACTGCACATCAAGAAATACAGCTGCATCTATCTGACCTTTGCATGCATCATAACGCTCCTTATCGTAAATGGATGAATTCCGTAAAAGCCAATGCTCATTTCACAGATGCCACGAAAAATTTGTAGACTCTCTTCAGCTCTGGTTATAATACTACAACATTTGCTGCATTGTAATCAAAACCAATGTACTTCATACAGTAGTTCTTAATATTTACATCTCCTGGCTTGTCAGTAGGTACAGGAGAACTTTCTATAAGTTAGTATTATTCATCAGGGCAATACAGCCCTAAATACTAACATAAAAATCCCATAGAAATGAATGGAGAGCGGCGGAATTTCACTCTTGTGGCGGAACTTCACTACTAACTTCACTCTTTGATAAATATACCCCATGGTGTCTTCTCAAGAAAACAATCTGTTGTATTTAATACATCTGTTGTATTAGGTCAGTGAGCCCCTACTAGGAGCTTGAGAGAAACATGTTCCTCACCAAGCTCTTTGGTGTTGCTCCCAGTGGTGTCAAAGCAGGAGGCATGAATACTATGGGGCAGATTTACCAAGGGTCGAATATCGAGGGTTAATTAACTCTCAATATTCGACTAGGAATTAAAATCCTTCAACTTCGAATATCGAAGTCGAAGGATTTAGCGCAGTAAATTCGATCGAACGATCGAAGGATTATTCATTCGATCGAACGATTAAATCCTTCGAATCGAACGAATTGAAGGATTTTAATCCAACGATCGAAGGAATATCCTTCGATGAAAAAAAGTTAGGCAAGCCTATGGGGACCTTCCCCATAGGCTAACATTGACTTCGGTAGCTTTTATCTGCCGAACTAGGGGGTCGAAGTTTTTTTTAAAGAGACAGTACTTCGACTATGGAATGGTCGAATAGTCGAACGATTTTTAGTTCGAATCCTTCGATAGTCGTAGTCGAAGGTCGAAGTAGCCCATTCGATGGTCGAAGTAGCCCAAAAAACACTTCGAAATTCGAAGTTTTTTTACTTCGAATCCTTCACTCGAATTTAGTGAATCGGCCCCTATGTGTACTACCCAACAGACCCACCTGCCAGTCCACATAAGGCTACCAAATAACCAATTGCAACCCTCATTGGACATCCAACTTTTTTCATGCTTGTGTTGTTCCCCAACTTTTATATTTTAATTTATATTTTAGATTGGGGACTGCATTAGGTGGAAGGCCCACCACATTCTAAGTGTAAAGATGGGCAGTTTTAAGCTGCTCATTCAGCCCCTTCATACTGAGTTGAAAACTTACTTGCCCATGACCCTGAACCTGACAATCAGGCAGGTTTAATAGGAGGCATTGATGTGGTCCTTACCCATATACCCATCACTGTGATCTGACCATTTGGCTCAAGGGACAAAAAATCAGCTCAACCCAATATCACCCATCTCAATGTGGACGTATCAGGGAAAGTTCTGCTTGTTTGGCTACCTCTCCAAACAAGTGGATCTTTCAATGTATTGATACAGTACCATAAGAGATCACTAATGTCTTACCCTTGTGACACCTAGAATGATATGGATGCAGCTTGTGCAACACATGCAATAATTGCAACAAATGCAATAAATGTATTTTAACATTGCAGATTCCTACCTGCATGCCACAGGTGCAGACAGTATAAGTCTTGAAAAAACGCCATTGAAGGAAAAAGAAGGGCAACTGCACCACCATTGCTGTGAGCCTTGCGACTGCCATGATGGTGCCTCATACTTCCTTAAAACACATTGTGCCCCCTCTTAGTTATGCCCCCTGGAAAATGCTTCCTCCTTATCTCCTTGGTTTGATCTTAACAATGTTGGTTTTCAGTAGGTTCAGTCTCTTTTCCATCCCTCTCTCCAAACTACGGTCTGACTGGTGACCAAGGACAGATTGGATGCCACAATGGTGGAGATGTATGAAGGGTGCAGGTAAGTTATTTAAATTAGACAATTAAAAGTGATAAAACAGAAATAGGAATTGCTGTAGAGTATCAAACAGATCTCAAATACACTGCTTTTTAACATCATCCCAGACTCTAATCTCTGCCTGAATTAAACCACTTTGAAATAATATCAAAACATAACTCCAGAGTCAGTCAGATGATATAAATATTCATTTAACAATCAATGAACTAGGGAAGGTTTTAAATGACTATCTTTTCATGCACAACTATTTAAGAATAATGTAATAAATGACAAAGAAATATGAAAGCAAGTAGGGTACAAATCATCCTAATCAGATAAAGATTTGTACGTAAGGAAATGCAGGGAGACGTCTTTGCTCAATGAAATTGTTGAGCTGCTATGACTTTCCATTGTTTCTATGTGTGCCAATAACAGCCGCACTGCCAAATTAAGGAAATTTCACTCAACGTTACTCTTCAGATTTTATTTTATTAGAATTATTCCTCAGACATAAATGACAGACTAGTATTTTCTTCTACTGAAGAAATACAACATTTAATGTGCAAAGAGACAACATCATCCTGCCTTTCACTGAAAGAAGACATGGACATCACAAACAGGTGATATGTACTTCAGATGCATCTGCCATTTGACTTCTCAAATGACAGATGCAACTGAAGTACATACACCTAGATTCCATGTTGTTTATATCCAACCAACCGCTCAACCAAATGTTCCCCTTCAAGCTCTGGTATGAAGTGTTGTTTGACTGTCATGTCTTTATATGACCCAAGCATGACAGGAGAACAAGAGTCCCTCTTTTAGTCAAGTCTTTTCCCTGATTCAGAAACCCTTACATGAAGAACAACAAAACACTTTTTGTATTTCTATCCATTGTATTTACAGTTTGCTTCAAATTATAGTTTAAAAATATATGTAAGCAACCAAAAGTGTTCAATTCCCACATTGAGGGATGTTTTCCAGTTAGCCAAGGGGTTTTTGTCCTTAGCTGATATAATGGAAGGATGGTTCGCCCTTTTTTGTCATTCACCTATTACCAGAGGTGGATGTTCTGGGAGTCTGGAGTATAAGCCCCCTGAATTATACTTTGAGCCCTAAAGTGACCTATAACCTAAAAGAGGTCTGGAAACAATGACCCCATGAATGAGGTAAAGGTAGTAGTAGTCAGCTCACAACACTCTCCTAGGATATTGTGATTTAGAAAGGCCAGAGTAAAAAGAGCAGTATTTTGTTCCACCAAGGAGAAGTTGTATGGAGTATAGATAGTATAAGGTTCATACTCTCCAGTGACACCCACCTAAGTGTAGGGGCCACAGGTGGAAAGGGACTTAAGTTCAGCGGCCAACTGGGGAGTCCAGGGCCCACTAGGGCTGCAAGGACTACCTCTCTCGATGTCCACCATAGCATCCCCCCCGCCTCCAACGGCATCATGTAGCAATGGTTATGTTTTACCTCCTTCCTCATCTGGCGGCTGTGATTGGGTGAGGGGTGTAACAAGGGAGAATCTGCAGTGCCAATGGGAGTTGGCCTGGGTCAGCAGGGTCCATGAAGTCCGGGGCCAACCAAGTTCTTTCCCTGGTGTTCCGCCGGCCCAATCTGACCATGCTCAATCTATTTTCTTCCTTGGAGTGGATCCATTTCTTTGAGGTGTCTTAGATATAATCACTGTAAAAAAAAACTGTGCAAAAAAAAAAACCTACTAAAACAAAATAAGAACATTATGAATCCCCTTTAAATCATCTGCATGTATTTTTTAATTGAAAACCCTGAAAAATTCTATAAAGTGTAAACTGACCAAAATATTCATGCTGCATGTACAGTCCACCTAAATTTCATATCTCCTGCTGATCGCGGATATGGTCCAATATTCTCACATTTATTCACAGCACAGATCTGAGGGTCAAGAGCACATAAGTACTGCTCGGTACCTTTTGTTCCATGAGAATGCAGAAGAATTTGTTCCTCACAGAGAAATTCTTGTACTCACACATTCCCAAAAATAGCTTGTGATTCAGGCAGAGCCGGTCCAATCGCTCACTTATTCTCATATAGAAAGGAGAAATTCTGAGCAGAACAGCTTTTTAAAGGCCAAGGCACAAGATGGCATGAAAGCGGAGCAATAAAAAAAAAGCTAATGGCCAAGCTGTGCATGGGCACGAATGTCAGAACATCTGCCTTGATTTCTACAAACACAACTGATTTCCTGGATATTTTGACAGTAATGGTAAAAACAGAAATACTTTACAAAACTGTTAATCAAGTGTCTATTTGTGGCTAAGCCAGAAGAGTCCAAAACCTGCCAAAGAGCTACAGCTATTCCAGCTTGGTTTATAGCCTCTTGTGTCTGTCTTGCTTTATTTTTCTGCAGGGCATTGTCGGAATTGGAGCCTTGGCTGACGGTAAATCGACTACCAATAAATTGCAGATACTTTTGATCGCAGTTTTGGACAATTGATGGAAATTCAGATTGTATCAACCCACAAGGATCTCAGGATTATCAATCAAAACAGCTTCCTGACTCGCCATACAGTACATGCCCAGATAGTTGGGCAGTGGGGTCAAAAGTGGCCAAACTGTCTGATCAAATCTAGGTATGTCTAGCCATTCTCCAATCATTCGACCATCAAGGGGAGTCCTGAAGAGCTCCACTATGTGAAGGCCCCATGTAGTGGGCCTATTTACATCCCACTAGAAATGTAAGTGCTGACTACAGTAAGTGGTCCCAAAGTGAGATTAGCGCATCTCCTACCCCTGCTACACAGTACATATATGCTACCAGTGTGACTTCTACAAAGTATTATCCAGGTGTTTGGGTTGAGCATAATTTTACTGAGCAGCAACAAGAGATTAATGCGGTGCAAAGTGTGGACAAAGCTTGCGTAACGAACAGAGCTGTGAAGATAGAGGGACTCACAGAGTTCTGCAAAGTGAAGCGAGTTTGGCTGTTCCTTTGTGCTCCATGCCTGTAAATTACTGTATGGGAAGATAATCAAGCGTCTGAAACTGCCAATGTTGCTGACACAGAAAAATCACATTTTAACAGTAGATGAACTGTCATGGGGATTAGGGACAAGGTCTGGATTATCTGATGAAATAATTTAATTAGTTGAAGGATTGAAAATAAAGGCCACAAAAGGGCCGAGCGAAGCAGAGACATGAATGAACCTGAAAAAAAGCCAACAAACACCCAGTAAAGAGTCTGAAAGGAAAAGTGGAGGTTCATATTGACTTTATTTAGAGGACACTGCCATAGTCCTTGTAGAGAAACACATGTAATCAGTGGAAAAGCTCAACAATGCACCATTAATTTACTTTTATATTTTAAAGCAGTTCTTATAGAAGCAAAGGGGCAAATAGCCTCTAGGAATGGGTTCTGGCTGTTAGATAGCAGGTATAGTAGGGAGAGATGGTGTCTATAGTAACAGTGGATAATAGTCTCTGGGAAGGGAGTGTGACTGTGGGATAGCAGGTATAGTAGGGAGAGATGGTGCCTATAGTAACAGTGGATAATAGTCTCTGGGAAGGGAGTGTGACTGTGGGATAGCAGGTATAGTAGGGAGAGATGGTGCCTATAGTAACAGTGGATAATAGTCTCTGGGAAGGGAGTGTGACTGTGGGATAGCAGGTATAGTAGGGAGAGATGGTGTCTATAGTAGCAGTGGGATAATAGTCTCTGGGAAGGGAGTGTGACTGTGGGATAGCCGGTATAGTAGGGAGAGATGGTGTCTATAGTAGCAGTGGGATAATAGTCTCTGGGAAGGGAGTGTGACTGTGGGATAGCAGGTATAGTAGGGAGAGATGTGTCTATAGTAACAGTGGATAATAGTCTCTGGGAAGGGAGTGTGACTGTGGGATAGCAGGTATAGTAGGGAGAGATGGTGTCTATAGTAACAGTGGATAATAGTCTCTGGGAAGGGAGTGTGACTGTGGGATAGCAGGTATAGTAGGGAGAGATGGTGTCTATAGTAACAGTGGATAATAGTCTCTGGGAAGGGAGTGTGACTGTGGGATAGCAGGTATAGTAGGGAGAGATGGTGTCTATAGTAACAGTGGATAATAGTCTCTGGGAAGGGAGTGTGACTGAGGGATAGCAGGTATAGTAGGGAGAGATGTGTCTATAGTAACAGTGGATAATAGTCTCTGGGAAGGGAGTGTGACTGTGGGATAGCAGGTATAGTAGGGAGAGATGTGTCTATAGTAACAGTGGATAATAGTCTCTGGGAAGGGAGTGTGACTGAGGGATAGCAGGTATAGTAGGGAGAGATGTGTCTATAGTAACAGTGGATAATAGTCTCTGGGAAGGGAGTGTGACTGTGGGATAGCAGGTATAGTAGGGAGAGATGGTGCCTATAGTAACAGTGGATAATAGTCTCTGGGAAGGGAGTGTGACTGTGGGATAGCAGGTATAGTAGGGAGAGATGTGTCTATAGTAACAGTGGATAATAGTCTCTGGGAAGGGAGTGTGACTGTAGGATAGCAGGTATAGTAGGGAGAGATGGTGCCTATAGTAACAGTGGATAATAGTCTCTGGGAAGGGAGTGTGACTGAGGGATAGCAGGTATAGTAGGGAGAGATGGTGCCTATAGTAACAGTGGATAATAGTCTCTGGGAAGGGAGTGTGACTGAGGGATAGCAGGTATAGTAGGGAGAGATGGTGCCTATAGTAACAGTGGATAATAGTCTCTGGGAAGGGAGTGTGACTGAGGGATAGCAGGTATAGTAGGGAGAGATGGTGCCTATAGTAACAGTGGATAATAGTCTCTGGGAAGGGAGTGTGACTGTGGGATAGCAGGTATAGTAGGGAGAGATGGTGTCTATAGTAGCAGTGGGATAATAGTCTCTGGGAAGGGAGTGTGACTGTGGGATAGCCGGTATAGTAGGGAGAGATGGTGTCTATAGTAGCAGTGGGATAATAGTCTCTGGGAAGGGAGTGTGACTGTGGGATAGCAGGTATAGTAGGGAGAGATGTGTCTATAGTAACAGTGGATAATAGTCTCTGGGAAGGGAGTGTGACTGTGGGATAGCAGGTATAGTAGGGAGAGATGGTGTCTATAGTAACAGTGGATAATAGTCTCTGGGAAGGGAGTGTGACTGTGGGATAGCAGGTATAGTAGGGAGAGATGGTGTCTATAGTAACAGTGGATAATAGTCTCTGGGAAGGGAGTGTGACTGTGGGATAGCAGGTATAGTAGGGAGAGATGGTGTCTATAGTAACAGTGGATAATAGTCTCTGGGAAGGGAGTGTGACTGAGGGATAGCAGGTATAGTAGGGAGAGATGTGTCTATAGTAACAGTGGATAATAGTCTCTGGGAAGGGAGTGTGACTGTGGGATAGCAGGTATAGTAGGGAGAGATGTGTCTATAGTAACAGTGGATAATAGTCTCTGGGAAGGGAGTGTGACTGAGGGATAGCAGGTATAGTAGGGAGAGATGTGTCTATAGTAACAGTGGATAATAGTCTCTGGGAAGGGAGTGTGACTGTGGGATAGCAGGTATAGTAGGGAGAGATGGTGCCTATAGTAACAGTGGATAATAGTCTCTGGGAAGGGAGTGTGACTGTGGGATAGCAGGTATAGTAGGGAGAGATGTGTCTATAGTAACAGTGGATAATAGTCTCTGGGAAGGGAGTGTGACTGTAGGATAGCAGGTATAGTAGGGAGAGATGGTGCCTATAGTAACAGTGGATAATAGTCTCTGGGAAGGGAGTGTGACTGAGGGATAGCAGGTATAGTAGGGAGAGATGGTGCCTATAGTAACAGTGGATAATAGTCTCTGGGAAGGGAGTGTGACTGAGGGATAGCAGGTATAGTAGGGAGAGATGGTGTCTATAGTAACAGTGGATAATAGTCTCTGGGAAGGGAGTGTGACTGTGGGATAGCAGGTATAGTAGGGAGAGATGGTGTCTATAGTAACAGTGGATAATAGTCTCTGGGAAGGGAGTGTGACTGAGGGATAGCAGGTATAGTAGGGAGAGATGTGTCTATAGTAACAGTGGATAATAGTCTCTGGGAAGGGAGTGTGGCTGTAGGAATATTATGGGTGGGTATAGTAGGGAATGAAGCTTTGTTCATATTGTGTATGATAGCAGTTTGTGAATTCCTATTGATTACCATGGAAGGCACTGCTTATAGCTATTGGTCTCTCACCATCATGGTGATCAAGACTTCCCATATGCCGTTACCCTAAGGAGATATCTCCCTTAAATGTAATACAACATTCAGAATAGATTTTATTTATATTGCTTTGCTCTTTTCCAAACTAAATATAATGTTTACAATGAACAAACAAATCCCATCTGTGCAGCAGTGTAGCATTTTGCTTTCATTGGAACTGATGATATAATGGCTGTGCCCAATTCGAGCTGCATTGCATATGAGTAGAACCATCCCGTCATCTCAGGATGCAATTACATTAATCACAGGACATTTTTTTTCAAAAAGTCACGTGACTTCATGATTTAGGATCCGTAGAGAGAGCACAATGAAGCAAGGATGACTAAAAATGAGTGAAAATCCTCAGCTGACCCTGAGGAAGCAGTCAAGGGAGAGTGTGAAATGCGTCGGATATTGGCGCAATTTCATTTATTCACCGATCACAGACTCAACAGGAGAAGCCTTCTCGGTCCCAGACAAGTCCGGACTTTTATTTGCTTTGGGTACTAAGTGCTTTATGATCTGACTATCATTGTGAGTAGAAAATCGCTTGTTTTGTGGTGATTTTTAACTTTTATTAAAGCAATATTATACTATATTTTGCTTTATATCTTCATTATACTACAGACGAAGGACCAACATTATTATATGCATCAAAAATCAAAGAAATCTTGTGAGTATATACCCGAATGGGGGAAGCTTGAAGAATATTACACTGGTGGATCCTCTTCAATATACAATATCTCTGTGGCTCTATGGGCTTCATTAATTATGTTCATGAATACAATACTACTCTATGGGGCTGATTCACTAACTTCGAGTGAAGGATTCGAAGTAAAAAAACTTCGAATTTCAAAGTGTTTTTTGGGCTACTTCGACCATCGAATGGGCTACTACAACCTTCGACTACGACTACGAATTGAATGATTCGAACTAAAAATCGTTCGACTATTCGACCATTCGATAATCGAAGTACTGTTTCTTTAAAAAAAACTTCAACCCCCTAGTTCACCATCTAAAACCTACTGAAGTCAATGTTAGCCTATGGGGAAGATCCCCATAGGCTTTCCTAAGTTTTTTTGATCGAAGGATATTCCTACGATCGTTGGATTAAAATCCTTCAAATCTAAAGATTCGAAGGATTTAATCGTTCGATCGAAGGAATAATCTTTCGATCGTTCGATCGTACTATCTGCGCTAAATCCTTCGACTTCGATATTCAAAGTCGAAGGATTTTAATTCCCAGTTGAATATCGAGGGTTAATTAACCCTCAATATTCGA
This sequence comes from Xenopus petersii, assembly GCA_038501925.1. Taxonomy (NCBI): domain Eukaryota; kingdom Metazoa; phylum Chordata; class Amphibia; order Anura; family Pipidae; genus Xenopus; species Xenopus petersii. The sequence continues at coordinate 4,998,238 of CM076675.1, forward strand.
CCCTTAGTGAATCGGCCCCTCAGTGTGCGCTTCCTTTTGCATTCTATTTTAGATTTCATGTGCTGCCTATTAACTTTTCCACCCGCCTAATATGTCTGCATGGCATAATAGGAGATGGCATCTTTCCATTATAGAGATGCCTCCTAGTTCACCGTCATGCACACTGAGGATGGTTCCTCACAGCACCAATGGGATCCGCTCTTCTACCGTCAACAAATCGGTAGCTGATTAAGGTGGCACTTTCAATGATCCTCCTGTTCCTCTTTACCCAAAGCCTTTATTCTTTTGTTTTTGCCTTGCTTGCTGAATCTTCATCTCTTTATTCCTAACACCCACTCAGATTTCGTTGTCTCTGTTACACTATTTCCATTTCCTTTCCTTTTTTCTTTTTTTTTGACTGTTTCTTTTTCTTCAATTTGTACTTCTCTTCCCGGTGCTGTCTCCCTCCCACTCCCTAATCTGCAGCTGTCTCGGGCTGTCAGGATGTGTTCTGTGCAACCTCATATTCAGAGATGTTCCTTCTCACCTCAACAGAGGTGCCATGAATACCGAATGAGGCCTCCTCATCTCTCTCGCTGCATACCCCGAGGGAGAAATGCTGCCTGTCTTTCTCTTCTCCTTTCAATTCAACTTCCCATTATGTTGTACATGGAATTGGTGGAGGCTAAGACCTTTTTTTATATTTTCCATGAAGATTCTAAATTCTAAAAGGCTCCTGCAAGGGGACATATTCTAATGTCTCAGTTTAAAGGAGTTGGAGCAGGTATTATAATATGATGTCATTAGATCACAGTATGTCACCAGTCATGCCGCACCCCCTAAAGCTGCCTTGATGAGTCCTATTATTGGTTAGTTACTATCTGGTGTACCTGTTCATTTTTCTTTGCTTAGAAATCATGGCTGAACAGCTGTTGGCAATTAAGATTTTTTTTTTTTACCGTGAAGCTAAAGCAGTTTTTAAGCTAAGTCAACTGATTTTCAGCAGTGGTAATACATAAATTTAAAATTTTTGAACTAGACCAACTGTTCTGAGCAGACGCTTGGGAGAATTTCTTAAAGCAGCACAAAATTGCTATTTTTAAGGAAAAAAACATTGTGTGCCTCCCGAAGATCCCTTAATTTTCTATAATACATTTTCCTAAAAGAGTTGAGATGACATTCATTGATCAACTATTAGATATGTCTTTGGTTCTCAAAGAAAACCATTGATCAGATTAATAGGATTATCTTGTATTAGGACCTGTTCATTGTGAATTTCCCATGAAATTCGCGAAACACGGAAATGCATCACAAGTTTGAGCCTGGCAAATAAATTCACCCATCACTACTGTAAGACAACCAAATGATGCACCAAATTTGGGATTTAGTGATTTTGTTTGAAATTTGATTTGAATCCAGTATTTTTTTTGCAGGTTTTGGATCTAGATAAATCCTTAGAGCCCATCTGAACAAAATCAACACAAGTCACATTTTTTTCAGAAGATGCAAATTTTTGGAGGACTCTGGTCAAATCTGAACATGCAACCAAAGGTTTGGATTATGTTTGGATTGGGTTTGGTAGCTCTGCCAATATTTTGCAGAGTGTTCAGCATTCACCCAGACCCCAAAATTAAGGATTTGTCATATCCCTAAAATCATCTATAAAAACATATGTATAATCTATAGTAAAGTTGGAACCTAACCATAGGAGCAACGTATACCTTTAAGACTGCGGTGCAAATAAATATTACTTTGTGTGGCTTTTCACTGCTGCCAAGAAGCCTAGTTAGCATGAAATGTTCCAAACAAAATGTGGACCCTGATTCATGGAATGTGTTGGAAGGTGTTGGCAAATGTAGCTGTGCATTTTAACAGAAGAACCCAAAAATAGTAATTATGTTATTGTAGTTTTAGAATGTTTAGGGTACTGTAGGCCTAAAACAAAGCTTTGCAAAAACTCTACTTCAAGACAGGAAATGGAAACTCAGAATGGATTTATATTGGCAAATACTTTAATATGGGCAAGGCTGAACTTAATCGAACTATTTGCTGAATATATAATAAGAGGAGCAAAGCTGGAGGAAGATGATCTAGAATTCACGATTGGTGGAAGAAGCATCAAAACTAGATGGGGCTACAGCTAAATAAGCAGAAGATAACAGCAGTAGTCAAAATATAAGCCACAGACTGGCACCTGGTAGAACCAGAATGAAAAAAACAACAACCATAATTTTTCAGGTAATGGCATTTCATTATGAATCTGAAAGTCTGAAAATAATAAAGGTTTTGATAATAATGAAGCAAAACAGGTTCAAACAATGGCATTGGTGAAGAAGACCCTTAAAGGGGCTGTTTACCTTAAAGCTAACTTTTAATATGTTATAGAATGGTCAGTCCTTACTAATTTTTCAACTGAAATTTTTTTAAAAATTTTTCTAAAATGATTTGCTTTATTCTTCTTACTCTACAGCTTTCAAAATACTATTTCTCTGTGAGGATTTGATTGCTATAGTTACTTTTTTATCACTTATCTTTCTGTTGAGGCCCTCTTCCATTCATTGTTTAGTCTCTCATTCAAACCACTTCTTGGTTGTTAAGGTCATTTGGACTCTAGCAACATGATAGCTGCCGAAACTGGTGAGCTGCTAAACAAAAAAAAGCTAAATTGTACCCCTAACCTTGTCCACCCTTTTGCTGCCTTCATGTATGAAAATATTTTGGCCTACATTTTGCATTACAGATTTTAATTCTGAATTGTATGTACTTTCCCCCCCTTTTTTTCTTTTCTGTACCCCCTTTTTTTTCTTTTTCTTTTCTCTACTAATTTGAAAACTTAATAAAAGTTTAATTGCAAAAAAAAAAAAAGCTAAATTATTCTAAAATCAAAGTAATAAAGAAGGAAGTCCAATTGCAAACTGTCTCAAAATAGTGCTGTCTATATCATTCTAAAGGTTAATATTAGGTTGAACAACTTATTTAAGAATTCTGTGCACGGCAAAAGACACATTTAAGTGGATCCTTTACCATATCAAATCTTTCCACTTGAAGCACGCAATCTGACTAAAGTTGTGTTATTTTGGAAAGTGTTATGAGGACACCTAAATTATTGATAAGGGCAAATGCCATTGAGAAGCTTGAAGACTCAACCAGAGATGGAAAACGCAAAACACTATAAATATGACCACCAGGAATGGTCTTCAAAGCAATTAATAGTAAAACTTAATAGTAGACTTAATAGTAGACATCCTTCATATCACCTCCAATTATTTGAAAATGTATATCTTTTAAAGGTAAATGGAAGCATGTTTCATGAAAAAACTAGAAAACTATAAACTATCATAAAATGCAAAATAATGTTATGAAAATAAATAAATAATATAACATTATAGCAATATTATTTAGTATTATAATTATGGATCTTAATAGCTCCCACCACTCAGATGTTGAACATAACTGGAGGGATGTGAGCTTGTTATCCCTGGTTTTGAAATACCTGATAAATTTTTATTCAGTACAAAGATAGATTTGTCTAACTGTGCAAAAACAAAAAAAAAAGATCTCTTACTCTTTGCTGTATTTCTTCATTGTTCACTTTTGCACTAAAGTATATTCTGAGTATGGAAATGGGAAACAAAGAGAACAGATATGCTTTTGTCGACTGACACAGCACCTGACGGCAGGTCTCAAATCTAAGCGTCTTTCATTATATATCATACAAGGACTTGAGCTCCCGTTAACAATGGTTAAAATCTCTCTTGTATCTAAAAAGAGAATAATATCACCAATAATGAGTATATTGCATCTGGTGGAAACTTTTCTCAGAATTAAAGAGATCTATGGTTTTACATTAGGTGGTGCATGGGCAAGACTAAGAGGAGAATGTAGAACATGACTTATCCACAGCCTTGCTATAATCAACTAGCAAGACCTCTAGATGGAGCGAATGGAAATGGCAGCTTATGGCTCATAAAAAGCTCTTTGACAGTTTTTATACAACTTTCCATGCCATCAACCCAAATATTGCTGCAGTAGTCTCTAGTGTCAAGTAGGTTAGAAAGTGTGCTCTACTCCAGGTAGTAACTCCGACCATTTCCTTCTGTACTCTGATGGCATCCCATCTAATATAGAAATTGTTTTCCTCTTTCATCTAGAACACCTAAACCATTGCCATTTTATCTTTAAGTCCCTGAATTTTTTATTCCCCCCATGCCCCCATGGCTACACAGCAGCTTGTTTATATACTGTAGTTGTTTTTCTGAAGCAAACACAACATTTTTGACAGAGAGGTAGCAGAGTGGGTGCTGGTGCTGATTAGAAAACTGACCAGGGAGAGCTTGAAGAGGGCTGTAGTGTGCTGCTTTGAATAAGCATTTGAGCTTCAGACTAGTGATGAGCTAATCTGACCCATTTTGCTTTGCCCAAATTTCATGAAACTGCAAAAATACACCGAAATCCATTGAAGTCTATGGACGCCAATGTTTTTTGTTGCGCGCCAATTTTTTTCACCCATTGGAGTCTATGGGTATCATTTTTGCTGCAAAACTCATCGAAACATTTTGAATACTTTAGCCACATGTGTTTCCCCAGGGTGAGGACAAGTCTTGCTCGTGCACCTGCCACGTGGGTGCAACTACTTAATCCAAAGGGAATGGTACCTTGGGACAGGGCCAGAACTAGGGGTATGCAGAAGAGGCAAGTGCCTAGGGCACAAATGTTATGGGGCACATACCTTCCCTGCTGCTCGGCTGGATGAGTCCTGCACTAATGCCTGTGTGTATTTGTTTGCGTGCATGCTCACGTATGCTTGAGGTGGTGGGGCTGGGTTGCCTTGGGCTCCCGGCCAGCCTGGTCTGGCCATGCCTTGGTTAAGGGGGATAACATTGCCAAGAACTGAACTTTGCTAATTGCCATTTTCCACAAGGAGTGGAGTGAGGTTATATTTTTGTTTGCTTTCACATTTATCATTTATCATTTCTCTTGCTATACAAAGTTGTATTGGTGGTTTATTTTCCTGGTGGAATTCCCCTGAGGTGACATTCCTCAGTGCACTGCATTGTAAATCCCAGTTCCCAGTATCTTTCATGCAAAGAGAATTCAGGGCCATGGATTGCTAAATCTAATGCTGTTGTAAATTTTTAAAACATTTTGGGGCACAGAAGTGACACTACTAGGCACTCTGGTACTTCTGCATAACAGACCATCCTTTTCCTTCTTATAAACACAAATCCTCCTAGTGCCTACCCACAGCCTGTAGCACCCTCCATTGGCTACTGTTTACCTTGAAAGTAAGATAAGAATAAAGCAAGGGGTAAAGGGGAACTGGGTATAATTCTTCTTTTCTAAAGCCCCTGTGGATATAGCCTTGGTTTACAGGTTTGAATACAAAATATTGTACAGGTCATAAAGCTTTGAATTATGGAACGTCCATCCCCCGTAGACTCCATTTTAATTCAATAATTCACATTTTTAAAAACGATTTCCTTTTTCTATGTAATAACAGCACCTTGTACTTGATCCAAACTAATATAATATATATATATATATATATATATATATATATCTATATATATATATATATATATATATATATATTTTTTTTTTTTATATATATATATATATATATTATATATAATATAATTAATCCTTACTGAATGCAAAACAAAATGATTGTATTTATTTTATGTTTTAATTATTTTTTAGCATGCTTAAGGTATGTTGATCCAAATTACAGAAAATTCCATAAAACCCTAAGTCCAGAACATTTTGGATAACAGGTCACATACCTGTATAAACACTGTGCATTTTTAGTTATGTCATTTTATATGCACTGTCCATATTTTGAGTGTAAATTGTCATATAACAAAATGATAGTTAATTCCTACAGTTACATAAAAATGTTTTCATTTCCTCTATAAATATGGAGTGAATTAGAAAGGTTTTATTCTGCTAGACATTATATACAATACATGGGCAATCAATAATAGTGAAGAAGTTCTGGAGTCCCAAGATATGCGGAGAACCAAATCATTTCCATAGATGATGCTTTACTACCCACATTAAATCATAGGCCTGAAGGATACCTGCACTCGTACGGGAACAAGAGAAGGATAACAAATGAGAATCCAATTGGGACTTAAGCATAGAATTTAATTAACTGTCTAAATCATTATGGTCATTTACATAAATATTAACCATGAACCAGCTGTCTGCCAATCTTAGTTTTATTACTTAGGCTAAGGTAATATTAACCCAGCAACTTGGCTTCATTTAAAGAACAGTTAAGGCATGCAATGTATTATTTATTAATGGTGCTGAATAATTTATTAGTGAAGCTCATTTTCAGATACTTCTTGCTCTGTTACCCATGAAATTCAGCCTCTAACTCTCAGGGACCATTCCCCCCTAGAGATGGCGCGAACTGTTCGCCGGCGAACTTGTTCGCAGCGAACATCGGGTGTTCGCGCTCGCCGGAAGTTCGCGAACGTCGCGCGACGTTCGCCATTTTGGGTTCGCCATTGTTGGCGCTTTTTTTTGCCCTCTCACCCCAGACCAGCAGGTACATGGCAGCCAATCAGGAAGCTCTCCTCTGGACCACTCCCCTTCCCTATAAAAACCGAAGCCCTGCAGCGTTTTTTCACTCTGCCTGTGTGTGCTGAAGAGATAGTGTAGGGAGAGAGCTGCTGCCTGTTAGTGATTTCAGGGACAGTTGAAAGTTTGCTGGCTAGTAATCGTTTTGATACTGCTCTGTTATTGGAGGGACAGAAGTCTGCAGGGGTTTGAGGGACATTTAAGCTTAGGTAGCTTTGCTGGCTAGTAATCTACCTTCTACTGCAGTGCTCTGTATGTAGCTGCAGTGGGCAGCTGTCCTGCTTCTGATCTCATCTGCTGACTGCTGCAATAACAGTAGTCCTTGTAAGGACTGCTTTTATTTATTTTTTTGTTGTTTTACTACTACTACTACTACTACTACTACTACTACTATAAGAGCCCAGTGCTATTAGTCTAGCAGTGTTGGGGAGTGGGACTGGTGTGCTAATCTGCTGCTCCTAGTAGTTCAGCAGCACCAACTGTAATTTTTTTTTTTTAATATTCATTTTTTTTTTATTTTACTTTTTTTTATTTTACTACCGCTGTAGTAGTGTATAAGTTGACCTTTTAGGCATTATTTGCCCTGTAGGCATTTTTTGCCCAGTGTGTTATTCAACCAACAGCCATCTAGCTGTGTGACCTTGTTCACATTCTGTCTAAATATCCATAATATTACCGTCTCCAGAAAAAACACCGGAGTGACTTTTTTCAAGCAGCCATAATAAATTTTACGTAATCCGTATCCATCGCTGTAGTAGTGTATAAGTTGACCTTTTAGGCATTATTTGCCCTGTAGGCATTTTTTGCCCAGTGTGTTATTCAACCAACAGCCATCTAGCTGTGTGACCTTGTTCACATTCTGTCTAAATATCCATAATATTACCGTCTCCAGAAAAAACACCGGAGTGACTTTTTTCAAGCAGCCATAATAAATTTTACGTAATCCGTATCCATCGCTGTAGTAGTGTATAAGTTGACCTTTTAGGCATTATTTGCCCTGTAGGCATTTTTTGCCCAGTGTGTTATTCAACCAACAGCCATCTAGCTGTGTGACCTTGTTCACATTCTGTCTAAATATCCATAATATTACCGTCTCCAGAAAAAACACCGGAGTGACTTTTTTCAAGCAGCCATAATATATTTTACGTAATCCGTATCCACCGCTGTAGTAGTGTATACGTTGATCTTGTGGGCATTATTTGCACAGTGTTTTCTTCAAACCGCCATCTAGCTGTGTGAGCTTGTTCACATTTTGTCTAAATATTGATAATATTATCGTCTCTAGAAAAACCACTTGAGTTACTTTTTTTCAAGCAGCATTCTTATATTTTACGTAATCCGTATCCACCGCTGTGTATACGTTGACCTTGTAGGCATTATTTGCACAGTGTTTTCTTCAAACCGCCATCTAGCTGTGTGAGCTTGTTCACATTTTGTCTAAATATTGATAATATTATCGTCTCTAGAAAAACCACTTGAGTTACTTTTTTTCAAGCAGCATTCTGATATTTTACGTAATCCGTATCCACCGCTGTGTATACGTTGACCTTGTAGGCATTATTTGCACAGTGTTTTCTTCAAACCGCCATCTAGCTGTGTGAGCTTGTTCACATTTTGTCTAAATATTGATAATATTATCGTCTCTAGAAAAACCACTTGAGTTACTTTTTTTCAAGCAGCATTCTTATATTTTACGTAATCCGTATCCACCGCTGTGTATACGTTGACCTTGTAGGCATTATTTGCACAGTGTTTTCTTCAAACCGCCATCTAGCTGTGTGAGCTTGTTCACATTTTGTCTAAATATTGATAATATTATCGTCTCTAGAAAAACCACTTGAGTTACTTTTTTTCAAGCAGCATTCTTATATTTTACGTAATCCGTATCCACCGCTGTGTATACGTTGACCTTGTAGGCATTATTTGCACAGTGTTTTCTTCAAACCGCCATCTAGCTGTGTGTATTATCGTTTCCAGAAAAACCAACTGAGTTTTTGTTGTTGTTGTTTTTTTAAAAATAATGCCAGGCAAAGGCAGGCCGCCACGCAGAGGCCGTGCTAGGGGCCGTGCTGCTATGCAATCCTGTGGCCCTAGCAAATTGCCCAGTTTTAAAAAGCCAATGACCCTGAACTCCCAAAATGCTGAAGAGGTAGTTGACTGGCTTACACAGCACACCCCATCCTCTACCGTTTCTAACTTTACCACAACATCCTCCTCATCCTCCACTGCTATGGCCACCCCACGTAACACTTCCTCCACCACCGGTGCCCCTTCTTCACTGGAGTCAGAGGAGTTATTTTCCCATGAGTTTCTTGAACTGAGTAATGCGCAACCATTATTGGCAGAAGAAGATGAAGGAGATGAGGACGTTACACCAGATTTAATTCTGGCAGAGAACACGACAGAGATGGACATAATGATGAGTGATGAGGAGGAGGTCCCCGCTGCTGCTTCCTTCTGTGATGTGTCAGAAGAAATTGATGCATCTGAGGAGAATGATGATGAGGAGATTGATGTTTTGTGGGTGCCTAGTAGAAGAGAGCAAGAGGAGGGTAGTTCAGATGGAGAGACGGAGAGTCAGAGAGGCAGTAGGAGAATAAGACTTAGAAGAAGCAGGGAGGACAGCCCGCAGGGATCAGTAGGGCAACAACATGTATCGGCACCTGTGTTCAGCCAGCCAACGCACCCGCCATTGCCGCCAATGCCGCCAACTTCTACTGTTACCGCCAGATCGCACACTTCCAAAAAGTCAGCAGTGTGGGATTTTTTTAATGTGTGTGCCTCTGACAAAAGCATTGTAATTTGCAATGAGTGCAGTCAGAAACTGAGCCTTGGTAAGCCCAACAGCCACATAGGTACAACTTCTATGCGAAGGCACATGAGCGGCAAGCACAAAGCACTTTGGGAGCAACACCTCAAAGGCAACAGGCAAACTAAAAGCCACACTCCTTCTGGTCCAGCATCTTACTGCTCTACCTCTGCTCTCCTTGACCCATCTGAACCACCCTCCACTCCGCCTTCCACCTTGACCACCTGTTCCCATTCCCAGTCATCTGCCACCAGCCAAGTTTCTGTGAAGGCCATGTTTGAGCGTAAGAAGCCAATGTCTGACTGTCACCCCCTTGCCCGGCGTCTGACAGCTGGCTTGTCTGCACTCTTAGCCCGCCAGCTTTTACCATACCAGCTGGTGGACTCTGAGGCCTTCCGCAAATTTGTAGCAATTGGGACACCGCAGTGGAAGGTACCCAGCCGCAATTTTTTTTCTAAAAAGGGAATACCACACCTGTACCAACATGTGCAGAGCCAAGTTACCGCATCTCTGTCACTTAGTGTTGGGCCAAAGGTCCATATGACTACTGACGCATGGTCCTCCAAGCATGGTCAGGGCAGGTATGTCACCTACACTGCCCACTGGGTGAACTTGGTAATGGCTGGGAATGGGAAGCAGGGAATGGGTAGCTCAACAACAACAACAACAGTGGAGTTGGTGTCACCGCCACGGATTGCACGCGGTTCTGCCACCACCTCTACTCCTCCATCGCTCTCTACCTCGTCTTCTTCCTCTTCTTCTTCTTACTCTGCTGCTGGGTCCTCCTTCTCCTCCTCCACACCTGTGCACCCCCAGCTCCCCCTAGGCTATTCGACGTGCCAGGTACGCCGTTGTCACGCTGTCTTGGGGATGACGTGCCTGGAAAGCAAAAACCATACCGGATCTGTACTCCTGTCATCTCTGCAGTCACAGGCCGATCGGTGGCTGACCCCACACCAACTGCAGATCGGAAAAGTGGTGTGTGACAATGGAAGCAATCTGTTGGCAGCGTTGAGACTGGGAAATTTAACACATGTGCCCTGCATGGCACATGTGTTAAATTTAATAGTCCAACGTTTTGTCTCCAAGTACCCAGGATTCCAGGACGTTCTCACCCAGTCCAGAAAGGTGTCGGCCCATTTCAGACGTTCCTACACAGCCATGGCACGCCTTGCTGACATTCAGCAGCGCTACAACATGCCAGTCAGGCGTTTGATTTCTGACAGCCAGACTCGCTGGAATTCAACGCTCCTTATGTTGGAACGTCTGCTGCAACAACAAAGGGCCGTCAACGAGTACCTTTTTGAACTGGGTGGTAGGACTGGATCTGCAGAGCTGGGGATTTTTTTCCCCCGTTACTGGGTGCTTATGCGCGATGCCTGCAGGCTCATGCGACCTTTTGAAGAGGTGACAAATATGGTCAGTCGCACCGAAGGCACCATCAGCGACCTAATACCCTTCGCTTTCTTCCTGGAGCGTGCCGTGCGACGAGTGACAGATGAGGCTGTAGACCAGCGTGACGAGGAGCTGGAAGCGCACGATTTATGGTCGGAATCACCAGAACGAACCCAGGCACCTGCTGCAACGCAGGGAGAGGTGCCAGAAGTGGAGTCAGAGGAGGAAGGTGGCTTTGTGGAGGAGGAGGAGGAGGACCAACAGGAGCAGGCTTCCCAGGGGGCTAGTGGTGACCTTTTGGGGACCCCTGGTCTTGTACGTGGCTGGGGGGAGGAGACCGTGGATGATGCAGTCCTTGATAATGAGGAAGCGGAGATGGATAGCTCTGCATCCAACCTTGTGAGAATGGGGTCTTTCATGCTGTCATGCCTGTTGAAGGACCCCCGTATCAAGAGGCTTAAGGAGAAGGACCTGTACTGGGTCGCAACGCTACTAGACCCTCGGTACAAGCATAAAGTGGCAGAAATGTTACCAACATACCACAAGTCCGAAAAGATGCGGCATTTACAAACCAGCCTGCAAAACATGTTGTACAATGCTTTTAAGGGTGATGTCACTTCAGGAACTCATCAACATTCCAGGGGCAGAGGTGCCAGTAATCCTGCCACGAGCACACCTGCAAGGACAAAGCCCTTTGGCCGGTCTGTAACATCAGACATGCAAATGTTTTTCTGTCCAAGGCAGTGCCACAACCCTTCTGGATCCACCCTCAAAGAACGCCTCGACCGGCAGGTAGCGGACTACCTGGCATTAACTGCAGATATCGACACTCTGAGGAGCGATGAACCCCTGGACTACTGGGTGCGCAGGCTTGATCTGTGGCCAGAGCTGTCACAATTTGCCATGAACCTCTTGTCTTGCCCAGCCTCAAGTGTGCTCTCAGAAAGGACCTTCAGTGCAGCAGGAGGGATTGTAACTGAGAAGAGAACTCGCCTAGGTCACAAAAGTGTCGATTACCTGACCTTTATTAAAATGAATGAGGGGTGGATCTCGGAGGGTTACTGCACGCCGGAAGACTTGTTCTGACTTCTATGCAGCTGTCCTTCTCTTCAAGCCTCATGACTCCACACACAGCTGTCCTTTAGCGTCCTCCTCCCTCCGCCACCGTTACAAACTAGGGTGCAAACCCTACTGGTTTAATTTTTTCTGGCCTCTGTGCTTCAGTGGCTGCAACCAAAAAAACTGGGCAAACAATGTCTACAAGGTCAACGTATGGCGAAAAATGACTATTTTCAGCATTTATATGGCATATTTTTTCTGGCAACTGTGCTTCAGTGGCTGCGTCCAAAAAAATGCATATTTTCTGCATTTATATGGCATAATTTTTCTGGCCTCTGTGCTTCAGTGGCTGCAACCAAAAAAATGCATATTTTCTGCATTTATATGGCATAATTTTTCTGGCCTCTGTGCTTCAGTGGCTGCAACCAAAAAAATGCATATTTTCTGCATTTATATGGCATAATTTTTCTGGCCTCTGTGCTTCAGTGGCTGCAACCAAAAAAATGCATATTTTGTCCATTTATATGGCATAATTTTTCTAGCCTCTGTGCTTCAGTGGCTGCAACCAAAAAAATGCATATTTTCTGCATTTATATGGCATAATTTTTCTGGCCTCTGTGCTTCAGTGGCTGCAACCAAAAAAATGCATATTTTCTCCATTTATATGGCATAATTTTTCTGGCCTCTGTGCTTCAGTGGCTGCAACCAAAAAAATTTATATTTTCAGCATTTATATGGCATAATTTTTCTGGCAACTGTGCTTCAGTGGCTGCGACCAAAAAAATGACTATTTTCAGCATTTATATGGCATATTTTTTCTGGCCTCTGTGCTTCAGTGGCTGCGGCCAAAAAAACTGGGCAAACAATGCCTACAAGGTCAACGACGTTGACCTTGTAGGCATTGTTTGCCCAGTTTTTTTGGCCGCAGCCACTGAAGCACAGAGGCCAGAAAAAATATGCCACATAAATGCTGAAAATAGTCATTTTTTGCCATACGTTGACTCAACGTATATGGCAAAAAATGACTATTTTCAGCATTTATATGGCATATTTTTTCTGGCAACTGTGCTTCAGTGGCTGCAACCAAAAAAACTGGGCAAACAATGTCTACAAGGTCAACGTATGGCGAAAAATTACTATTTTCAGCATTTATATGGCATATTTTTTCTGGCAACTGTGCTTCAGTGGCTGCGTCCAAAAAAACTGGGCAAACAATGTCTACAAGGTCAACGTATGGCGAAAAATTACTATTTTCAGCATTTATATGGCATATTTTTTCTGAACAGTAGATTACTAGCCAGCAAAGCTACCTAAGCTAAAATGTCCCTCAAATCCCTGCAGACTTCTGTCCCTCCAATACAGAGCAGTATCAAGCAGATTACTAGCCAGCAAACTTACTATCATCTGTCCCTGAAATCACTAACAGCTCTCCCCCTACACTATCTCTTCCAAGCACACACAGGCAGATTTTTCAGATACATTTTTGCCCTTGATTCCCCTCTGGCATGCCACTGTCCAGGTCGTTGCACCCTTTAAACAACTTTAAAATCATTTTTCTGGCCAGAAATGTCTTTTTTAGATGTTAAAGTTCGCCTTCCCATTGAAGTCTATGGGGTTCGCGAACCGTTCGCGAACCGCTCGCATTTTTGCGCAAGTTCGCGAATATGTTCGCGAACTTTTTTTCCGACGTTCGCTACATTCCTATTCCCCCCACACTCAATCCCACCCTCATCTTGTTCCATGTTGAATATATGGATTTTAGGACTAGGGATGTAGCGAACGTCGGAAAAAATGTTCGCGAACATATTCGCGAACTTGCGTCAAAAATGCGAACGGTTCGCGAACGTCGCGAACCCCATAGACTTCAATGGGAAGGCGAATTTTAAAAGCTAGAAAAGATATTACTGGCCAGAAAAATTATTTTAAAGTTGTTTAAAGGGTGCAACGACCTGGACAGTGGCATGCCATAGGGGGATCAAGGGCAAAAATGTATCTGAAAAATACATTGTTGACACAGCGCTGCGTTTTGTGCTGTAAAGGGCAGAACTCACACTACGTCACTCAGGTGATGTTTCTGGACACGGAATGTGAAAAAGCTCACACAGCTAGGTGGCACTTGGTTAAAGACTGGGCAAACAATGCCTGCAAGTGCAACGTATACAGTAGTGGATACGGAATATATTATTGCTGCTTGAAAAACGTCACTCAGGTGCTGTTTCTGGAGACGGTATTATTATTGATATTTAGACAGAATGTGAAAAAGCTCACACAGCTAGGTGGCAGTTGTTTGAAGAACACACTGGGCAAACAACAATGCCTGCAAGGTCAACGTATACACTACAGCAGTGGATACGGAATATATTATTGCTGCTTGGAAAACGTCACTCAGGTGGTGTTTCTGGAGACGGTATTATTATTGATATTTAGACAGAATGTGAAAAAGCTCACACAGCTAGGTGGCAGTTGTTTGAAGAACACACTGGGCAAACAATGCCTGCAAGTGCACTACTATTGGTGCACTACTATGAAGAACAGCAAACAGCACTGGACACGTTAAAGAACAGTAAGATAAGTAAAATAAAAAAATATATATATATATTAAAAAAAAAAAATACTCTGGTTGGTGCTGAACTACTAGGAGCAGCACACCAGTCCCACTCCCCAACACAGCTAGACTAATAGCACTGGGCTCTTATAGTAGCAAAGTAAAAAAACAAAAAAGAAAATAAAAGCAGTCCTTACAAGGACTATTGGGTTATTACAGCAGTCAGCAGATGAGATCAGAAGCAGTGCCCACAGCAGCTACATACAGAGCACTGCAGTAGAAGGTAGATTACTAGTCAGCAAAGCTAACTAACCTAAACTCACTGTCCCTCAAATCCCTGCAGAGTTCTGTCCCTACAATAGAGAGCAGTATCAAGTAGATTACTAGCCAGCAAACTTACTATCAACTGTCCCTCAAATCACTAACAGCTCTCTCCCTACACTATCTCTTCCAAGCACACACAGGCAGAATGAAAAAACGCTGCAGGGCTTCAGTTTATATATGGAAGGGGAGTGGTCCAGGGGGTGTGGGGGTGGTCCAAGAGGGAGAGCTTCCTGATTGGCTGCCATGTATCTGCTGGTCTGGGGTGAGAGGTAAAAATTAAGCGCCAGCTAAGGCGAACCCAAATTGGCGAACGTCATGCGACGTTCGCGAACATTCGGCGAACAGTCGATGTTCGCGCGAACTAGTTCGCGGGCGAACATTCCGCGACATCCCTATTTAGGACTCTGCTTTCCAGATAACAGTGCACCTCAATAAATGGACCCTTGCCATCTGTTTGGTTTTAACATGGACCTTTTGTACCATTATAGCAGGTAATACTTTAGTAATTCAAGGTCTACTTTTGGTGAGGTTGTCCCATTATGAACTACATCCATAAAACACTGTTAGAATTCTGGTCCATTGGATAGAAATAGAAGGGTGATTAAGAGTAGGACTACACGGATGTTTTCAGCGCAATCCGATGTGCTGCGACAAAACGCCTGTGACGGAAATAAGGTAAGTGAATGCATTGTTGGATGAAGTTGCAGGGTAGATTTGACGCGTCACGGCTGTCTGAGGAAGACACAGCGGGCAGTGTCTGCATCTGACAGTCGGGTCGAGTCGGATCAACCCTGCTACTTCCGACAATACATTCACTTACCTTATTTCTGTTGCATCAGATTTTTTGCAGGCATTTTGTCGCAGTGCATCGGATTGCACTGAAAACGATCTACTGAACACTGGCCTACAGTCTACTGGTAGATCCCTATCTACTTTTTTTGGCACCTCTGCATTACCGCCCTGCTCTCTGACATCATCAGCCAGCACCCAAATTACTTTGATCTGTCCAAACAGCTTTGTTCCCGACATCATCCACCCCCCTGTATGGATCTTTCAGCTAAGTAAGGTGCCGACCCTAAAGCCTAATGGCCTAATGAGCTTTTGTCACAAAAGTGAATTTTCCCTTTAGGAGCCCTAAAATAATGTTCCCATGGGTCCCTATAACTTCTAGGTATGCATCTGGTCTTCTTTAAAAAAAAAACACCCAAAACAACAATTTCATTATTTCCATGGTCCATTATTTTATGGGAACATTATATTCCCCTTATTACCAACAGCCTACATTTTCAGGTAAGAGAGTGATAGCTGAAGTCATATTTTGAATTTACTTCCTACGCAGTCATAGTCTCTCAGCTAAAGTATGTTAGCCGCCGCTATCTCTAGCTCTGTGTATAATAGCTATAACCTAAAGGGAGTGCCAACTGCACTGATAGTTTTCTGATTGGGAGCGTTCAATTAACTCATTTATTTTGTTATCAGGTTGGAAGCACAAGACATTAACTTTTATTAAGTTGCTGAGTCTCAAGTTCCTTCTATTCATAAGACGATAAATTGCTTCCTACCTTTAGTTTAAGCATCTAAACAGCAGTCTGAGCAATCTCCCTG
Organism: Xenopus petersii; assembly: GCA_038501925.1. NCBI lineage: Eukaryota > Metazoa > Chordata > Amphibia > Anura > Pipidae > Xenopus > Xenopus petersii. The sequence goes on from CM076675.1 coordinate 5,014,542, forward strand.
CTTTGTTAAAGAGACAAATCCAACATCAAGGTGATAAGGCAAAGGATACGGTAGGCAATAAACAAAACCAAGATACTGAAGAAACCCACAGAAACCCACAAATGGTTCTCCGCAAATGATATATAGAAGAGGAAGAGCTGATAGCAGGATTAAACTTCAAGTGCTCTTTTTATTGCTAAAGGTGTTAGCAATAAAAATGAGCGCTTGCAGTTTAATCCTGCTATCAGCTCTTCCTCATATATTATTTGCGGAGATGTTGAGCTTTCTTTAGGGCCTGGGCAGAGACCACTTAGGAGGAGTAGCGTAGGATGTGAAAGTAATATGAAACAGGCTGTTGCTGGGACTTTTTTGGTATATTTGCTTCCTCCACAGCATACGTGCATCAGTATATTTATACACTTATATATATATCACTCCATCACTATCCCCTGCCCGCCTCAACTTGTCCACTTCTAAAAAGGAGCGCAGAGGCCTGTGGCAATAAAAGTGAAGCTTCAATTGTGGCCTATTTTTCCACTTTGTCCACAGTGTGGTATTTGGTAAATTATCTGTTTTTTGTCCTGCATGTCGGAGATAATGGAGATGACGGTAACTAACTGTTTAATCGAGTCATACTGAGTGTAGGGATGCACCGAATCTAGGACTTGGTTTGGGATTCGGCCATGAATCAGCCTTTTTCAATATGCCTAGCCAAACTGAATCTGAATGCTTAAAATCACGTGACTTTTTCGTCACAAAACACAGAAGTAAAAAATTTTTTAACTTTTTTTCCCCTCCTTTCCGTCCCTGATTTGCTGATGCAAATGTGGATTCTGTGTGTTGTTCAGCCAAATCTTTCACAAAGGATTTGGGGTTGGACTGAATGAAAAATAGTGGATTTGTGCATTCCTAATTTAACAAATGCACCAACACCAGTTCCAAACCAATATTGTACTCTGTATCCAATTCCCCTACTGGCAGAAGGAACTGAAATAGATTAAATTGATATACTGTATGTGACACATACCTGTCAAATTGCAAGAGGCGGAAATAGAGTTTTATATGGAATTTAAAATTCAGCTTTTTAATGGTCTAAATCAAGACTGTAAAACTGGAGGTCCATGGGTTGGGTGTGGCCTTCCAAGGTATTTTTTATGGCCACTGGAATGCTCAACAAATTATTTTATTATTATCCAGCACCAAAATCTGTTCACTTTATTAAAACAATTGCTCTTTGCTTTGTCTGCATGAAAGTACTAAACTCACATAAACATCACAAAAAATGTGCTTTTCCTTCCGGCCTGACCTTTTCCGCTTACATTGACAGGTCTATGCAAAATGGTCAGACAAGCTTGCAGCTGCCGGCCTTTGTGAACTACAACTTCCACTTGAATGTGAACAGTGTTTTAATTATATCCTGAATATAAATGTGCATCATTGTTACTCAATGTTATGGAACACTAGGATTGGTCCAATGCTAGAACCCTATAGTTGTTTTCATTCATTCCTTTTTTTTTTATTCTTTATTGTTCACAGAAATCATCCGATTCTTATGTTTTTATAAGTATAATGGAGTTCTGCTCTCACCCTAAGGGCAGAGACAAACGCTCAGATTCCTCAGCCGGCGATAAATTGCCTCTTCTTTGGGGTGGCCAATCTCCCCAAACTGCCTCTCGCCGGCGGAATGGCACTCGTCGTGCTTCGTCGCCGAAGTTTCCTCTTGAGGCAAGTTCAGGCGATTCCCGCTGGCGATTTACATTCTAGCCGGTGGGAGACAGTTCGGGGAGATTTGTCGCTGGGCAACTAATGATAATAATCAAGTCTGCATAAGAGGCCTTATGTACGCGTGCAGTGTGCAATTCAGCTGGGTGCCAATGTACCTGATATAAGTGCAGCCAGTGAAACTTTTTGCTGGTGGCGCTTGACTTCAAAAGGAAGTTGTCCTTTGCCAACCTGAAACCAACGGAACCCAGTAGATCATCATTACTTATATACTTGTGCTTGCCCACACCTTTATGGTATCACCAGAGTGGGTGGAGAAGATGCAAATTTATAAATAAACAACGGGTGACAGATGTAGAGCTCACCAACACCGTGGGCATGGCGGTGTCCGCGACATGGTTTAGCCTACAATTCATCTACACCCTGCTTAAAGACTAGTGAGGTGGTCTGATCTCACTCAACATGTGCATTTCAGTCTGTGCCTGGTCCTTTTGGCATGAGTATGCTACATCTATTATCACAGACTGCTGAGGAAACTCTGAAGCTACCACCACCTTTACAGGTCCATATTTCTCCTGTGCCAAAGGTGCATACCCTTAATCAAGGTCGGACTGGGTCAGGGGGGTGAGTGCATGTGCCCTCCGGGCCTAATTATAACCTGTTTGGTGGCAAGTGCTGTGTCCCCCATCCGTGTGCCTACCTGGGCATGTCTAAAAAGCGTCCAGCGGCATTGGAGTATATGGTCCCTTTTGGTGGGTGTGTGCTGGCCCCTGCTGTAGTCCTTAATTCATCCAAAACTGACTGATGGGGTGCATTGAGACAAAAGTATTTTCTATGAATGTTGCAGATTCATTCATAGACTGCGGCCAATGCTGCACAACTACACCCATGGTTCTGCTTAATAAATGAGCCCAATATGATGTCATCTCTCTCTCTCTATTAGATATAATAGAGACAAAAGTACAGGATATATATGGATGCACTTGAGTACCATCATCAGGGCCGCCATTAGAAATCACGGGGCCCCGTACAACAAAATTTTTGGGGCCCCCTGGGCCCCGCCCACACTGACGACCAAGCTCCACCCCATTTCCCGCCCACTCCACATCGCAGTTAAAAGACCACACAGACATCAGCGCTAAAAAAGTAACCCCCCCCACACAAGTTGTAAAAAGCTATTGATGGTCAGGGCCCCCTTATAAAAAATTGGGGCCCCAAAAAAAAAAATTAAATTTTTTTTTTTTTTTTAAAAAAACATTGGTGGCAGGGGCCCCCTTATAAGTTAAAAACAAATTGGGGCCCCAAAAAAAAATTTGAAAAAAAAAAACTGGTGGCAGGGGCCCCCTTATAAGTTAAAAACAAATTGGGGCCCCAAAAAAAATTTTTTTGAAAAAAAAAAAAATTGGCGGCAGGGGCCCCCTTGTAAGTTAAAAACAAATTGGGGCCCCAAAAAAAAATTTGAAAAAAAAAAAATTTAAAAAAAAAAAAAAAAAAAAACATTGGCGTCAGGGGCCCCCTTATAAGTTAAAAACAAATTGGGGCCCCAAAAAAAAATTAAAAAAAAAAAAAATTTTTTTGAAAAAAAAAAACATTGGCGGCAGGGGCCCCCTTATAAGTTAAAAACAAATTGGGGCCCCAAAAAAAAATTTGAAAAAAAAAAAAAATTTTTTGAAAAAAAAAACATTGGCGGCAGGGGCCCCCTTACAAGTTAAAAACAAATTGGGGCCCCAAAAAAAAATGTAAAAAAAAAAAAAAATTTTTGAAAAAAAAAAAAAACATTGGTGTCAGGGGCCCCTTACGAGTTAAAAAAAAAATTGGGGCCCCAAAAAAACATGTTTTAAAAAAAAAGATTGGTTGCAGGGGCCTATAGAATATTAAAATAATACATTGGTGGCCAGGAGATTAAAAAAAAAAACAAAAATACACAAACTGGTGTTCAGTAGAATTGAACTCACGGCTTCAGTACTTCAACTTCACCTCCTTTCGTGACTTCGGGTCTTTGCGCTGCTTCAGGACTTCGGCTTCGGCTGTTTTTGTGACTTCGGGTCTTTTCGGCGCTTCGTGACTTCGGCTTTTTCCGTGACTTCGGGTCTTTTCGGCGCTTCGGCTTTTCGGCACTTCCGCATTCGGCAGCACAGAGGCAAGACGTACGGCTCGGGCGCTCGTAAGGGGGGCCCGGATCTTCACAAAATGCAGCGCTGCCGGGCCCCCCTTCATGCCCGGGCCCGGTACGCTTGTCCCCCCTGTCCCCCCCTGATGGCGGCCCTGACCATCATAAGTAGAAAGGTAAAAACACAAAAGTTGCCTCTTGAGAGCTTAGAATCTGCTTAGAATCTTAGGCTGCTCAACATCTTCAGTTCCTTCGGTAATCATTCGGAATGAGACCGGCGCTTCTGCAATTTTAGTGACATTCGGCGCATGCGCAGTTGACGTGAAACAGAAAATTGCTCCAACTGCCCATGTGCTGCCACGCCGGTCTCATTCCAAAGATTTCTGAAGAGAAGGACTCCGATGCCTGAATCCTGAAACAAGTAAAGAGTTAGGGGCATTTTCCCGAGGTAACACTTCTGCTGGGGGAAGGAGGGAGGGGGCCTCTGTAGGGTAGGGGGGTAGGGTTTCTCCTTTAAAATCACATGACTTTTCGTCACACAAACAAGGAAGAAAAAATATTTTTAACCACGTGCTGCTGAAGCTGTTCACCTTTCATGGTCTAATTTGCATATTTAAATTAGAGTACGGTTTTGGTTCGGTATTTAGCCAAATTTTTCACGATGGATTTGGCTGAATTCCAAAATATTGCATTTGGTGCATCCCTGGTAAGAGAAGGTCAGAAGTATTGTCCAGACTAAATGAACCACTCAAAGCTAGATCTTTCTTTTCTGGAGAGCCTCAAGCACACATCAGATGCCAGTCAGTTCTAGATAATATTACAATTAGACCAGATTCTGCAAACTTGAGGACACTGGATCTGGAAGTTTTCCCCTAGTAGCCAAAGCTTTATGAGCCGGCCAATCCAGGTCTTTCTACATTAAAACATGTTTTTTTTTTAAAACATGACAAAATCAGCCCAAACTTTTCAAGTCTCTGATAATGTCTCTGCAGGATACATGGGTCATAATATTCTATATATATATATATACAATTGTTATAGGAATAAAGGATCAGCACACTCCTTTTTTCGGTAGTGAAGTGAAGGATCCAGCTAAGAACATTGTCTGCAGGGAGTTCAGGGTGCTAGAAGAAAACATATTTTGCTTTCAGATTCAAGTAACTAATTGGAAGCTGCGGATAAAAAAACGGTGCTGATGCTGCAACTAATACCACAGAACAGTATGAAGCAAATCTAAAGTTTATAAAATTCATTTGCTGCATTTCTTTATATACTTTTTAACTACAACCACAGGGTGTTCCTTACTTATAAGTTGCAATGATAAAAATGCTGATGGCAAGAAAAGGGAGCTTTACCCATGAGTGATGTTGGAGAAACATCATGGCCTTCAAACATTTGCAGTTACACTGTTTCTGTCTGGATATATGTACTAAAGGTAGATAAATGGCTTTACTGATGGATGTCTAGATATGACTGTAGTTTAGGGGTTTAGGGCCCAGTTTGACGGAAATATAGGGTATATGATGATATGCTCTCCTTTATACCCCTGATAGCTGGACATTCAGGTCAGACAGGAGATATGGGATGAGATTTTATTGCATAGTCTTAATACAGTATGATTGAAGCTCTTGGTGATTGTCTGTCTTCATATATCTGTGTAGTCTGGAAAACTATACTCTAGATAAAAATGTTCTGCTGAGAAATACTATATGGCCAAAAGTGTCTGGACACTCATTTGAATTACTGCAATTGGCTATATAATCCACACCATGCTTCCCACTTTGTGGCATCACTTTGCTCCTGTTTTAGCGAGATAAAAACATACAGAATTGGTTTGCAGAGATGGAAGTGAAACAATATGACTGAAAGTCTTGGAAGAACTGACCAGCCTTGACCTCAACCCTACTGAACAACCCTACTGAACAACCCTACTGAACAACCCTACTGAACAACCCTACTGAACAACCCTACTGAACAACCCTACTGAACAGCTGTAGGATGAAACAGGAGGACAATGGCCAATCCCCAACATCAGTTGCCAGACTCTTAAGGTGGCCATAGACGTTACAATTACGATCTTTCTTGGAAAAGATGTTTCCCGAAGAAAGATCTTTGGTTTCAATACACACGTGTAGAGCTGAATCGTCAGATATACAGGTAGAAACAATTTAATTCTATGTGTACCTGACAATTCAGCACTAACAATGGCCGATGTTTGGGTCCTTCAATGGCACCCGATCAAAATTTTACGTCCAGCCCAATCGACGAGCAGACCGATATCCAGGTCTTCTGCCGATATAGGTCGGCTCATTTCCCACCATACGCGCACTGAAAATCGTACGAAATTTGTTTTGTGCGATAATATCTGTGCTTCTATGGCCACCTTTATGAATGACAAAACCACTATGTTCCACTGAACAGTTCCAAAACTGCCATATTGGAAGGCTTGTAGATCTATACACTTATGTGGGTACAAAGGGCTTTTGGCAGCAGTACAGTTTTTGAGCTCACAATAACTTTGCACCTGTCCATATCATTATGAATATACTCGGTCCCACCAACCAGTACCTGCAAAAATGAAAACTATATGTCTGGTTTGTTTAGAAGGCTTTCTGTTTACTTGTATCTGAACAGTTTTCGTTCTTCTGCGTTCACCTGAATATTAACATATTTGCCTGATTTAGCCCAGAGGTAAACGAAACCTCCTGTATTTTACTCACCTTGATTTCCACACCATAACCAGGATATACCTGGATTATATAGACACAGTCCAGTCCTGGTTTATACTGAGGGCCCTTGAGAACAGGAGAGAGAAGGAAGCCTTCTGGGCCTGTGAAATTCTTGTTGCATGGTTCTGTAAAAAATAATAAGGACATATTAGTAAATCCAAAATGTAGTTCAGGTAACATCTAAAAAACATGATAAAATCTGGCTATTCAAGTTGTAGTTATCGAGAGTTCTAACCAGTGACTAAGAAAACCACTATATAATAATACCGATAATAACAATAATATGTATATTATATATATCCTAGATAAAAGTGGAATGTCTATTATTTACCAAAACAATGGCATTGAGGGAATATGTGTTGAATACACCTTCGCTAAAGCACTGATTAATCATACTGCTCTTATTAAACTTTTCCAGCCCAACAGCCCCTCGAAAAAAATCCCTCCTAATTATACATTTTAATAGCAAGCATTGTGCGTGGGGCTCTTTGTTTATTTGAATTCAATGTGAGGCTTTTGAGTTATTTGGTCTATTGTGCCGTCCTTACCACTTTACCATAATTATCTGAACCTTCCGTTTGCCCACGCAGATGGGCCTCGTTTCATCCAGCGCCCGGTAAATGTTTCTTTTCTCTCTCTGCCATTGGAGAAATCCATTTAACCCTCTTTATTTTATAATAGGTCTTTCAATAAACATCTTCTACTTGTAGCTCACAAGCATTTGCAGTGCATTCTGTCTGTGTGTTTATTCACTAGTGATGGGCAAATAAATTCGCCAGGCACAAATTGACGGCAAATTTCCGCGTTTCGCCACTGGTGAATAGGTGAACAGGCGTCTGAGGCCCTCGAATGATGATAAATATGCCCCTGCTGATTCTTAAAGAGTACAAATCCCACCAAAATTGTTTCCCACACCAGAGGTGTGGGTTATTAGAGACCTCACTCCAGTTGGGGGAACCAATCCTATTTTGGCCAGAAAATGCCCCAAGTGAGCACTATGCTACATGCACAGGAGGTCCCAGTATCAACAGCCATGTTGGGACTCTACACATGCACATATGGGGGCAGATTTACTAAAGGACAAAGTGACTAACGCTAGCGAAAATTCGCCAGCATGACGTCATTTCAGTACTTCACCGATTAACTAGCGGGCGCTGGCGTAACAACGCTAGCGAAGGAGATAGACTCTAGCGGTACTTCACTCCCTCACGTCTGGCGAATTTGCACTCTGGTGAATGGACGTAACTACCCAAATTCACTAAGATGTGGATTTTACTGAACGCTGCGCCAGACTTGCCTTCGCCAGGTCAGACCAGGCGAAGTGCAATACAGTAGATAGGAGTTCCTCAAAAAATACTTGAAAATTATTAAAAAAAAACGTTGGCAACTTTTTTCAGGGTGAAAGGCTGCAAAAGATCGTACATTTTTTTCTGGGGTACCTGGCTTCCCCCCTACATTTCCTAACATATGGAGCATAAACTATACAGTGGGCTCATGTGTAGGGCAATATAACAACTTTATTATATTTCATTAAGGTTCCCTGGGCTTTTGTAATATAATGTATTTGCTGCAACATATACGTCCATTGAAATGTAACTTCCCGCCGTATGCAAATGAGGCAACGCTAGCGCAACTTCGCTTTGCTTACTGCAGTAACGATAGCGCAACTTTGCCAGCGTTCGGTGCCCTGGACTCAATTTAGGATTTTAGTGAATTAGCGTTGTCATGGCGAATCTACGGCTGGCGAAGTGTTGCGATGTGAGCGAAGCCATTGCTGGTGAATTTTCGGAGGTTAGTAAATTTGCCCCATGGTGTTCCAGCTCATTCATTATTAAGTAAAAAAAGGTAGACTACTCCCCTGATAATGAGAGAGACGTAACACTCTATAAGCCTGCACCTCTGATGGGGGAAGCAATTTTGCTATGACAGGTGCCCTTTAAAACTACAGCCCCCAGCACGGTTTTACCCTTTGTTATATGTTGTTGAAATCTGGGAGTTGTAGACTCCAGGTTATACAAAAAGGGCTTACATTTCAGAAAAAAACAATGTATGCAATTAATGTTTTTGTAAAAAACTTTAAAGGTATACAATTAAAGGAGTAATTGATTGATTACAGTATCCCTTTATCTATCTATCCTTCTGCTTTACCTGACATTTCAATGGATTCAGCCTCATGTAGTTATGAATATCAACCCTACTACTTCTAATCACCTGGTGCTGGAGCTGCCATTGTCACGGTTGTGGTGATTATTGTGCTTGTAGTTGTCTCCTCCTCCTCCTCTTCAGAATTTGTAACCGCTGGTGACATTATGGAGTCATTTGCCTTCTTCACTTTCCCTTTATTGGATCCACTTGGACTGTCAGTGGCGCCTCTGTGACGAATAGAAGTAGAGAGGGCGGTATTGTCCTCTCTTATATATAAAGATTCTGTTTGAGAGGGAGACACTGCTGTGACCTGCTGCTGTAAATTCTCTGTTTTGTCTGTTACGGGTACAATGTTGGCCACGGAAGTGGGAAAAGTCGCTGGAATGGGAGCCAACCTGGCTACTTCGTGGGACCCGCTCCTCTCGCTCCGGGAATCTGTGACTGCGGATGTTGTGTCCATGGGAATAGGGGATTGTGTAAGTGGCACTGGGGATGTAGTTGAAGTTTCATAGAATTCATGAACATCAGCTGGGTGGGCCAAATTATCCAAAGGAATTTTCAGTTTTTGGGTAGACAATATGTCTTGGAAGTCACTATTGTCCTCTGTTGGCTTGCTCCTAGGGGACAGATACTGGAAATCTTTCTTCATTATTGTTTCATGAAGAATCCCCTCCAAAAGTGGGTGGTGGTTGATCAGTGTCATGGTGGGTGCAGTGGTGATGAAAGGAACCTCCCCTTCTAGATCCTTCTCTACCGTTGTGGATAAAGCTTCCATTTTAGAACCCCAGCTGTGAGTTGCTTTATTGGTTATACCGTTTATCTCTGCGGCAGCCTGACCTGAAAAAAAAACATAGGATCATAATTTGCCACAATAAAATCTGTTTTGTACTGCGTTACTTGGTCTTTTCTCTCTCCAAGTTTAGTGCAAAATGATTTGTACACATTAATTGCAATAATCTTTATCTGCATAAAAACCATGTCTATTGCCAAACAGAGCCTCCTGTAGGTTGCAAATCCACATAGGGGCTACCGCCCCCCCTATATGACGTACCAAGCACGCATGGATGAACGCCTGAAAAAACTTTTTCCCCCCCCGTATCTGATCGGGAGAGGGGACTGGCCCGGGCCCATTACGGGTCGGGGCCCACCGGTTTTTTTCCCAGTGTTCCTCTGTGCCAGTCCGTCACTGCAGAATGGGTTTACAAAGGTGATAGTGGAAAAATGTACAGAGCCTTGATCACAACTAAGCTGAACACCAGTGAAAAAAGATTTGGAACCCAAATGCAAGTCTGACCTAATCCCCAAAATTAGTGCCTAACCTCACCAATGCTCATGTCTGAATAAAAGCCCACCCCCAATGTTCCAACACATAATAGGAGAGGGGAAATGCTGCTTTAGCAACAAGGAAAGGAGCAACTTCATATGAATACCCTTGGTTTTTGGTAAGAGATATTGACAGGCAGACGTCCCCACACTTCCAGTCATGTACTTATACCCTTAATGGGACTGCACTAGGCAAATCCATTATGGAAAAGGACTTTGGAGTCCTTGTAGATGATAAACTTGTCTGTAGCAAGTAATGCCAGTCAGCAGCATCAAGGGCAAATAAGGGCTTGAGTTGTATTAAATGGGGCAGAGAGTCACGGGAGGAGGGGGTCCCACTGTATAGAGCACTGGTAAGGCCCCATCTAGAATATGCCGTACAGTTTTGGTCTCCATCACTCAAACAGGACATTATTGTATTAGAGAGGGTACAGAGAAGGGCAACTAAGCTGGTAAAGGGAAAATCTTAGCTATGAGGAAAGACTGGCCAAATTGGGGATGTTCACGCTGGAGAAGAGGCGCTTAAGGGGTGATATGATAACTATGTATAAATATATAAGGGCATCATATAATAATCTCTCTAATGCTTTATTTACCAGTAGGTCTTTCCAGCTGACACAAGGTCACCCATTCCGATTAGAAGAAAAGAGGTTCCGCCAAAATATTCGGAAGGGGTTTGTTACAGTGAGAGCTGTGAAGATGTGGAATTGTCTCCCTGAATCAGTGGTACAGGCTGATACATTAGATAGGTACAAGGAAGGGTCGGATGCTTTATTCACCAGTAGCTCCTCCCAGCAGACAGGAGGGAGCCAATGAGATTAGAGGAGGGAAAGGGGTGTTACAGGGAGAGCTGGGAAGTGAATCAGGGGTACAGGCTGATACATTAGATAGGTATAAGAAGGGGTTGGATGGTGTTTAGCAAGTGAGGGAATACAGGGTTATGGGAAATAGCTCATAGTACAAGTTGATCCAGGGACTGGTCCGATTGCCATTTTGGAGTCAGGAAGGAATTTTTCCCCCCTCTAAGGCAAATTGGAGAGGCTTCAGATGGGTTTTTTTTGCCTTCCTCTGGATCAACTGGCAGATAGGTAGTTAATAAAAAAAAAAAAAGGTTGAACTCGATGGACATGTGTCTTTTTTCAACCTTACTTACTATGTTACTATGTAAAGAAGCTCTACCATGAAACTTAGATAAACACAATTTTGATCACCTTCCCTGCCAGCAGTCAAGCGCAATATTAATAATGAAAAGAAGACGCATTGTTGATGATGAATGCAAATAAATGTCATCAATCCCCTTTCACTTGACATCGCTCGGGGATAAAACACCTCATTTCAGCCATAAAAATAACCCTCTGAAGATTATGAACTGTCAAACATAATTCATTTTTTCCGAGGGATGAAACACTTGGTAAAGGAAAAAAATACTTCTCACCAAACAAGAGACTTTAAAATACAGCAGAGGGACTCAAGGCTTTTTGTAAGTTGCTCTCAGCCGAGACTTTGTTCAGGTAATCAGTGACCTCTGATCCAAAATGGAAGTTGCTGACGCACAGTGCGGCTATTTGAAGCCTATTCCAGGGGACTAGAAATGAGCTTTTCTTTTTCTTTCCTTCCTCTGTGCCTGAAGGATGAAGGGAAAGGTTTTTCAGGCCTGACCCCAATCAGGGAAAAGAGAAAAATCTATTTCTAAAGGCTGTAACTTGGACAAAACCTGAAGAGATCAATGTGGCAGATGGGAAACAAGCCAGTATCAAATGGGCCGAGGTATCAAGCTTCTTTTTTAATGCAGCTGCTTTTTATATAACTGACTTGAAAGCAATCTCAGTGTCACGGAGGGAACATGCTTTGGTAGGAAGCCCTGCACAAGTCACTGGCCATAGGGCAAAGGACACACAACGTAGACTTTTACCAGCTAAGAAACTGCAATTATGCGTTTCTATTCACAAGTGAAAATGTTACTGGTTTACCCAAGTGGTTTTCGCTGTTTTCAGTCTTTCGGTCTTCTATTAAAGCAATATGATTCTCGCTTACAATGACAATCTGCTGGGCTACATTATGATGGGTAGTGTTGATTGGCAACCATGGAACCTGTTGTTGTAAGCCTCTGGCATGGTCCTTCATTTAGTATCTACCCATGAGTCATCATACCTGCCAGTGTGTGTTGTACAGGCCCAGATTTGTGGTTAAGCCACAAAGGCCCGGGCCTAGATCACAAGGGGCCACCCAGCTGCGTCTAGAGGAGCACCAGGAGAGGATGTGCATGCGTTTGTGGGTGCTAGGACCTAGGCGGCCTAGGGGCTCCAAAAGAGGAGATCTGGCCCTGGTGGCATATCAACAGATGGGCTGCAGCTCCTCTTTATGTCCTGCAGTTCTGTTCATCAAGCCCAGGAGTGCCCATACTTTACTAATGCGAGGTCTACTTTTAGAGATGATGTCCCATTATGATCAAGATCTATAAAAGCATTGTCAGCATTCTGTTCCATGGAAAATATCACTTAAATATTATATTGATTTATGAGATCCCAATCTAGCTTTTGGGCACCCCTGATCTAGGTTGTTTGACTAAATGATCAGAATAATTGAAATATTAGTATCAGTCTGATTGGCCTATATATGGCTGCATTATATCTAGGGCTCCCTTTGCAGTCCCTCATTCTATTTCTTTTGCAGCACCTCAATAAAAACCAGTGCCCACCTCGCACCTCATTCTAAGGAAATGTAAACACTCAAACCAAATAAATTATATAAATTTGCTCAAAATGCAGTTCTGTGTGCTTTTGCAATTTACATTCGTTGCTTTTTTTTTTTTTTTTTAGATTTCAAGATATTAGCAATTTTTTTTACTGCTAACTTGCATGAATTTGAAATAATGAAAACATCCCCACTAGGGTTGCCACCTGTCAAGTTTTCACCTGCACAGCCTGGTTTTCAGAAGGGCTGTCCAAATTAGGAAATCCAGACAGGACTCTAAAGTAAATAATACAGTGATCCGCCATCACCACAGCATAGCCCTGCCCCCTGAAATCACTGACTCTCCCCAAAACATCACCATCCACCCATTGACATCATTGGCCTGCCCCCCTGAAAAATCATCATCAATCCACCCCTGCCTGTTTTTAGAGTAGGCAACCCTATCCCATGCTGGTCAGTTCAGTCCACCAGGCTACAGTCGGGTGAAAATTTGAGAAGAAAATGTGGAAACCCTACTGATGTTGCTCTGCTTAGGAAAGACCAGAAACATGCAGATGTCACCACCAAGCCAAACTTTGCTTGTATATGGGCACTCACTTACACAAAGGACATTGTGTAAACACAGAGGGGCAAATTCACTAAGATGCAAAGTTGCGCCAGGCGCAACTTCGCCGCACTTCGCCACACTTCGCCAGGTGTATTTTCGCCAGCGCTCCGCAAATTCACTAAAATCTGAAGTTGCGCACAGGGGTAGCGTAAGTTTTTGAAGTTGCGCTAGCGTTAATTCGCCAAGCGAAGCAAAGTTTCGCTAGCGATGGTTCATTTGCATATGGCACTAAATTCAAATTTCAATGGAGGAACACGAATCACCACTTCAAATGCCTAGAAAACCTTAAAATCAGCAAATAACAATTTTATTTTGCCCTACACATGTGCCCACTGTCTAGGTAAGTTGCCATGAGTCAGGAAATGTAGGGGGGAAGGAGGGGAGCCCCAAAAATATTTTTGATCTTTTTCAGCCTATCACCCATCATGTAGAAAACACGCCAGCGTTTTTTGGGACTTAGAAACATTTTTGACTTTTTTTGAAACAATCCCTATCTATTCTATTGCGCTTCGCCAGGTCTGAGGTGGTGAAGGAAGTCTAGCGTAAAAGGTAGCGTTCAGTACACTGCGCAAGTTAGTGAATTTGCGTAGTTACGTCGCTAGCGAAAATTCGCCTGGCGTAAAGGTGCGAAGTAACACTAGCGAAACTACGCCAGCGTTCGTTAGTGAATTTGCACAGTAGCGAAAAATGCCAAACGCTAGCGAATTAACGCTAGCGTTCGGCGCTTCGGCGCTTAGTGAATTTGCGCCAGAGGTGGCTGCTGAACCATAATCATACTGTTGTCTCAAGACACCTAAATTTCATCATACACGGGCAGATTTTGCTTGCTGCGAAGTAAACTATCGTATCGTACACGTACGTCTCACGATACACCATACACGGGCAACGACTTAGTGAAAAGATGTCATTGTATTGTTGTCGAATGGTATGAACGATTATACATCTACAATGCGATATCTACTCGTGGAGCAGGAAGTGATGAAACTACCGGAAAAAGGAAGTGGCGTATATTTTCGTTATACAGTCGCCATCGCTGGGCTTAAGGCCGAATTTTCTTTTTAAAAAGAAATACATATAATAATGTGGGATTTTTCTTCTAATAGCACACATAGTACATTTTCTATATGCTGCTGTGATTTCAGCACTTTTGTTTTTTTTTTTTAAATGGCCAAATAAATGTGGCTTTGAGAAAAGTGTTCTGTTTTCTCTATATCTAAGGGGCCGATTCACTAAATTCGAGTGAAGGGTTCGAATTTAAAAAAATTAGAATTTCGAAGTTTTTTTGGGCTACTTCGACCATCGAATCGGCTACTTCGACCTTCGACTACGAAAATCGAACGATTCGAACTAAAAATCGTTCGACTATTCGACCATTCGATAGTCGAAGTACTGTCTCTTTAAGAAAAACTTCGACCCCCTACTTCGGCAGCTAAAAGCTACCGAAGTCAATGTTAGCCTATGGGGAAGGTCCCCATAGGCTTGCCTGGGATTTTTTGATCGAAGGATTTTCCTTCGATCGTTGGATTTAAATCCTTCGAATCGTTCGATTCGAAGGATTTAATCGTTCGATCGAATGAAAAATCCTTCGATCGATCGATCGCAGGATTTGCGCAAAATCGTTCGACTTCGATATTCGAAGTCGAACGATTTTAGTTCCTAGTCAAATATCGAGGGTTAATTAACCCTCGATATTCGACCCTTCGTGAATCGGCCCCTAAGTATTGACTGCTATAGTTTCTTGATTGGCCGACCGTTTAACAATGATGATCTGTTTGCTCCATACAATGACGGATTTCATCGGTTCACGATTAAAATTTTTCAACCTGTCTGATCGACAATTGATACGATCGTTCTGACCACATTCGTGCAACGACGAGTAGACGATTTTATCGGATCGTCACACAACAAAACCTGCCTGTGTATGGCCGGCTCTAGGGGACAAGAAGATCTTCAAAAATCATTAGGTTTCATTTTCTTTGGCGATTGACTAAGCATAGAATATTATCACAAAGCATCAATCATGGCCAACGCATTCCATGTTTTTCTTTAGACTGTACAGAATAGACTTCTCATCGCATTAAAGAGTGGAAATATTTCCATTAACAGGTACAAAGAGTTCCCATATACAAAGGAAACGCAGTGTTCTCTTCTACTAAGTCAATTTTGTTTAGCCCTTGCCACTATAATAAGAATCTTCTATGTAAGGTTGTAATGAATGATTCACCTTCCCACATTCAGAAACCCATTCAGCTTTCCTGTCTGCCGCCTTCCAGTCCTGTTCTCTTGTATATACTCAGTAATTAGTACAACTATTCAGCATTTACTTTGTCCTTGTTGCTGGGATGCCAAACTCACAAAAGGGGTCATTTATCAAGCAGGTTTGCAGCAAGTATATGAAGGAGAATTTCACCTTTAAATGAACTTCTAGAATGATGTAGGCAGTCGGAAAAATTTTAAAAATGGTGTATACATTGCAAATTATTTGCTTATTGTGGGTTAAAACTCTCAGAAATGATTTTCAGATTTTCAACGGATTATTCACCCTAGCGAGCAGGCAGTTGTTAGGAAGTGAGACAAAATTAAATAGGAAACGGCCTGAAATAAGCAATGATAAACAATAGAAAAATAAGTATAATAATACAAGAGAAGAGTCACTATTAGTATGTTTTTGATTTGCGATCGCCAGTGTCCCCAAAAACCAGAAAGCATTTTTGATGGAAAACTGGCACATTATTAGGGCTAATGAATCGAGGATTTAGGGTGTACAACACACCCTCTAAGGGTAGAACTCCACGGTGCGGCTCAAGCCGTCACGTGATGCATACAGGGGGGCAAATTCACTAAGAATCGTAGTTTCGCCAGGCGCAAATTCGCCGCACTTCGCCAGGCGTATTTTCGCCAGCGCTCCGCAAATTCACTAAAATCCGAAGTTGCGCACAGGGGTAGCGTAAGTTTGCGAAGTTGTGGTAGCGTTAATTCGCCAAGCGAAGCGAAGTTTCGCTAGCCATGGTTCATTTGCATACGGAGCCAAATTCAAATTTCAATGGAGGAACACGTATCAGCACTACAAATGCCTAGAAAACCTTCAAATCAGCAAATAAAAATGTTATTTTGCCCTACACATGTGCCCACTGTCTAGGTAAGTTGCCATGAGTCAGGAAATGTAGGGGGGAAGGAGGGGAGCCGCAAAAATATTTTCGATCTTTTTCAGCCTATCACCCATCATGTAGAAAACACGCCAGCGTTTTTTGAGACTTAGAAAAAATTTTTGACTTTTTTGGAAACAATCCCTATCTACTCTATTGCGCTTCGCCAGGTCTGAGGTGGCGAAGGAAGTCTAGCGTAAAAGGTAGCGTTCAGTACACTGCGCAAGTTAGTGAATTTGTGTAGTTACGTCGCTAGCGAAAATTCGCCTGGCGTAAGGGTGCGAAGTAACACTAGCGAAACTACGCCAGCGTTCGTTAGTGAATTTGCGCAGTAACGAAAAATGCCAAACGCTAGCGAATTAACGCTAGCGTTCGGCGCTTCGATGCTTAGTGAATTTGCGCCAGGAAGTGAAGGTGAAATCGCAGGTAAGAACTACATTTCATTTTTGCCTGCAATAAGAAGAATGTGCCGATTACAGGCAAAAATGGACTATTGAAACCTTTACATTAAGCCTTTCACGCTAGGGACTGGTGGGTCCCGAAATATACGCTGGTGCTGCTAGTCTTTTCAAAACAAATCGCAAAGTTCATCCTTATGCTTGAAGAATTACATTTATCCGACTGTCGGATGAAAAAGCGGCACGCTGCGTTTTCATCCAACAGTCGGATAAATGTAGCTCTTACTTGCGATTTCTCCTTCACCCCCTGTTCTTCAGAACATCCGACACATTGCATGCGCTTCGACGCACAGTGATGTTTTGGCTCAAGCCACACCTTGGAGTTCTACCCTAAAGAGTCAGATTCGGGAGCATATGAATCATATAGCAGTTAGGAGTAGTGATGGGCGAATTTCTCCCGTTTTGCCGAAAAATTTGTGAATTTCCCGCAAAATTCGTGAAACGCCGAAAAAATTTGTGAAAATTCGTGAAATCTGAAATTTCCCAAAAAAATTGTGAAATTCAAAAGTTTTCACTAAAAAATCATTAAAATCTGACGTTTTCACGCAAAAAACGCAAAATTAGAAGGATTCCACTCAAAAATCGTGAAATTTTACCTTTTCTCTAAAAAAACGTGAAAATCGGATGAAATTTGAAGATTTTCACTCAAAAATCATGAAATTTTAAGGATTTCACAAAAATCGTGAAATTTGAAGGTTTTCACAAAAAATTCATGAAAATCTGACATTTTCACAAAAAAATTGTGAAAATCAGAAATTGACGCCGGCGAATTTTCACCGGCGAATTTTTATGGAAGATTCGCGATTTTATTCGCTGGTGGTGAATCATGGAAATTTGCTGCAAATTCGCGCCAGGCGAATTTATTCGCCCATCACTAGTTAGGAGCTCAGTCATAGCATTTTGCACAATGTCAATGAGAAAATGTATCTTTATTATAAATACCAGTTATAGATAAGGTGAAAATACTTGAGAACCAAATGTGAGATGAGATGTAAGCTGTCATATATAAATATGAGTAGGATATGAAATGTGTACTTGTAGTTAAATGAATTGAGCTTGTAAATAGTAAATAATTATTTGTCAACTATGTTAGAATCTGGACAGGATTGTAAGGGCCAGGTTAGTGATAGGCGAATTTCTTGCGTTTGCGAAACGCCAAAAAATTTGTTAAACGTGAAAATTGACGCCGCATCAAATTTGGACATGCATCCAAAAAGTCGCCATCCGCAAATTTTGGCGCTGGCGTTCAAGGCAATGGGCGTTCTGAATAGTGTTGATGTGCAGCGATTTTGACGGGAGTGACTTTTCGGACGCGCGGGAGTTTTGCAAATTTATTCACAGGCGACGAGCTGGGATATTTGCAGTGAATTGACGCCAGGCGAATTTATTGGTCCATCACTAGGCCAGGTTAAAACTGATACAATTTGATGTATAACTACTGGCAAGTGTATCCATTTTTTAACATGGCAGGAACACGGATATCACTTGTTTTGCATCAGATACTTGGTTTTATTTTTGATGGAAAATTACCATCAATAACTAACACGCGCTCTCCCTCTAATATAATTTGTTTTTCTGCATCACTGTAACCATCCCACTCTATTAGGGGTTATGAAAAACATGTGGCCCGATGCAGTAGACTTGTAATGGTCACTGCTGATATGAAATTAATGGAGAATGTTCAGAGGCTTTTATTAATTCACGTGAAGAGTTAGAATAAAAAAAAATTCGAATTTTGAAGTATTTTTTGGGTACTTCGACCATCGAATTGGTTAAATTCGATCGAATTCGAACGATTCGAACGATTAGAAGTAAAAATCGTTCGACTATTCGACCATTCGATAGTCGAAGTACTGTCCCTTTAAGAAAAACTTCGACCCCCTACTTCGGCAGCTAAAAGCTACCGAAGTCAATGTTAGCCTATGGGGAAGGTCCCCATAGGCTTGCCTGGGATTTTTTGATCGAAGGATTTTCCTTCGATGGTTGGATTAAAATCCTTCGAATCGTTCGATTCGAAGGATTTAATCGTTCGATCGAATGAAAAATCCTTCGATCGCAGGATTTGTGCAAAATCGTTCGACTTCGAATATCGAAGTCGAACGATTTTGCGCAAATCCTGCGATAGATCGATCGAAGGATTTTTCGTTCGATCGAACGATTAAATCCTTCGAATCGAACGATTCGAAGGATTTTAATCAAACGATCGAGGGAAAATCCTTCGATCAAAAAATCTCAGGCAAGCCTATGGGGACCTTCCCCATAGGCTAACATTGACTTCGGTAGCTTTTATCTGACGAAGTAGGGGGTCGAAGTTTTTCATAAAGGGACAGTACTTCGACTTTCGAATGGTCGAATAGTCGAACGATTAGAAGTAAAAATCGTTCGACTATTCGAATTCGATCAAATTTAACCAATTCGATGGTCGAAGTACCCACAAAATACTTCGAAATTCGAATTTTTTTTTATTCTAACCCTTCACCCGAATTTCGTGAATCGACCCCTCACTGTTGGGACAATATTGCCACTCGCATGGAAATTTCTGCATCATACTATATTTAAATTATAATTATTCACTCCCTCAGCAATGTTTTTCTTACCACACTTTTGAAGGATTATTATTACGAGGGTATTTTTACATGGGCAAGTATAGAGTTTATATAGAGCAACATAATTGTAAAAGTTATTTTTTGGGGGATATGCACATTATAATGCTAGGTTTCTAGTGATGCACCATTTCAATTCGCCAAAAATTCACGATTTTCCCGCGAAATTCGCGAAACTGTGAAAAATTTGCAAAATGGCGTTCGCTGGTGTCTGGGTTTTTTTTTCACACTGGTGTCTGTGACGCCGATGAAATTTTTTTTTTTTACATTGGCGAATTTTTGCAAGCGAATTTTCACGGCCGTTTTGTGAATGTATTCGCCGGCGGCAAATCATGCAAATTCGCCGCAAATTCACGTCTGGCGAAAAAATTCACCCATCACTAGCAGACACACACCCGTATAGCAGTCTCAAAAGTAAACTAGTACAAGATGGGGAGGCGCTTTTATCAAAAGTCGAAATTTCGAATTCATGTGAGTTTTCTTTAACGCTAATAAATTTGATTTTCCTCGAAATTTGATTGGGAAGTTACTGAGGTATTAAATCGAATATCTTAAACTCAAACTAATTTTACAGACTAGAAAACTCGAATCAAATTCGTCATGAATCTATTTTTTTCTAAAAAACCCTTAAAGGACAAGGAAAGTCAAAAATAGAATAAGGCTAGAAATGCTGTATTTTGTATACTAAACATAAGCATGAACTTACTGCACCACAAGCCTAATCAAACAAATGATTTATACTTTCAAAGTTGGCTACAGGGGGTCACCATCTTGTAACTTTGTTATACATCTTTGCCTGACCCTGACCCTGCACATGCTCAGTGTGGTCTGGGCTGCTTAGGGATCGTCATAAACAAAGCTGCTTGAATTCTGCATGGCTGCTAAGTAAGACGGGGGCTCCCCCTGCTGTTCATAAGTAGGATTGTTTCACTGCAGAGCAGTTAGGGGCCGTCTGACAATTCCTATCCACAGCAGTAAATGAAGGGAGAATTTCACTGCATACAGTCAGGTTTCTTATAAAAACAGTACACATTTTTTAATTAAAGTATATTGGAGATAGGTTTATTTTTCATTAAAGAAAGTAAAAATGGGATTTTATTTTTTTGTCTTTCCTTGTCCTTTAAATGTCAGGAAGGCTAGTAACATGTTCAAATTGGTCCCTGGACCTCTCTCATTGACTTATACATGAACTCAGCAAATTTTAGGTGGTAAGTGGTCAAATTCTAATTTTTAAAGGGCCAGGGTTTGATAAATCTTTAAATTAAAATTAAAATTTGAATCAAGCTTAAATTATTCACAATTCAAATTTGACCATAAAAAATTTGAATTAAAATTTTCAATTTGACCCTTAATAAATCTGCCCCCTAGTCTTCAGCCACACGGTTGTTTACTTTATACCATATAAAACTCAATGTAGGGGTAATTTATAAAGTAAAAAAGAATTGGAGAAAAATGTCATGTATTTTGTCCACTTGTGTCCTGCCTTGCACTGAATTTTTTTTGGTGCTTGGAGTCATAGTAAATTCCTAGTAACAAAAGAGGAAGGTGCCACAAGTAACCAGTGTAAATATACTCACCAAATGGAATCAGTGGTACAGGTGCACCAACGCCAGACCCTCAGCTTGTGGAGCAGAAAAACCATCAGTAACACAAACAAAGGAGGCTCTCCAAACTCTCTTGGAAATCCACAGGGCCACAAACACAAAAGTAAAAATACTGTTTATTACTGTTAATTTAAAAAATAATTGTCTCCAATGGCCCTATACGTTTCATGCCCTATAGGCACATAGTCATGCACCGTATTAAACATTAAAAACAGTATTTTTATTTTTATGTTTTTCTAGAGTGCCTGGAGGCCCCCTTTGTTTGTATTATTGACTGAGGTTGGAACATGGGTAATGTTTGGACATGTGAAGGCTTATTTATTAAAGATCAGATTTTAGTGGTTTTAGAATTTTTCGAAACCACGACCAAACTTACAAACTCTAAGGGGCAGATTTATCAAGGGTCAAATAGTGAATTAGAATTCAAATTTTCAAGTTTAAAAATTCCCACATTCGAATTTTAACCCCCCTATTCGAATGTAAATTTGAATGTGAGATTTTATCACACCTCGACCATGGAAACAGTCCTAACTTGAATATTCGCCACCTAAAACCTCATGTACAAGTCAATGGCAGTGGCCCGCTGAGCCATTTTGAAATGTTAATAGCCTTCCTGACATTCAAGTTTTTCAGGAGAAAACCATTTGATCGAATATTAGTTATTCAATTTTTTTTAAATATCCTCCCAGTCAAAAAACTATTTACATCAATTAGAAATTCGACCTTTGATAAATGGGCCTCTAAAAGTAGGATTTTGTTTTTTCCATGAATGTCTAAATATTCATGATTGTCCTATATTTCTAAAAAACTCGAAATATTGAAAAAACCACAAAAACCTCTAAGGCAAAACTTCGAGGTGCTGATCCTATTGGACCGTTTTAAATTAATTTGGACTTTTAGATGCCCAGTTATGAAAGGTCAATTCATGTGAATTTTATTTTACTCTAATAAATTCAAACATACTCGAAATTCGACTGGGAGGTTATTTAAGAAAAATTTGAATGTCTAAAACTTGAACGAATATTACCAACTCGAAAACGAGAATTGAATTTGATTCGAATTCGAATAACCTCAAATCGAATTTTTCCTCTGAAAAAAACTTGAATGTCCGGAAGGTTTTTAACATCTTCAAATGGGTCACTGGACCTCTCCCGTTGGCTTGTACATGAACTCAGCAGGTTTTAGGTGGCAAATAGTTGAATTTTAATTATTCCCAGGGTAAAAGTTTGATAAATCTTGAATTTCTAATATGAATCGAGTTTGGATTATTCCCAATTCGAATTTTTGAGTTTCGACCAAAAAAAAGATTTGAAAATTCTAATTTGAATTTACTATTCGATAGATCTGCCCCAATGCACTTCTGTATAGTTTGTCTTACACCAATCAGTCCTTACCAATCTGAATTGAGCACAATGGCACTTACTGATCGAGGGCACTGGGAAGCGACTACCACCTGTGAACTGTGAACCAAACATTATATTATATTGATTCTGTGCAACCTCTGTGAGCTGACAGGAAGGAAGAGGGAGAGAGGAAGTGTTGCTGGGAGAGAGGAAGTGCTGCTGGGAGAGAGGAAGTGCTGCTGGGAGAGAGAAGCAGCAGAGTACAAGCAACGTGGGCAATAGGGTTGCCACCTATCCAGTTTTGACCTGGACAGCCCGGTAATTTGAAGGGCCACCCTGTTTACGTCAGAGGAAATACAGCTGGAAGCAGTCTCTTTAACAATATAAGGATCCAATAATAGATGCTACAAGGCCATTCACTGTGTCTGCATCGAGGTTTATCTTGGGAAGGGTTTATACAGTGAGAACGGTATATGTCTGTGGATAATGCACCGCTGGAAAGATCATGTTGCCAAATAAAGAAGATATTTTCATCAAAGGGTTGATGCTACTTTATTCAATTAGAAAATATGTTACTGGAATGAATGAAAATTGTAGTGTATTTTTTCCTCCATGGAATAATCTGTCTGTCCATTAAAGGGGAACTCCACACAAACACAATTTAAGCTTTTTTAAAAGTAAACATCATTTCAAGCAACTTAAAACATCAATTAAAAAATATGCTGATTTTGCATGCTTTTTAATGGTTTCTGACAGTTCCCTAAGCCTAGCCCCTGCTCTCCTGCTGATCTGTTTGACTACTTTGCTGAGCTGTCTGACTACTGTTACTTTGTATCAACAGCCATCTGTCCTCAGCCTGTATCCTCAAACCCCACAATTCCCTGCACACGTGACTTCAATAAGGAAAGGGACATCCCAGTGCAATGCATTGTGGGTTATGTAGTTCCTGCATGCTGTCTGTAAGGAATTTGTTACAATTTGTAACATCAGTGTTTAGTGATATATGGGACTTTGCCAAGATGGTGACCCCCTGTGA
Organism: Xenopus petersii; assembly: GCA_038501925.1. Classification (NCBI taxonomy): domain Eukaryota; kingdom Metazoa; phylum Chordata; class Amphibia; order Anura; family Pipidae; genus Xenopus; species Xenopus petersii. The sequence continues at coordinate 5,038,041 of CM076675.1, forward strand.
CAAGTTTGAAGTCCTGGATCATTGCTGCTATTGACAAGCTGAAACTTTAGACTCGTGCAGTAAGTTCACTATATAAAATATGTCATATTTAACTATATTCATTTTTAGGATTTAGTTCTTCTTTTAGATATTTAAGATGTGTTTGCAGAACCCTTTATAATGTACATCCAAGCCAAACTATTAACACTTTCTGCACCACTCATTTCTAATTCCAAAGTTTTAACGATTTGTGCCTGACAGTGGTTGGTGAGAATCAAATGTCGATGCATTTTGGGTTTCTGTGGGCATACGTCATGTGCCTAAAGCTCTATCAAACTGCAACAGAAGTTTTGCTTCAGCTCTTAGTCTCACACACACACACCATGAAACTAGCCATACTCAGGGATATCTACTCATTGGGCAAGGCTGCGAAATGAGTGGATCTTTGATGAGTTTGAACACTAAAGTGGTAGGCCAAATCAGACTCATCTAGGTCCCTTATAAGAGCACATTGAAAGTCTTTCCAACCATGGATCAGTGTATCATAAGAAAATTAACCAATTATTGGGATGACTGTAGGTTTATTGATGGTGGGTTCAGCTGCACATGTCCCAGGCCTTCAGCTTAGGGAGTCAAACTGAAATGAACAAGTCAATCTGAAAAACGGCTGGCAATTTCAAGACAAAAAAGCTGAGTCTGGAAGCAGCTGGTTAAGTTTAAAATCTAGTATATTTTACACCATTATCCAATCATAAAAATAGCCTTACGCATTACACTTCGCATATTGGTATGTAATCATAGGCTATGAATATGTTTCCCTATGCAGCACAAAACGCGCAAGGTCTTGAAAGTGCACACGTGTTTTTCATTTGTTTAAAGGACAAGGAAAGAAAAAAAATAAAATCCCATTTTTACTTTCTTTAATGAAAAATAAACCTATCTCCAATATACTTTAATTAAAAAATGTGTACCGTTTTCATAAGTAACCTGACTGTATGCAGTGAAATTCTCCCTTCATTTACTGCTGTGGATAGGAATTGTCACAGTCCCTAACTGCTGAGCAGGGAAACAATCATATTTATGAACAGCAGGGGGAGCCCCCGCCTTACTTCCCAGCCATGCAGAATTCAAGCAGCTTTGTTTATGACGATCCCTAAGCAGCCCAGACCACACTGAGCATGTGCAGGGTCAGGGTCAGGCAAAGATGTTTAACAAGATGACAGCCCCCTGTAGACAACTTTGAAAGCATAAATTATTTGTTTGATTAGGCTTGTGGTGCAGTAAGTTCATGTTTATGTTTACTATACAAAATACAGCATTTCTAGCCTTATTCTATTTTAGACTTTCCTTGTCCTTTAAGGGGCCCATTTACTTAGCTCGAGTGAAGGAATAGAGGAAAAAAACTTTGAATTTCGAATGTTTTTTTTGGCTACTTCGACCATCGAATGGGCTAATTCAACCTTCGACTTTCGAACGATTCGAACTAAAAATCGTTCAACTATTCGACCATTCTATAGTCGAAGTACTGTCTCTTTAAGAAAAAACTTCGACCCCCTAGTTCGCCACCTAAAAGCTACCGAAGTCAATGTTAGCCTATGGGGAAGGTCCCCATAGGCTTTGCTAGCTTTCTTTGGTCGCACAAAAATCGTTCGATCGATGGATTAAAATCCTTCGAATCGAACGATTCTAACGAATAGCACTAAAGCATTCGACTACGATATTTAACTTCGACAGACGAATATCGAGGGTTAATTAACCCTCGATATTCGATCTTAAGTAAATTTGCCCCTACGTGTAGTCTTGGAGCAGATTGACATGCAGCATTGGGACAGACAACACATTGCCCTACAGAGCTATTGTAAACATGCTGTAACATTTATATTCAGCCCCATATGAAAGCTAGGTAGTACACTGGACAAAACATAAACTTTAGTTAATTAATCCAAAACACTATAATAGTTGATTAACCCAAACCTGGGGTGCACCAAAATGATCCTTCATGCAGATAAAGCTTATCATAAGTTCTTCTCTGTGCGAGACAGCTAAATCAGTTGCTATGGGTACTGCCTGAGTGCCAATCACAGTGGAATCAGTTGAAGCAAATAAATGCAAAGCCAGGATTTACACCCATTTCTATGTTAATTATCATTTGTTGAACTAACAAGGTGCTGAGATCAGATTCACACGCGGCTCCTTATATAATTATTTTCATCTGCCGCACGCACAACCTTGTCTCAGAACTAAAATGCGACAAGAAGGGTATCTGATGGCGAACGCTAACATCTTAAGTCAGGGACTCGGGAACTAGATAAGGATCCTGGGAAATGTAGTTCCTAAGTGGCACATTCACTAAGTCCGCTTCGCCGCACTTCGCCAGGCGTATTTTCGCCAGCACTCCGCAAATTCACTAAAATCCGAAGTTGTGCTCAGGGGTAGCATAAGGTTTCGAAGTTGCGCTAGCGTTAATTAGCCAAGCAAAGCGAAGTTACGCTAGCGATGCTTTATTTGCATACGGCGCCAAATTGAAGTTACAATGGAGGAATATGTAGCATCACTACACAAGCCTGGGAAACCTTCAAAACAGCAAATAAAATGTTTATTTTGCCCTACACATGTGCCCACTGTATAGTTAAGTTGCCATGAGTTAGGAAATGTAGGGGGGAAGGAGGGGAGCCCCAAAAAATTTTCGATCTTTTTCAGCCTATCACCCATAATAAAGAAAAAACGCCAGCGTTTTTGGGACTTAGAAAAAATTGTAACTTTTTTTGAAGCAATCCCTATCTACTCTATTGCACTTCGCCTGGTCTGAGGTGGCGAAGGAAGTCTGGCGTAAAAGGTGGCGTTCCGAACAATGCGCGCATTAGTGAATTTGCGTAGTTACGTCCGTTGCGCAAATTCAGCAGGCGTAAGGGTGCGAAGTAACACTAGCGAAGTTACGCCAGCGTCCGTTAGTGAATTTGCGAAGTAATGAAAATGCCCAACGCTAGCGAATTCACGCTAGCGTTAGGTGCTTCGGCGCTTAGTGAATTTGCCCCTCAGAGTTTGAATAACGAATTAACTCAAGTGAGGCTTATTCATTAATAATATCAGGCTGCATGGATTGGGGTGTCCACCAACTTACCAACATTTAGGGGCCAATTCACTAAGGGTCGAATATAGGAATTGAAATCCTTCGACTTCGAATATTGAAGTCGAAGGATTTAGCGCAGATAGTTTGATCGAACGATTGAAGGGTCGAATATAGGAATTGAAATCCTTCGACTTCGAATATTGAAGTCGAAGGATTTAGCGCAGATAGTTTGATCGAACGATTGAAGGATAATTCCTTCGATCAAATGATAAAATCCTTCGAATCGAACGATTCAAAGGATTTTAATCCAACGATCGAAGGAATATCCTTCGATCAAAAAAAGTTAGCCAAGCCTATGGGGACCTTCCCCATATTCTAACATTGACTTCGATAGCTTTTAGATGGCGAACTAGGCGGTCGAAGTTTTTTTTAAAGAGACAGTACTTCGACTATCGAATGGTCGAATAGTCGAACGATTTTTAGTTCGAATCCTTCGATTTGAAGTCGAAGTCGTAGTCGAAGGTCGAAGTAGCCCATTCAATGGTCGAAGTTTTTTACCTTCGAATCCTTCACTCGAAGTTAGTGAATTGGCCCCTAAATATGAGAGTTTGATAAGGCAGTGAAGAAGCATGGACCTAAATGAGAATATCCATTGCCTCTACTTATACTTTACTTTTTATATATTCTTTTAGTACCTATCAAATACGCTTACACCTCATGTCATTTATAGGCTATTTATAGGCTTTATCGCTAATTAAAGATGGCACACCAGCAATTCATTGACAAGTTTACTTAAACCAACCCTGTCAGCTGTCTATGATTAATGGCTGCCACCTCTCCCCTGGCATACATACAGTATGAAACCTGACACATATGAAAGCTATTGCTAATTTTCAGTTCCTTAAGATCCATGCTAATTGCTTCAAAATTAAGTGCTAATTAGACATATGGATTTAAAATGTGTGAAGTTTAAATGGGTGGGGTGGCACCTCTAGTACAGGAGTGGGAGACTAGATTTTATATATAGGCCACACATTTTACAGTTAATATTTTTTTCTTCCAAAGAGATTTATTTATTATTATTACTGTTTCCAGTACAAAAAAAAAAAGAGCCCCATGAATCAGGGGCCGTAGCAAGTCATGTAGTAAAGGCATTGCCAATGCAATTTTACCCCTTGCTCTTTATTGAATGGAAACCCAGTAACATTATTCAGATGTAAGTCAGGGAGTCTATGGGATATTTGATTTCATTATTCTGCAGGCTTCTCAACCAGTAGATCAATCTGCTAATTGCTGTTGGGTATAGCTCCAGAGGGAACGTTATCTGTGCTTCTAGATAACCAAAAAATACGATTTTTTTTTGTGGACAGAAAAATCAACCACAAAATAGAGACAAATATAGTTGCAAGCATTTGCCTTCTTTTGTGTCAACCCCATTCATCTCTAGGTAAAAACTGAAAAGGGAGTCCTGAGATTATCATGGCAGCATTCAAGAAAAACCGGGCATTACTTGTCACAGACAGACACGTATGAAGTTCACTGCCATTAAATATCACTCCAACTTGCAGTACAGCAGTAAAGAGTGATTGAAGTTTATCAGAGCACAAGTCACATGACTGAGGGCTGCTGGGAAACTAACAATATGTCTAGCAGCCCCATGTCAAATTTCAAAATTAAATATAGAAAAAACTGATTGTTCTGTTGAAAAATGGATTTCAGTGCAGAATTCTGCTGGAGCAGCACTGTTCACTGTTATAAAACAGGTTTTCCCATGACAGTATCCCTTTAAGCCTTGCAGTGGGAAAGTGAAGGAAGCACAATATCTACAGACCGGACAGACCGTAAAAACAAAAGATTATGAACTGAGTCTACATAAAAATATATTTAAACCAGAGGGAACTTTTTTCATAAATCGACACATTTGCGTAGCTCACGTAGACACTATCCCCTCCCAGAAATTGCTTCAAGTTGGTGGCTACATTGAGCTTATTATGATACTTTAATTTCAATCTCTCATCTAAAACGGGCTTTTAATTCCCAGTGATTTGTTTGTGACATGATTAAATGGCCGGGCTTGGCAGCAGTCCATTTTCAGAGCCTCCGGGCCGAGAGAATCTTTACATCATTAAAGATTAAGATGTTTTGCTCACCTAAAACATATTAAATTGGCAGGCAATTATAAAGAAAAGGAATAGGCAGTTGAAGGCTGTAAACATTAAAGGCCACTGGTAGGTCAGTTTAGAGTGTTCCTGTCAGCTCCTTAATTCCTTCGATCATTTGCTTCCCTCCTTCTCTTAATTATTCATTAAAATGTAGGGCAAGTAAGCTTGTGGGATGACAGGCAGGGCCGCCATTAGAAGTCACGGGGCCCCGTACAACAAAATTTTTGGGGCACCCTGGGCCCCGCCCACACTGATGACCAATCTCCACCCCATATGCCGCCCACTCCACATCGCAGTTAAAAGACCACACAGAGATCAGCGCTTAAAAAGTAACCCCCCCACACAAGTTATAAAAAGCTATTGATGGTCAGGGCCCCCTTATAAAAAATTGGGGCCCCCCAAAAAAAATGTAAAAATTTTTTTTTTTTTTTTTTTTAAAAAACTTGTGGCCCCAACAAAAAAAAAAATGTAAAAAAAACTGGAAAAAAAAAACATTGGTGGCAGGGGCCCCCTTATAAGTTAAAAACAAATTGGGCCCCCAAAAAAAAAATAAAAAAAAAAAAGTGGCAGGGGCCCCCTTACAAGTTAAAAAAAATTGGGGCCCCAAAAAAATTTTTTTTATAATTTATTTTTTTAAAAAAATGTTTGTTTTTTTTACAAAACATTGGTGGCAGGGGCCCCCTTATAAGTTAAAAACAAACTGGGGCCCCAAAATTTTAATTTTTTTTTTTTTTTTTTTTAAATTAAAAGAAAACAAAACATTGGTGGCAAGGGGCCCCTTACAAGTTAAAAAAAAATTGGGGCCCCAAAAAAAAATGTTTTACAAAAAGATTGGTGGCAGGGGCCTATAGAATATTAAAATAATACATTGGTGGCCAGGAGATTAAAAAAAAAAAAAAAAAATACACAAACTGGTGTTCAGTAGAATTGAACTCATGGCTTCAGTACTTCAACTTCGCCTCCTTTCGTGACTTCGGGTCTTTGCGCCGCTTCAGGACTTCGGCTTCGGCTGTTTTTGTGACTTCGGGTCTTTTCAGCGCTTCGGGACTTCGGCTTTTTCCGTGACTTAGTGTCTTTTCAGCGCATCGGCTTCGGCTTTTCGGCACTTCCGCATTCGGCAACGCAGAGGGAGGACGTACGGCTCGGGCGCTCGTAAGGGGGGCCCGGTACGCTTTTCCTCCCTGTCCCCCCCTGATGGCGGCCCTGATGACAGGTGTCACTTTAGAGATTTTCTGTAGTCCATCTATCAGCACTTAGCTTCTGCCAAGTCATACGTCCTTGTGTCAGAACTCTAGTGCACACGTAAGGCATGTCTCATGTTCTACAGCCATTGGCAGGATCCCAATGCCAATTAGCCTCCATGTTGCTAAATTACATTCATGATTTGGGGGTGCAAATTGCGCTGCAGCGATGCTTGTGGTGGCAGAAGTGTGTATTGATGTGCCACTATAGTGTATGCGCAACACGCAAATTCCTTGTATTCATCTGACCTGTGCTTTGCACCTAATGTAGAAAAGCATGTGTTATTGCAAAGCACAAGTACAGGTATGGGACCTGTTAGCCAGAATGCTGGAGACCTAAGGTTTTCCGGATAATGGGTGTTTCTGTAATTTGGATCTCCATACCTTGTCAGCTAAAATATCATATAAACATTAAATGAGCCCAAGGTCTATTTGTCTCCAAAGGGATTAATTATGTCTTAGTTGGAATTAAGTACAATATATTGTTTTATTATTACAGAAAAAATGAAATCATTTAAAAAAAAAATCTGAATGTATTAAAATTGAGTTTTTTCTGTAATTCTGAGCTTTCTGTATAGCGGGTTTCAAGATAACAGATCCTATACTGTACCTGTATTCGGGAGCATGTAGATGCACAGATGCAAGTACCTTTGTGAATGGCTGTTGCATTTGATCGGATGCAATTTCCAATTTCACACGCAATTTTGCAATTAGTACATGTGCTTACAATGATATCTTATTAGTGCATGTATATTGCATCCCGATCCCATGATATTAGTAAAGCCTTTATCATTTTGCCCATCCCAACAGCCGTTACTAACAGTTTGTTGGATCCTCTCGCAGCGACAAAACGCAGGCGACAAGTCGGACGTAGTCGCAGGTGTCAAAATATAATGGGAGTGAACAGGTCCGGACTGAGAATTAAAATAGGCCCTGACATTTCAGGTACACAGAGGCCCAAACAGCCCCCAATCAGTCCACTAAATACTGACTTTCTATGAGACTTTATAGCAGCCCCTCTGGCATTTGCCAGAACCCACATTTGCCAGTCCGGACCTGGGAGTGAACAAAAAGTTGCAGGTAAAAACTGCATTTCATCAGACTTGTGTAGTTTTTATATATATTGCTATGTCAATATATATAACGTATCTTGCACTTTTAAACAATGCCTCATAGTGCACCAAATAGGTTGGGACTGGGGTGGAACAATAATAAAGCGTATGCCTGTGACTTGCTTCTGTCTAGATAACTACAGAGCCTCAGTGATGTGCTTACTTAACGTTTACCTCCTATAAAATAGACTGAAAGCCTTTGCTCTCTGGCACGAGATAATGCTTCCAGAATTAATGGTTGTAGTCCATCCATTCAGTAATTCGTCACTGTCCATGTGCTCAGTTCCCAAGATCTAAAGACGACTGGTCAAGGCAAGAAGCGTATAAAATAAATATCAGCAGATTTATTCATGTACAACAGTAAAAGTGCTCAATCAAATTTCCATTGCTTAAGTGACTGTATGGGAAAATGGAATAATATGTTTGGTTGTGCAATAATATGCCCAGGCATAAGTACAGTAAGTTGCCCACATTTTGGAGACAGAAAACACGGAATGGGGCAATTTGCAGTTCAATGGCAAAGAATTTAAAAGGCAGCACCTAGAATATGAGTTGGGGAGTCAGTTGGGGAGCAACCATCCAAACAATGACTTCAGTTGTGGAGCTCTGATAAGGTGGACGTCCCCCAAAAAACTGACACTCACAAGGTGTATTTTAAGAAACGAGTGCAAAATTAGGACCTTTTTATTGATTCTGACAATAAATTGTAAGGAAACTGGGACACAGTGATCCTCGGGGTATGATCTTGGACAATAGGGATGTATAAGGGTCCTACACATAGAATATATATGTAACACCAGCAGCGCGCCAGCGCATAAACGCTGGAGCGCGTCAACTTAGGCGCCGGCGCATAAACACTGGTGCACACCAAAATGGATGCTCCCACCAAAACACTGAGGAGCTATGACATCTAAATTGGGCGCCTGGCTTCCTATTGGTCCCTGATCTGTCTGTCTTCCTCAGCCTGCTCCTGATTGGTTCCTGTCCCCTTAAATACCTTCCTCTTCCTCCTCACATTGCCCAAGCTGGCTTCTGTTTCCACAGTTCCTGCTCAAGCCCCGTTTGCCTGCTTTCCTGTTTATTCGACCCTTGGCCTGTTTATTCAACCTTGTACCTTCGCTGCCTGGACCGACCACTGCTTGAACTTGACGACGCTTTTGCCTTATCCCTTGGTACTTCGCTTCTCTGCTTCCTGAAACCGACCACTGCCTGTAATTGACTACGCCTTTGCCTGATCCCTGGATACTTCGCTTTTGGCTAACACGCTTGGCTCCTTTGCTGACTCCGCCGCAGAAAGTCCGGGGCCCCAAAAGGGCGTCGGTGAAGACCGGAGCTGTAGAGGAATTCCAGTTGCCATTTGTCTGCATAGGACCAGCTGTCCTCCTCCGGGATCCCAGGTAACAGATCGTTACAGTTAGCTTGGGCCATTTAAAATGGATCCTTCCCAAGCCGCTGGTCGACCTTCCTCTCTGGAGACTGTTTTGGAGGCTCTCATGAAGCGTCTTGAGGATTCTGAGACCCAGCAGTTGCATCTCGCTCAGAGTATTCAACATCTGTCCAGTCGCCTAGATGTCCTGCAGGCCTCCCAGACCCCATTGCCTCCTGTTTCTGTGGCACCGCCTGCTCCAGTTCTGGTCTCGGCTCATTTACCCAGTGGGGAGAGTTTTTGCTGGAGACCCAAGATTTCTGCACCCCTTCGTTACTCCGGGGACCCCGAGACCTGTCGAGGTTTTTTGAACCAGTGCAAGATCCACTTCGAGCTTTCACAGTTTCCTAATGAAAAGTCCAAAGTGGCCTATGTCTTGACTTTGCTTTATGGAAAGGCCCTGGCCTGGGCTTCCCCTCTCTGGGAACGGGACGATCCTCTGGTTCACAACTCCACGGCCTTCCTATCCACTTTCCGTGAGATTTTTGATGCTCCTGGCAGGAAGGAGAATGCCTCGACTCGTCTCTTAAAGATCTCCCAGGGGTCACTCTCTGCAGCCGAGTACGCCATTGATTTCCGTACCATTGCCGCGGAAGTATCCTGGAATAACGAGGCCCTTGTGGCAGCTTTTTGGAACGGTCTCAATGAGTCCCTAAAAGACGAGTTGGCTGCCCGAGATCTTCCTCCGCAGTTTGAAGACCTGGTCTCTTTGGTCATCCGAATTGATGTTCGACTGAAGGAGAGGCTTTCGGCCAAATCATGTGCTCACAGACTGCTCCTCGACTCCAACATTCCTTCTCCAGCTAATTCTCTTCCTGTGCCGGAGGAACCCATGCAGCTGGGGGCTACTAGACTTACCCCCGAGGAGAGGTCTCGTCGTCGTACGGCAGGTCTGTGCCTTTACTGTGGCCTGAAGGGTCATTTTGTCAAAACTTGTCCTAACAAGTCTCAATCTCGGCCGCAGGGAAACTCCAAAGCCTAGGTCGGCCGGTGGAGACCGTCCTGGGCACTGCCGCTTCTTCTCCACCAAGAAATTACTCTCGCCTATTGGTTCCATGTCTTATTAAGCACTCCTCCAAAACCATTCCTTGCCAGGCTTTCATCGACTCCGGTGCTGCTGGGAACTTCATTGACCTCTCTTTTGCCCGAGCCTCTTCCTTGCCCCTTGTTCCTCTTCAAGTGCCTCTGGCGGCTCAAGCAATTGATGGACATCCCGTCTCTCCTGGACTGATTACTCACTCCACTTGCCCTCTGCACTTGCAAGTTGGTTCTTTCCATAAAGAGAAGATTTCGTTTTTGGCCATCTCCTGTCCTTCCACTCCGGTCATCCTAGGGTTGCCTTGGCTGCAACTGCATAACCCTGCTATTGACTGGTCTGCTGGAGAACTGTCTGCTTGGAATTCCTGCTGTTCTTCCAATTGTTTGCGCTCTTCTTCTTCTTCTCCAGTCTCCGTTTGTTCCTTATCCACCCTCGAGTCTCTTCCTGCCTGTTATAGAGACTTTTCTGATGTCTTTGAGAAGAAAAGCGCTGAAGTCCTTCCCCCACATAGACCCTATGACTGTCCCATTGACCTGATCCCTGGAACCGTCCCTCCTAGGGGAAGAACTTACCCTTTATCCATACCTGAAACTCAGGCTATGAAGGACTACATCCAGGACAATTTATCTAGGGGGTTCATCAGGAAGTCTAATTCACCTGCTGGTGCCGGATTTTTCTTCGTTCAGAAGAAGGATGGGGGTCTTCGGCCATGCATCGATTATCGTGGTCTCAACAAGATAACTATCAAAAACAGATATCCTCTCCCTCTCATTCCTGAACTTTTTGATAAGCTCAAGGGCGCCAAAATTTTTTCTAAATTAGACCTCAGGGGAGCCTACAATCTTATCCGTATAAGGCAAGGAGATGAGTGGAAGACAGCCTTCAACACACGAGACGGCCATTATGAGTACCTGGTCATGCCTTTCGGCCTCTGCAACGCCCCCGCTGTCTTTCAAGACTTCATGAACGATATTTTCCGAGACCTCCTCTACTCCTTTGTTGTCATCTATCTGGATGACATTTTGATTTTCTCCCCTTGTGAATCTCTTCATGTTTCTCATCTGAGACAGGTCCTTCAACGCCTCAGAGAGAATAATTTGTTTGCCAAGATTGACAAATGCGAATTTCATCAGCCCAAGATTTCCTTTCTTGGTTACATCATTTCTGCCTCTGGTTTTGAGATGGATCCAGCAAAAGTCTCTGCGGTCCACAAATGGGTCCCTCCTTCTAATCTGAAAGCAGTCCAACGGTTCCTGGGCTTCGCCAACTTCTATAGGAAGTTCATTAGAAATTTTTCCGGCATCGTCCTTCCCATCACTGCCCTTACTAGGAAGGGTACAAGGTTTGTCTGGACCCCTGAAGCACAGAGAGCTTTTGATGACCTGAAACAAGCCTTTTCTTCTGCTCCTGTTTTGATTCATCCAGATGTTTCTCGTCCTTTTGTTTTGGAGGTGGATGCTTCTGATTCCGGAGTTGGGGCCATCCTCTCACAACGGTCTGACTTTCATGGCCCGTTACATCCCTGTGCCTTCTTTTCACGGAAATTTTCCTCTGCTGAGAGAAACTATGACGTGGGCAACAGAGAACTTTTAGCAGTTAAATTGGCCCTAGAGGAATGGCGTCATTTACTGGAGGGTTCGGCTGAACCTATCACCATTCTTACGGATCATAAAAATCTTGAATACATCTCTTCTGCCAAGAGACTGAATCCCCGCCAAGCACGTTGGGCTCTCTTTTTCTCCAGATTTAATTTCATAATTTCTTTTCGCCCTGGTTCAAAAAACTCCAAGGCTGATGCCCTGTCCAGATCATTTTCGTCGGATGAAGCCCCTGTTCTCTCTCCTACTCCAATTATCCCTCCTGAATTCATTGTGGCTCCTGTTTCTGTCTCTCCTCCAGAATGTCCTCCTGGGAAGACCTTTGTGCCTGCCTACTCTGTCCCTCAAGTCCTGTCCTGGGCTCATTCCTCCAAGTTGGCTGGGCATCCTGGTGTCAACAAGACCATCGATTTGTTATCCAGGTACTTTTGGTGGCCCTCCTTGTGTCAGGGAGCCGGGAGCTCCCTCCAGGGAGGTTGTCAGGATCAAGGAGGAAGCCCTCTTGAGGGAACAAGGTTACGGTATCCAAAGGGTTAAACGAAGAATAGTCAGGATCAGGCAAAGGTTCACAGGCAGGCGGAATACAACGAAGTCCAAAGTCCAGGCAAAGGGGTCCAAAAGGGGTCAGGATACAAGGCAGGAACAGGATTAAGGTAGTAAGGCACACTGGGAACCCAGGATAAGCTTTAGGGGAAGTTATCCTATTCTTGGGCGCCATTCAAACGTCTAGATCGGCTTTTTATTTGAATTTGGCGCCATTGACGTCATTGACGCCCTTGCGCCGACGTCGGCGCACTGACGTCATCGCGCCGGCGCCGCTTACCCACGTGGCGGCCATGGGCGCCGCCATTTTGGGAGCGACGCCGGCGGAAGGGGACGCGCCGCCCGGAGCTCCTGGGTTTGCTCCGGGCGGCGATCGTGACAGTACCCCCCCCCTCACGGGGGGCCTCCGGACCACCAGGGCTTGGCTTCTGGGGAAATTTGGAGTGGAACTCCCTCACCAGACGAGGAGCATGGACATCAGAGCATCCTTCCCAGGAGCATTCTTCAGGACCAAAGCCTTTCCACTTGATGAGGTACTGAAGGGACCCTCTGGAGACTCTGGAGTCAAGGATTTTCTCCACCTCGTACTCGAGTTGACCCTCCACAGAGATGGCAGGAGGAGGAGACTGACCGCCAGAGAACCGGTTGGTGATGGCGGGTTTCACCAGAGACACGTGGAACACGTTGGGGATTCTCATCTCTGGTGGAAGCTGGAGTCTGACAGCCACAGGGTTGATTATCTCCAAGATGGGAAATGGTCCCACGAATTTTGGACCCAACTTGGGAGAAGGGATCTTCAACCGGATATTCCTGGAAGAGAGCCAGACATTATCACCCACCTTGTAGAGAGGAGAGGATCTTCGACGACGATCCGCGAAAGTCTTATGAACAAGAGCGCTCTTCTCTAGGTTCAACTTGGTAGCAGCCCAAATAACAGACATATGGGCTGCGGCATCGTCAGCAGCCGGGACGTCAGATAGCACAAAATCTTGGGGAAAAGCTTGAGGATGCTGACCATATACCGACATGAACGGAGACCTTCCTGTAGAGGAATGACAAGCATTATTATGAGCGAATTCCGCCCATGGGAGGAGATCAGACCAGTCATCCTGGCAGAGGGATACGTGGTTCCTCAGGAACTGTTCCAGGGCTTGGTTGACACGTTCAGCTGCCCCATTCGTCTGCGGGTGGTATGCAGATGAAAACTGAAGAACAATTCCCAGGTCTTTGCATAAGGAACGCCAGAACTTGGCAGTAAACTGGGTGCCTCTATCGGAGACGATCTCCACCGGGAAACCATGCAGGCGGAAGATGTACTGGATAAATAGCTGGGACAACTCCACCGCAGAGGGCAACTTCTTCAGAGGGATGAAATGGGCCATTTTGGAGAAGCGATCAATGACAACCCAGATCACAGTGTTCCCACAGGAGGGAGGAAGTTCGACAATGAAATCCATGGACAGGTGGGTCCAAGGACGGGAAGGAACCGGCAAAGGCAGTAGTAACCCACTGGGGCGGGAGTGACTTGACTTGGACGTGGCACAAACATTACAAGCAGCAACAAAGTCCTTCACATCCTTGCGGATATCAGGCCACCAGACCAGGCGTCGTAAGAGTTCAAGAGTCTTAGCTGGGCCAGGGTGTCCGGCCTGCCTGGAGCAATGGGTCTGTTGCAGGATAGGCAGACGCAGCTCAGGAGGAACAAATGCCATCCCAATGGGAGTATCTGAAGGAGCAGAAGACTGACCAGCCAGGATTTGGTCGGCAAACTGTGGATACAGGGAGGCAATAATCTTGACTGGAGGGATGATTGGCTCTTGTCTTTCAGGAGAACGGTCCACCGGAGTGAAGCTACGAGACAAGGCATCGGCCTTCCGATTCTTGGAGCCTGGGCGATAAGTCAAGATAAAATTAAATCGAGAGAAGAAGAGAGCCCACCTTGCCTGTCTGGGGTTTAGCCTCTTGAGGGACTGGATGAACTCGAGATTCTTATGGTCGGTGTAAATCTGAACAGGTATCAGAGAACCCTCCAAGAGGTGACGCCACTCTTCAAGGGCAAGTTTAACAGCCAAGAGTTCTCGGTTCCCGACATCGTAGTTCTGTTCTGCGGACGAGAACTTCTTGGAGAAATAAGCACAGGGGTGCAACTTCCCATCAGCGGGATGTCTCTGAGACAAGATGGCTCCGGCTCCGACTTCAGAAGCATCAACTTCGATGCAGAAGGGTAGTTCAGGATTGGGGTGTCGGAGGACAGAAGCTGATGTGAAGGCCTCTTTCAAGGACTGAAAAGCTTCAATGGCAGATGGGGGCCACAAGCTGGGTTTACCCCCTTTCCGGATGAGGGCCAGGATAGGTGCAATACGGGAAGAGAACCCCCGGATAAACTGTCGATAATAATTAGCAAATCCGATGAATCTCTGGATTGCCTTGGTGCTCAGTGGGAGAGGCCACTCCTGGATGGCCGACACTTTCACGGGGTCCATCTCAAATCCCTCTGGAGAGATAATGTACCCTAGGAAGGGGATCTTGGATACCTCGAAGACACACTTCTCCAACTTGGCGAAGAGAGAGTTCTTCCTCAGACGAGAGAGTACCTCCTTCACCTGGGAGCGATGACTTTCAAGGTCCTTGGAGAAGATCAGGATGTCGTCCAAATATACGACTACGAACCTTCCTAGGAGATCTCGGAACACATCGTTAACAAACTCCTGGAAGACGGCAGGGGCATTGCATAGGCCGAAGGGCATAACGAGATATTCATAGTGCCCGTCACGAGTGTTGAAAGCCGTCTTCCATTCGTCACCCTCACGGATGCGAATGAGGTTGTACGCCCCCCGGAGATCCAACTTAGAGAAAATCTTCGCCCCCTTCAGCTGGTCGAAGAGCTCTGCAATCAAGGGCAATGGGTACCTGTTTTTTACAGTGATTTTATTCAGGCCCCGGTAGTCTATACATGGCCGAAGGCCTCCGTCCTTCTTCTCCACGAAGAAGAACCCAGCCCCTGCAGGAGAGTTAGAAGGGCGGATAAACCCCCGCTGGAGATTTTCTTGGATGTATTCCTTCATTGCGGTAGTCTCTGCAGGAGAGAGAGGGTAAGTGCGACCTCTAGGGGGCATGGCTCCTGGCAGGAGTTCGACAGGACAGTCGTAGGAACGATGTGGAGGAAGGAATTCCGCAGACTTTTTACAGAACACATCGGAGAATTCCTTATAACAGGAGGGAAGAGATTTTAACTCGGTTGAGGAGATAGTTACCTTCTTGAGGGGTTTTGCAGGAAGGCAATGCTGTTGGCAGAATGGGCTCCAACGAGAAACCTGCCCTGCGGACCAGTCTATGGTGGGATTGTGCAGGCGCAGCCAGGGGAGACCCAAAACAACTGGAACAGCGGGACAAGAGATAATAAGAAACGAAAGTCTCTCTCTATGCAGGGTCCCAACCTGCACGGGTAGTTCGCCAGTGGTCATCGTGATTACAGACTCCAGGGGTTTATCATCTATGGCGACGATCCGCATGGGAGAAGGCAAAGGGAATAAGGGAATTCCCATGTGCTTAGCAAAGAGAGCGTCTATGAAGTTACCCCCAGCACCGGAATCAATGAAAGCATTCCCGAAGATGGTCTTATCAGTCAGACGAATCTGGAAGGGAAGGAGAAACCTGTGTGAGTTTTCTAGGGTCTTCTCCTGAGACTTATCACGAGACTTTTGAGTAGTGCCCCCTACATGAGTTACCATAGACATACCTCGGGGTACAAAACTCTTAGCCTTTGCAGGACAGGCATTGGCGAAGTGGGAATGTCCGCCACAATACAGACACAGGCCTGACATCCGTCTACGGAGTCTCTCTTGTTCAGTGAGGCGAGTTCTTCCCACTTGCATGGGTTCCTCCTGGAGAGAAATGGATGTTCGGTCAGGCGGGGTGACGGGAGCCTGCAGGAGAGGCCTCTGGAAGCGGGGTGCCAATATGGGTTGAAACTTCCTGACACGATCTCTCAGGCTTTGATGCTCTCTCAGAAGAGTGTCCACCTTGACTGCTAAGGCGATGAGGTCCTCAAGTTGTGTGGGTAATTCACGGGAGACCAGGTCATCTTTGATGCGGAGGGAGAGACCATTATAAAATGCAGTATGGTATGCGTCGTTGTTCCAACGAGTCTCAGCAGCAAGTGTACGAAATTCGATAGCATACTCTGCTACACTGCGACTCCCTTGGCGGATTTGGAACAGACGGGAAGCAGCGGATGTCACCCGGCCGGGAGCATCGAAGACGATCCGGAATTCTTTGAGAAATGCTTCTGCGTCATCCATCAGTGGGGACTGCTTCTCCCAGTGTGGAGATGCCCACTCGAGAGCCTTCCCTGCCAGACGAGTAATCACGAACCCCACCTTGGCACGTTCAGAGTCAAATTCAGTGGGGTGCAGGGCAAAGCGAATCTGGCACTGATTCACGAATCCTCGACAGGCTTGAGGATCGCCATCGTAGAGAGGCGGAGCAGGAATATGTGGACCAGAAGTGGAGGGGTGGGTAGCCATGGCAGCAGCCGCTTGCGGAGGAGGTGCCGGCAGGAGGGGCGCTGGTGTCAACAAGGAGAGCTTTTCCAGGATCGCCTCCAGCGTGTGTCCCACGTAATTCTGCCGGGCTTCATATGCCTCCATGCGGGAATGCAGGCCCCGAAAGGCCCTGCCGAAATCTGGCTGAGCTTCCTCAGTGGGATCCATGGCCCAAGAATAATGTCAGGGAGCCGGGAGCTCCCTCCAGGGAGGTTGTCAGGATCAAGGAGGAAGCCCTCTTGAGGGAACAAGGTTACGGTATCCAAAGGGTTAAACGAAGAATAGTCAGGATCAGGCAAAGGTTCACAGGCAGGCGGAATACAACGAAGTCCAAAGTCCAGGCAAAGGGGTCCAAAAGGGGTCAGGATACAAGGCAGGAACAGGATTAAGGTAGTAAGGCACACTGGGAACCCAGGATAAGCTTTAGGGGAAGTTATCCTATTCTTGGGCGCCATTCAAACGTCTAGATCGGCTTTTTATTTGAATTTGGCGCCATTGACGTCATTGACGCCCTTGCGCCGACGTCGGCGCACTGACGTCATCGCGCCGGCGCCGCTTACCCACGTGGCGGCCATGGGCGCCGCCATTTTGGGAGCGACGCCGGCGGAAGGGGACGCGCCGCCCGGAGCTCCTGGGTTTGCTCCGGGCGGCGATCGTGACACCTTGAAACAAGATGTCTCTTTGTTTGTGTCTTCCTGTGTCACCTGTGCTCAACAGAAGACTCCTCGTTCCCTTCCTTGTGGCCTTCTTCAACCTTTACCCACTCCCTCCCAACCCTGGGTGGACATTGCAATGGACTTTGTGGTGGATTTACCCAAGTCTTCGGGGATGACTACCATTTGGGTCGTCGTGGATAGATTCTCGAAGATGGCACACTTTGTTCCCCTCAAGAAGCTGCCCACAGCCTCCACTCTCGCTCAGCTTTTCGTCAAAGAGGTTTTTCGTCTGCATGGCATTCCTTCCTCCATTGTCTCTGATCGTGGCGTTCAGTTTGTTTCAAGATTCTGGAGGGCTTTTTGTAAACTTCTGAACATTCATCTGAACTTTTCCACGGCTTACCATCCTCAGAGTAATGGGCAGACTGAAAGGACGAACCAATCTTTGGAGCAGTTTCTCCGATGTTTCATCTCACAAAATCAGGATAACTGGTCTGATCTTCTTCCTTGGGCTGAGTTTGCACATAATAATCTCAAACATAGCTCTTTGAACTGCTCTCCCTTTTTCTGTGTCTATGGTCTCTCTCCCTCAGCTCTTCCTCCAACTGCTGTCAAAGTGGACGTTCCTGCAGCTGACTCCTTGTTTCGGAACTTTCAGAAGATCTGGACAGATGCTCATTCCGCCCTTGCCAAGGCTTCTTTGCGCCAGAAGGTGGCTGCCGATAAACATCGTCGCCCTGCTCCCGGGTTCAAGGTAGGGGACTCTGTCTGGCTCTCTTCTAGGAATATCAAGCTCAAGCAGTCCTGTCCTAAGCTGGGTCCCCGATTCATCGGTCCTTTTAAAGTAAAGGAAATCATTAATCCGGTGTCTGTGAGGTTGGACCTTCCTCCCAACATGAACATTTCCAGCTCTTTCCACGTTTCATTGCTCAAACCTGTTGTCCAGAATGCATTTTCTTCTCTGGAATCACCTCATCCTCCTGTTTTCGTGAATGGCCATCAGGAATTTGAGGTACAAGATATTATTGACTCTCGTAGGTCCAGAAGAGGAGTCCAGTACCTGGTCCACTGGAGAGGCTTTGGTCCTGAGGAGAGATCGTGGGTGAGTGCTGCCAATACCCATGCCCCCAGATTATTGAGGACCTTCCATAGGAGGTTTCCCGACAAGCCCTGGGAGCCCCCGGAGGGGTCTCCTGAAGGGGGGGGTACTGTAACACCAGCAGCGCGCCAGCGCATAAACGCTGGAGCGCGTCAACTTAGGCGCCGGCGCATAAACACTGGTGCACACCAAAATGGATGCTCCCACCAAAACACTGAGGAGCTATGACATCTAAATTGGGCGCCTGGCTTCCTATTGGTCCCTGATCTGTCTGTCTTCCTCAGCCTGCTCCTGATTGGTTCCTGTCCCCTTAAATACCTTCCTCTTCCTCCTCACATTGCCCAAGCTGGCTTCTGTTTCCACAGTTCCTGCTCAAGCCCCGTTTGCCTGCTTTCCTGTTTATTCGACCCTTGGCCTGTTTATTCAACCTTGTACCTTCGCTGCCTGGACCGACCACTGCTTGAACTTGACGACGCTTTTGCCTTATCCCTTGGTACTTCGCTTCTCTGCTTCCTGAAACCGACCACTGCCTGTAATTGACTACGCCTTTGCCTGATCCCTGGATACTTCGCTTTTGGCTAACACGCTTGGCTCCTTTGCTGACTCCGCCGCAGAAAGTCCGGGGCCCCAAAAGGGCGTCGGTGAAGACCGGAGCTGTAGAGGAATTCCAGTTGCCATTTGTCTGCATAGGACCAGCTGTCCTCCTCCGGGATCCCAGGTAACAGATCGTTACAATATATATATATTAGGGATTCACCAAATCCAGGATTCGGTTCGGGATTCGGCCAGGATTTGGCCATTTTCAGCAGGATTCGGATTCGGCCGAATCCTTCTGCCAGGCCGAACCGAATCCGAATCCTAATTTGCATATGCAATTTAGGGTCGGGGAGAGAAATCGCGTGACTTGTTGTCAGAAAACATTGAAGTGGATGATATCGGGGTGATCTGATTGTGGGCCCTATGGCCCAATGATCGGATCATAATGCATCTGATATAGGTGGTTGGATCGTGGGACTGCATAAACGCACAGATGCGGCTGCGATCCAATGGGATTTTCTAATCTGCACAATCGAGATCTGCCCAACTTTCGGCCAGATATCGATAACCGTCGGATGGCCCCACACTTGGGCCAATAAGCTGCCGACTTGGTCTGTCGCAGCTTTTATCGGCCCGTGTATGGGGGACTTTAGTTTTGGTTCCAGCCAAGACATGTAGGGGGTTATTTACTAAACTCTAAATGCAAAAATCACAAAAAATGTGTGATTTTTTTTATATAAAATTGCACTTCTAAAAAATCACAAATTTTTCTGAATTTATTAAACCCCGAGGATGGAAAAGTCAGAATCAGAAAATCTGGCATCTCAGACCTGTCAATGGGAAAAGTCACAATGATTTTTTGATGTGCACTGGGTTTCGTTCAATACCCCGAAGTTTTAGGGCAAAAAACATAAGTAATCTGAGTTTTTGGGTGAAAAATCCCCAAAAAATTGTGAAAATCTGATAAAAAAAAATTAAAAAAAAAATTCGGGAAAGTGTATTAATAAATAAGCCCAAAAAAACGTGGGGATTTGGTCTGAGTTTTTTTTCAGAAAATATTGCGATCAATTCGGACTTTGATAAATAACCCCCTATCTGTAAGGAGTTTCTATGTTCTCCTCTTGTTTTTGTGGGTTTTTAAAGCACTGTGTAAGCATGTTAGTACTAAATAAGTATAGAATAATAATACTCACAAGTTTATATCTGTGAATGTTCAAACACTTTAGTAAACAGCTTTGTGCCCTAATTAGAGGATCATAGTGTCAGGAGGTCTGATTTAGAAAAACAATTTGAACACTCTGTCCCTTTAAATCCATGGTTAGTTATTTTTTATCAGCATTGCTATTGTAGGAACTTGATGTAGTAAACAGCGAGATGATGTCCTTATACACAGAGAAATATAAGGAAATGTGTCCGTGTGCAGTCGTGCAAATGAGCATTTCTCATCATTGCCGTTACCATCACAATTGTTTCGTAGATATAAGACAAATCTGCTGAACAGAAAGTTGTTCGCCTTGAATGCTGTCAGCGTTTTCTTCCCGTTCCCTTCTGTTACTCTTCTATTCTCATTTTCCTCGTTGATATTAAAATAAATACAAAGAGTGCGCAGTAGACCTTGTCGGAAAGGACAGTAACACGGTTTTCCCCCTTCAGGACTGTCATGCCGATCGGATGAGAATATTTTGTGCTTGACATTTGAACACGTTTACAAATTGTAACGGAATTGTCTTACACATAACAGAACCTAGACATTGATGCTGGAGTCACAGCAGGGATATTGTTTCAGAGGCAACAATAATAAGAATATCAATGGTTAGAAAGACAAATCCATTAGCATTATGAAAGTCATTCTCTGATAATTATTAGGGAGAAAAATGGAACAGAATCTTTGTGTACTGCAGGGGTCCCCAACTTTTTTTTTACCTGTGAGCAACATTCAGATGTAAAAAAAGTTGGGGAGCAACTCAAGCATGGGAAATGTTCCTGGCTGGTATAAAATAAGGGCTGTGATTGGCCATTTGGGTAGACCCTATATGGACTGGCAGCCTACAGGAGCCTCCCATTGATAGTGCACCTAGTTTTTGCATAAGGCACGGAACGCGTTAGACCACTTTCTAACGTCCTATTAAACTTTTTGTATTTTTTTTACTCGCTGTTCAACTGTTTGGAGGTACTCACATTTATGGTTTGGTTCTTATGTACACGCAGCCTTGGACTGGGGTGACCTGTGAGTATGCCCTCCTGTCTATACTACTCCTTTTTTCAACTATTGAAATTGTATTTACTTCAGTAGTGGGCTTTGTGCACCATTTCATTGTGTAGTGTTATTGCACAACCCCAGCTTGAGTTGTTACAAGAATGAGGACAAAAAAACTTAAGAAGGTTAAACAGAATAGTCTCATTTGTGTTTTTTTGTGTTTGTTTTCACTGATTATTTCAGAAAATACTCGCGTTTGCATGTATATTTGCATTTGCGTTTCCAATTGAGAAAAAAAAACAACTTTATATTTCTATAGATTGTCCCTATAGATGCAAAACAATTCACAGCGTGTTGATTAGGAATGTGTTAACATATTAGCTATTAGGTGAGTAATAATAATGTATTTCTGTTACCCCAACTTTCTCATCCTCAATACACAAGCCCCGTGTGCTCGGTGTGTTTAAAGTTTATGGGGCAGATTTACTAAAGGGCGAAGTGACTAATATTAGTGAAAATTCGCCAGCGTGGCGTCATTTAGTTACTTCGCCAAACAGGCGAGAAGCAGATAGACTCTAGCGGTAATTCGCTACCCTTACGCCTGGCGAACTAGACTAGACGAAGTACAATAGAGTAGATTTTTCATTTTTCAGGGTGATAGACTGAAAAAGAGCGTAAATTTGTTTTGGGGTACCCGGCTTCCCCCCTACATAACTATACACTGGGCTCATGTGTAGGGCATTATAATAACTCTATTTTATTTTATTAAGGTTCCCTGGGCTTGTGTAATGTAATGTATTTGCTGCAACATTTACGTCCATTCAACTTTAACTTCCGGCCGTATGCAAATTAGCCAACGCTAGCACTACTTCGCCAGTGTTCGGCTCCCTGGACGCAACTTCCGGTTTTATCGAATTAGCGTTGTCCTGGTGAATTTACGCCTGGCGAAGTGTTGCGATGTGAGCGAATCGGACGTCAGCGCAAATTTGTCGCTTAGTGAATCTGCCCCTATATATGAATACCCTGTGTTAAACAAGAAGAGCTCACTAAACTAATAGACAGTATATTCCTTTATCTCATAAGATATTGTTCTCTGATCAAAGACCTACTGCGGAGAATGATTGAGACACAACCAGCAATCTCAGTCACTTTTCTATTAATCACCAGGCTCATTTGACACATTTTTGCAAATACACATCTTTTAATATGTGGCCTCACTAAGACAAGTGACTGTAGCAGTTATTAAATCTCGAAATCTATTATCTTTCCCCTCAAGGAGCGACCTTTGAGCCCTCAGCATTAATAATGGAGAGGTTCTTTCCTGTTACATTTCTGTGTCGGGATTTTGCCACTTTGAAACGGGATTAGAAACTCAACGTGAAAAACCCAAAGACTTTCTTTTTCTCTTTCTTCTGACCAAATATCATCTCCATCTGTCACATATTTACATGATTAGAAACCAGGATCCGAGCTGAGCAGGAGAAAATATTTCCATATACAGTGATATGTGCTTAGGAATGTGTAAACATATTTGCCGAGGATGATATATATTTTTGTTGAGGTCACAATGGAGGTGGCAGCTGCCTTGTTCCCGCAGAAGAATCTCAAAGAGAATCCCTGGTACCAGATGAAGAAGAGATCCGGAGAAAGTGATAATAGAATCAAAAGTGCTGTCACTTTCAAATACACCGTGATTTCATCAAGAGTTCTCTCTGAAGGCAAAGAATCCAGAGCTTTTCTAGCCAATGACCTGTCAGATGTAATCAGTTCGGCCCTTTATCCAACTTTATGGCTGCACTTATAAAGCTTGCGGTTTATCATTGTTTTTTTTTTTATAAAGATGATATGATCACACTTGGAGCCTCTCACTCATTATCTCACTGGCACACAATGAAGCAATGAGATATATTGATAAGGGGCAGGATTATTGCAGAATTTACCTTTTTGGCATTATAAATATTGGCTGAGGTTGGAACCTTCTGAGATTTTCCAACTAAAATTGGAAGAGGGATTAAAATAGTCCAGTATTGGAAACATTTCACTCGACGACTGTCCAACAACCGACAACTATGTTCTCTAGGGATGGGCTGCAATGTTGGGTGTATGAGCACTAAAAGCTTTTTTTATGTCTAAGGGTAGAACTAGACAAACATTTTTCATGGGATCCGACGTGCTGCGCCAAAACGCAGGTGTCAAGTCGGATGCAGAAAATAAGGTCAGAAATAGAAATGTCGCATGGTGCATCGCATCCGACAGTCGTATCAACGTACCATGCGACATTTCTATTTCTGACCTTATTTTCCGTTGCATCCGATTTGACCCCTGCGTTTTGGCGTGGAAAACGCTCGTCTAGTTCTACCTTTACAGTTAATAGTAATACAGGTATGGGACCTGTTATCCAGAACGCTCAGGACCTGGGGTTTTTCTGGATAAGGGGTCTTTCTGTCATTTGGATCTCCATACCGTAAATCTACTAAAACATTGCTTAAAGGACATGTAAAGTGTAAAATAGAATAAGGCTAGAAATGCTGTATTTTGTATACTAAACATTAACATGAACTTACTGCACCACAAGCCTAATCAAACAAATGATTTATGCTTTCAAAGTTGGCCACAGGGGGTCACTATCTTGTAACTTTGTTATACATCTTTGCAAGACTAAGACTGTGCACATGCTCAGTGTGGTCTGGGCTGCTTAGGGATTGTCCTAAACAAAGCTGCTTGAGTTCTGCATGGCTGGGATGTAAGGCGGGGGCTCCCCCTGCTGTTCATAAGTATGATTGTTTCCCTGCAGAGCAGTTAGGGACCGTCTGACAATTCCTACTTATAGCAGTAAATGAAGGGAGAATTTCTCTGCATACAGTCGGGTTTCTTATAAAAACGGTACACATTTTTTTTATTAAAGTATATTGGAGATAGGTTTCTTTTTAATTAAAGGAAGTAAAAATGGGATTTTATTTTTTTGCCTTTACATGCCCTTTAAGCCTTAATTAGAATTGATTTGCCTCTAATAAAGGGTTAATGACATCTTAGTCTGAGTAAAATTCAAGGTGCTGACTTGTTATAACAGGGTACAAGGAAGTCATTAAATAAATGGAATTATTTAATTAAAATGGAGTCTATGGGAGATGGCCTGGGGGCACGTAGCCCACCGGAGATGCTGTCCCATGGCCCTTTCCACAACCCCTCCACTGCGTTGCAGCACGAGAAACAAGCACAGGGTGCGAATCTTGGACGGCGGCACCCTCAAGAGCCTGGGGCCCACCGGGTTTTTTCCCGGTGTCCCGACAGCC
Source organism: Xenopus petersii (assembly GCA_038501925.1). Taxonomy (NCBI): domain Eukaryota; kingdom Metazoa; phylum Chordata; class Amphibia; order Anura; family Pipidae; genus Xenopus; species Xenopus petersii. Next base: position 5,062,537 of record CM076675.1, read on the forward strand.
CAGTCTGACCCTGCATTCACGTAGTTTTTAGCTTTCTGGATAATGGATTTCTGGATAATGGATCCCATACCTGTAGGGATAATGTAGACCTTCTTCTTTTGAAAGGTAAAAATGACAGCATAAGGCCGATTTAAATTTTTGTGTCCATGAAGCAATATATTAAGTGCACAGGGGGCCGTGCAGATATGGGACAGGCAGCGGTGGTCCCCTCACAGGGAGGGATCTGCAGGCGCAAAACCAAGATATAACTAAATTCTGACCTCAGCTTACATTTAATGTTGCAACAAATAACAAGACTCATGTGGTGCCTTCAAGAAAGCTAAGAGGTGAAATCTTGTCTGAAACAGATCAGACAAGTAATACTCTTTTCTTTTTAATGTTCAGCAGAGTACTCTGTCTAATACTTCCTTATTTCCCCTCTACTTTTATAGCTCTGAGATCGATCTTTCGAACAATGGGGCAAATTCCCTAACCAGCGAAAATTCGCCAGGGATGGCTTTGCAGCCATCACAAGACTTCGTCAGGCATAAATTCTCCTTAAAGGAGAAGGAAAGGCTAAAAGTAAGTAAGCTTTATCAGAAAGATCTATATAAATACACCAGTAAACCCTCAAAGTAATGCTGCTCTGAGTCCTCTGTCAAAAGAAACAGCACATTTCTTTCCTTCTATTGTGTACTCATGGGCTTCTGTATCAGACTTCCTGTTTTCATCTTAAACCTCCAGGGCTAGGGCTTGAGCATGCTCAGTTTGCTCCTCTCTCCCCTCCCTGCTGTAATCTGAGCCCAGAGCTATGAGTGAGCAGGGAGAGACTCAGGCAGGATGTGATGTCACACCAAGCTAATATGGCAGCTGCTATCCTAAACAAACAGAGAGAGTTTATAGAGCTGTTTACTCAGGTATGGTAAAGCATTATGCAGAATAAATATAGTGTTATAGCTTGCACTATTGTGTCTAATCTATTGTCAGTAAGCTGCTTTGGTAGCTTTCCTTCTCCTTTAACTTGACGTGGGGTAAAAGTGCCTTTTTAAGGCAGAAACGTCTAAATAAAGGTACACTAATTCAATATTTCAAATACAAAAGCACATTTTCCAGTTTAGTGCTCCTTTAACAGATTGAAAGAAAACACACTAAATCTAAGTAGTTGGTTGGTTTAACTACACTATTAGATTTCAATATCATGATTTCCTGTTCAGGCCATAAGAGGGTTAATGTATTTAACATCTGCCTACAAACTAATGAGGTGGAATTCTAATGGAAAAATTAATGAATTCCTCACTGCAGCTTTTCTGCCAACACCCCCCCCCCGCCACAAAGTCGCAATCCTTCATTACTCAGACACTATTATCTCTTAAGCTATGCAAATAACCCAAGTTTGGAACCATTTAAAGTATTTAGACAAAATTAAAAAAAAACCCTTGGTGCTGCTCCCAATGAGCCGTGGAATAGTCTCCTCTGCGCATCAGTAACACCTCCTTTCACGTAACCCTTTTCCTTCTAATCATGTTTTGTCATCAATATATTTCACTGAAATCATCTATAAAACCTTTGGTACAAGATCCACAAACACTGGGAGTTTTCTTTTTTTTTTCAAGGTGCACAAAAAACATTATGAAAGCTTCAAAATCAGCCCCTACTGCCCCCATTTTTCACATCATTACTGCCTGTACATGTTTTAGGGTAGACACTGCATGAAACGCACCAATCCTGACATTTTTAGACAATTTCAATGGCAGCAATGGGGTAACTTTTGGGAGTTTTGTCTCGATGTTTGGGAAAAGCTGAATGTAGACTCTGAAATCGGTGTAGGTGCCATAGGTTGTAAAGCCATCCATCTACTGAAAATCACTTTAGAAATGAATATTTAACTTGACTTGTTCATTGGTCGATAATCTCTAAATATTCTGCACCTCTAGGTTACAATTTCTAGACATTTCTACAGTTCAGTGATTCTTAGCATATCGTTGGTGACCCAAAATTTGGTCCTCATGTTGTAAAGTTTGTACCCATGATCCTCTCGGATGCTGTGAAATTCTTCTTCTGCAATAGACGATAGTAATTCAAAGAGGATAGATCATGAATTCTATGGTCCCTATGTGACTACAGGCTAAATTTGGGTCCCATTCAGAAAAGTCTGCTATAGTTATAATTAGGGATGCACCAAATCTACTATTTGAGATTCAGCTGAATCCCCAAATCCTTTGTGAAAGATTCGGCTGAATACCAAAACTGAATCCGAATCCTAATTTGAATATACAAATTAGGTGCGGGAAAGGAAGAAGTTCCTTTTTTTGTGATGAAAAGTCACGTGATTTCCCTCCCACCCCTAATTTACATATGCAAATTAGAATTCATCCAGGATTCATTGCATCCCTAGTTGTAATACAATAAGCAATATACAGTAGTACATATTCTGCAAGGGTTGTTATATTCTGCCTAAATTCTGGTATGCTTATGGCGGTCATGATTGCCTTATTTGTCTGGGTTTGCCACTCCTACTCTTTAAATAGCCCTATAGTAAAATGCTGAACCTCATTTCAATATGATCAAACTTTGAAATGACTTTTGAAATTGACTTCATCATGGTGGGCTTAAAGCAAAATGTTCACTGGTGGGCTCCATTATTTATAATTCAACCATCTTTTCTCCTGCTGCTATTGAACTGCATGTATAAAACCTGCTATCCAGACTGCATGGGATCTGGAGTTTTCCAGATATGGGATTTTTCCGTAATTTGGGTAAACATATCATAAGTCTACTAAAAATATCCTTTAAACATTAATTAAACCCAAGATTTGCTTTGCCTCTAATATGGATTAATTATATCTTAGTTGGAATGAAGCACAAGGTTCTATTTTATTATTACAAAAAAAGAGGAAATCATTTTTAAAAATGTGAATTATTTGATTAAAAAGGGTTCTATGGGCAATGGCCTTTGGTTAATTTTGAGCTTTCTACATAACCGGTTTCTGGATAAGGGACCCTATACTCGTACCACTGCCAATAAACATCGACATTTGAAGGCTATTTCGAGATTTACCGTATATACTCGAGTATAAGCCATCCCGAGTATAAACCGAGGTACCTAATTTTACCTCCAAAAACTGGGAAAGCTTATTGACTCGAGTATAAGCCTAGGGTGAGAAAAGCAGCAGCTTCTGGTAAGTTTCAATCAAAAAATTGAAGGTTTCTGCTCCCATTGGAGGTGCCAGCGCCTTGTTTTTGGATGCCGGCGAATATTCTTGGAGACTATTCTTGGACGCCGGTGACAATTCTTGGACACCGGTGACTATTCTTAGGCGCCGGCGACTATTCTTAGACGCTGGCGACCGTTTTTGCGCTTGACCCGAGTATAAACCGAGGTAGAGTTTTTCAGCATATTTTGGGGGCTGAAAAACTCGGCTTATACTCGAGTATATACGGTAATGAACTGTAGACCAACAGTCTTTAATATAAAGTGTTACAAAGACCATATTCTATAGACTACCCAATATCTGAACCAGTTCATAGCAAAGAGATAGTGGTGTGCAAAGAAAGATTGGGCTAAGAACCTGGTTTGCTTGGACCTGAAGTAGAAACTAGGGCAGCAGGTTGATAAACATCCAAGGAAAGCACACAAATATATTAAACAACTAGGGCCAACATGGAAAATGTGCTTTGTTAGTATCACTGCAGGCACAAAAAGCAATTTAAAGTTGTGTTTGCTTTCAAAATTCATAATTAATTGCAACTGTAAACATAGTCATGAAATGGAAATAATAGTTTCCCTTGTAAAAAGAGGGGGAAAAAAGGAGGCTTTTATCTAAACATAGTTTTGTGCCATAGATTCCATTGCATTAGCACTGAAGTATAGACTAATACAAGACATACTATTTTGTCTCTTCCAAGATCCATTATAGACTGTGATTAAATGTCTCATGGCTACTTGCAGAGGTCACATCTGTTAATGCTCCCATCACTAATCCCAATACTAGAAACATTATGTGGCTCTGTACTTGTTGTGTACAGCTGCCTAGTGATTTATGCTTTTTTGGGGCTATATTTAAACTTGTCTCCACCTCCCCATATATCTACTGTCACTCATCTCCTTTTCCAAGTGCTTCGGAGGCGGAGGGCAACACAAAAAAAATTGAGAGGAAAAAGAACAGAGAAAAAGAATGGTGTTAAATGTATAATTAAACTGTCTTTAACAACATCAGACGGGCAGCAGGAGTGGGGATGCAAAGAGAATGGAATGCAAAATGAAGCAATTGATATAAAAAAAATAAAAGTAATGATAGGTGAAGTCTAGAATGGAAATACAGGGAATTGTAAATAGTTTTAGGTTGGTAATGTCTGATACAGCAAAATATATTTCCCTCATGGCCATTCAGACAGAAGAACAGCATTTTCAGCAATGGATATAATAGTCTCTGGGAAGGGAGTGTGACTGTGGGATAGCAGGTATAGTAGGGAGAGATGGTGCCTATAGTAACAGTGGATAATAGTCTCTGGGAAGGGAGTGTGACTGTGGGATAGCAGGTATAGTAGGGAGAGATGGTGCCTATAGTAACAGTGGGATAATAGTCTCTGGGAAGGGAGTGTGACTGTGGGATAGCAGGTATAGTAGGGAGAGATGGTGTCTATAGTAACAGTGGATAATAGTCTCTGGGAAGGGAGTGTGACTGTGGGATAGCAGGTATAGTAGGGAGAGATGTGCCTATAGTAACAGTGGATAATAGTCTCTGGGAAGGGAGTGTGACTGAGGGATAGCAGGTATAGTAGGGAGAGATGGTGCCTATAGTAACAGTGGATAATAGTCTCTGGGAAGGGAGTGTGACTGTGGGATAGCAGGTATAGTAGGGAGAGATGGTGCCTATAGTAACAGTGGGATAATAGTCTCTGGGAAGGGAGTGTGACTGTGGGATAGCAGGTATAGTAGGGAGAGATGGTGTCTATAGTAACAGTGGATAATAGTCTCTGGGAAGGGAGTGTGACTGTGGGATAGCAGGTATAGTAGGGAGAGATGTGCCTATAGTAACAGTGGATAATAGTCTCTGGGAAGGGAGTGTGACTGTGGGATAGCAGGTATAGTAGGGAGAGATGGTGTCTATAGTAACAGTGGATAATAGTCTCTGGGAAGGGAGTGTGACTGTGGGATAGCAGGTATAGTAGGGAGAGATGGTGCCTATAGTAACAGTGGGATAATAGTCTCTGGGAAGGGAGTGTGACTGTGGGATAGCAGGTATAGTAGGGAGAGGTGGTTTCTATAGTATAAAGAAATGTTGCCTATAGTAGCAGGAACAATAGCCTCTCAGATGTATCTCTGGCTGTACAATAATAAAATGACACAATGGCAACTGGAAGACAAGAAATGGTTTATATAAGTGTTGTCCAATCTGTAGTTTCAAGTAGAACACCCAGCACCACCAATGTGCAGTTCTCTGCTAGAAAATGTACCCCAGTAGCAACTGAAGGACCATCCATCGGGCAATCCTAATCGAAAAAACAATGGACATGAAATCTGCAAATGTATTTGCCATTGGTCTCACAGCCACTACAAGCAGCACGTGACAGTTGCCTTAAAGGGGGGCACCGTTTAGCATAGTCTGCACCCCAATCTGTCAGTAGATTGCAATATAACAGATGCTGACCTATTTTTAATTAATGTTCTGCGCTTACGAGTTTCAGTATGTTCTCTCTCCACTGATAGTGTTATGTGCAAAGAATAGCTAAAAAAGCCAAGGCAGAAAGTCATAAATTTGCTGATTATGTTAAAAAAACATTGTGCTGTGTCCCAGGTCACAGACACTCTATTCTTGCCGAGGAATTAAAGAAACAGTCGCAGATATGCAAACGATATTGTGCTGGCTCGTTTAAACAGGACTGCAGTGTCTTCAGATTGGGGCAGGATTTTTAACAAATGCTTTTTGCTGTTCTTTATCATACACCTCCTTTATAGAGGCTATTTCTGTGTAATCGTCAACACAAGGGGATATGGGCCCATTATTCAGCATTAAAGGGAGACTGTCATGTGAAAAAAATTTTTTGTCAAAATGAATCAGTTAATAGTGCTGCTCCGGCAGAATTCTGCGCTGAAATCCATTTCTCAAAAGAGCAAACAGATTTTTTTTATATTCAATTTTAAAATCTGACATGGGGCTAGACATATTGTCAGTTTCCCAGCTGCCCCTGGTCATGTGACTTGTGCCTGCACTTTAGGAGAGAAATGCTTTCTGGCAGGCTGCTGTTTTTCCTTCTCAATGTAACTGAATGTGTCTCAGTGGGACATGGGTTTTTACTATTGAGTGTTGTTCTTAGATCTACCAGGCAGCTGTTATCTTGTGTTAGGGAGCTGTTATCTGGTTACCTTCCCACTGTTCTGTTGTTTGGCTGCTGGGGGAAAAAGGGAGGGGGTGATATCACCCTAACCTGCAGTACAGCAGTAAAGAGTGATAGAAGTTTATCAGAGCACAAGTCACATGATTTGGGGCAGCTGGGAAATTGACAATATGTCTAGCCCCATGTCAGATTTCAAAATTGAGTATAAAAAAATCTGTTTGCTCTTTTGAGAAATGGATTCCAGTGCAGAATTCTGCTGGAGCAGCACAGATTTTTTTATATTTAATTTTGAAATCTGACATGAGGCTAGACATATTGTCAGTTTCCCAGCTGCCCCAAGTCATGTGACTGGATGCACAGAATCCAGGATTTGGTTCGGGATTCAGCCAGGATTCGCCCTTTTTCAGCAAGATTTGGATTTGGCCGAATCCTTCTGCCTGGCTGAACCGAATCTGAATCCTAATTTGCATATGCAAATGATGGATGGGGAGGGAAATTGCGTGACTTTTGGACACAAAACAAGGAAGTAAATTGTTTTTCCCATTCCCACCCCTAATTTGCATGTGCAAATTTGCATGTGCAAATTAGGGTTCGGATTCGGTTCGGTATTCGGCCGAATCTTTCACAAAGGATTCGGGGGTTCGGCGAATCCAAAATAGTGGATTCGGTGCATCCCTACTAACAACAGAACAATGGGAAGGTAACCAGATAGCAGCTCCCTTACAATTAATTCTTTAAAACATTACACTCACATTTATCTCCGTGAGGATAGTCACCATATTTAAGTTTCTAGCAAGTTTCCCCAATTCAGTTCCAAGAGAAAAAAGGTTTTGCCGGCATCTTTCTCTCCCTCATGGTGCTCCTCTGCAGCTCACCATGACGCCACCTCCGCCTGACGCGTTTCGCTGAACCAATCAGCTTCCTCAGAGGCATAGGATGTGTTTACCGTGAGTTTCCTTAAAAAGCCGATCATTCCCAGTTGCCTTTAAAAGAACCAAGAGGCAGTGATTATTCCAAAACCCTAGGAAGTCGCAGCGTTCCGTTTAGACGTAGGAGTTCACTTTCTTTCCTGGACCTTTCTGTGGCTTGTCCTGGCTCGCACCGCAGCGACACTTCTCATGGAGATAAATGTGAGTGTAATGTTTTAAAGAATTTTAATTGTATAAATTAACCAGTATTACGCTATGGGATCTTTGTATTCCTATATTGGAGCATAAAGGAGCTGAAGGGGAAGAACACTATTGGATACTACATGCGATACATAAAACGACCATCTTGTAAGTAGGCCCTTTAGCCAAAGTTGGCGGAGGCTTTTGGAACAAGCTTATTTGCACCGGTTTGGAGGAGTAACAGGCTCTTTAAAGGGGAACCAACATGAGAAAGATCTCTCATTTCCAACACATGTTGCTATTTGAATAATTTAAACGTACTACTCCATATTTACGCTTTGTTGTCTGTTTCCTCTGTTGCCAATGGCTTTCCTTCTCCTTTAAGGAAAATACCACTAAGCATTTTACTAGGCTTGTTACTGATCTCAAAAACTCCTTTCCCTCTTAGGGTAAGGTCACACTGGGCGTTTCGGGGAGATTTAGTCGCCTGGCGACTAAACGCCTCGTCTTTGCGGCGACCAATCTTCCCAAACGCCTTCCCTCACTCTTGCGCTGGCTAAAATGAAAAATCACTGGCGCTAAGCACACGTTGTTCCCTCGAAATTTTCTCATGAAGCAACTTCGGGCAACAAATCGCCAGGTGTGCTTAGCACCGGCAATTTTGCATTTTAGCCAGCGCAAGAGTGAGGGAAGGCGTTTGGGGAGATTGTTCGCCGCAAAGACAAGGGGATTAGTCGCCAGACGACTAAATCTCCTCGAAACGGCCAGTGTGACCTTACCCTAATAGTTTGTGCTAGCTAGGCAAATAAACATATTGAATGAATAAGTAAATTTACCCATCTACTAATGCTAATTAACTGCAAATAAAAAAGATACATAAAAGAAATAAAATGAAGAAGATCTGGCATATTTTTTTGGTTAAACTTGTGATTAATTACCGACATTAAGAAGATGACACAGCTGATACCCGCTTCTTCCATTTACTGCCGACGCAAGCAAAAATGTTTGTATTCCAGGTCCCACCCCCAGAGTAATTTGCAAATTCTGATTTTAAGACACGGATAGAACAAATATGCGCCGACAAAAGTTAATCATAAAGCCGCATGCATCTGATTCATATGTATGGAGCAAATGCATCACACAAATTGATTTCTACAGAAAGTTAAGTATTACATTCCTTCCCCTTCACTGATCTGATGGACGGGAGCCTCAGCGAATCTCCCAACAGGAGCTCAGACAACTACAAACTGCTCTTGGCATGACTGCCTGCACCTTGACTCACATCAGACCCTGCTGAAATGCATTCAATAATAACGCATGTAGCTTAGACATTCATTGTCCTTATTAATATCATCAAATTCCAACGTGTTATGAATAACGGTAACGTTTTTGCCCTGGGATTGGTACTTCAAGCAGTGATGAACTCAATCAGTCTTCATCGCAAGTGGAGGACATTGAAGATAACTCCTTGGCTCAGGTTTATCAGCTCAGTAACCATCAACTTTGATCCGTCTACAGTAGTTTTGCTCACAAAGTGAAAATAATGATGATCTCTACATGCTAGGGTAACCTCATGTGTATATTTAATGCAAAGAAATGTAAACCCTCAAACAAAATGAATGCTACATTAATGCTCTTCTAAGCATTTTTGCAACTTGCATTCATTTTTTATTTCTCGTTAGTAACACTTCTAATATAACGAATCACCACCTGCTGGTCAGTTCTACCAACTGTAGGTCCCTTGCTTTTCAACTTGTTTATTAATGACCTGGAGGTGGCCATTGAAAGTACTGTTTCTATTTGTGCAGATGAGACTAAATTGTGCAGAACTATAGGTTCCATGCAGGATGCTGCCACTTTGCAGAGTGATTTGTCTAAACTGGAAAACTGGGCAGCAAACTGGAAAATGAGGTTCAATGTTGATAAATGCAGGTTATGCACTTTGGCAAAAATAATATAAATGCAAGTTATACACTAAATGGCAGTGTGTTGGGAGTTTCCTTAAATGAGAAGGATCTTGGGGTCTTTGTAGATTACAAGTTGTCTAATTCTGGGCAGTGTCATTCTGTGGCTACTAAAGCAAATAAAGTTCTTGTATAAAAAAGGGCATTAACTCAAGGGATGAAACATAATTATGTCTCTTTATAGGTCCCTGGTGAGGCCTCATCTGGAGTATGGGGGGCAGTTTTGGACTCCAGTCCTTAAGAGGGATATAAATGAGCTGGAGAGAGTGCAGAGACTAAGTGCAACTAAACTGGTTAGAGGGAGGGAAGACTTAAATTATGAGGGGAGACTGAAAAGGTTGGGGTTGTTTTCTCTGGAAAAAAGGCGCTTGTGAGGGGACATGATTAGACTTTACAAGTACATTAGAGGACATTATAGACAAATAGCAGGGGACCTTTTTACCCATAAAGAGAATCACGTACCAGAGGCCTCCCCTTCAGACTAGAGGAAAAGAAGTTTCATTTAAAGGAACAGAGTAGGGGGTTCATCACAGTGAGGACAGTGAGGTTGGGGAATGCACTGCCGGGTGATGATTCAGTTAATGACTATAAGAGGGACTTGGATGATTTCTTGGACAGACATAATATCAAAGGCTATTGTGATACTAAGCTCTATATTTAGTATAGATATGGGTATATAGAATTTAATTAAAAGTAGAGAGGGGTATGTGTATGGGGCAGGGTTTTCATTTGGAGGGGTTGAACTTGATGGACTTTGTCTTTTTTCAACCCAATTTAACTATGTAACTATGTAAAACAAGAGACCAGTGATCGCCAACCAGTAGCTCGCTATCAACATGTTGTTCACCAAGGCCTTTCATGTTGCTCCCTGTGGCCTCAAAGCAGGTGCTCATTTTTGGATTTTTGACTTGGAATGAACATTTGGATCATGTGTCCTGGGGGTGGATTAGAAAAAAGGTTGGGAGCTCCTGCAATAGACTAACACAACAAGGACCCCCTTGTGTTTATTCTGGCATGGAGAGCTTTTTAAGGTCCTGCTAGGGAAGCAAACACCTGAAATGTTTTATATGACTGAATAAACACATTGGTGCATGGTCTTGTTGTGCCGGACATTTGTTTTGCTTATGTCAACTGGTGAGGTGTTGATACCCATGGAGCGAGCACCAAGATGAATTAAGAAGAATTAAGAAGCCAGAGTGTGTTATTGCACATGCACAACAGTCATGCACAACAGTTCTGCCAACTGGCTTGACACTTGGGAGAACATTTGAGAAGGCAAGGCAACGTTTTTCACTTTCTACAGACCATACAGAACTGAACAACAGATGGAGCTTTTATTTCAATTGAATTAGATAAGCAGTGCTAAAACGAAAAGATTCTGGGAAATTAGTAATAAACTTGTGATAGTGCTCAGGCAAGCAAGCGAGTTGGGATATGTGTAAACTGCTTAATCATTATACTAGTGATGGTAATCATTATGAAAAAGGGCATGGCAGTAGTCAGAGTGGCTTAGTAAATAGCACTGCTGCCTTGCACCATTAAAGGCATACTGTCATGGGAAAAAAAAATTTTTTCAAAATAAATCAGTTAATAGTGCTGCTCCAGCAGAATTCTGCACTGAAATCCATTTCTCAAAAGAGCAAACAGATTTTTTTATATTCAATTTTGAAATCAGACATGGGGCTAGATATTTTGGTCAAATTCCCAGCTGCCCACAGTCATGTGACTTGTGCCTGCACTTTAGGAGAGAAATGCTTTCTGGCAGGCTGCCGTTTTTCCTTCTCAATGTAACTGAATGTGTCTCAGGGGGACATGGGTTTTTACTATTTAGTGTTGTTCTTAGATCTACCAGGCAGCTGTTATCTTGTGTTAGGGAGCTGCTATCTGGTTACCTTCCCATTGTTCTTTTGTTTGGCTGCTGGTGGGGGAAAGGGAGGGGGGGGGTGATATCACTCAAACTTGCAGTACAGCAGTAAAGAGTGACTGAAGTTTATCAGAGCACAAGTCACATGACTTGGGGCAGCTGGGAAATTGACAATATGTCTAGCCCCATGTCAGATTTCAAAATTGAATATAAAAAAATCTGTTTGCTCTTTCGAGAAATGGATTTCAGTGCAGAATTCTGCTGGAGCAGCACTATTAACTGATTCATTTTAAAAAAAATCTTTTTCCCATGACAGTATCCCCAAGGTTCTGAATTCAATTTTGATCAGGGCACTGTCTGCATGGAGTATACAGGTTCTCTATGTGCCTTGGTGGTTTTCCTCCAACCCAGGGGTAAGGGCCTTAGACTGTAAGCTCCTCTGGGTCTGGTCTGCATGATGCACAATATAGTGTATGAAGTATATAAATAAAGTATATTTTCATAGATGTTTTGACGTGGGAGTGGAATTTTCTCTTTTTCTCTAAAAATTAGGATTTCTGGTGCTGACCCTGATATATACAGGCCTAAAGGCCTCACCTCTATCCTTGATATTCCCTTCATTTGTATAGAGACTACAACTGTGCTGCTATAAACTGTACTTTATTTAGCAGAATACTGATTATTGGTCAGGTCTAATACTTTGGATAATATTAGACAAGAAAAAAGCAATTGATGCATTATGCTTTACACAGTATGAATACACACACACATACTGTATATACTCGAGTATAAGCCAAGTTTTTCAGCCCCCAAAATATGCTGAAAAACTCTACCTCGGCTTATACTCGGGTCAAGCGCAAAAACGGTCGCCGGCGCCTAAGAATAGTCGCCGGCATCCAAGAATAGTCTCCAAGAATGGTCGCCGGCATCCAAAAACGAGACGCCGGCACCTCCCATGGGAGCAGAAACCCTAGTTTTTTTGATTGAAACTTACCAGAAGCTGCTGCATTTCTCACCGTCGGCTTATACTCGAGTCAATAAGCTTTCCCAGTTTTTGGAGGTAAAATTAGGTACCTCGGCTTATACTTGGGACGGCTTATACTCGAGTATATACGGTATATACTTTCAACTGTGTTGCTGTATTAGAAAGGGGTAAACTAACAAAAAAATACTGTATAATCATGGAGTGACAAGGTACAGGAACAAGTCTGTCTCTCTTTATCATTCCCTTTAAGCTTTGAAATATTTGCAGCTCATTCTCCCCCGCACATTTTCTCCTGCTGCCTGGATGAGACAATGCAACTTGTATTAGAATGTATTTCCTGACAGGCCCTGTTTGTATTAACTCCACTTTAGGGTTCAGAAAGCAGACGATCCATCATGTGTAGTAGTGCTGCTCACTGACATGGAAGTTCATATACTGTTTAATGGATTCGATTTATAACCAGCCCTATCAGCTACTATGAAAAGTGGTGCAGTCAATGTTAATAAGAAAATTGCAAAGAAATATTCACCATTGTATTACCTGCTGCCAACTAGGCCAACCTCCGTCTCCTTGGGGAAATAATACTCTTAAAGGGGAAATATATTGCTTTTATAAGGCATTTCAATTTGGTAGAAAGAGGCAGTGGATATCTCTTTTTGAAATAAGCTCAATTAATTCAGCTTATGTGAAAAAGTTGTAATATCCTCTTATATGGTGGATAGTGATGGACGAATAAATTTGCCTGGCGCAAATTCCACGCTTTGCCGCCGGTGAATACATTGACGAAACTCCTGCGAAAATTTGCGGGTGAAAATTCGCCTGTGTCAAAAAATTTTGGACACGCGTCCGAAAAGTAGCTTGCGTCAAAAAACACTATTTGGACTCCCATTGCCTTTAACTCCAGTCAAAATTGACGCAAGGGACGTTCAGGGCGTGCGTCCAAAATTGCCGCGGGTGTCGATTTTCGTGTTTCGCAAATTTTTCACTGTTTTGCGAATTTTGCAGGAAATTTGTGAATCTTTATGCGAGAAATTCGCCATCACTAATGGTGGATCTATTTGGATCTTCATACCTTAAAGGAATACTGTCATGGAAAAAAATGTTTTTTCAAAATGAATCAGTTAATAGTGCTGCTCCAGCAGAAATCTGCACTGAAATCCATTTCTCAAAAGAGCAAACAGATTTTTTTATATTCAATTTTGAAATCGGAAATGGGGCTAGACATTTTGTCAATTTCCCAGCTGCCCCCAGTCATGTGACTTGTGCCTGCACTTTAGGAGAGAAATGCTTTCTGGCAGGCTGCTGTTTTTCCTTCTCAATGTAACTGAATATGTCTCAGTGGGACTATTGAGTGCTGTTCTTAGATCTACCAGGCAGCTGTTATCTTGTGTTAGGGAGCTGTTATCTGGTTACCTTCCCATTGTTCTTTTGTTTGTCTACTGGGGGGGGAAAAGGGAGGGGGTGATATCACTCCAACTTGCAGTACAGCAGTAAAGAGTGATTGAAGTTTATCAGAGCACAAGTCACATGACTTGGGGCAGCTGGGAAATTGACAATATGTCTAGCCCCATGTCAGATTTCAAAATTGAATATAAAAAAATCTGTTTGCTCTTTTGAGAAATGGATTTCAGTGCAGAATTCTGCTGGAGCAGCACTATTAACTGATTCATTTTTAAAAAAATGTTTTTTCCCATGACAGTATCCCTTTAAGTTTATTGTAAAATCATGTCGTTCTGCTTCCAATAAGGATTAACTATATCTTAGTTGGGATCAAGTACAATGTTATGTTTTATTATTAGAGAAGAAAACAGAATACTTTTTAGACATTTGGATTATTTGATTATAATGAAGTCTATGGGAGATGGCCTTTCCATAATTCGGATCTTTCTGGATAATGGGTTCCTGGATAACAATCCTATACCTGTTCTGTAAATAAGGATATCATTTACTCTTGACATGGGTAAATTATGTCCCTGTCTCCCCTTCCAAACCTTGTAGAAATGTAAATTAAAGGGACTCTACTATCAGAACAAGCTAGAGGTGTTGCCCTTGGTTACTCCTTTGCCTCCTTTTAACTTCTATTGGTGGCTTTATATGTGATACATTTATAGTAATTCAAACCCACCTACCAATCTCCTCTACAAGCTCATAGTGTACAATAAGGGATTTTTAGGCCGTTCTGATACCTGACTGATCCCTACCATACTGTATATTGGTCTTGGATGTGCACATCATTGTCCAATAAGCCAATAAGTCAAATGTTGGGTTGTGTATTTACATGATTTACAAAACTTGTGAAAACAAATTCTAAATCATTCCACATCATTTTATAACAAATATCAGCTGCATCCAAGTTGAATTTTTGGTGGATTGGTCCTGCCTATCAGCAATGTCTCTGTTCTGCCAATAATGTCTGTTTGGCATTAAATAAAGTTGTTTGAGAGAGAAGAAGAAACTATGCCAAAGGAATGGACGGCACTCCACTTGAAGAGGAAAAAGGTCTTTATTGCAAGCTAAAATAGGTATCAAAGGCCCTACGCGTTTCGGCATACAATCCCTTAATCATAGGCAGAGAGAAGAAGGATGTAAAAGGGAACAAAAATCGTGCAGAAATATTAGCAGGAATAAACAGATTTTCTTCCCATAGTATTTTGAGAAATCAGCTGGTTTTATAATAAGTGTTGCATGAACGTTGTTGCAGATGGTCATGCATGCCTGGGGATTTCACAGAGGAATATGTGCTGGCTCAAGCAGGTAAGAATGTGCAGATAAAACAAATATATTCTATAGGGATTACGCTGTTAAAATAAGCAGGTCTTAAAGGAGAATTCAACCCAAAAGTTAAAACCCCTACATTACATAGACCCCCCTCCCTCTTCTCCCAGCCTAAGTGTAAATGCCCCCTAATGTTTTACTTACCCTTCCGTGCAGATTCTGTCCAGCGGAGTTCAGGGGCACCATATTTTCTCTTTGGTAATCTTCGGAATGAGACCGGCGTAGCGGTGCGTGTGCAATTTGAGCAATTTCTGTTTCGTGACAACTGCACATGCGCCGAAACCGATGAAAATTGCCGAATCGCCGGTCTCATTCCTAAGATGACCTAATTGGCTGAAGATGTCGTCTGGGAACTCTGCTGGACAGAATCTGCATTAAGGGATAAGTAAAGACTTATGGGTCGTTCAGACGGATGG
Organism: Xenopus petersii; assembly: GCA_038501925.1. Taxonomy (NCBI): domain Eukaryota; kingdom Metazoa; phylum Chordata; class Amphibia; order Anura; family Pipidae; genus Xenopus; species Xenopus petersii. The sequence goes on from CM076675.1 coordinate 5,077,968, forward strand.
AGGTTGGGCTGGACCTTCAGTATGTTGGGGGGATGACCCACAAGGATGCCATTCCTGAAACCAAAACCAAAAACACTGCAGTGATTGAAGCCTGTAATTCAGCCTTATCATGGCAACATGTAAATAATTTGGGGGCAATACTGTTTATAGTGTTCAGTGTTCAGAGTTCTAGCGAATTTAAGCTAATACCACCAATAATTAGTGATGGGCGAAAAATTCGCGAAACTGCAGTTTTTTTTGCGAAAATGACGCCGGCGAATTTTCACGGCCGTTTTGCTAATTTATTCACCAGCGGCGAATATCGCTAATTCGCCACAAATTCGCACCTGGTGAATAAATTCGCCCATCACTACCAATAATTCATAAAATATGTGATCCTATATGAAAATACAGGTATGGGACCTGTTATCCAGAATGCTCAGGACCTGGGGTTTTCCAGATAACGGATCTTTCCGTAATTTGGGTCTTCATGACTTAAGTCTACTAGATATTAATTTAAACATTAAATAAACCCAATAGGCTGCTTTTGCCTCCAATAAGGATTAATTATATCTTAGTTGGGATCATGTACAAGCGACTGTTTTATTATTACACAGAAAAAGGAAATCATTTTTAAAAATTTGGATTATTTGGATATAATTGAGTCTATGGGAGATAGCCATTCTGTAATTCAGAGCTTTCTGGATATCGGGTTTCCGGGATAAGGGATCCTATACCTGTACACCCCTATCCTGTTATCCTTTCTACTATCCATTACACTATTTGGTAAACCTTTTGTAAAAGATTATTTTGATAGCAGTAGCTGAAAGACAGAAAAAGCCCATCCTTCTAGTCTTGTGTTCTTTCTAGAGCTTTTTTTTTTACTTTTCGGCTTAGCCATGTTACACAGGGCTTTGGCTCTTACAAATGTGCAAACCATTGTACTGTCCTAAAATCCCATATATTTCCACTGACACAGTAATGTTAGATGATTTCCTAGGAGACTAAGGTTAAATGTGCATGTCTTCATGCCTATTGATTGAAACAGTTGGGGAGCAGTTATATGTGTACACATTGATTTTACATGAGCTCCTCTGCTAGTAAATGATGATTTTTTTTTTTTGCCTGGATCTAGCATTATCCGAAACCTAATAAATCCTTGTGCACGTCAATAAAAGTCTTAAAACGGTTTGTCTCATGTCCCTAAGTAAGACTCTGAATAGTCCCTGTAGTATGGTCTGTGTAATGCCATTCTTCACACATTGGACACATATAGAAAGTCTAAGGTCATTGGCATTGGCACATTCTTTGTCTTTAGTTAATCAATCTCAGCCTAGATCTGATATAAAGAAATGGAAATCTAAGATGCGATCATGTATATTTCTGTATGTGGGAAACATACTGCTCCAAACGGTACTATCTGACATTAAAGGAGAAGGAAAGGTTAAAACTAAGTAAGCCTTATCAGAAAGGTCCATCTAAATATACCAGTAAACCCCCAAAGTAATGTTGCTCTGAGTCCCCTGTCAAAAGAAATACTGCATTTCTTTCCTTCTATTGTGTACTCATGGGCTTCTGTATCAGACTTCCTGCCTTCAGCTTAAACCTCATTGCCCTGGGCAAGAGCATGCTCAGTTTGCTCCTCTCCCCCCCCCCCTCCCTTCTCTACTGTAATCTGAGCCCAGAGCAGGGAGAGACTCAGGCAGGAAGTGATGCAGTGGCGTAACTACCGAGGAAGCAGACCCCGCAGTCGCGGGGGGGCCCGAGGTTCAGGGGGCCCGGCGGGGCCTGCTTCCTCAGTAGTATGCACAACCGTCAGGGAGCATTTTAGAGCATTGTGCGGCCAATCCAGACCTCTGCAAACAGTGCCGGCCTTAGGCTAATTTTGTCCAATAGGGTTGGCACCTTTGAATTTTTTTTTTACCGGCCAGCGGGGGGCGGGCCGCACCGTAAAATGGGCGGAGTCGGCGTCGCGCCATGAAAGGGGCGGAGTCGCGTCATGAAAGGGGCGGAGCTACACGGCGCGAGGACAAGATGAGGAAGGAAAGGTAAGTACAGATTCGGACATCTCCCACAGTGTGTGTGTGTGTGTATACAGGGCAGGTGGGTAGTACAGAGATAGTCACATACAGGGCAGGTGGGTAGCAGGACACAGTTCTTCCCAGCGCTAAGTGTGTGAAGACACAGCTGTAGAAAGGTCTCTGTGGCGGCCGGGCAGCTGCACTGACAAACCTCAATTGGTTTATATACATTTATACATTGTGTCTGGGCTGGACTGTGACCCCTGGCACCGCAAATTAGCAGGGGGGGGGGGTCACTGAAAGAAGCCTTGTTATACCTGCCCAACACTAATGTGCCTTCCCCTGTATTTCTTATACTGTGTATATTACTTGCCCTTTATCTTATTGCAAGGAAATCCCTGGAGCAAACTTCATGTATTTAACGAGTCATTGTTTCTATTAATCAAGAATCAGAATGAAAGTGTCTGGCTGTATCCCACATAATCGCAATGGATATCCTGAAATTCCCTGACTATTGGGCTTTCTGTTGACAGAACCCGGGGGACTGGGTAGAATATAATATATGTGGTGGAAGGATTCCTTGGTCAAAGAGCTTACACACTCAGGTGTTACATCATTAGTTTGTTTAGTAGCTCGATAAAGACAGACCAATTGCAACTAATACCTCAGCGAAAGGATGGTATTTCATACAACTTCCGCACTCACCTGCCTACATTGGCTGACCCAATTGTGTGTGACACAAACGCACAGGAATGTGTTATTATCAGCAGAATGATAACCCTCGCCAATTCACAAAGCATTAAATGGGTTGTTCCCCTTTGAGATAACTTTTAGTATGATGTAGAGAGTGATATTCTGAGACAATTTGCAAATAGTTTTCATTTTTATTAGTTGAGGTTTTTGAGTTATTTAGCTTTTTATTCAGCAACTCTTTAATTTGCATGTTAGGGAATCTGGTTGCTAGTGTCCAAATTGCCCTAGCAACCATACATTGATTTGCATAAGAAACTGGGATATGAATAGGAGAGGCCTGAATAGAAGGATCAGTAATAAAAATTAGCAATATCAATACATTTGTAGCCTTACAGAGCATTTGCTTTTTATAAGGGAGTCAGCGACACCCATTTGAAAGCTGTAAAGAGTCAGAAGAAAAAGGCAAATAATTGTACAACTATAAAAAAATAAAATAATGAAAACCAATTGAAAAGTTGCTTAGAATCGACTGTTCTATAACATACTAAAAGTTACCTTAAAGGTGAACCACCCCCTTAATGAAGCTTGCAAATAGGTTTAGAATACCCAAAATGTTAGTTTTACTTCAAGGTCAAAGCGGACAGTTGTCAACACATTGGGTATTTCTTAGTAAAAAGGTGTATTTGTAATATTTGTAATATAAATCTTTTTAAGGCCAAGTAAAAGGACCCATTAAAAATGAGAAAATAGCAGCGTGTAAAAAGTGTTTGAGGGTGAGAGTGTGAGTGCACATTTATGCGTGTGATTTTGCATGTATGTGTGAATACCTGTATGAGTGCACGTGTGAGCTTTTTGGAGTCAGAATGTGTGTTTGTTTGTATGCATAGTTGTGTCTGTTTAGTATGAATTAGTATTAGTCATACTAATACTGTTGGTCAGGCAGAAAAAAATCAAGTAGGTTTGTTGTGTTAAGGTCAGCAAACATTACTCCAGTCCAGTGACCTGGTGAAGGCACATGGAGCTGCTAATAGCAGCTACTTAATTTAACAATTTACCTAATTTGAACATCCATATTGATACTACAGGGATCAGTTCTATAGCTGGCTGCAGAGGGTGGGTAGGGAGTGAAGAAATTATGCTGGACCTTATCCTAGAGTCCTGCATTGGGTCTGGTACCCGCAAGGGTGTCGGGTTTTGGGCAGAAAACCTGATGTCCCCTGACAATGCGGGATGTCCTCAGATACCCTGCTTGGGTACTCAGGCTGATTGCAGGCTACATTCCCCCCACCTCCTGGACTTGCTAATATTGGATTTCCAAATCATGTGAAATTGCGACTGTGCCATCCTTCTATAGTACTGGGATTCATGGAATTGCTACTGTGCCATACTTCTATGAGTTCTGGGGATATTATACATGAAATTCACTCACTATTTTGTGCAGAGGGGGCCCTGAAGATTTTTTTGCAGGGGGGCCCTGGCATCTGAAGTTACGCCACTGAAGTGATGTCACACCACATTAATACTGCAGCTCCTATTCTAAACAAACAGAGAGTTTCTAGAGCTTTTTACTCAGGTATGGTAAAACATTCTACAGAATAAATATAGCATTCTAGCTTGCACTATTGCAGCTAATCTATTGGCAATAAAATACCTCCGTAGCTTTCCTTCTCCTTTAAAGGCACATGCCACCTTTTAAATTCCCTTTTATTGGGATGCAGGTATTTACTTTTGATTTTTAGAGTTTTTCAAGCTTTGCTTTTTTATTCTTTTTCCAAAGATAAACAGACATTTTTTTTTGTATGGCACAGAGGCATAGCTAGAGGTCACGGTCCCCAAAGCAAAAGTTAAGACTCCGTTCACATTAAATTCGACTTATAGTATGATATAGACACTAATAGAGAATCCTCAGGGGCACATTTATTATTGATCAGATATTGACTGATTTGCTTAATATATTGCACATTACTACTTACTACCATGGACTATTATTCTTAATGAATAATGTTTGTTTAAACACCTAGGCACCCAGGCTCTTTCTTTTTTGGGGACTTACACAATGGGTAGAGTGTTAGAGCTCAGTGCTACTGCTGACTCTAACACCTCATAGGAAAAAGTTTAATTCGAGTAAAGCTCCCCATAGACGCGACGATTTGTCTTGCTGAACGACCGATTTCAGGGAAGTCCGACCAATCCTTTTGAAATTATCGTGCGGTTAGTGGGATTTGAACGATTATACATCTTACGATTTTTTCGGCCGACATCTGTCAGGAAATTGATCGGCCAGGTCAAAAAATCTTTTCGGTCCCAGTGCAATGTATCTATGTTTGCAGGGCCAAGTAGGCAGCTCCCCTTTGTTTTCCTGCCAAATTGGTCTTTTTAGTTGATGGTAAATTCGTACGATCGTACGATCGTTCTGAGAAGATCGTACGATCGTTCCAAGAAGATCGTACTATCGTTCCGAGAAGATGTGGTCTCACGATCAGGATCTGATCTTTTAAAGATCTCAACATCTATGGTACAGTAAATATAACATGCAAGGAATCATATCAAGCAGAACAATGTTCTGGGTAGCTCTGTCAATTCACTAAACAGAAAGAAGAAACCACAGAAACACTAATGAAGCTCACCAGTAGAAACCGGTTTGGCTACCAAGCCCCAAACCTTCAGCTAAAGGGAGTAGAACACCCTAGAAAACTTATACAAGTCTAGCTCTTTCAGATACCCCAATGCACAGGCCAACATATTAATGTGAATATAGCATGTCCATAAAAAGCCTTATGGGGTTCTTCATCAAGACCATACTTATTTATTATCTCTACTCTGTCCATTAATCAGGTAAATATCAAAGGCCACTAAGCTGATCACACTTTAGATTCCATGTCAGAGCACCGCAGAACAAAAAAATGAAATAATTCCACATCTTAAAAAATGAAAATAAAGAAAACAAAAACAAAATGGCCCTGTGCATTGGCCTGTAATATTGTGCAGTGGGATTACTGGTGCCCTCTCTGATCGGTGTAACTGTTATGATGGATATTCTTATCCTCACTCATTACAATGAAGTTGGCCATATCATTAAGCTTGTGCAAATGACTGTCAGATATAGTTTAAATCTGTCTGTGCTAGACCAGTTCTGATCACATGAATGAGTGCACATCGGATACTATACTGCGTTCTCTTCTCCATGCTGTGCTTGTATGGGAGCCAGTTTCTCTGTTAATAAATCAGCACAGCATAATCTTACGATTTCCCCACAAGACTTGAATTTTCCTGAATGAACTCTTTAACTTCCAAAAAATGCTATTACGTAAATAAGAGATACTGAACCTGTTGTTATTTTAACTTTATTTCCCCCCAAGGGACCTGTCTGATTCTAAAGACCAAGGACAATGCCCTGACCTAATACTGATCCTGAACCCAACACATTCTCATTCAAAGGGTTATAGCTTTTTGAACTGATTGCTCACTCGCGCAAGCCTTCCACGAACTCATCCTTCTAAGCCCAGACATTCAGGCTTTCCAGATCACCACATGAGAATAGGTGGAAGCCATTAACACAGATGGATCTGTCATAATGAATCATCCATGAGGAATCCACTTGGGCTCTTGCAAGTATATCATGAAAACCTGGACCACTGTGGGAAAAGGGGAGATCTCAGAGGGTTTGTGTGGGATTCTCTCATACAGGCTCTTAGTAGCTATAAAACTTAAAAAGGAGAATTTTATCATCCATGACTAATTTTGACAAGCAGATGGCTTGGCATCAAATCTTCAGTAAACAAGTGGTCATGGTCATGTGTTACTATCTGCATGAAGCAGGAGAAAGGAGAAAGAGTAATTCACACAATAATGCGATCACAGAGGTAGCATGTGCCTCTCTGACCACAACCTACATATATAACAGAACATAAATCATCATCATCATCATTTATTTATATAGCGCTGTCAAGATACGCAGTGCTTTACTGCAGTTATAGCAAACAGGGAATAAATGGTGGATAACAGACAAGGATTACAGAGTACAATAGGGTTAGAAGGACCTAGAGATTAGAGTTTACAAACTAAAAGGTTAGGGTACAATTGAGACATTAGGATTATATAAACACTTTGTCATTTTTGATACAGCAATGATTAATTAAGGTACATCGAATAGGCCTCTTTAAACAGATGGGTCTTTAAGGAGAGCTTGAAAGTTTGGAAAGAAGGAGAAAGTCTGACAGCTTGTGGCAGAGAGTTCCAGAGAAAAGCAGAAGCCCAAGAGAAGTCTTGTAGACGAGAATGGGCAGAAGAATAGAGAGAAGTCTTGTAGATGAGAATGGGCAGAAGTGACCAGAGGAGAAGTGAGGCAAAGATCAGAAGCAGAGCGAAGGTTGCGTGAAGGAGAGTATTTGGAGGTTAGAGATGAAATATAGGGAGGGGTTTCATTATTAAGGGCCTTGAATGTGAGTGTTAGTAACTTGAATTTGATTCTAGAGGAGATTGGGAGCCAGTGAAGGGACATACATATGGGAGCAGCTGATGTTGAGCGGTGAGATAGATGAATGAGTCTAGCGGCCGCGTTTAGAACAGATTGGAGTAAAATGCATTACCATAATAAATGCATTATCATAATCTATAAACAACTGCATCTTTTATCATAGTGTATTGTAACTGGCTGGTAGTATGGTTTGGGATATACAGTCGTAGGAAATTATTTGGGAACCCCTTTTAATTCTTTGGAGTTTTGTTTATCATTGGCTGAGCTTTCAAAGTAGCAACTTCTGTTTGTGTTTGTGTGAGTGCAGAAAGGGCTTCTTTCTCATCCCCCTGCCATACACATGTTCTTTGTGGAAATTGCGCTGAATTGTAGAACGATGTACAGATACACCTGCATCTGCAGCAAGATGTTCTTGCAGGTCTTTGGAGATGATCTTTGGGTTGTCTGTAACCATTCTCCCAATCCTCCACATATGCCGCTCCTGTATTTTTCTTGGCCTGCCAGACCTGGGTTTTAGAGCAACTGTGCCTGTGGCCTTCCATTTCCTGATTACATTCCTTATAGTTGAAACTGACAGTTTAAACCTCTGAGATAGCTTTTTGTAGCCTTCCCCTAAACCATTATACTGAACAATCTTTGTTTTCAGATCTTTTGAGAGTTGCTTTGAGGATCCCATGCTGTCACTCTTCAGAGCAGAGACAAACAGAAGCACAACTTGCAATTCGCCACCTTAAATTCAATTTCTCATAATTGGACACACCTGAGCTGGTAAAGTGGATGGAATGTCTCAGTTATGAAGAAAGACTGGCCATTTTGGGAATGTTTATGCTGAAATAGAGGTGCTCAAGGAAAGACGCAATGAAACCTCCAATGCTTTATTCACCACTAGGTCCTTCCAGCAGACATGAGGGCTACCCCTTAGATGAGAAGATCTAAATCTAAATCTTTGGAAAGTGTTTGTTACAGTGAGAGCTGTGAAGTTGTGGAATTCAGTCCCTGAATCAGTTGTAATGGCAGATACATTAGATAGCTTCAAGAATGGGGTTGGATGGCTTTTTAACAAGTCAATACAGGACCATGTAAGATAGCTCATAGTACAAAGTTGATCCACATGCCTTCTTGAAGTCAGGAAGGAATTTCCCCCCCCTCTGAAGAAAATTGGTGATGGCTTCAGACTTTTAAAAAATATTTTTTGTGCCTTTCTCTGAATCAACTAACAGTTAGGCAGGTTTTAATAGGACATAAAGGTCCTTTGCAACTTTGCTATAGTTTTGTGCTTTGCAATACATAATACATAGCACACAAATGCAGCCAAAAAGCTAACCTGACAATACCTTCTTATTGGACCATCTAAAAAAAAGACGCAGTGTTGCAAAAGTTATGAAAGGTTAACTTGCACCCAGCAGGAGCAGAATTCTTTTTTAATGTGATCAATTTATAAAGCCGTAAAAGTTAATGAATTTCTACTGAAGGATGCCAACCCTACTTTTATGTTTTAATAGGGGTTTAGTTCTTGTGCAGGAGCTCCATGATGCCTCATTAACCTCCTCCTGTGACAGGAGACAGAAGGAAAGGCGCGGCCCTGTCTCAAACTGTAATGGAAAATGGACATGCATCTTCATCATTATACCCTAAAGCAATTTGGGATTTGCCGCCCCATAATCTTAAAATAAAATGAGATCAAACAACAAAGTCTTTGCTGATGTTGAATGCAAATTAGGCAGCTAGTAATCCTGGCATCACCTTCTGGAATTAGCTACCCAAGCAAGTACTCATGCCCAGGACTAGCCTTTAATAATAACATTGCGTGTGCTGCAGATTTTCCGGTACCCATCGGTATTTATGTGAATATTTGCCTTAGTACATGACCCATGATGGATACAGGAAATTAAGGCAAATTTTCACTTAAACACATTGATACAATCATGACCAGGGGAGGTTGCTATGACAGTCCCCACCTAAAACCAACCCAACCCTGCCCCGAAATTTACAAAAATAACCCAACACAGATCAGAATTTATGGGAGGAAAGGCCACAGTTTAGGGGCTTTTAAGCAACATTGATATCACTGCACTTTATATCAACAAATACATGAACATGGTTGGGTTACATTTAGCCACTGAAGGCTGCATTACAGTTATTGCATGTAAAATCAATCCTATGACTAAGCATCTGCCTCTGTGATAACCCAGTGCAGGGTGTTGTCAAACTGGAAGAATGCACACAGAGATGGCAGGGTACAACTCTACTTTACTCCTGGCTACTCAACCCTTTACTTTCCCTTACTGTATCCATAACCTTTCTTATTACTCTGTCCATTGCTACACTGCTAATGCATATTAAAAAAACATTTAACATTCAAACAGGAATGGATGGCACAACATTGCAGCCTCCAAACGTCTCCACCTCTTGTGCCTACTGAGACTGTTTGCCCCCATAGCTTAGCTCCCGGCCTGCACCTCCATAAAAGCACCTGGGATACTGTCATGGCAAAAAAAAAAAATTCAGTTAATAGTGCTGCTCCAGCAGAATTCTGCACTGAAATCCATTTCTCAAAAGAGCAAACAGATTTTTTTATATTCAATTTTGAAATCTGACATGGGGCTAGACATATTGTCAATTTTCCAGCTGCCCCCAGTCATGTGACTTGTGCCTGCACTTTAGAAGAGAAATGCTTTCTGGCAGGCTGCTGTTTTTCCTTCTCAATGTGTCTCAGTGGGAAATGGGTTTTTACTATTGAGTGTTGTTGTTAGATCTACCAGGCATCTTGTGTTAGGGAGCTGCTATCTGGTTACCTTCCCATTGTTCTTTTGTTTGGCTGCTGGGGGGGAAAGGGGAGGGGGTGATATCACTCCAACTTGCAGAATAGCAGTAAAGAGTGATTGAAGTTTATCAAAGCACAAGTCACATGACTTGGGGCAGCTGTGAAATTGATATGTCTAGCCCCATGTCAGATTTCAAAATTAAATATAAAAAAATCTGTTTGCTCTTTTGAGAAATGGATTTCAGTGCAGAATTCTGCTGGAGCAGCACTATTAACTGATTCTATTTTTTTTTAAAAAATGTTTATATAATCCTAATGTTCTTTGGGTATCATGATGATTGTGACAACCCATTCTTCATATCTTCATTGAGTGTGTACATTTTCCCTGTGTTTGAGTAGACTTTTTTCTTAAACATACAGTCAGGTAAACTGTTATTAATGCAAATGACCTGTGCATTATATATATATATATATATATATATATATATATATATATATATATATATATATATATATATATATTTATTTATATATATTGTAGGGATGCACTATTTTGGATTTGGCAAACCCCTAAATCCTTTGTGAAAGATTTGGCTGAATACCGAACCAAATCCATATTGCATATGCAAATTAAGGGTAGGAAGGGGAAAACATTTTTTACTTCCTTGTGACAAAAAGTCCCAAAATTTCCCTCCCCGCCCCTAATTTGAATGTGCAAATTAGGATTCAGATTTGGTTCAGCCGGGCAGAAGGAATCCTGCTGAAAAAGGCAGAATCCTGGATTGGCAGGGCCTTATCCTGAAACAAAATCCTGGATTCGGTGCATCCCTAATATATTTTAATAGGAAAGGGACTGATTTGAATAATTTTTGGGTTCTATAGTGGGATGAGAATCAAAATAGGACCCCCCGCCCCTAGCATTTCAGATTGACAAAGGCTCAAACAGTTCTGCCATTTGCCGGAACCCACAGATTGCCAGTCTGAGATTGAGTTTATATAAATGAAGGATAATACTAAATCCATTCTTAGGTTCCGTTTAACAACATATTGTGTAAGTTGTCAGCAGCGTGTTATCATCATTCCCATCCAGTGATAATAGTTACGTCTAGAAAAGTCTTGTTACTTGCACTTATGACCAACATCATCAGCCAGTCGGGTTCAGAACCAATAAGCTCCACAATGTTCCTACATAGTTATTGCGCCTGCTTTTCAAATAGAAATTGAAATCCTCTGGCTGATCGCTGGTTTCACTCGGCTGATTTGCTTCCGCTCAGATTTATTTTCCCCACAGTCCTGCTGTTTCAGGAGCGGCTCCAATAACAAGATAGAAGTGCTGGATGGGTAGTTTGGAGATGCAGCAGAATGTGTAAATAAATTGAAATGCTATTAACTCAACAGCAGGATAAATTTGCACGAGTGAACCCCCATTGTGTCCTGTAGAGGCTCCAGGCAAATAGGAGGGATTGGTGGGAAGGGAAAGGAGGTTGTGTGAAAACATATATGAAAAAATGTAGAAGATATAAATAAGTGACCTTAAATGGATCATAGTTTTATAGGCAACATCTAAAACTGGCTGAGAAAATTAAAGAAAGAAAAGCGAACAGTGACTAAATACATATCAGGGCCATTTTAAGGCCTTGGTGGGCCCTGAGCAAAGATCCAACCGGTGCCCCCTCCCTATCTTCCTGCTGAACACATTGCAACAACATTTGTAACTCTACCCACTTCTTGGTCAACCCCAAATACAACACCAAAGCATGGCCCAGATGTGCCTGTTTGTTCACAGAAAATGGATAATGAGCATGTGAACCCCAGACATGCCTATATGTTTACTACAGCTTCTCGGAAAAGCAGTCAGCACATTGATTATCTCTCCCTTAGAGAAATGGTGCACGTTCCTCGGTGGCCACTCTCCATTGATATCACAAAGGAAATTATTCGTAGAACAGCACCAGACTGGGAATCTTCTTGTTTAAAAAGCCTTTATTTCAGCTAAGGGCATCACAGCAACCACAGCCATGCGGCCTTTTATCAAGCTACAGAAAATGGACAACGAGCATGCTAACCCCAGACGTGCCTGTATATTTACTACAGAAAATGGATAATAAACATTTTAACCCCAGACGTGCCTGTATGTTTTCTTGTACATGGGGCCCTGGAAGAATGTTAGAAGAATGTAAGCCCAATAGTACTACAGTTATGGGATTCGTATTACGGAAACCCAGTATCCAGAAAATTGCAGATTACAGAAAGGCCATCACCCATAGACTCCATTATAATAAATGAATCCAAATTTAAAAAAAAAATATTTCCCTTTTCTCTGTAATAATACAGAGGAAACCGCTTCAGCTCTGTATCCCGTAAAACTGCTCCTAAATTTCCCTCCGGATGCTCAGTCCACAGCTTTCCCACTGTACATATATCACCAAACCAAAAAAAAAGGAGACGGCACTCACCGGGTTTGGTAATAATAAAACAGTGATCCAAACTAAAATATAATTAATCTTTATTGGAAGCAAAACCAGCCTATTGCTCAGGACAACCACAGGTCCTGAGCATTCTGGATAACAGATCCCATACCTGTACTAACATATAACTTGACTCCTGAGAAATACGGATTAAATAAATGACATCTATACTTCCGTTTTAGAAGCCTTTAGCCAAAATAAATATGCCCTACGTAATTGACATGCCGATGTGTAGTATAATGGTTGATCTGTAGGATGATACAATAATACTGTATTAATACAATTATAAGGATTGGTTATACTGTTTGCCCTTGGCTTCTTTTTGTCCAGTTAACAAACCTAAGCAAATTTAGAGTAATCAGTCATATACCAGTGATATACAGTATAATTCTATCACTCTAGACTTAATATGTGATGGCATGTGCCAATCATTACTATTTATTTAGCTGTAGGCTACAAGCAGATTATCCAACTAGTAGGTAAAGATGCTGAACCTTTCTGTGTGAGGCTTCTCTATCCAATACCTGCCCATGATTTGTTGGCAAAGGGAAAAAGGTGCTCCAGAATTATAGAATAATTCACAAATGGGAACAGCTCACCAAGTGGATCATGTGGTCCAGGTGCACCAGCCCCAAATTGGATAAGAGAAAAAGCAAGGGTTATCCAGCACTCAGAGGAATCCACAGGGCCAAAAATAAATTAGATATTACATTTTTACTGGTCAAAATTAAAAATGTACATACATGTCCTATACAATATAAAAGCTCATTTCCTGTGGGTGAGATCTCAGCCCATGATTACGTACCCTTGAGGTACGAAACGCGTAGGGCCCTAGGAGATGTATGTACATTTTAATTTTGACCAATAAAAATACATTTTTTAACTTATTTTTGGCCCTGTGGATTCCTCTGAGTGCCATCAAAAGATGGCCTAACATGATCAGAAGATGGGGAGCTGCTGTGTAGAACTTTAAAGGCATTGATAATTACGGACTGGAGGGTGTGGAGACCATTTCGGCTGCCGCCTTAGGGGCCCCCCACACACCCCTGAGCCCCACACCCCAGTCACGAGGTCCACATGTTGCCGCAACCCCCCTCGGCCTCCTTTCCCTCAGCTCACACCTTGGCACTTGTCTTGTTTTCTCTTTTTGCGCTCAGTTCAACCCTTCTGATATAGGTTTGCTGAACCCCTGGACTAGTATAATAAATATATGAAATACAGTACTTATAGCCATAATATTGCTCTACAGTTCACCTTAAATATCATTGATACTTTTCTACTCTACAGGAATGAAAGAAAGGCCAGATTTATACGCAAACCGCTCTGCTTGATTAGAGTAGATTCCAGTTGTGCCCCAGAGATGAATAGGATCACTGCCTCGCTCTGAGTGGGCATTGCTTAAACCTTAGATATAATAGATTTCAGAATTTGCAGCTACTGAGAATCAGAAATACAAAGAAACACTACATGCGCTTCTTTCCTTAAAATCATTTTTTACCAGATTAATGAATAGTTTTCCATTTACTGTCACTTTAAAGAGACAATCAAAAACTTGAAGATTGTGTTTTTGGATGGACGCTGTTACTCCGAATTAAGCTAAAAGCAACAACCTGGAAAATGTAAGATTGCTCTTGTCTTTTATAGTCTTTTCTAGTAAGCCATCAAGTCTACTCGGGGGACTTTCTTGTTGAGTTATATGAAACATCAGGTGGGAAGAGCCGGCAGTCTGTTTTCCAATAAAGTCAGACCTTGCGCTAGAGGAAGAAAATGAAAGCGATCTCTTTGTCTACAATTAACTTGATAGAAGGATTCCTTGCATTTTGTGATTGGGGGATTGCAGTTTAAAGGGGCACTGTCAAATCACCCTATTATAGAGGCAGCAATAGGCCAAAAAATTTGTGAATTTGTCCTGAAATTCTCGTTACGGAGGAAAATTTGCGAATAGTGAATTTTGACACCTGCGTCAATTCGCGGGTGTCAAAATTGATGATAGCAACAGTTACGACGCGGCGGCAATTTGACACTAATTAAAGTCAATGGGGCAAATTCACTAAGCCGCGAAGCGCCAAACGATAGCGTTAATTCGCTAGCGTTTGGCATTTTCACTACTGCGCAAATTCACTAACGAACGCTGGTGTAGTTTCGCTACTGTTACTTCGCAACCTTACGCCAGGCGAATTTTCGCTTGCGACGAAACTACGCAAATTCACTAACTTGCGCAGTTTACTGAACGCTACCTTTTACGCTAGACTTCCTTCGCCACCTCAGACCTGGCGAAGCGCAATAGAGTAGATAGGGATTGTTTCCAAAAAAGTCAAAATTTTTTCTAAGTCCCAAAAAACGCTGGTGTGTTTTCTACATGATGGGTGATAGGCTGAAAAAGATCGAAACATTTTTTGGGGCTCCCCTCCTCCCCCCCCTACATTTCCTGACTCATGGCAACTTACCTAGACAGTGGGCACATGTGTAGGGCAAAATAACATTTTTATTTGCAGATTTGAAGGTTTTCTTGGCATTTGTAGTGCTGATACGTGTTCCTCCATTGAAATTTGAATTTCGCGCCATATGCAAATTATCCTTCGCTAGCGTAACTTCGCTTTACATAGCAAATCAACGCTAGCGCAACTTCGCAAACTTACGCTACCCCTGTTAAATTCGTGATGGGTGAATTTTTCCTGTGAAATTCGTGAAATGGCGAAAAACTCGCAAAACAGCAATTTTGACGCCGGCGTCAATTCCCGTATGTCAAAATCGATGCAGGCTACAATTCCGATGCCACCAACAATTTGACGTGCATTAAAGTCAGTGGGCATTAGTTTCATTGACATGGCGTCTAAATTGTCGCCAACATCAAAAAACTTGCGAATTAATCCACCGAAACATGGAAATTCTCTATGCTAAATAAAAATGAAATGTTCCATGGAAGATTTGGCAAAATTTAAGGACAACTCATTTCATCAGCAGATTGTTTGGGAAGTTCACTGGTATCTGTACATAGAATCCTTTACATATGCTCACAAAATGCGTGGCATTTAGTTCCCTTACAGTGATTTCCAGGCCCGGATTTGTGGCAAGGCCACATAGGCCCGGGCCTAGGGCGGCAAAAAATAGGGGCGGCATGCCGCCCAGCCGCATTATGGGGACGTGTGCGTCCCCATTCAATTACACCAGCTGCGCCGGCGTTTCTTCGCCGGCGCGCTGGGAAGGGGAACTGTGGGCGGGCGCTTTGACCACGCGGCCGCCTAGTCGGACCGCCTAGGGGCGGCCGGCAAAGAAATCCGGCACTGGTGATTTCACTAAATGATTGGTACAAGGTGGGAAACTAGTAGAAAGAATGATTTTGGGTAAAGATGATGAAACTGTCATCCAGTAATTTATTGAGTTCAGCTGAACCTGACATATACAGTAACAAAGCCATGATGTTACACACTGATGTGGGTAGAGGTTCAGGGTAGTGGCTCTGTGGTACCTGTAGATGGAGACTCCTACAAGTACTAGTAGTGTTCATTAGTGTCATTTGGACATTGTTTTCTGTAAGGGGCCCATTCACTAAGGGTCGAATATCGAGGGTTAATTAACCCTCGATATTCGACTAGGAATTAAAATCCTTTGACTTCGAATATCGAAGTCGAAGGATTTAGCGCAGATAGTTCGATCGAACGATTCGAAGGATTTTAATCCAACGATCGAAGGAATATCCTTCGATCAAAAAAAGTTAGCCAAGCCAATGGGGACCTTCCCCATAGGCTAACATTGACTTCGGTAGCTTTTAGATGGCGAACTAGGGGGTCAAAGTTTTTTTAAAGAGACAGTACTTCGACTATCGAATGGTCGAATAGTTGAACGATTTTTACTTCGAATCCTCAGATTCGAAGTCGTAGTCGAAGGTCAAAGTAGCCCATTCAATGGTCGAAGTAGCCCAAAAAAAACGTTGAAATTCGAAGTTTTTTACCTTCGAATCCTTCACTCGAAGTTAGTGAATCGGCCCCCAAATGTCAAAGGGAGCTGTCTATGGCATATTTAAAGCACTTTTTCAATGATAAACCTTGAAACTGATAAAAGGAGTATCTAATATAAGTAATTATAAAACAACTGGACTTGCTGAGTAATTATTGAAGACGTTTCACTACTCATCCGAGCAGCTTCCTCGCCATATAAACTCTTCCACTAATCCAATCACAATGGCACATTGTAACTCAGCAAGTCCAGTTGTATTATAATTACTTATATTAGATATACCATAACATGGATGAATGAAAATCTTCATAGTGATAAAAGGAGTACCAATTCAATGTATCTGAGTTATTTTTCACAATTTTATTCAGTTCAATTAATTTGTTTTATATTTGTATTTTTTTTAAATAAAACTCATATCCTTGTGACACTGACTTTTCTAATGCTTAAAGCAACAGTGATCTACAGCTGCAGCCGCCACTATTAGTAGTTTTGCATCTCTCTATAGTTTTTATGGTATCCCGCAGGTCAGAACACAAGCACCTGCAGGCTACTGTAAAGTACAGGTTCTCATGCAGACCAATCCTAACACGCTCTGTGCTGTTGGGGAAAAAACCTACAGGGGGAAAAAAAAGCTCCGGTATTCTGTCCAGCACTGCCCGGTACACAGCAGGGCAGGCCCCATCAGTGGCAGGGACCCTGGAGCAGCTGCACCCTTTGCGCCCCTGGTTGGTCCGCCACTGATCCCTCTGCTGTCTCCTCTGGAATATTATTGCTGCATTTTGGCATCACTATGGGGATTGTAAGCACATCCACTGCCATTGAAGACTATTCTCAGCCCTTTCAGAAGTATCTGCCACAAGTTTGTACTTTCTAGTCACAGTCATTAGTAAACTAATAAAGTGTGGATTCTGCTGTGCTTAGGCTGAACAGTTTCCCTGACAATCTTTACTCTCGCTACGCTGATCTGAATTTGTGCAGGAGAAAAGAAAACAATTTTTAATTAGCTAATGACAGGGTTGCTGTGCTTGTGGACACGAAGCAGAAGGTGTAATTAAGCAACACTTCTCATTTGCACTCGGAATCAGCAGGTGACGTGCCAGTGGGCAGCAGGATTTTCTTACGGTTCAGAGCAGATACTCAGTGTGGTGAGAGATGATGCCCAGAAAGGAAAAGAAGGATATTTCATTTGCCAGTGTTGCTGTATAGATATCACAGCAGCAGGTATTACTGTGCAACAAGAAATGTCAGGCCCTTCAGGGTTCAACGTTTAAATTAGTATTTATATTGTTGTGCATTGATTAAAAATATGCACCAGTAACTCTATAAGGCAGTGATCCCCAACCAGTAGCTCATGAGTAACATGTTGCTCTCCAACCCCTTGGATGTTGCTCCCAGTGGCCTCAAAGCAGGTGCTTATTTTTGAATTCCAGGCTTGGAGGCAACTTTTGATTGTATAAAAACCAGATGTACTGCCAAACAGAGCCTCAATGTAGGTTGCCAGTGCAATAGGGGCTACCAAAAGGCCAATAACAGCACTTATTTGGCACCCCAAGAACATTTTTCAAGCTAGTGTTGCTCCCCAACTCCTTTTACTGAATGTTGCTCACAAGGTTGGTGATCCCTGCTATAAGGGATGGTTAACCACAATATGAAATTATGAATATATACACACTAAATATATCAGAGCTCTGAGAAATATATACAAGAATTAAGATGATATGGGTGCCATACGTTCCTAAAATTCCCTAAAGGGGTGGTTTAACATATTAAGGTAACCTCTGGTATATTATAGAATGGTTAATTCTGAGCAACTTTTCATTTTCACTTTTTTATAGTTTCTTTGCCTTTTTCTTCTGATTCTTTCTATCTGCAGTGGTCACTGACTTCATCTATAAAAAACAAACTCTGTGAAAGGGAGGAACTCCACAGGCGATTTCGGCGCGATCCGACACGCTGGGCAAAAACGCAGGCGGCAAGTCGGATGCAACGGAAATAAGGTAAGAGATGGAAATGTCGGATGAAGTCGCAGCGTTGCAACATGACTGTCGGATGCAGACGCAGCGTGCAGCTTCTGCATCCGACAGTCGTGTCACATCGGACTAACGGTGTAACACCATCCGACGTTCCTGCTGCTTAACTTATTTCTGTTGCATCCGACTTGACGCCTGCATTTTTGCATAGCGCGTCGGATCGCGTCAAATTCCTAAGGCTACAAATCTATTGCTATTGCTATTTTTTTATTGCTCCTCTTTCTATTCAGGCCTCTCCTATTCATATTTCTTAGATCAATTTCTACAGTTTCAGCAAACCAGATGGCTGAAACTGCAACCTGGAGAGCTGCTGAATAAAAAGCCAAAACTGAAAAACCACAAATAATAAAAAATGAAAACCAATTGCAAATTGTCTCAGAAAATCACTCTGTTCATCATTGTAAAATTTCAATTGGCAATTGGCATAGTGAATAGGGAAGAATTATATACACAAAAAAAATTGTGGAGTTGAGTCTCTGTAATGAAAACAGCCACACGATCTTCTGATCAACATCCTGATTTCTTCTGATCAGGATCAATCATTCAATTCAGCACATTCTAAGGGGCCGATTTACTAACGTCGAGTGAAGGATTCGAAGTAAAAAAACTTCGAATTTCTAAGTGTTTTTTGGGCTACTTCGACCATCGAATGGACTACTTCGACCTTCGACTACGACTACGACTTCGAATCAAACGATTTGAACTAAAAATCGTTTGACTTCAATAGTTGAAGTACTGTCTCTTTAAGTATAAACTTCGACCCCCTAGTTCTCCATCTAAAACCTACCGAAGTCAATGTTAGCCTATGGGGAAGGTCCCCATAGGCTTTCCTAAATTTTTTTAGTCGAAGGATAATCCTTCGATCGTTGGATTAAAATCCTTTGAATCCTTTTATCATTCGATCAAAGGAATATTCCTTCGATCGTTTGATCGCACCATTTGCGCTAAAATCCTTCGACTTCGATATTCGAAGGATTTTAATTCCCAGTCGAATATCGAGGGTTAATTAACCCTCGATATTCGACCCTTTGTGAATCGGCCCCTAAATGTATTTTTTTACATCATGGAAATATCATGTACTGTTGCCCTGCACTGGTAAAACTGATGGGTTTGCTTCAGAAACACTACTATAGTTTATATAAACAAGCTGCTGTGTAGCCATGGGAGCAGCCATTCAAGCACAGGATACACAGTAGATAACAGATAAGTACTACTATAGTTTATATAAACAAGCTACTGTGTAGCCATGGGGGCAGCCATTCAAGCACAGGATACACAGTAGATAACAGATAAGTACTACTATAGTTTATATAAACAAGCTGCTGTGTAGCCATGGGGGCAGCTATTCAAGCACAGGATACACAGTAGATAACAGATAAGTACTACTATAGTTTATATAAACAAGCTGCTGTGTAGCCATGGGGGTAGCCATTCAAGCACAGGATACACAGTAGATAACAGATAAGTACTACTATAGTTTATATAAACAAGCTGCTGTGTAGCCATGGGGGCAGCCACTCAAGCACAGGATACACAGTAGATAACAGATAAGTACTACTATAGTTTAAATAAACAAGCTGCTGTGTAGCCATGGGGCAGCCATTCAAGCACAGGATACAAAGTAGATAACAGATAAGTACTACTATAGTTTATATAAACAAGCTGCTGTGTAGCCATGGGGACAGCCATTCAAGCACAGGATACACAGTAGATAACAGATAAGTACTACTATAGTTTATATAAATAAGCTGCTGAATAGCAATGGTGGAAATTGAAAAAAGTCTATATGGCACAGGTTAAATAGTGGATAACGGATAACACCATTATGTTCTACAGAGCTTATCTGCTGTGTAACCTCAGCCTTTTCTCCTTTGAATGGGTGTCCCCATGGCTACACATATTTTATATTTGTGTTACTATAAAACAATTCCTTTAAAGTGCTATGCATGGATACTTGACTAGTACATATACAAATGGTTGCTGATCCCAGCATTCCCATGAATATTCTGATTGGGTATCAGAAAGCTAAATTTCCATGCATATGGTTGCGGAGGCAGCTTGGTTATAGAAAGCCACAATAGGGGTGGGCAGAAGCGGTAAGTGCCTATTGCCCCCAACTGGTCCACCCTAGGCACTGCCTCTTCTGCCCACCACTAGTTCCATCACTGCTAATTGTCTTTCCGTTTCTAATCATAAGGAGAACAAAAGAAAATTATTTTGTTGTAATTTATGACTGCCACTCCATTTTCAATTTTGCTACAATTTGTTACATGAATTGATGGTATTCATTAAAGGTGCATTTAGGGGGTTATTTATTAAAGTCTGATTTTTTTCTGTTCTGAGTTTTTATAGGGGAAAGAAGCATTTTTTCTGAGGAAAATAAAACCTCTTATTTTTTGTGATTTACTAAACCCGATGCTGCTAATAAAAAAAGTGCAGAGGTCATGTAGAAGTCAGTGGCAGATGTCCCGGTTACAGTTGGAAGATATCATGGTTTTCGTACAATAATCCGAATAATTTGTGGTTTTCGGATCTGAGTTTTTGGCTTCAAAACCAGAAAAAATCGGATTGTTTTAATGATTTTTTTTTTTACATTTTCCTATACCAATTTTTTTGGAGTAAATTTATTGATAAATTAATGAAAAATGTGCACGGGAGTTTGGTTGAGGTGGTTTTAAGAAAATTGTGTTTGGATTTTTAGTAAATAACCCCCTAAAATGTGCTTTGCACTTGGGCATGTGAATGACCTTTCATTTTTCTGTTGTTCAGCATAGAAGTTATAGGTGTGTGTGATCATTAGTGGGTCATATGTTGAACATTAGCTTAGCGAATAGCAGCTGTTCCATAGATATACGGTTCATAAGCCTAAATGTATTTTTATTGTTGATGGGTCGTGCATATATTGTTTCAATTTAGTTGTCATTTTAAGACTGCGGTTTCAGAAACCATTTATTCCTATCGTGAGCTTAGAATTGTCATAAATATTCTTCCGTTTGTAGGTTCTTGTCAAAATAAGTCTCGGCAGGAATATTTTGTCACCATTTAAAAGGCAGGTGAAGCTAAAAATAATATTATATTCTTACCACTGCTTTAGAATAATAATGTAAAACGCTAGGGCTGTCTCTACGGATAGAAGCAAACAGACAAATAAATGAAAGCTTCCAAGGTAAAGTTTAGCTGGTAGAATTCTCCTGCATAGATATCTGTTCAGTCAATGGTCTTCTTTCCAAGACCTCGGTGAAATGGCTGGTCAGCAACTATGTCCATAAGAAAGGCAAAAGGTTATAAATCCAATTGTACTTTCTTGAACAAGACCATTGCCCTTGCCCCATATTAATTCAGGGCAAGTGTGTGATCATAGAAGTATATCAGGCATTGAGTGGCTCTCTGAATC
The DNA here is from genome assembly GCA_038501925.1 of Xenopus petersii. Taxonomy (NCBI): domain Eukaryota; kingdom Metazoa; phylum Chordata; class Amphibia; order Anura; family Pipidae; genus Xenopus; species Xenopus petersii. The sequence goes on from CM076675.1 coordinate 5,099,751, forward strand.
TCATGGTATGGCCAAGGTATAGCAACGGTTACCTGACTTGCAGTGCAGCTCGTAAGTACAATGATCCTGAGAAAGAGATGTTGGCTATAGAGTATCATTTGGAAAGATAATAATTGTCTTGCAATGGCCATATACCTGGAGACTGACCATGACAACCACAAGTAAGCTCCAAACCTTCATCAACCGCTGCCTACGACACATCCTACACATCAGATGGCCAGAGAAAACTTCCAACATCAGCCTATGGAAAAGATCAAAACAGATCTCCATCGACCGAGAAATCAGAAGAAGAAAGTGGGGCTGGATAGGCCACACCCTCAGAAAAAGTTCTGACAACATCACAAGGCAAGCCCTTGAGTGGAACCCACAAGGGAAAACAAAAGTTGGCCGGCCAAGACAGACATGGAGGAGGTGCATGGAGGCTGAAATGAAGGCAGCCGGATGGACATGGGCTCAGCTGAAGAAGACCGCTGCGAACCGAGTTTGTTGGAGGAGTGTCGTTGAGGCCCTATGCTCCCCGCTGGAGCAAACGGACTAAGAAGAAGAGAGAGAATGGCCATATGATATGTATTCAGACAGATTCTTTGTTTCCATTGTTTTTCTACCTATAAGAGTGGAGAACATTGGTAATGACGGTATTTTCTCCTCCTTCAATAACCTCTGTAGAAACTGTTGGAGAGAACCCATGTTCTGTTAGACACTTCATCTTTATTGTCTCAGCTCACTTGGATCAATGATATGTTGGCATTTCTTTTGGCTTATAAAAGACAGTAACATGGTTCTTGAAGCACATAGCTCATTTTTTCATCTCAAGTTTCCAGTATTTTTCAGTGCACCTTCTTTATTTATATCTACCTGACTATAGGGCTCATTGGCACACTGGAACATAGCATGTAAAGTGCAAAACAGGCAGAATTGGGGGGGGGGGGCTACGAATTGCATGCTGTGTTTGGGGGGGGGTTATTTATCAAGTTATCTCAACATTTTCTGCTACAAACTGCAATCAAATCCGCTCAGGTTTTTATGCTTATTTATTATTACACTTTCCCAAAAATTTGCTTTGCGGGAAAAATTCACAATTTTTTCTGACTTTTCACTTTTTCTTATGCTTTTTTGCCTGAAAACTCTGAGATCTTGGGGGTATTGCACGAATCATTGGGGCTTCGTCCATTGACTTATATGATTTTCTAATTCAGACTTTTTGATCCTCAGGATGTAATAAATTCCAAAAAATTTGTGATTTTTTAAAAGTCCGATTTAAAAAAAAAAAAAACAACAACACATTTTTCAGGATTTTTGCATTCGGAGTTTAGTAAATAGCTGCATTTCTGAGTGCACTGGTGGACTGCACTTTCAGTGGAACGCACTGCTCCATTAAAGAGAAGTGGACTTGGGGAGGCACTACCCAAAGGCAGGCAGTAAGGGCAGGCCCGGATTTTTGGAAAAGCCACCTAGGCCCGGACCTAGGGCGGCAGGATTTTAGGGGGGTGGCATGCTGCTCAACCACACCCACATTGGTTCAAAAACACTGGGGATACAATAATTTTATAAATTTCCGCATTGATGATGAAAATTTGCACAAATAAAGGGGAGGGGACAGGGGCGATGAACGGCAGTGGGCCTAGGGGCACCCTCTATGTAAATACGGCCCTGAGTAAGGGAAGGACTGAGCTACACATCCAGTGCTCAGTTCAGAGGTCAGCGTTCAAGAGGGCACAAGTATTTATGAGATGAAGGGGGTGCACTCTTGAGTCCCCCCAGGGGTCCTGAATGACCCCTTTTACATTTCATTGACAATAAATCAGTGTCCTTTGTTTGGCATAACCCTTGTATGTATGCATACTTCTCACGACCCACATCTTATAAATGAATGATGATGAATGTCTGTGGCTACATAGAGTTTGTAGTTCTCAATAAGATATTCTACACAGACAGGGCCGGCCTTAGGCCAATTGGACCAATTGGGCCCCGCACCTCTGGGGGCCCCGCACCACAGGGCAGCACAGATAATATTTCCCTCAGCACATGATGCTGCCTGGCCTGCCTCCAACTTTGAGAGTCCAGCCCATCCCCAAATCCATAGGTCCAGCCCACCCTCAACTCTGATAAGCCAGCCTATCTCCCAACTCCATAGGTCTAGCCTGCCCCCAACTCTAATAGGCCCAGCTTTCCTCCAACCTTGATAGGCCCTGCCTGCCCCCAATCCAACCAAGCCTGCTCCCAAGCTGAATCGGCCCAGCCTGCCCCAAACTAATTGGCCCAGTCCACTCTCCTATTTCCTCCCTCTCTCTCTTACCCTGTGTGCCCCTATTATGCGCCCCTATTTCATCCCTCTCACTTTCTTACCTTGTCTGCCCCTTTCCTTTCTATTTTGTGCCTGTATGCCCTTATTTTCCTAAATACTTGCTGTGTCAGTAGCCAGCAACACTTTGTCTAGGTGCCCCGCCAACATGGTCCCAATTGGGCCCCACATTTGATAGGATCAGCCCTGTACACAGACAATCTCAGTTCTAAATACCAGAAAGGATGCTAGAATACAAAGACAGAAAATCCAAGCAATGGGATGTTTGCAAAACTTTGCAGTTATATAAAGCACCTTTATAATATGCCATTTACCATATTTAGACATCTGACCAGATTATACAGTGGCTTGTCCATGTTATCTGCATTAGGGAATGGAATACATTTAGGGAGAAATTTACTAAAGGGTGAAGTGGCTAACGCTGGCGAAAATTCGCCAGCGTGACGTCATTTCGGCACTTCGCCGATTTACTAATGGTAGCTGGCTGGAGATAGACTCTGGTGTAACTTCACCCTCTAACGCCAGGCAAATTTTTGGTAGCGTTACTACGCAAAGTTTTTGATATTACTGATCATTACCTCTATCGCCAGACTTGCCTTCGCCACCTCAGACCAGGCGAAGTGCAATAGAGTAGATAGGACTTCCTCAAACGCTGGCGTTTTTTCTTATTTAAAGGGTGATAGACTGAAAAAGATCGAAAACATTTTTTGGGGCAATCCTCCTTCCCCCCAACATTTGCTAACATATGGCTAGAGATGGCGCGAACTGTTCGCCGGCGAACTTGTTCGCGCGAACATCGGGTGTTCGCGCTCGCCGGAAGTTCGCGAACGTCGCGCGACGTTCGCCATTTTGGGTTCGCCATTGTTGGCGCTTTTTTTTGCCCTCTCACCCCAGACCAGCAGGTACATGGCAGCCAATCAGGAAGCTCTCCCCTGGACCACTCCCCTTCCCTATAAAAACCGAAGACCTGCAGCGTTTTTTTCACTCTGCCTGTGTGTGCTGAAGAGATAGTGTAGGGAGAGAGCTGCTGCCTGTTAGTGATTTCAGGGACAGTTGAAAGTTTGCTGGCTAGTAATCGTTTTGATACTGCTCTGTTATTGGAGGGACAGAAGTCTGCAGGGGTTTGAGGGACATTTAAGCTTAGGTAGCTTTGCTGGCTAGTAATCTACCTTCTACTGCAGTGCTCTGTATGTAGCTGCAGTGGGCAGCTGTCCTGCTTCTGATCTCATCTGCTGACTGCTGCAATAACAGTAGTCCTTGTAAGGACTGCTTTTATTTATTTTTTTGTTGTTTTACTACTACTACTACTACTACTACTACTACTACTATAAGAGCCCAGTGCTATTAGTCTAGCAGTGTTGGGGAGTGGGACTGGTGTGCTAATCTGCTGCTCCTAGTAGTTCAGCAGCACCAACTGTAATTTTTTTTTTTTAATATTCATTTTTTTTTTTATTTTACTTTTTTTTATTTTACTACCGCTGTAGTAGTGTATAAGTTGACCTTTTAGGCATTATTTGCCCTGTAGGCATTTTTTGCCCAGTGTGTTATTCAACCAACAGCCATCTAGCTGTGTGACCTTGTTCACATTCTGTCTAAATATCCATAATATTACCGTCTCCAGAAAAAACACCGGAGTGACTTTTTTCAAGCAGCCATAATAAATTTTACGTAATCCGTATCCATCGCTGTAGTAGTGTATAAGTTGACCTTTTAGGCATTATTTGCCCTGTAGGCATTTTTTGCCCAGTGTGTTATTCAACCAACAGCCATCTAGCTGTGTGACCTTGTTCACATTCTGTCTAAATATCCATAATATTACCGTCTCCAGAAAAAACACCGGAGTGACTTTTTTCAAGCAGCCATAATATATTTTACGTAATCCGTATCCACCGCTGTAGTAGTGTATACATTGATCTTGTGGGCATTATTTGCACAGTGTTTTCTTCAAACCGCCATCTAGCTGTGTGAGCTTGTTCACATTTTGTCTAAATATTGATAATATTATCGTCTCTAGAAAAACCACTTGAGTTACTTTTTTTCAAGCAGCATTCTTATATTTTACGTAATCCGTATCCACAGCTGTGTATACGTTGACCTTGTAGGCATTATTTGCACAGTGTTTTCTTCAAACCGCCATCTAGCTGTGTGAGCTTGTTCACATTTTGTCTAAATATTGATAATATTATCGTCTCTAGAAAAACCACTTGAGTTACTTTTTTTCAAGCAGCATTCTTATATTTTACGTAATCCGTATCCACCGCTGTGTATACGTTGACCTTGTAGGCATTATTTGCACAGTGTTTTCTTCAAACCGCCATCTAGCTGTGTGAGCTTGTTCACATTTTGTCTAAATATTGATAATATTATCGTCTCTAGAAAAACCACTTGAGTTACTTTTTTTCAAGCAGCATTCTTATATTTTACGTAATCCGTATCCACCGCTGTGTATACGTTGACCTTGTAGGCATTATTTGCACAGTGTTTTCTTCAAACCGCCATCTAGCTGTGTGAGCTTGTTCACATTTTGTCTAAATATTGATAATATTATCGTCTCTAGAAAAACCACTTGAGTTACTTTTTTTCAAGCAGCATTCTTATATTTTACGTAATCCGTATCCACCGCTGTGTATACGTTGACCTTGTAGGCATTATTTGCACAGTGTTTTCTTCAAACCGCCATCTAGCTGTGTGTATTATCGTTTCCAGAAAAACCAACTGAGTTTTTGTTGTTGTTGTTTTTTTAAAAATAATGCCAGGCAAAGGCAGGCCGCCACGCAGAGGCCGTGCTAGGGGCCGTGCTGCTATGCAATCCTGTGGCCCTAGCAAATTGCCCAGTTTTAAAAAGCCAATGACCCTGAACTCCCAAAATGCTGAAGAGGTAGTTGACTGGCTTACACAGCACACCCCATCCTCTACCGTTTCTAACTTTACCACAACATCCTCCTCATCCTCCACTGCTATGGCCACCCCACGTAACACTTCCTCCACCACCGGTGCCCCTTCTTCACTGGAGTCAGAGGAGTTATTTTCCCATGAGTTTCTTGAACTGAGTAATGCGCAACCATTATTGGCAGAAGAAGATGAAGGAGATGAGGACGTTACACCAGATTTAATTCTGGCAGAGAACACGACAGAGATGGACATAATGATGAGTGATGAGGAGGAGGTCCCCGCTGCTGCTTCCTTCTGTGATGTGTCAGAAGAAATTGATGCATCTGAGGAGAATGATGATGAGGAGATTGATGTTTTGTGGGTGCCTAGTAGAAGAGAGCAAGAGGAGGGTAGTTCAGATGGAGAGACGGAGAGTCAGAGAGGCAGTAGGAGAATAAGACTTAGAAGAAGCAGGGAGGACAGCCCGCAGGGATCAGTAGGGCAACAACATGTATCGGCACCTGTGTTCAGCCAGCCAACGCACCCGCCATTGCCGCCAATGCCGCCAACTTCTACTGTTACCGCCAGATCGCACACTTCCAAAAAGTCAGCAGTGTGGGATTTTTTTAATGTGTGTGCCTCTGACAAAAGCATTGTAATTTGCAATGAGTGCAGTCAGAAACTGAGCCTTGGTAAGCCCAACAGCCACATAGGTACAACTTCTATGCGAAGGCACATGAGCGGCAAACACAAAGCACTTTGGGAGCAACACCTCAAAGGCAACAGGCAAACTAAAAGCCACACTCCTTCTGGTCCAGCATCTTACTGCTCTACCTCTGCTCTCCTTGACCCATCTGAACCACCCTCCACTCCGCCTTCCACCTTGACCACCTGTTCCCATTCCCAGTCATCTGCCACCAGCCAAGTTTCTGTGAAGGCCATGTTTGAGCGTAAGAAGCCAATGTCTGACTGTCACCCCCTTGCCCGGCGTCTGACAGCTGGCTTGTCTGCACTCTTAGCCCGCCAGCTTTTACCATACCAGCTGGTGGACTCTGAGGCCTTCCGCAAATTTGTAGCAATTGGGACACCGCAGTGGAAGGTACCCAGCCGCAATTTTTTTTCTAAAAAGGGAATACCACACCTGTACCAACATGTGCAGAGCCAAGTTACCGCATCTCTGTCACTTAGTGTTGGGCCAAAGGTCCATATGACTACTGACGCATGGTCCTCCAAGCATGGTCAGGGCAGGTATGTCACCTACACTGCCCACTGGGTGAACTTGGTAATGGCTGGGAATGGGAAGCAGGGAATGGGTAGCTCAACAACAACAACAACAGTGGAGTTGGTGTCACCGCCACGGATTGCACGCGGTTCTGCCACCACCTCTACTCCTCCATCGCTCTCTACCTCGTCTTCTTCCTCTTCTTCTTCTTACTCTGCTGCTGGGTCCTCCTTCTCCTCCTCCACACCTGTGCACCCCCAGCTCCCCCTAGGCTATTCGACGTGCCAGGTACGCCGTTGTCACGCTGTCTTGGGGATGACGTGCCTGGAAAGCAAAAACCATACCGGATCTGTACTCCTGTCATCTCTGCAGTCACAGGCCGATCGGTGGCTGACCCCACACCAACTGCAGATCGGAAAAGTGGTGTGTGACAATGGAAGCAATCTGTTGGCAGCGTTGAGACTGGGAAATTTAACACATGTGCCCTGCATGGCACATGTGTTAAATTTAATAGTCCAACGTTTTGTCTCCAAGTACCCAGGATTCCAGGACGTTCTCACCCAGTCCAGAAAGGTGTCGGCCCATTTCAGACGTTCCTACACAGCCATGGCACGCCTTGCTGACATTCAGCAGCGCTACAACATGCCAGTCAGGCGTTTGATTTCTGACAGCCAGACTCGCTGGAATTCAACGCTCCTTATGTTGGAACGTCTGCTGCAACAACAAAGGGCCGTCAACGAGTACCTTTTTGAACTGGGTGGTAGGACTGGATCTGCAGAGCTGGGGATTTTTTTCCCCCGTTACTGGGTGCTTATGCGCGATGCCTGCAGGCTCATGCGACCTTTTGAAGAGGTGACAAATATGGTCAGTCGCACCGAAGGCACCATCAGCGACCTAATACCCTTCGCTTTCTTCCTGGAGCGTGCCGTGCGACGAGTGACAGATGAGGCTGTAGACCAGCGTGACGAGGAGCTGGAAGCGCACGATTTATGGTCGGAATCACCAGAACGAACCCAGGCACTTGCTGCAACGCAGGGAGAGGTGCCAGAAGTGGAGTCAGAGGAGGAAGGTGGCTTTGTGGAGGAGGAGGAGGAGGACCAACAGGAGCAGGCTTCCCAGGGGGCTAGTGGTGACCTTTTGGGGACCCCTGGTCTTGTACGTGGCTGGGGGGAGGAGACCGTGGATGATGCAGTCCTTGATAATGAGGAAGCGGAGATGGATAGCTCTGCATCCAACCTTGTGAGAATGGGGTCTTTCATGCTGTCATGCCTGTTGAAGGACCCCCGTATCAAGAGGCTTAAGGAGAAGGACCTGTACTGGGTCGCAACGCTACTAGACCCTCGGTACAAGCATAAAGTGGCAGAAATGTTACCAACATACCACAAGTCCGAAAAGATGCGGCATTTACAAACCAGCCTGCAAAACATGTTGTACAATGCTTTTAAGGGTGATGTCACTTCAGGAACTCATCAACATTCCAGGGGCAGAGGTGCCAGTAATCCTGCCACGAGCACACCTGCAAGGACAAAGCCCTTTGGCCGGTCTGTAACATCAGACATGCAAATGTTTTTCTGTCCAAGGCAGCGCCACAACCCTTCTGGATCCACCCTCAAAGAACGCCTCGACCGGCAGGTAGCGGACTACCTGGCATTAACTGCAGATATCGACACTCTGAGGAGCGATGAACCCCTGGACTACTGGGTGCGCAGGCTTGATCTGTGGCCAGAGCTGTCACAATTTGCCATGAACCTCTTGTCTTGCCCAGCCTCAAGTGTGCTCTCAGAAAGGACCTTCAGTGCAGCAGGAGGGATTGTAACTGAGAAGAGAACTCGCCTAGGTCACAAAAGTGTCGATTACCTGACCTTTATTAAAATGAATGAGGGGTGGATCTCGGAGGGTTACTGCACGCCGGAAGACTTGTTCTGACTTCTATGCAGCTGTCCTTCTCTTCAAGCCTCATGACTCCACACACAGCTGTCCTTTAGCGTCCTCCTCCCTCCGCCACCGTTACAAACTAGGGTGCAAACCCTACTGGTTTAATTTTTTCTGGCCTCAGTGGCTGCAACCAAAAAAACTGGGCAAACAATGTCTACAAGGTCAACGTATGGCGAAAAATGACTATTTTCAGCATTTATATGGCATATTTTTTCTGGCAACTGTGCTTCAGTGGCTGCGTCCAAAAAAATGCATATTTTCTGCATTTATATGGCATAATTTTTCTGGCCTCTGTGCTTCAGTGGCTGCAACCAAAAAAATGCATATTTTCTGCATTTATATGGCATAATTTTTCTGGCCTCTGTGCTTCAGTGGCTGCAACCAAAAAAATGCATATTTTGTCCATTTATATGGCATAATTTTTCTAGCCTCTGTGCTTCAGTGGCTGCAACCAAAAAAATGCATATTTTCTCCATTTATATGGCATAATTTTTCTGGCCTCTGTGCTTCAGTGGCTGCAACCAAAAAAAATTATATTTTCAGCATTTATATGGCATAATTTTTCTGTCAACTGTGCTTCAGTGGCTGCGACCAAAAAAATGCATATTTTCTGCATTTATATGGCATAATTTTTCTGGCCTCTGTGCTTCAGTGGCTGCAACCAAAAAAATTTATATTTTCAGCATTTATATGGCATAATTTTTCTGGCAACTGTGCTTCAGTGGCTGCGACCAAAAAAATGACTATTTTCAGCATTTATATGGCATATTTTTTCTGGCCTCTGTGCTTCAGTGGCTGCGGCCAAAAAAACTGGGCAAACAATGCCTACAAGGTCAACGACGTTGACCTTGTAGGCATTGTTTGCCCAGTTTTTTTGGCCGCAGCCAATGAAGCACAGAGGCCAGAAAAAATATGCCACATAAATGCTGAAAATAGTCATTTTTTGCCATACGTTGACTCAACGTATATGGCAAAAAATGACTATTTTCAGCATTTATATGGCATATTTTTTCTGGCAACTGTGCTTCAGTGGCTGCAACCAAAAAAACTGGGCAAACAATGTCTACAAGGTCAACGTATGGCGAAAAATGACTATTTTCAGCATTTATATGGCATATTTTTTCTGGCAACTGTGCTTCAGTGGCTGCGTCCAAAAAAACTGGGCAAACAATGTCTACAAGGTCAACGTATGGCGAAAAATGACTATTTTCAGCATTTATATGGCATATTTTTTCTGGCAACTGTGCTTCAGTGGCTGCGTCCAAAAAAACTGGGCAAACAATGCCTACAAGGTCAATGTATGGCAGTTGTTTAAAGAGAACAGTAGATTACTAGCCAGCAAAGCTACCTAAGCTAAAATGTCCCTCAAATCCCTGCAGACTTCTGTCCCTCCAATACAGAGCAGTATCAAGCAGATTACTAGCCAGCAAACTTACTATCATCTGTCCCTGAAATCACTAACAGCTCTCCCCCTACACTATCTCTTCCAAGCACACACAGGCAGATTTTTCAGATACATTTTTGCCCTTGATCCCCCTCTGGCATGCCACTGTCCAGGTCGTTGCACCCTTTAAACAACTTTAAAATCATTTTTCTGGCCAGAAATGTCTTTTTTAGATGTTAAAGTTCGCCTTCCCATTGAAGTCTATGGGGTTCGCGAACCGTTCGCGAACCGCTCGCATTTTTGCGCAAGTTCGCGAATATGTTTGCGAACTTTTTTTCCGACGTTCGCTACATCCCTACATATGGCACCTAAACTATACTGTGGGCACATGTGTAGGTCATTATAACAAATTTTTATAATTTTATTAAGGTTCCCAGGCTTGTGTAGTGTAATGTATTTGCTTCAGCATGTACGGCCATTGTAATTTAACTGCACGTCTTATGCTAATTAGCCATCGGTAGTGTAACTTCGAACTGCTGAGCGTAATTTAGTTCGTTACCCTGTGCGCAACTTCGTGAATTAGCGTTGCCCAGGCGAATTTACACCTGGCGTAGTGTTGCGATGTGCACAAAGCCAGCGCTGGCGAATTAGTGAATTTGCCCCTTAGTTGCAGGAAACATCAAGATGGGTATTAAAAGGAGAACATTCCCAACTGACCAAGCCAGGATAGGAAGTTTGGATGTAAAGCCTGTGCAAAGTGTTTAAAAAAAATTAGGGTTATGATGAACCAACGTTTGACTCTATAATATTGGCGAAGGAAGTAAAACGAGTTTCTCTTTATCTGCTTATACCAAATATTCCATAGACTGTGAAAGCAATTTAAGTGACACACATTTCTTACATACTCTAATGTTTTATGTCAGCAGTAGAATGGACTATTCATTAACCCAGTAAAGAGATCCGGCAGTACCTTCCATGCCCCATATTGTCCCTCATGACTCCAACATAACAAATTACTGCATATGGCTGAGGTTTGGCAGTTACTTTTATAAAGCCTGGGTCATCAAGCCTCCGTTTTCTGTCCAAATTTCCCTTTATTGCATATATCATTGTAGTTGGGTATTATTATTACAACATTTAAGATATAAATCTATAACTATATAATTCTCCTGCCTATTTCAGCATTTTATGCTATACCATAGGCATTTTAAAACCAAGCACAATAAAAATCTTTAAATGATGTCCTTCTATTTAAATCACTGTTCTGTATCCGCCATGAAATAGAAAATACTTTTTACAATAAAGAAATGCAATTATAATCCACAACTTGTTGGTGATGGATAGAGTTATACAGTTCAGGGAGGTTACAGCAGTGAGGAAAACTGAACTCCTTTCCTCTGTCCAACTGTTTGTACTTTGTACTGTCCTTTTCCTTAACATGAAACAATAACTTGGTTATTATGTTGGTTTACTTAGTGACATCAAAGATATATGATAAAGTGGAGCGCTCTAGGCTTGTGGATTATCAGAGTGCATCTTCTAATAATCAGTTATCAGAAAAATAAGTACCCTATTTAATGTGATCTGAAAGATCTCCTTTGGTACTTCTCCTCCATTGTGTCTTCCCTGATTTATATTTTTCTCAGCTCTATGCCTTCTTGGATCACATTGTACCTAAAGATAGACTGCACACAATAGTGTCTCCATTTAATACTGATATGCCATTTTAGCTCTAGTGGCTCCCAAACTCTGAATTGACTTAAAGGGCATGTAAAGTCTAAAATAGAATAAGGCTAGAAATGCTGTATTTTGTATACTAAATATAAACATGAACTTACTGCACCACAAGCCTAATCAAACAAATGATTTATGCTTTCAAAGTTGGTCACAGGGGTCACCATCTTGTAACTTTGTTATACATCTTTGCAAGACCAAGACTGTGCACATGCTCAGTGTGGTCTGGGCTGCTTAGGGATCGTCATAAACAAAGCTGCTTGAGTTCTGCATGGCTGGGAAGTAAGGCGGGGGCTCCCCCTGCTGTTCATAAGTATGATTGTTTCCCTGCAGAGCAGTTAGGGACTGTCTGACAATTCCTATCCACAGCAGTAAATGAAAGGAGAATTTCACTGCATACAGTCAGGTTTCTTATAAAAACGACACACATTTTTTAATTAAAGTATATTAGATAGGTTTCTTTTTCATTAAAAAAAGGAAAAAATGGGATTTTATTTTTTTGCCTTTACATGCCCTTTAAGCTCGTAGTATTTTAGCTGATTGGCCTAAAATGTGTCAAGTCTTCCCACTAGTGGCATCAGTCCCCTACCACAGTCCCCTCCAGTATACTCTTATGGATTAACCCCATCTGCCAATCTCATTTATTGGTTCTGAAGGACGGGTCATGCGTGCGTATAAAAGTTATGGTATATAGAGACAAACAATAACATTTCAATGGGGAATTCCATGCCTTCCATTAAGCCTGTAAGTTGATACTGGGAATTCCATGCCTTTCAATAAGACTGTAAGTTGATACTGGGAATTCCATTCCTTCCATTAAGATTTTAAGTTGATACTAGGAATTCCATGCCTTCCATTAAGACTATAAGTTGATACTAGGAATTCCATGCCTTCCATTGAGACTGTTAGTTGATACTAGGAATTCCATGCCTTCCATTGAGACTGTAAATTGATACTGGGAATTCCATGCCTTCCATGAAGACTGTAAATTGATACTGGGTATTCCATGCCTTCCATTAAGACTGTAAGTTGATACTGGAAATCCCATGCCTTCCATTAAGACTGTAAGTTGATACTGGGAATTCCATGCCTTCCATAAAGACTGTAAGTTGATACAGGGAATCCATGCCTTCCATTAAGACTGTAAGTTGATACTGGGCATTCCATGGCTTCCATTGAGATTGTAAGTTGATACTGGAAATTCCATACCTTCCATTAAGACTGTAAGTTGATACTTTGAATTACATGTCTTCCATGAAGAATGTAAATTGATACTGGGAATTCCATGCCTTCCGTTAAGATTGTAAGTTGATACTAGGAATTCCATGCCTTCCATTAAGACTGTAAGTTGATACTGGGAATTCCGTGACTTCCATTAAGACTGTAAGTTGATACTGGGAATTTCATGCCTTCCATTGAGACTGTAAGTTGATACTGGGAATTCCATGCCTTTCATTGAGACTGTAAGTTGATGCAGTGCAAACAATGTTTTGGAGGCTACTGATTCCCTTTCCTCAGGGGCATCTTGCCCTTAACTCCATATACAGAAAGTTCTCAGACTTAAAGAAAAAATAAATCAATTTGTTTGCTGAGAAGGCAAAGGTACTTTGAGATGTTTAGGCCCAAGTCTATGGCAGCAGCTTATGGGTGGCTATAAGGTAAATAAAATAAGCACATCAAAAAAGATCTCAAAGTCTTCTCAGCAAACAAGAAGTTGAGTATTTTTTTCTTTTAACAGATAACTTTCTTAACTTTAGAGAAGGAAAGGTCCGTAGCCTGTGGAATAGGAGTGGTCCTAGTGATTAATTGAGGGCAACATGGAATTTCTGCAGTGAAATGAGAATAGACTTTGTCCGGCATATCTGCAATAACACAAACAAAGCTGCAAGAATAACATTCTAATCCACTGTATCAACCATTGTGATGGAGAGGGCTGAAAAGCGACAAAGTAAAAGAAGCTAAGAAGAAATCCTCATCGTGCCTCTGCTCCAAATGTAGGGAGAAGGCGGAGGTACGGGGCGGGAGTGAATGAGGAAGGAGCCCTCTCACAGAAATCAATTTAGTCTCATAGGGAACAAACTCCTAACTCCTAAATCAATACAGAGCTGTGTATAAAGAAATAACACCAAGCACCGTAAGACAGGCAAATATATAATGTAGCCATACCCTCAGGAGACAGTCTGGATCCTACACTGTCTCTCACCAAAATGAGCCCTTAGTGCATATTAGACTGCAGGTGCTGTGATCAGGGGTAAATATACACTTACAATATACACTCACAGTGCCTTGGAAAAATATTAAAAACCTTGACCAATCTTCTCGTTTTATGGAATAACTAGTGAATGAACTGTTTTCTGTAGTTTTTTTACATTTCGAAATTAATTTTCTTTTTGAACGTTTTTTTTCTAATATTACATTGTATTATGTAAGTATACTTTATAATTGGTGGAAGTCTTTTGGGAGAAAATTTAACAGCTATCAACACTGTCCCATTATTCCAAGCAGATTTGAAGAGACATGTTAAGGAAAACGAAACGAATCATCTGCCCCAGGGTGGTGGTCGGAACAGTGGCACAACTCCCAGCGCTTTTCAAAGTGTTGCAAGATGAAACTGTGGCATCAATCCCCACATTATATATGTAAATCAAACCCACAGCTGCTTGTAGACACGAAAAGGAGGATCTTTAAAGGGCATGTAAAGTGTAAAATAGAATAAGGCTAGAAATGCTGTATTTTGTATACTAAACATAAACATGAACTTACTGCACCACAAGCCTAATCAAACAAATGATTTATGCTTTCAAAGTTGGCCACAGGGGGTCACCATCTTGTAACTCTGTTATACAGCTTTGCAAGACCAAGACTGTGCACATGCTCAGTGTGGTCTGGGCTGCTTAGGGATTGTCATAAACAAAGCTGCTTGAGTTCTGCATGGCTGGGAAGTAAGGCGGGGTCTCCCCCTGCTGTTCATAAGTATGATTGTTTCCCTGCAGAGCAGTTAGGGACCGTCTGACAATTCCTATCCACAGCAGTAAATGAAGGGAGAATTTCACTGCATACAGTCAGGTTTCTTATAAAAACAGTACACATTTTTTAATCAAAGTATATTGGAGAAAGGTTTCAGTAAAAATGGGATTTTATTTTTTTGCCTTCAATGCCTTTTAATGTTGAAATCTGTGCAAGGTTTGGGGAGATGGAGCTGTAACTGTATCTGTCATGAAATTCTTGGGGGGCATAGTATGACATAAAATGGTTGGAGGCCACAGTGTGTCTTGGAATGCTTGGAAGTTAGACTCTGCCTTGAAATTCTGGAGGCAAATGTGTTGAACAGGCGCATTACAGTTGAAGCCAGCAGCAGAAAGTCAGGTACCTTTTGCCCACTCTACCCCAGAGCCCCAATGGCCTTCAAGCCAGCAACACCCTGTCTATGAGGCACCACAAAAATGGTCCAAATTAGCTTCACCCTAGGGTTACTTTGACCTTATGGTACCATGGGGTCTAGGGGCATTCAGCTCTGTACCAAAGTCTGCACATTAATATGTTGCCCACTATATATAACCAGCCATACTTTAAGGCATGTCCTAGTGATTACACACTGAAGCTTGAGGATGAATGCTGGGCCCATATATATTAGGGATGCACCAAATCTAGGATTCTGTCCGGGCAAACCAAATCCGAATCTTTTTCAGCTGGATACGGATTCGACCGAATCCTTCTGCCAGGCCGAACCGAATCTGAATCCTAATTTGCATATTATGATGGGGAAGGAAATTGCTTTTTGTAACAAAACAAGGAAGTAAAAATGTTTTCTCCTTCCCACCCCCTAATTTGCATATGCAAATAAGGCTTTGCATACCGAATCAAATACAAATTCTAAATTGCATCTGCAATATGTTTGGCCGAATCCAAAGTAGTGGATTCGGTGCATCTATAATATATATATCTCCAGTATGTGGATCACTACTGATATGGGTGAAATTATTTAGAATGATAGACCATGTAGATGGAGCCGCATATAATAATTCATTTTCCTCAATATGGTGGATCATGACCTATCGGTTTTTTCTGTTGTAGTGAACGCAATTCTTCACACGCATTTTGAACGTGCTTAGGCACAATACACCATTAGCTCCTTCAAAATGCTTTATATGGATTGTGCCTATATAACACATAAACCAACAAAACCACATATGTCTGGCTAGTAAAGAATAGACAAGGAAAAGTTGTGCTCACCACTAATTTTTAAAAACGTTAAGCGGGGGTGCAATGAAGTTGTGACCACAAAATTCACATCGACAAATACAAGAGGTCCAGGTTGTAGCTCCCACCCTTCCCAGCTATAGTCAGGTGATCCCACTGGTGTCTAATAAAAGGGCAGCCAAGTTTGGGAGTTTTACTTTGAAAGCAGCAAGTAAGTTGCAGGTAAAACTTAGTCCCTTTGTAAAATGTATAATGAAGCAATAGAATTCTTAATGAATCAGATGAAAATTGAGCGTAGGACTGGCCAGATATGGGATGAGTGTGACGTAGTTGTTCAGCTTAAATATATTGTAATATATGGACAAACAATCCCTGTTTTGTTTAAAGGGTAAGGCATTTTTCAGTAGCAGTAGCACAAAATGTCTCTGTCTTAAATATATTGATAATGGGTTGAGTGCAGAGGACTCTTGTATTTGTCTATGTGTATTTTTTGGTCACAGCCTCATTGCACCCCCGCCTAATGGTTTTAAAAATGAGTGGTGAGCACAACTTTCCCTTGTTATAGTTTATACAGGAGCCGTGGCCAGCTGCATGTTGTAGTCCCCATCCTTCCCAGTTATAGTCATAATAGGGGCAACGAAGTTTGGGAGTTTTATTTTGAGAGCACAAGTAGGTTGTGGGTAAAACTATGGACAAACAATCCCTGTTTTGTTTAAAGGGTAACAAATTTTTAGTATCTTAAGGCACAAAATGGTTCAATGTCCTTAAAGGGATACTGTCATGGGAAAAATTAATTATAATGAAGTATTCTCTCTCTTCCTTAAGTGCTGTGCATTGGTTATTTCAATTGATTAAAAATTAAATAAAGTGATTATGTGCTTTTACGCCAATTCATCAATTATAGCTTAAAGGGATACTGTCATGGGGAATTTTTTTATTCCAAAATGAATCAGTTAATAGTGCTGCTCCAGCAGAATTCTGCACTGAAATCCATTTCTCAAAAGAGCAAACAGATTTTATTTTATATTTAATTTTGAAATCTGACATGGGGCTAGACATATTGTCAATTTCCCAGCTGCCCCAGTCATGTGACTTGTGCTCTGATAAACTTCAATCACTCTTTACTGCTGTACTGCAAGTTGGAGTGGTATCACCCCCTCCCTTTCCCCTCCCCCAGCAGCCAAACAACAGAACAATGGGAAGGTAACCAGATAGCAGCTCCCTAACACAAGATAACAGCTGCCTGGTAGATCTAAGAATAACACTCAATAGTAAAAACCCATGTCCCACTGAGACACATTCAGTTACATTGAAAAGGATAAACAGCAGCCTGCCAGAAAGCATTTCTCTCCTAAAGTGCAGGCACAAGTCACATGACCAGGGGCAGCTGGGAAATTGACAAAATGTCTAGCCCCATGTCAGATTTCAAAATTGAATATAAAAAAATCTGTTTGCTCTTTTGAGAAATGGATTTCAGTGCAGAATTCTGCTGGAGTAACACTATTAACTGATGCGTTTTGCGTTTCCGATGACAGGATCCCTTTAATATATTACTAAAGAATAGAGTCATAGACTGTCTGAAGCCTGCAGTTTAAACAGTGCCACTGTGCTGGGCTAGTCTTGACCCAATCTGCTTAGTACAAACTGTTTTTTTTTTCTGTAATCCATGATGTTTTTGATTTGTTTTTGATTTTTTGCTAATCCTCCATATCTTTACAAGCAGGCTTAGTTTTCTGTGCCATTTAGGAGGGAGATTCAAGGGGAGATTAGGATTTGACATCAGCATGTTGGTTTTCTTGCTTCTTGTCTCTATAACACTAACAGAAGTAATTATCTACGTTTTGCTTTTTAACCAATTCTATGTCTCCCTGCTTTCTATAGAGATCATACAGGAGAAGGATTCTCACAGGGGTCTTGTGCTTTTCACCCTGCGCTCTTCTTCTAATGCCACCTTTAGCTCCCAGTACAACCCATAGTAAAAGATCTCTTCAGTCCAGAAAAATGATCATACCTTTATTTGGGGGGAAGAAACAGGTTTAGCATGGCATAGCACAGTAGGGCCTGTAACTATTCACCGCAGATATATCAAAATATATTTTTGTTCTTAATCGACAGGTGCAAATTCGTGGGGGGATTTTTGCATTTCGCTGCCGGCAAATAAATTCGCAAGACTTACTCGAAAATTTGCCGGCGAATTTCAAAAAATTTTGAATGTGCGTCAGAAAAGTTGCTTGCGTCACAACCGTTGCGCGTCAACATTATTTGGACACCCATTGACTTTAACGCCGGCGTCAAAATTGACGCGATCGTTATCAAAATTGATGCAGGCGTCAAAATTCGCGCTTCGAAATTTTTTCGATGTTTTGCAAATTTAGCACTAAGAACAGCAAGACAACGAAATTTCTTTCTTTTTTTTTATTTTTTAAATGTCTTGTTTACATTCTCGAATTTTGCCATTAAAGGCCTTATAAACTGGTGTAACTTTGGGGGCCTTGGCCCCCTACTCACAACATTTTTCATTGGGCCCCCATCCCCTCCAGTCAGAAATGACAGGTCACCGGCAGCACAAAATAAACATGAATTACCCGAAATTGCCTCACAAGGAAACTTCAGGCAACTTTGAAAAACGAAGTGATCCGAGTGCCATCCCATTGGTGATTTACATTCTAGCTGGCGGGAAGGCAGGGGGAGGCAGTTCAGGGAGATTAGTCGCCCCGAAGAAGAGGAGATTTGTCGCCAGGCGATTAATCTCCCCGAATCTGACCGTGTGTCTCTATCCTTAGCCCTTAGCCAGGTGACCTAAACACCCA
Organism: Xenopus petersii; assembly: GCA_038501925.1. Taxonomy (NCBI): domain Eukaryota; kingdom Metazoa; phylum Chordata; class Amphibia; order Anura; family Pipidae; genus Xenopus; species Xenopus petersii. The sequence goes on from CM076675.1 coordinate 5,118,209, forward strand.
TGCAATGATTTGGCTAGAGGAGGTTCTAAAGAAAGATGGCTAACAACAAAAAAAATCATGACACTTAGGGGCAGATTTATCAATTTTTTTAAATTTTTGAGTTTTTTTTATGGCCAAAAATGACGTATTTAACTAGGGAATTGTTAAAATTCGATTAGAGATTTTTTTCAAAAATTCTAATTCAATTTACGAGATTTATCATATTCTGGCCCCTAAAGAACTTGAATTCGATTATTCACCACCTAAAACTGAATTGCTGTTTTAGTCAATGGGAGACGTCCTGGGATCAATTTGGCGTTGTTTGCACCCTTCCTGACATTCTAGTTGTTTCTGGAGGAAAATAGAGTTTTTAAAACTCGAATTGAATTCGATTCAAGTTTTTGGGTCAATCCTTTTCACTCGAGTTTTACAAATTACATTTTTTTTTTAATAAATTTCGATTGGTCAAATTTCCAGTTCATGGGAGTTTATGGGAGTTTTCAAAAACTCACATGAATTCGGAATTCAACCTTTGATAAATGTGCCTCTTACACTTCTTTCTGGTTGCCAGGGTTACTTACATTTTTTGCAAGCTCCATTAGAAAAAAAATATATATGATAGTCTGAACATACTTTATAGAGTGCTGCGTGACACATAGGTGTGATTATCAGTTCCCTATGGAGACGGACAGAATTTAAAGGTAAATCTTTTAAAACCCACATAAAATACAGATTCATTAGATGGCTAATGAGATTACATTTGTTATTGTTGTTATTCTTTAAATGACTCCAAGGGGCTGATGTATGAAGGGTCGAATATCGAGGGTTAATAAACCCTCAATATTCGACTGCCGAATTAACCCTCGATATTCGAAGTTGAAGGATTTTGCGCAATTCGTTCGATCGAACGATCGAAGGAATAATCGTTCGATCGAGCGATTCGAAGGATTTTAATCCATCGACCGAAGGATTATCCTTCGATCAGAAAATTGATAGCAAGCCTATGGGGACCTTCCCCATAGGCCAACATTGGCCTCGGTAGGTTTTAGGTGGCGAACTAGGGGGTCGAAGAAATTTTTAAAGAGACAGTACTTCAATTATCGAATGGTCAAATATTTGAATGATTTTTAGTTCGAACCGTTTGATTCGAAGTCGAAGGTCGTAGTCAAAGGTCGAAGTTGCCAATTCGATGGTCGAAGTAGCCAAAAAACCATTCGAAATTCGAACTATTTTTCCTCTATTCCTTCACTCGAACTTAGTGAATGGGCCCCCAAACGTTTTTGCAACAATAACTACAGGATAACAAAAGTTTAGTACAAAGAAACACATCAGTTAATAGTGCTGTTCCAGTAGAATTCTGCACTGAAATTGGTTTCTCAAAAGAGCAAACAGATTTTTTTATATTTAATTTTGAAATCTGACATAGGGCTAGCCATATTGTCAGTTTTCCAGCTGCCCCCAGTCATGTGACTTGTGTTCTGATAAACTTCAGTCACTCTTTACTGCTGTACTGCAAGTTGGAGAAATATCACCTCCTTCCTTTCCTCCCAGCAGCCTAACAACAGAACAATGGGAAGGTAACCAGATAGCAGCTCCCTAACACAAGATAACAGCTGCCTGGTAGATCTATGAACAACACTCAATAGTAAAATCCAGGTCCCACTGAGACACATTCAGTTACATTGAGTAGGAGAAACAACAGGCTGCCAGAAAGCAGTTCCATCCTAGAGTGCTGGCTCTTTCTGAAAGCACATGACCCGGCAAAATAACTTTTATTTGACACTGAAAATCATAATAATTAATTTGGTTTTGAACTGAAATAGTCAATGACCATCTTTCATTTGTGAGTGGCTGTCACTTAGTGATCTAAAGAACTATTGCAATAACTTGGTTCATAGGGCTTTGTCCTGCGCATGTTAATTTTTTTTTATCAATCTCTTGCAGTAAATAATTGTTTATATGACTTTTGATCAGCAACTCCATGTTTTCAGCTGCACAGAAGTGGCCATATTTTTATGTTTTTTCAGATCTGATGTTGCTCTTAGCCTCTTAAAGGGGTTCGCCTACCAACACTTTTTTCAATTCAGTTGTGTTCACCAGAAATAAAAATGTTTTTTTCAATTACTTTATATTATCTATTTGTGACCATTTTGATTAAAGTGTAAAGTTTAATTTCTCACCATTTCTCGGGGACTTAATCTGTAAACTAGTGAGGTGCGGGTCGTAAACAATTCGACCCGCAGACGACCCTAACCCGCCCTTCGCCAACCCGCCCGAGCCTGATTTCCGGCTTCCATTTTAATGTCCGTGCTGCCCCGCCGATGATGTCACAAAAGGGGCAGGGCAGGAGTGCGCATCTTTAAAAAATGAAACCAAAATCAGAAGCTGGCAGTTCCGGGTGGCGGGTGGGGAGAGCAGGAAGAAGAGCTCAACCGGGACCCGCCCACCACCCGCCCACAAATGGAGGAGTGGGGTCGGCTGGAACCCACCCGAACCGGGGGTCCCACGGGTATTGGGCCTTCCCGCACATCACTACTGTAAACTGGTCTAAAATCAATACATTAGTTGAAACATTTCTTACCTTTGGCTCTGCTGAGCACCTAATCCTGATATATATATATATATATACACACACAATTTCTATGGAGGAATGCAATAGAAACCTTTAAAACAAAACAACAAAAAAACTTCTGAATTTTGCCGTTTTTACAGATTAAAGTAAGCCGGTTCAACCAGCCAACCTTTAAACAAAATATTACACCCAGAAACAAAAAAAAGAAACATCCAATTTATATTTCTCTTGTAATAAAAAGTTAATTACTTTATTTACAAAAAAAATGAATGTCGAATTGACTCAAATATTGCACAAAATGGTTAAGAAAACCTACGGCTACAATTTTTTATAAGAAGTCTTTTTTTTTAAAAAATACATGTTTTGCCCTTAAAGTCTGCTTTGTCTGTTTATTGTTCAATAACAATTGAAAATGAAATAAGAAAAATGTAAGACAGTCTGTGACCTCTCAAGGTTGGTCATGAAATCTACGACTCTGGGTGAGACCTTTCACATGTTTTAAAAGTAACAGCTGTTTACTGCCTGCCTGAGATGGAGGTATGATTGAATAAAGACTATATTATATAAAATATAAATGCAGCCTTCTTTGTGATATTATAAGCAGCGTTTCCTAGTAGGAAATTACAGAGGAGGGGTAGACAAGAAATGCTGCTTAAACTGAGCTTTTACTTACAACCAAAGTGATGTAAGTGAATAGAAGCAGAACCTGTTGTAGCCATTGCATAATGACGGGACAAGAGTCACTTCCTAATGTGCACAATGTACAAAGGTCTGTTCCCTGGTAGTTATAGTGTACACTGACTATATTGACTTACAGGTAATGTAGGTGAGTACCAGCATCCACTGATACTGAGGAAAGGCGTATGAGGCTAAGTCGCACCATCTTAATTGTATGTGTGTGTAAGAATTAGGTCAATTAGGTTAATTAAGTATAAGTATATAGTTTGAATTATGTTTAACAGAATAATGACGGGCCTGGTTGTTTACGTCATGAGGATTGTAAACTTTGGAGAAGAGCTGTTTGGCTTCTAATGCACTTGCTGAGATGTTATCATCATTATCATCATCACAGATGTCTCCCCAACAATGTTCCAGACATGATTATCATCTGAGACCAGAAGACCTGGAGGATTCATCATAGAACATGAACTAAAGTAAACAAGGACTTTGACCTCTGATTGGTCAGAACTGAAGCCTTTAGAGACCCCCTTACCGGGGTCTAAAATGACCAACACTGGGGCATTGTTTTTGGAATGCTTATGTACAACTTGTGTCGTATGTGAGTGTCATTCCCCGCGCTAATAAACCTTGTTTAATTCTTTCATCTCATAAGTCTTGGCGGCATTATTTCGTGGAGGAGATTTCCTCGGTAGATAAAGAGACTGATTGCCTGACAGGAGGTTTCACCATCAGTTCTTGAAAGGCTTCATTAAAGGAACCCAGGCTTGTTAATTCAACAAAGTGAACTGGGGAGGAGGTAGTGGCAGATGCACATTTCCTAGGACTAGTAACCTGGAACAATTAGAGGCTCGCTTTTGTTATTTGAACTGCAATGGACTGTCACTGCTCCTGTTCTTAATATCAAACCAACTTTTGTAGCTGAAATTTTATTTGTCATTTGCTATGAATACCCTGGGGCAGTATAGTTTATATATAATATGTTTCCTGACATGCTATCATTTTTTATTAATATCAAATCACCCTCAAGGAAACCAGTGGCTGTCATTGGTGCTGAGCACGATATATCAGTGATACATTTTCTCAGTCTCTATACTGTACCTTCATTTATTTCTAAACAGATTCAGACACGCATACACTAAGAATGCATACATATGGGCTTCTACTGAAATTTGAACTATGGCGAGTTCCAATAACATTTGGAGAAGTACTTTTGCAGACTTGTATGGCAATCCTATGCAGTAATTGGTGATAAAGATATACAGCCAACATAAAAAAACTAAATTTAAAAACCCTACAAATTCCAGACCAGTAATAGGGACCTTTGTTTACTTATGTTTACAGTTTTAAAAATACTTGAATATCTTCAAAATAAATTACATTCTAAATAGGGCCACTATTACAGCAGGACTGCTCCTTTGCTTGGGTCTTGGGCCTGGCTGTTCTTTGCATCTAGAGCTTCTGAATAACATTCATATTGGTTTGGGAGGCATAGAGGGTGAGTATGTAGATGTCTATGTGCCTCTCCCAGCCCCTCATGAATACAGCTCAGTCACACACAGGCAGCTTTGTATTCATTGGAGGGCCTCAGGTCTCTGTGCTTCATTCTTGTGCGTCCATTGTTTGCACTATTCACCCTGCTCTACACACAGTAAATAGCCCCTATAGTATTAGGCTGGTGACACATGGGCAAAAATGCATTTTGGTGCCGTAATCTGTTTTGTGTGTCTGCACCCAGGCCTACACTGTGCCTTTAAGTACAGATCGGCTGATACTTGGCCTGCATTTATACACAGGCCGAGAATCTGCCCTGTCAATAGGCTTATAGTATCTCCATGTACAGGTCCATTTAGCTGACCATCCCCTAATGATATCATTCCCTGTGCCCTGTCCCATCAGGTGAAGGTGGCCATACACAGACTGCTGAAAGCTGCTCATTATGTCCTTCCAGATAAAGTCAGCAGCTTATTGGCCCATGTATGGGTCTGTCCACCAATATCTGGTAGAAAATTGGCCCAACATTGATTAGATTTAAAAAAAACCCATTGGGCAGAGGACCACATCTGCTTTTTGATGAGGTCCTCAACCTTTAAGCCTGCATTCCCCTCAAGGTAGGCATATCGGGGAAAGTTCTGCTTGTCTGACAACTAGGGATCTAAGGATACACCAAATCCACTATTTGGGGATTCACACACAGTTAAATATTTGTAACTTCCTTGACTATGAAGATTTTTTATTCCAGTTCATGGTATATCTGATATAAGTTATTCTAAAACAACTGGACTTGCTGAGTAATCATTGAAGACGTTTCACTACTCTTCCGAGCAGCTTCTTCAGTACAACTGATTGGTGTGGGAAGTCCTCGGAATATTAAATCTTCCACTGATCCAACCACCATGGCACATTGTAACTCTTTCATATAACTCTTCAGATGTCACCTCTCTGAAGAGTTACAATGTGCCATTGTGATTGGATTAGTGGAAGAGTTTATATTCCGAAGACTTCCCACACCAGTCAGTTGAACTGAAGAAGCTGCTCGGATGAGTAGTGAAACGTCTTCAATGATTACTCAGCAAGTCCAGTTGTTTTAGAATCACTTATATCAGTTTAACTTTCTTGTTTGTGTGACAAAAAGTCACATGCTTTTAAGGATTTGGATTAGGTTCGGCCAGGCACCTTCTAGTAACTATTATTATTAGCATGCATTAATAAAATGCCAACATATGCCTCAATATCCTACAATAAATAGTAATGCAGCAACATGATTATAGAGTTACCGCTCAATATTTCCATTACAACTACATGAGGGGACAAGGTTATAGAAATAAATTCGCCGTCTCATTATTATTAAATTCCGCCCATGTTTTAGGATACTGTAACATCTTTAGCAAACACGGCAAGTCTTCTGTATCCGTTTACCGATGATCTGTGACACTTTCTTTGCTTACACTAATGGGCTTTTCCTCTAGCGACGCAGATATTTTGATTTTTTTGTTGAAGTGGAAAAAGAAATGTTGATTTTAAAAGACTGTCAGAAGGCAAGAGAGATTTCCTTATCAGATGCAGACATTTTCACTGCTGTATTAACGCCATTTTCGCTCACCTCTGTGTCCTCGTCTCTCAGACAGATGGAGCCCTGATTGTCTCATTTACACTGTGTCTCTGCTGTTAGCACTGAGGTTAACAAGCTCTGATTGGCAGGAGCACTTGACTGTTATATCTGGCCAACGCATTGCCTGCAATAAAGACTCACACTCCTCCTTTCTTCTAACAGATTTAACCTGCTTTATGCTGAGAGGCCTTTGAAATACTGTTTGACTGGGCTTCTTGGGCCTCAAAGGGACAATAGACCCCATATCACTATACTGTGGAGAATACGGTTGTTAACTGCCCGTTGGAGACAGGGCAGGGAGCAGGGTCATGATGCGGAGGGGGCGGACAGTGATTGTTGGGGGTGGGGCTATGATGTGGCGATTGCCCGATTGCCATGTCAATCATAGGGAATCCTGCCCTAATTTGGAAAGCCCTTCAAAATACCAGGCTGACCGGGTCAAAACCGGACGAGTGGCAACCCTAGTGGAGAAGCATTAAAGGAACACTGCAGTGTAAGAATAAAAACTGGGTAAATAAAGGCTGTGCAAAATAAAAAATGTATCTAATATAGTTAGTTAGCCAAAAATGTAATGTATAAAGGCTGGAGTGGGTGGATGTGTAACATAATAGCCAGAACACTACTTCCTGCTTTTCAGTTCTCTTGCTTTCCCCTGATAAGGCAGTAACCAATCAGAGACATAAGGAGGGCACATGGGATATAACTGTTTCTTTTGAATATGACCTGAATGCTAAAGGATCAATTACAAACTCACTGAACAGTTATGTCCCATGTGGGTCCCCTTATAGTCACTGACTAACTCAGAGTTAGAGAGCTGAAAAGCAGGAAGTAGTGTTCTGGCTATTATGTTACACATCCACTCACTCCAGCCTTTATACATTACATTTTTGGCTAACTAACTACATAAAAAAAATTTTATTTTGCACATACTATATATTTACCCAGTTTTTATTCTTACACTGCACCGTTCCTTTAAAAGTGTTAGAGTTGCAGTGCATTCTGGGACAGGCATATGCATTGTTTCCCCATTCCCATTATCCTTTAACAAGTCCCTCCGACTACCCTTTATTATCTGTTTGACCACCTGGATTGCCGTACCGGCTGAAAGGAATTGTTTCAGTTTGTGGGCTATTGTAATCGGAGTGCTGCCATGAAAACCATTGTGTTACCTCTAAAAAATGGCACGGCCATGGTAACCACTCTATCCCTGCTGTATCCCATAATCGGTATCTGTGAACATCCTATTTTGCCATCTTTGATGCAATCAAGGAATAAATAAGTCCTGCTGATGTGATGCACAATGGACATAAAAGTGTAAAGTACGTCTTGGTGGCAAGAAGGTGACCCAGTGCCCAAGTTAGTACTCACATACTTTGTTTTTAAAGGGCATGTAAAGGAAAAAAATAAAATCCATTTTTACTTTCTTTAATGAAAAAGAAACATATCTCCAATATACTTTAATTAAAAAATGTGTACCGTTTTTATAAAAACCTGACTGTATGCAGTGAAATTCTTCCTTCATTTACTGCTGTGGATAGGAATTGTCAGACGGTCCCTAACTGCTCTGCAGGGAAACAATCATACTTATGAACAGCAGGGGGAGCCCCCGCCTTACTTCCCAGCCATGCAGAACTCAAGCAGCTTTGTTTATGATGATCCCTAAGCAGCCCAGACCACAATGAGCATGTGCACAGTCTTGGTCTTGCAAAGATGTTTAACAAAGTTACAAGATGGTGACCCCCTGCGGCCAACTTTGAAAGCATAAATTATTTGTTTGATTAGGCTTGTGGTGCAGTAAGTTCATGTTTATATTTAGTATACAAAATACAGCATTTCTAGCCTTATTCTATATTAGACTTTACATGCCCTTTAAAAAATATGGGCTTTTGGTCTAACATTTCCCCTTAAAGGACAATGAGCTGCAGAAGAATCATGTTACATGTGCATCAGTCATCAATAGACCCTCTATACTCAGTGATGGGTGAATTTGCACCATTTCGCCGAAAAATTCGCGAATTTCGCGCGAAATTCGAGAAACGGCAAAAAATTCGCGAAACGGCACAGGCGTCTCGTTTTTTCGTAAAAAAATGTTTTGACGCCGGCTAATTTTTCCCGCGAATTTTCGCGGGGGTTTCGCGAATTTATTTGCTGGCGGCGAATCGTGAAAATTTGCCGCGAATTCGCCCCATGCGAATAAATTTGCCCATCACTATACTCCTAAACCCCCTCCCCCAGCAGCCACTGGGTCTGCTATTTCCTTTTGTCACCACTCCAGTATGTATTCAACGCATACACCTTCAAATACATCCATGCACAGGTTAGACATAAATACTAATATAGTCCTTTCCAACACTTTTACCAGCACAAAATAAACATACATTCTCCCACACACTTACATACAGGGGACTCTTTAGATCTTTATAGAAAGACACTTAGGGGCACATTTACTAAGGGTCGAATATCGAGGGTTAATTAACCATCGATATTCAACCATCGGAGTAAAATCCTTCGACTTGCTATGATAGATATATTTTACTATTATAGGTAGATTTTTTAGATGTCTTCAATATGATTCGAGCAAGATTGTGGTTTCCTTTAACTTGGGCTCTATTGATCATAGAAGGAACATTCTCTAAATCTAGGTGATGAATGCCACGTCTGACGTGGTACTGTGATAAAGCCTTAAAGAAAAGAGAAGCAGAGATCTACAGTAGTTGTACATGCTGCTGCTTCAGGCTAGCTGTCATTCTGCTGCAGAACTGAGCTATTTTACATGACTGTTCGTTTCATTCAACTGTATATGCCATATTAGTCCTAACATAGCAGCGAGCTGAATATTCTCACTTGCAGCTGCACTGACTGAGCCTGAAAACTGAATGGGCCCCATAAACATCACTATGTCCTCTGCCCTTGTGCTCAAGTCAGTTTTATTCCCTACATTAGCATAGGGATGTATAACATGTTTCATTCTATGATACTTTGACTATCTATTATTTAATAAGTGGAGGAATGTATTATTAGTGATGGGCTAATTTATTCGCCAGGCGTGAATTCACGGCGAATTTGCCCGATTTGCCGCCAGCGAGTAAATTCGCGAAACGAAAAAAAATTTTTGCCGGCGTTGAAAAAAAAAAAAAACGGACGTCGGTGTCGAAAACGGACGCTGGTACCATTTCGCAAATTTTTTGCTGTTTCGCAAATTTCGCAGGAAATTCACGAATTTTTCGGCGAAGCGAAATGGCGCAAATTCGCCCATCACTATATATCATCATCACTGTTGCACAATACCTGCCTCTTACACCCTCTCAGCAAATCACAGTTCTCCTACCCTTGCCTAAGTTAAAATGCTTAAAGGAGAAGAAAAGCTACAGAGGCATTTTATTGCCAATAGATTAGCCACAATAGTGCAAGTTAGAATGCTATATTTATTCTGTAGAATGTTTTACCATAAAAAGCTCTAGAAGCTCTCTCTGTTTGTTTAGGATAGCAGCTGCCATATTAGCTTGGTATGACATCACTTCCTGCCTGAGTCTTTCACTGCTCACTCATAGCTCTGGGCTCAGATTACAGGAGGGAGGGGAGGAGCAAACTGAGCATGCTCAAGCCCAAGCCCTGGAGGTTTAAGCTGAAAACAGTTAGTCTGATACAGAAGCCCATGAGTACACAATAGAAGGAAAGAAATGTGCTGTTTCTTTTGACAGAGGACTCAGAGCAGCATTACTTTGAGAGTTTACTGGTGTATTTATATAGACCTTTCTGATAAAGCTTACTTACTTTTAACCTTACCTTCTCCTTTAAACCTTGCATTTTTACAAATATGTATAATAATAAAATGTATCATAAGTATAAAACTACCACTATATATACAGTATAATCATTACTTATCATACGCATACATGCTATTCATTACAGAGTACATTTTGCATATTTCAGCTTGTCGTTAATAGAAGCTGTCATATTTCTCACACTGCCACAATGAAATGGAATATAGAGCACAAACTCCAATGCAAAATTGCTGCCAGTTCTGCAAAAACAGCTAAAGTTTACAGTTTCTTTCTATAGTACATAACTATAATAATACAATATCTCATTATTTGTCTGGTATCTCCTCCTTGACAGATGCTATTTGCTGAGGAGCTGATGTTGTAAAGTCTGTTTGCTGGAAAGCAAAGAAGTCAATGTGACAGATGCTTAAACAAGAGAACTGCAATGAACTATGGGCCCCACTGTTACTCTGTAAGTTTCAAATCTGATCATTGGATCTGCCCATTGCGAGTTTCAGGGGCGAATTCATCAAGGGTCGAATTTCGAGGGGTTAAATCCCTCGAAATTCGACTGGGGAATAGAATCGAATAGGCAATTTGGACGAATTTACGCGCTGGCGAATAGTTGAATTGGCGAATATTCGCCAGGCGAATAGGCACTCAATCGAATATTCGCTCGAAGGATTTTCATTCGATCGAATGCCTTTTTATTCGATCAAAAACTTGGAAAACAAGCCTATGGGACTTTCCCATAGGCTTTTAAAGCAATTCGGTAGGTTTTAGGTGGTGAAGTAGGCAGTCAAAGTATTTTTAAAAGAGACAGTACTTCGACTATCGAATGGGCGAATAGTCGCAGCGTTTTTGCGCTCGATCCAGTACTTCGACTATTGAATGGCGAACAGTCGCAGCGTTTTTGCGCTCGATCTATTCGAATCATTCTACTCAGGCGAATTTATGCCAATTCGATAGTCGAGGAGCACAAAAATTCGAATCCTTCACTCGAAGTTAGTGAATCGGCCCCTTAATGTGTCTATTCCATTTCTAGGCAGCTTCCGCTGTCCACGAATGGCAGAACTTTTAGTCTATGATGTCATCACTTCTGATTTTATGGTGGCCATTAGCAGGTTGTAATGTAGATAAGGCAGTTGTGGATTGAATCAGGTAGCAGGTCCGAGTGGGTAAAAATATGGTGTGTGGGAGTTACAGTAGCTGTGGGTCTACCCATTTCAATACAAGTCTCTACTTAACATTGTCCTGGGATAGTAAAGTTCTAGTACAAACAGCAGAAACTATTTATAATTCAGAAACCAAAAGTATCCATGGAACACCCATATACCCATATTTGATTTTTTAATGTACTCTGGTAAATTGTGATTTTAGAGCTGGCCGCAAGTTTTTTGTTTGGACATTCATACAAGATGCCACAGCAAGATGCAAAATATTTTAAACATGGATGATTAGTGGGAAGACTGAAGAATGCATATAGTATTGCAGAATCTGCTCACCTTTATGGGTGGTGATCTATCTGGGAACCTTGCTACAATCCTTGGTATCCGTAATCCATACACTTATAGAAAATCAGATGGCACACGCGGAAGCATTCGTGCTAAATGGTTGAAGTTTTATTGAGATCCCCACAACGTTTCGGAGGCAAAGCACTTGAGAAAGGAGGCGAAACATTGTGGGGATCTCAATAAAACTTCAACCATTTAGCGCGAATGCTTCTGCGTGTGCCATCTGATTTTCTATAAGTGTATAGACTGAAGAATGCGTCTGACTTCCCACAGCAATGACAGAGGCATCTTAATCCTGACCCCAAAGGTAATAACATTAAAAAACTAGAAACATTTGGATTTTTTGTTTTAGCGGCAGCTCGTAAATCCCTATTTTTACATTGGATCACAGAGGAACCTCCGGTATTGAAAGCAATTCTGTCATATCGGAGATCTCTTTGCCTCCAGGAAGCGATTAGAATTAGATATGGAGATCTATAAATTAGAAAATGCTTTTTTGATAGTTGGTCTATATACCTAGATAATCTACAAATTGCTGATAGAAGTTCAAACATTTAAGGGCCGATTGACTAACTTCGAGTGAAGGATTCGAAGGTAAAAAACTTTGAATTTCAAAGTTTTTTTTGGGCTACTTCGACCATCGAATGGGCTACTTCGACTACGACTACGACTTCGAATCGAAGGATTCGTAGTAAAAATCGTTTGACTATTTGACCATTTGATAGTCGAAGTACTGTCTCTTTAAAAAAAACTTCAACCCCCTAGTGCGCCATCTAAAAGCTACCGAAGTCAATGTTAGCCTATGGGGAAGGTCCCCATAGGCTTGGCTTACTTTTTTTGATCTAAGGATATTCCTTCGATCGTTGGATTAAAATCCTTCGAATTGTTCGATTCGAAGGGTTTTTTTCGTTCGATCGAAGGAATTATCCTTCGATTGTTCGATCAAACTATCTGCGCTAAATCCTTCGACTTCGATATTCGAAGTCGAAGGATTTTAATTCCTAGTCGAATATCGAGGATTAATTAACCCTCGATATTCGACCCTTAGTACAATTTTTAATGTGCAATTATATATATTTTTTTAAATCTAGTTTTTTAAGATTATTTAGCTGTCCATTCAACTTTCCACACATATAATATGTTTTTTGTTTTATTTACGGCTATCAAGCATTGGTTTGAATTACTGTATTGATTTTCTTTTCAATAATATTGATATTTTGTGATATATCTGAATGTCTATGTTAACACTTAAATAAAAACAATTGAAAAAGAATGACAGATGCATCTTTACCTACTCAATACATCAAGGTGCGGTGCGCATATATGTCTTGTGCCATGCTAACATGAACAATAACCAAACAATATAATAAATAGTATTAATAACAACGCAATTGTAGGTGCCCAATAGTACCAATAAAAATGTTACAATGTGTAATTTTATCTAGATAAATGAATGTATAAAACTTTCATCACTTTATTCTAAATTATTTATGAATTTTAATGCTTGATTTCTTCTGCTATATTAAAAGATTTTAATATTCTCTTTGTATGTAGCCACAACCTTCCTTAGTTCCTCCAATAATCTTCCAGAGGCCACTGGGACTAAACAAGACATAGGCCAAGGGATGGGGCCATAGAGGGCATGGAAACAATGTCTAGTAGGGCTTCCTGTCCTGGGTGGTTATGGGAATTGTAATGCAGACACTGGAGGCTCCCACCCTCTCTTCCTTCAATACAGCTAGCCAGTGGGCTTCAGAGAAAGTATGCAAAGTAATCAGGGGTCTGCTGTAGCCATGAGGTAGATAGGCAACTGATGAAGCACAATAACGGAGTAGGTTAGCCTCAGGGCTTTAAAAATGGTGGGACTAGATTGGCGACGTGGCTGGTCAGGTTGTCTGAGGTCCTTGGCCGGCATTGCCCAGTACTGTGCCGAAGGATGGCTGGAAGCAGATTGTGTTGGTGCCATTGGCTAAGGGGTAATCCTACAAATATACTAGGAATATTACTTTTGGTTCCAGACCAGGCCTACAATGAATGGCTAAATAAGAGCAAGCCAAGCATGTAAGCAACCATTTGCTGGTCTAGGAATCTGTCTGGTAGTCCATAAACTTTAAGGCTCATTAAGCAGCTTGTATTCTGCAGGGCTAGTATGTGTTTTCTGACATCAGAATTCATTCTTTTATGCTCCAAGTATTTTTCATTTTCAAATATATACACCTGGTAGGTTTGCAGTTGTCAAATCTTAACTTTGTTTTTGTATTGTTGTCTACAGTATGTATGGTGCTGCTTTTACTGCTAATATTCCATATATACAAGAGAAATGCTGTATAATCATAGACTACACATTTCTGTAAAAGCCTCTTTATTATGTGCACAATAATAAAACCAGAAACATTTATTTGTCTGATTACAATATTTCTTTTTATTGTTATATTTGTTCCAGGCTATGCTTTTCATGCTCTTTGATTCGGGGGCCAGCAGGTCCTGACAGCGGGCACCCTTTAATCCATTTTATGTTTTGTTGAACTTTTTGCTTGTTACTTAGTGTTTATGATTTTTACTTGGCTGCTTTATTGCTTCTCTTGTATCCCTGCATTACTATTACTTATTCAGAACTGTTTTATTGCCTTTCTAAAGACCGCCAGGAGATATAGAACAGCTTTTATTTACTAGTGGCTTGGAAACGAAAAACAAAAAGCAAGACTGAGGCACATTAATTGCGGCGGAGAGTTGCATGGCTGCTTCTAGCAGATCAGCGTGGTCTGTAATCAGCTGCACAAAAAGTGCATAGAGCAGCAGGTGAGCATTGTTCATTATGCCAAATTCTCCAATGCACAGGGGCTTACTAAATAATAAAGTCTTACTGGGTTATCGGGGACATCAAGCTACACCACTGAATGCTAGCCTGTACCAACGCCAGTAAATTTATGGGACTATTTATTTTTGCTGTCTAGAACCTGCAAACCTATATGTGGTTATGAGAGTAATCAGAAGAATCCAGGGTACAGAGAGGTATTGGTCTTTAAGGATCACTCGCTGGCGCTCCTTACCCTTCCGGCGTCTTTGGCAAGATGGTGGCTCCCACGGGAGCCACGTGGGACGTCGTAACATTTTGATGCCAATGCGTCAAAACGTGCACGGTGTCATGATGCCGGCGTCAAAATGTGCAGCGTCAACACACAATGTCAGCACGTGACACATGACGCATCTGCTTTTAAAAGGATGCCTGAGGCCTACAGACATTGCCTGATAATAGGTTCTACTCTGTGTGTTCCTTGGAGCATTATATTGATATTCTACTGATTCTGACCTGGGCCTATTATACCGTCTATTGAACCCTTGCTGCCTGAACTGACCATTTTATCTGGACTTGACCTCGTTACTCTCTTAACCCTTTGGATAACTTGAACTGTGTTTAGGACCAACTGCTTCCTCCTTGGTCCGTAATGCCAACCTGAGCCTTCAGGCCCTGACATGGTCATCACAAACCTTCCCTGTACAGATCCTTACCGTGGGCTCAAATTATACGCAAATCCAGCAGAAACTTTTTGTCAACACTTCTCTGCCTGTTCAATTTAATATTTATAATAATAATATTTATAGCTTGGTAGATTTAATAGAATAAATAAATAAATAGAAAAATAAATAGAAAAAACAGAGGGCAAGACAATCTTATTAGAACAACAGAATAGAGCCTGTCAAATCAACATCTGGCTGATTTTTGGCAAGATATCATTGGCAGACACACAGGCAGACTCGGTCTAAAGGACTAAAATTGGCACCTTAAAGGAGAAGGAAACCCCCTGGGCGCAAACCCCTCCCCTGTGTTGCCCCTCCCCCTGGCCTACCTGTCCCCCTGGGCAAATGCCCCCAACTTGTTACTCACCCCTCTGCGCAGGTCCTGTCCACGGAGTTCACAGTCGCCATCTTCTCCCACGCGCATCTCCTTCCTGCTTTGACCGGCGTCTTCTGGCGCATGCGCAGTAGGAACATTTACCGGTACGGCTCTACTGCGCATGCGCCGAATGTCACGAAGTGAAATCGGAAAACTTTGTGACATTCGGCGCATGCGCAGTAGAGCCGTACCGGTAAATGTTCCTAAATGTTCCTACTTCTATTCTGCGGTGAGCAGGAGGGTGTGGAATAGGTTATTAATATTTATACTAGAACTTAAAGTGTTTGACCTTGTAAATTTTGTGATTTTCCTTCAGCCAAACAGTCATTTGCTCACTGACATGTCACAGGTATCAGCTCCCTTGAGCATCACAGGGAATTATAGAGATGATGATGATGCCTGATACATCAAACACACAAAAGTACAAGTTAGGTGGGGCAACCCAGCTGCTAGAATACCCTAGGCATCACAATGAAGGTTAAGGACTGCAAGAAATGCAGGTTTCCAAGAGAAAAGCCATATAGTCTGAGGGAATATTCCATAGCTAGAGCTCTATGTTAATCTTTTTGTCCACTAATAAATCTAGAGGCACCATTGTATGAAAGCATATTAAGCATTTGTGCAAAGGTAACAGGAGAATTACATACAGTAAGTGATTCACATGAGGAAATCTTACATTTTGGAAAAGGAGATGACAGGATCCCATTATGGCACAAATGAATCAGAATAAATCAACGATTGATTGTAAAGCGACTTTGACATTGTAGGGACCTGAAATGCAAAAACGTACAGTTTGGGCCAGGCTATATCACTTATCACTACAGGTTACACATTATCAATGAGTGATGAATAATATGTACCTGGTATCTTAGACTATGCCAGGGATCCCCAACCTTTTGAACCCATAAGCAACATTCAGAAGTAAAAGGAGTTGGGGAGCGACATTAGCATGAAAACTGTTCTTGGGGTGCCAAATAAGGGCTGTGATTGGCTATTTGGCCATCTGGATTGTCAACCTACATTAAGACTCTGTTTGGCAGTGCACCTGGTTTTTATACAACCAAAACTTGCCTCCAAGCCTGGAATTCAAAAATAATCACCTGCTTTCTCCCACGCGCGTCTTCTTCCTGCTCTGACCGGCATTTTCTGGCGCATGCGCAGTAGGAACAGTTACCGGTACGGCTCTACTGCGCATGCGCCGAATGTCACGAAGTGAAATCGGAAAACTTCGTGACATTCGGCGCATGCGCAGTAGAGCCGTACCGGTAACTGTTCCTACTGCGCATGCGCCAGAAAACGCCGGTCAGAGCAGGAAGAAGACGTGCGTGGGAGAAGATGGCGACTGTGAACTCCGTGGACAGGACCTGCGCAGAGGGGTGAGTAACAAGTTAGGGGCATTTGCCCAGGGGGACAGGTAGGCCAGGGGGGAGGAGGGAGGGTGGGCAACACAGGGGAGGGGTTTTGCGCCCTGGGGCTTTCCTTCTCCTTTAAGGCCACTGGGAGCAACATCCAAGGGGTTGGAGAGTAACATGTTACTCACAAGCTACTGGTTGGGGATCACTGGTCTATACAGTAAGTGGAAATTACAAGAACATGATATACAGAAGGGCATGACACCTATATACTGAGGTCAACTACAGCTTTGATTCTTTAAGTATCCAGGTAGCCATCCTGATTCCCCTGATGTCTTGATCTCAGTTCTTTTTTCACTAGCTATCACCCGGATAGAGGTGTAACCTTGCAAACATCAAATTCACCTGAGTATATAAGACAAGTTTATGGGGCTGTTGTAGTTTATGATACAGGCGCATTCAATAGGCAATGTATAGTAAAGCAAATTACATTTTATTCTTATTGGGCCTTTGATTACTTTTTTTATCCTTGCCACTATCCTGGGGGACACTAAGGACTCTTTTACAATTTACTGATTCAATACACTTTGCTTCTCTGTATATGTTACAATGTAGAGATTATAAATGAACCCATTTACGGAGAAGTCCGAGACATTTTGAGGGAGTTATGGGAATGTCATTGAAGTTCACATTGCATCACATTTTATTCAATGACCAGATTATTGCCAGGTTTTAAAATACTCATCGCTCCCCTCTTTCACTTTGTCATGCAGATGTCCTTCTTTCTTCCATGGGACATTGCCAAGTCTGAGCTCATGAAGTACAGTTTTGCTTGAGGGGTGGTGTCAACATTCTGGAGATTTCTGTCAAATGTACTAGATTGACAAAGAACTGGCAATTTGAAGTTTTATAAAACTATTTTTGCAGATTTTTACATTTTATAAGGGAACCAAAACAATGAAGGAAATGATGCCCTACACTACCCAAGTTCTGGGACACACTGATGTCAATGTTATACCAGAGGAAAACCTCTGGCTTTTCCTCAAAAGATAATATAAACAATCTTAAAGAAGAAGGAAAGATCCAAGACGGTTTATTGCCAACAGATTAGCCACAATAGTGCAAGCTATAACACTATATTTATTCTGCAAAATGCTTTACCATACCTGAGTAAACCGCTCTAGATACTGTCTCTGTTTGTTTAGGATAGAAGCGGCCATATAAGCTTGGTGTGACATCACTTCCTGCCTGAGTCTCTCCCTGCTCACTTACAGCTCTGAGCTCAGGTTACAGCAGGGATGGGAGGAGGGAGCGGGAGAGGAGCAAACTGAGCATGCTCAAGCCCAAGCCCTGGAGATTTATGCTGAAAACAGTTAGTCTGATACAGAAGCCCATGAGTACACAATAAAAGGAAAGAAAACTGTGTTTCTTTTGATAGAGGACTTAGCGCAGCATTACTTTGAGGGTTTATGGGTGTATTTATATAGACCTTTCTGATAAAGCTTACTTAATTTTAGCCTTTCCTTCTCCTTTAAGGACAGAAAGCCATTTAAAAGCCCCATCTTATCGTAAAAGCATTTTTTAAAATAATTTTGCTAGTGTTTTATTATAGGGATTTCAGCCAAAATCAGTGTTGGACTGGGCCAGCAGGACACTGTAAAAAAACCCAATGATTGCTCCCCTACCCAAACCGTTCCCTCTCCTCTGATCACAGCCGCAAAGTTAAGGTAGAAAAAGGTAAGCCATACACAGGGGAAGGGGGTTGCCAGGAGAAAGACCCTTGTATTGGCAAGGAGGACCCTTGAAGTTGCAGCCCCAGTGGGCCCAGAAACACCCTAGCCTGACTCCGGCCAGAGCTGTTAAGATCACTCATTGCAAATACCTTTTGCCTATGCATAAGAATAGCAGCCAAGAGAAAACTCAAAATAACATGGCAAACTGTGAGCTTTTTAACGGCATCCAGCAAAAGTAAATTTGCAACTTTGGTATGAGCTGAAAATTCTAGTTTTTAAGCTGGGAATTCGGTTTATCGAATGCAAAGAGTGCAATTACACTCTCTGCACTGGCAATGCCTCTTTTCCTGGTCAAAGTACAGAAAATATAAACTGGGTAGGTGAGCTGGGGCATGTTACGAATGCCGCTTTGGAGCGACATGGGGCTCAGAATTGCCTCTCTTATGCCTGCTCCTTGCTTCTTCAGTTAGTTCGAATCTAATAGATCAGCTAACATTGTTGAACTGTGTGTAAGGTGCAAAGAACAGCATAATTGGACACAAAGAAGGCCCTGGCATTAACTTTGAGAAGGTTTTATTTCCATTGCTCCATGTTGTGCCTAATGGATGCATCTACCAGAAGTGATGCAATGTGGACACGTTGATCAGCCATCAGTACAGATCAAGCTTTCAGAAAGTGCTGTTTTATTTGCAGTTGACTTGTATCACGTCGTACAGTATATACATGCACTGATAATCCTGAGCAATTATGTGGACAACTACTTCTCTACACAGATAAACGGGCAACAATCTTGCAGGTCTATTAAATGCCTTGTTAGGCAACAGGCCAAGACATTAGGGGGCCCATTTACTTAGTTCGAGTGAAGGAATAGAGGAAAAAAAAGTTTGAATTCCGAATGGTCGAATATGGCTAGTTCGACCATCGAATGGGCTACTTCGTCCTCCGACTACGGCCTTCGACTTCGAATCGAACGATTCGAACTAAAAATCGTTCGACTATTCAACCATTCGATAGTCAAAGTACTGTCTCTTTAAAAATTTCTTCGACCCCTAGTTCGGCACTTAAAACCTACCGAGGCCAATGTTAGCCTATGTGGAACGTCCCCATAGGCTTCCTATCAAAAGGAAGCCTATCATTAATCCTTCGATCAATGGATTAAAATCCTTCGAATCATTCGATTCTAAGGATTTAATCGTTCGATCGAACGATTATTCCTTTGATCGTTCGTTCAAACGAATTGCGCTAAATCCTTCGACTTCGATATTCGAAGTCGAAGGATTTTAATTCGCCAGTCGAATATCAAGGGTTAATTAACCCTCAATATTCGACCATAGGTAAATTTGCCCCTATATGTCATTGGTTATGCTCAGAATAAATGGCCAGATAGCTTCATTAAAAATATATGAATAAGCCAACAACATCGTCTAACCATTGGACTAGCAGCCAATAAAAATTCTTTACTGTCTTATAAACAGAAGTAAAATGAAACAAGATGGAACACAATTTGTTGGTGATATGAGCTACATCATTTTTACTTTAATGTCACTTGACAATGCGCATTCGCCATACACGGGTATTCCGAGCGTTATTCGCATTGTTTCACTGTACATTAAAAATGATTAGAAACATTACATGCAGGCTTTTTTTTTTATCTTGTTTTTAATTATTTTGTATTTATTTTATGAACGCCGCATAAAATATTAAAAAGCAATAACTTACGTACGGAAGAGAGAGACAGATTTTACCATTCAGGGACAATTGCGCGCTATAAATTATTACTAAATTAATTTAGGGCTGTTAAAAGGAAGGTAGAACGGTATTTGTTCCCTTTGCTTTTATTGCAGTGTATGATTAACTTCTACAACATGGAAATTTCTGAAGAACAAAATGAAAAAAGCAAAGAACATTGAATTTTAATTTAATTACCTGCGCTACAAAAGTTTCTCAGTATCTCTGATTTAATATGTAGGATAAAAAAAAACACTGGAGTAGGTTTAACTGAAACTCACGCTCAGCTCAGAAAGAAGCTTGTACGTCAGAAGGGTATAAACAATAATCTCGTTTTTTTTTACAGAAAAACCCCATACCCAGTGCCATTCCCACCAGCTTATAGATTGTAAGTAAGATCTTACAATCTAAAAGATTCCTGTTTTCTTCCTACAAGTGGGAAAAACACACGACCTCTCAGCATTACCGTAGGGAAGTATAGTCACCCGTCATCATCATCATGCTGTATCTTTGATGTAAGTGCCCTTTATTTTCAGCAGAACCCCTGGGTTGACTTGGCAGAGTTTGAATCCAATCAGTGTACAAAAAAAATTCAGTGTAAAAATGTAATAAGAATTATCAAGTCATCAAAAACAGGCAATTTAATAAAAGGTGCAAAATAACTTGTTCCTTGGGGTTACTGTAACAATATTACCTGTGCGGCGGGGTCACCCGTTGCGCCATTGGCGGGGACGCCCGCCGCGTGGTTCCTTGGTGCCGGATCCAGCCCCATCTTGATTTCTAGGGCACGCCTCTTAAAGGTACAGGCGCGCTGGCGTGATTACACCAGCGAGCATTGGCGCACGTTTTGGCGCGAATATTTATTGTATTTAAGGCCCATTCTGACCTTCAGCCAGTGCCCGTGATAGAACTTGTTTCTAGTGGTTTCCTTGTGCATCCGATCTGTTCCGTATCTTGTCTGTTTGATTACCCGTGTTTGACCCAGCCTGTTCCTGACTATTCTGCATTCTGTATCCTGACCCTTGCCTGCCTACGACAACTCTTCCTGCTTAACCCCTTGATTGACAACCTGGATTGACCCTTGCCTGCCTGACGATTCTTGATATCCGCCTGCCTCGACCCAGCCTGTCTGACGATTCTCTTGCCTGCTCCATTTGTACCGTGACCTTCGGCCCAAAAGACTCTGCTAACAGCCGTGCCCTTCTGCCTGCCAGAACATCTCGCCTTGTACCCCTCGTTAAGTCCAGGTGGCACCCAAGTAAGCTGAGGGCTCCTCCCGAAGCCCAACGGTGGTCACACTACTGGTGAAGCCGTGCCGAGACCAGGGTGCTTGGCACTTGTTCTGGTATTGGGTGCCGGTCATGACAGTTACTAGACCAGCTACATCGTTTTTTTCCATTACCCTCAAGTCTACAGCCAATCCGAATTTGCAGGGAAAAAAAAAGCTTGGACTACATATGAGCGTACCTCTTGATTCACAGAACCCTGGACTTATTGCCACCCTGAACATTATGGTAATTCCAGGGTTCACACAGTAAGATGAATCAAAAGTCACCCTAGGCATGCAGCAAGTGAAAGAGTATCCATTTTGAAGCATTATTCACAGTTTTGGTTGGTGCAACTTGCTACATGGCTGCAAATACACTGGACTACTAGGAAAAACTCTGTATAGTACAGTCAGACATTTACACTTTCCACAGTTTCCATAGCTTCTATACAATGTGCCATCCCCATCTCCCAGAACATGTGCGGGTTGAAATTTTGGCCAACCATTTCTCACTATGGTTGGGTGTGGGAACCAGAGGCGCACAGAGGTAGTGTACAGAATGCCTACATGGCCCTAATGGTCATACATGGCTGGATGTTATTGGTCAGTTGTAACTTAAGGCTTTGCAAGTTAGGGTTGAGTTGAGTTTTTCCTGACCTGCACATGCGCATGACACTTTGTGCATAGTTTGATGATTCTGAGCTTTTGTATCCAGTTTCCATACACACATTGCAATCTAAATATATTCACAACATTTCCCTTTGCTGACAGATTACAAAAGAGCATGTCTTCTATCTTATGTTATCCCTGTCTGCTTGATGATATTTCTACTGGTTTCTATAAATTCAAAGTTAGAAATAAAAACTACATCATAAAAATCATG
The DNA here is from genome assembly GCA_038501925.1 of Xenopus petersii. NCBI lineage: Eukaryota > Metazoa > Chordata > Amphibia > Anura > Pipidae > Xenopus > Xenopus petersii. The sequence continues at coordinate 5,140,686 of CM076675.1, forward strand.
ACAGAAGTCCAGCTTTATATTCTTGCCCAATTGATTGACATTTCTATATGTTTCTCACCTTGTTCTATGCTGGGGAGGGGTGGCAGAACAAATAATGGACCTCATATGCAAAGATAGTTGACTTTTATTCAGTTATTCATAAATATGTTCTCTCTTCCTATAGACTAGTGCTTACAATCAGCAAGCACTTTGCTTCTTCTTTCCATCCTTCTTCTTTCCCAAGATTTGTAAACAGTTCTGAATATCTCTTTATATGTAAATAGAAAATCCATTTATTCATCCATTTATCCATATGGCTATACTTGTATCTAGTGATGGGCGAATAAATTCACCAGGTGGTGTATTTCCACGTTTAGCCGCTGGTGAATACTTTTGCAAAAACTGCTGCGAAAATAAAAAATTTCGGGCACAAGTCAGAAAAGTCGCTTGCGTCAAAACTGTTGTGCATCATTATTCGGACGCCCATTGACTTAACGTCAAAATTTACACAAGCGTCAGAACTGACGCCAGCATTAAAAATTTTCAGCGAAACAGGACAAATTCGCACATCACTACTTGTATCTGAATGTTCCAGTTCTATACATGCTTTCATCGCCTCTCTATCTTTCATGAAATTATGCGGGAAACATTTTTTTCCGTCGAGTGAAATAAAGGTGTTTACTGTTCAGAAAATAGCTATACAGCACCTAAGCTGCAATCATTCAGTAAAGCCCAGTGATGAGAACTATACAATCGAATTTACAGAAAGCCCAGAGAGTAAATGACTTGCCCAAAGACAGGGTAGAACTGGTGCTATTTCTTCAAATGCTATTACCTCCAAACAACATCTTCCTGAGTAGTCACCATTTTCAGAAAATTATTTTTATGGTCATTAAATCATGTAGGCCGCAATACCATCATTTTGACGAGAGGAAACTGCAGGCCGGCTCCTGGGTATGAAACCATAAGAATATATGGCCATGGCAAGTAAAGTGAAACATTCAACAACAGATTCAGACAAATATCATCTTTGTATCCACTAAAAGAATTCATCAGTACTGGATTTCTTGAAGCAAGTATGCTCTCAGATTATTACCAGTTTTGATTTTTCTTGTAATTCCAAAGAGTAAAGAAAAATTGAAAATACATCTAATGTCTAAACGTTTTGATGATGTCACAATTGTGAGCATTGCATCAGTGTATTAAAAAGAAAAAACAAGCAAGGCTGGTTTTAGGCTAGAGCAGATTGCACAGTTGACCAATCCCTGACATGTCAATAACAGTATACAGGTATGGGATCCATTATCTGGATTCGGATTTGGTTGGGCCGGGCCAGGACTGGACTGAGACTCAAAATAGGCCAAGGCATTTTAGGTACATAGAGGCCCAAGCAGCCCACACAGAGGCCCAAACAGCTCCTCACCAGTCCAATAAATAGACTGTCTTACAGCAGCCCCTCTGGCATTTGCCAGAACCTACAGATTGCCAGTAGGGATGTAGCGAACGTCGGAAAAAAAGTTCGCGAACATATTCGCGAACTTGCGCAAAAATGCGAGCGGTTCGCGAACGGTTCGCGAACCCCATAGACTTCAATGGGAAGGCGAACTTTAACATCTAAAAAAGACATTTCTGGCCAGAAAAATGATTTTAAAGTTGTTTAAAGGGTGCAACGACCTGGACAGTGGCATGCCAGAGGGGGATCAAGGGCAAAAATTTATCTGAAAAATCTGCCTGTGTGTGCTTGGAAGAGATAGTGTAGGGGGAGAGCTGTTAGTGATTTCAGGGACAGATGATAGTAAGTTTGCTGGCTAGTAATCTGCTTGATACTGCTCTGTATTGGAGGGACAGAAGTCTGCAGGGATTTGAGGGACATTTTAGCTTAGGTAGCTTTGCTGGCTAGTAATCTACTGTTCTCTTTAAACAACTGCCATACGTTGCCCTTGTAGGCATTGTTTGCCCAGTTTTTTTGGACGCAGCCACTGAAGCACAGTTGCCAGAAAAAATATGCCATATAAATGCTGAAAATAGTCATTTTTCGCCATACGTTGACCTTGTAGACATTGTTTGCCCAGTTTTTTTTGGACGCAGCCACTGAAGCACAGTTGCCAGAAAAAATATGCCATATAAATGCTGAAAATAGTCATTTTTCGCCATACGTTGACCTTGTAGACATTGTTTGCCCAGTTTTTTTGGACGCAGCCACTGAAGCACAGTTGCCAGAAAAAATATGCCATATAAATGCTGAAAATAGTAATTTTTCGCCATACGTTGACCTTGTAGACATTGTTTGCCCAGTTTTTTTGGACGCAGCCACTGAAGCACAGTTGCCAGAAAAAATATGCCATATAAATGCTGAAAATAGTCATTTTTTGCCATATACGTTGAGTCAACGTATGGCAAAAAATGACTATTTTCAGCATTTATGTGGCATATTTTTTCTGGCCTCTGTGCTTCAGTGGCTGCGGCCAAAAAAACTGGGCAAACAATGCCTACAAGGTCAACGTCGTTGACCTTGTAGGCATTGTTTGCCCAGTTTTTTTGGCCGCAGCCACTGAAGCACAGAGGCCAGAAAAAATATGCCATATAAATGCTGAAAATAGTCATTTTTTTGGTCGCAGCCACTGAAGCACAGTTGCCAGAAAAATTATGCCATATAAATGCTGAAAATATTAATTTTTTTGGTTGCAGCCACTGAAGCACAGAGGCCAGAAAAATTATGCCATATAAATGCAGAAAATATGCATTTTTTTGGTTGCAGCCACTGAAGCACAGAGGCCAGAAAAATTATGCCATATAAATGCAGAAAATATGCATTTTTTTGGACGCAGCCACTGAAGCACAGTTGCCAGAAAAAATATGCCATTTAAATGCTGAAAATAGTAATTTTTCGCCATACGTTGACCTTGTAGACATTGTTTGCCCCGTTTTTTTGGACGCAGCCACTGAAGCACAGAGGCCAGAAAAAATTAAACCAGTAGGGTTTGCACCCTAGTTTGTAACGGTGGCGGAGGGAGGAGGACGCTAAAGGACAGCTGTGTGTGGAGTCATGAGGCTTGAAGAGAAGGACAGCTGCATAGAAGTCAGAACAAGTCTTCCGGCGTGCAGTAACCCTCCGAGATCCACCCCTCATTCATTTTAATAAAGGTCAGGTAATCGACACTTTTGTGACCTAGGCGAGTTCTCTTCTCAGTTACAATCCCTCCTGCTGCACTGAAGGTCCTTTCTGAGAGCACACTTGAGGCTGGGCAAGACAAGAGGTTCATGGCAAATTGTGACAGCTCTGGCCACAGATCAAGCCTGCGCACCCAGTAGTCCAGGGGTTCATCGCTCCTCAGAGTGTCGATATCTGCAGTTAATGCCAGGTAGTCCGCTACCTGCCGGTCGAGGCGTTCTTTGAGGGTGGATCCAGAAGGGTTGTGGCGCTGCCTTGGACAGAAAAACATTTGCATGTCTGATGTTACAGACCGGCCAAAGGGCTTTGTCCTTGCAGGTGTGCTCGTGGCAGGATTACTGGCACCTCTGCCCCTGGAATGTTGATGAGTTCCTGAAGTGACATCACCCTTAAAAGCATTGTACAACATGTTTTGCAGGCTGGTTTGTAAATGCCGCATCTTTTCGGACTTGTGGTATGTTGGTAACATTTCTGCCACTTTATGCTTGTACCGAGGGTCTAGTAGCGTTGCGACCCAGTACAGGTCCTTCTCCTTAAGCCTCTTGATACGGGGGTCCTTCAACAGGCATGCCAGCATGAAAGACCCCATTCTCACAAGGTTGGATGCAGAGCTATCCATCTCCGCTTCCTCATTATCAAGGACTGCATCATCCACGGTCTCCTCCCCCCAGCCACGTACAAGACCAGGGGTCCCCAAAAGGTCACCACTAGCCCCCTGGGAAGCCTGCTCCTGTTGGTCCTCCTCCTCCTCCTCCACAAAGCCACCTTCCTCCTCTGACTCCACTTCTGGCACCTCTCCCTGCGTTGCAGCAGGTGCCTGGGTTCGTTCTGGTGATTGCGACCATAAATCGTGCGCTTCCAGCTCCTCGTCACGCTGGTCTACAGCCTCATCTGTCACTCGTCGCACGGCACGCTCCAGGAAGAAAGCGAAGGGTATTAGGTCGCTGATGGTGCCTTCGGTGCGACTGACCATATTTGTCACCTCTTCAAAAGGTCGCATGAGCCTGCAGGCATCGCGCATAAGCACCCAGTAACGGGGGAAAAAAATCCCCAGCTCTGCAGATCCAGTCCTACCACCCAGTTCAAAAAGGTACTCGTTGACGGCCCTTTGTTGTTGCAGCAGACGTTCCAACATAAGGAGCGTTGAATTCCAGCGAGTCTGGCTGTCAGAAATCAAACGCCTGACTGGCATGTTGTAGCGCTGCTGAATGTCAGCAAGGCGTGCCATGGCTGTGTAGGAACGTCTGAAATGGGCCGACACCTTTCTGGACTGGGTGAGAACGTCCTGGAATCCTGGGTACTTGGAGACAAAACGTTGGACTATTAAATTTAACACATGTGCCATGCAGGGCACATGTGTTAAATTTCCCAGTCTCAACGCTGCCAACAGATTGCTTCCATTGTCACACACCACTTTTCCGATCTGCAGTTGGTGTGGGGTCAGCCACCGATCGGCCTGTGACTGCAGAGATGACAGGAGTACAGATCCGGTATGGTTTTTGCTTTCCAGGCACGTCATCCCCAAGACAGCGTGACAACGGCGTACCTGGCACGTCGAATAGCCTAGGGGGAGCTGGGGGTGCACAGGTGTGGAGGAGGAGAAGGAGGACCCAGCAGCAGAGTAAGAAGAAGAAGAGGAAGAAGACGAGGTAGAGAGCGATGGAGGAGTAGAGGTGGTGGCAGAACCGCGTGCAATCCGTGGCGGTGACACCAACTCCACTGTTGTTGTTGTTGTTGAGCTACCCATTCCCTGCTTCCCATTCCCAGCCATTACCAAGTTCACCCAGTGGGCAGTGTAGGTGACATACCTGCCCTGACCATGCTTGGAGGACCATGCGTCAGTAGTCATATGGACCTTTGGCCCAACACTAAGTGACAGAGATGCGGTAACTTGGCTCTGCACATGTTGGTACAGGTGTGGTATTCCCTTTTAAAAAAAAAAATTGCGGCTGGGTACCTTCCACTGCGGTGTCCCAATTGCTACAAATTTGCGGAAGGCCTCAGAGTCCACCAGCTGGTATGGTAAAAGCTGGCAGGCTAAGAGTGCAGACAAGCCAGCTGTCAGACGCCGGGCAAGGGGGTGACAGTCAGACATTGGCTTCTTACGCTCAAACATGGCCTTCACAGAAACTTGGCTGGTGGCAGATGACTGGGAATGGGAACAGGTGGTCAAGGTGGAAGGCGGAGTGGAGGGTGGTTCAGATGGGTCAAGGAGAGCAGAGGTAGAGCAGTAAGATGCTGGACCAGAAGGAGTGTGGCTTTTAGTTTGCCTGTTGCCTTTGAGGTGTTGCTCCCAAAGTGCTTTGTGCTTGCCGCTCATGTGCCTTCGCATAGAAGTTGTACCTATGTGGCTGTTGGGCTTACCAAGGCTCAGTTTCTGACTGCACTCATTGCAAATTACAATGCTTTTGTCAGAGGCACACACATTAAAAAAATCCCACACTGCTGACTTTTTGGAAGTGTGCGATCTGGCGGTAACAGTAGAAGTTGGCGGCATTGGCGGCAATGGCGGGTGCGTTGGCCGGCTGAACACAGGTGCCGATACATGTTGTTGCCCTACTGATCCCTGCGGGCTGTCCTCCCTGCTTCTTCTAAGTCTTATTCTCCTACTGCCTCTCTGACTCTCCGTCTCTCCATCTGAACTACCCTCCTCTTGCTCTCTTCTACTAGGCACCCACAAAACATCAATCTCCTCATCATCATTCTCCTCAGATGCATCAATTTCTTCTGACACATCACAGAAGGAAGCAGCAGCGGGGACCTCCTCCTCATCACTCATCATTATGTCCATCTCTGTCGTGTTCTCTGCCAGAATTAAATCTGGTGTAACGTCCTCATCTCCTTCATCTTCTTCTGGCAATAATGGTTGCGCATTACTCAGTTCAAGAAACTCATGGGAAAATAACTCCTCTGACTCCAGTGAAGAAGGGGCACCGGTGGTGGAGGAAGTGTTACGTGGGGTGGCCATAGCAGTGGAGGATGAGGAGGATGTTGTGGTAAAGTTAGAAACGGTAGAGGATGGGGTGTGCTGTGTAAGCCAGTCAACTACCTCTTCAGCATTTTGGGAGTTCAGGGTCATTGGCTTTTTAAAACTGGGCAATTTGCTAGGGCCACAGGATTGCATAGCAGCACGGCCCCTAGCACGGCCTCTGCGTGGCGGCCTGCCTTTGCCTGGCATTATTTTTAAAAAAACAACAACAACAAAAACTCAGTTGGTTTTTCTGGAAACGATAATACACACAGCTAGATGGCAGTTTGAAGAAAACAGTGTGCAAATAATGCCTACAAGGTCAACGTATACACAGCGGTGGATACGGATTACGTAAAATATATGAATGCTGCTTGAAAAAAAGTAACTCAAGTGGTTTTTCTAGAGACGATAATATTATCAATATTTAGACAAAATGTGAACAAGCTCACACAGCTAGATGGCGGTTTGAAGAAAACACTGTGCAAATAATGCCTACAAGGTCAACGTATACACAGCGGTGGATACGGATTACGTAAAATATAAGAATGCTGCTTGAAAAAAAGTCACTCCGGTGTTTTTTCTGGAGACGGTAATATTATGGATATTTAGACAGAATGAGAACACGGTCACACAGCTAGATAGCAGTTGGTTGAATAACACACTGGGCAAAAAATGCCTACAGGGCAAATAATGCCTACAAGGTCAACGTATACACAGCGGTGGATACGGATTACGTAAAATATAAGAATGCTGCTTGAAAAAAAGTCACTCCGGTGTTTTTTCTGGAGACGGTAATATTATGGATATTTAGACAGAATGTGAACACGGTCACACAGCTAGATAGCAGTTGGTTGAATAACACACTGGGCAAAAAATGCCTACAGGGCAAATAATGCCTAAAAGGTCAACTTATACACTACTACAGCGATGGATACGGATTACGTAAAATTTATTATGGCTGCTTGAAAAAAGTCACTCCAGTGTTTTTTCTGGAGACGGTAATATTATGGATATTTAGACAGAATGTGAACACGGGCACACAGCTAGATAGCAGTTGGTTGAATAACACACTGGGCAAAAAATGCCTACAGGGCAAATAATGCCTAAAAGGTCAACTTATACACTACTACAGCGATGGATACGGATTACGTAAAATTTATTATGGCTGCTTGAAAAAAGTCACTCCGGTGTTTTTTCTGGAGACGGTAATATTATGGATATTTAGACAGAATGTGAACACGGTCACACAGCTAGATAGCAGTTGGTTGAATAACACACTGGGCAAAAAATGCCTACAGGGCAAATAATGCCTAAAAGGTCAACTTATACACTACTACAGCGATGGATACGGATTACGTAAAATATAAGAATGCTGCTTGAAAAAAAGTCACTCCGGTGTTTTTTCTGGAGACGGTAATATTATGGATATTTAGACAGAATGTGAACACGGGCACACAGCTAGATAGCAGTTGGTTGAATAACACACTGGGCAAAAAATGCCTACAGGGCAAATAATGCCTAAAAGGTCAACTTATACACTACTACACCGATGGATACGGATTACGTAAAATTTATTATGGCTGCTTGAAAAAAGTCACTCCGGTGTTTTTTCTGGAGACGGTAATATTATGGATATTTAGACAGAATGTGAACACGGTCACACAGCTAGATAGCAGTTGGTTGAATAACACACTGGGCAAAAAATGCCTACAGGGCAAATAATGCCTACAAGGTCAACGTATACACAGCGGTGGATACGGATTACGTAAAATATAAGAATGCTGCTTGAAAAAAAGTCACTCCGGTGTTTTTTCTGGAGACGGTAATATTATGGATATTTAGACAGAATGTGAACACGGGCACACAGCTAGATAGCAGTTGGTTGAATAACACACTGGGCAAAAAATGCCTACAGGGCAAATAATGCCTAAAAGGTCAACTTATACACTACTACAGCGATGGATACGGATTACGTAAAATTTATTATGGCTGCTTGAAAAAAGTCACTCCGGTGTTTTTTCTGGAGACGGTAATATTATGGATATTTAGACAGAATGTGAACACGGTCACACAGCTAGATAGCAGTTGGTTGAATAACACACTGGGCAAAAAATGCCTACAGGGCAAATAATGCCTAAAAGGTCAACTTATACACTACTACAGCGGTAGTAAAATAAAAAAAAGTTAAATAAAAAAAGAATGAATATTAAAAAAAAAAAAATTAAAGTTGGTGCTGCTGAACTACTAGGAGCAGCAGATTAGCACACCAGTCCCACTCCCCAACACTGCTAGACTAATAGCACTGGGCTCTTATAGTAGTAGTAGTAGTAGTAGTAAAACAACAAAAAAATAAATAAAAGCAGTCCTTACAAGGACTACTGTTATTGCAGCAGTCAGCAGATGAGATCAGAAGCAGGACAGCTGCCCACTGCAGCTACATACAGAGCACTGCAGTAGAAGGTAGATTACTAGCCAGCAAAGCTACCTAAGCTTAAATGTCCCTCAAACCCCTGCAGACTTCTGTCCCTCCAATAACAGAGCAGTATCAAAACGATTACTAGCCAGCAAACTTTCAACTGTCCCTGAAATCACTAACAGGCAGCAGCTCTCTCCCTACACTATCTCTTCAGCACACACAGGCAGAGTGAAAAAACGCTGCAGGGCTTCGGTTTTTATAGGGAAGGGGAGTGGTCCAGGGGAGAGCTTCCTGATTGGCTGCCATGTACCTGCTGGTCTGGGGTGAGAGGGCAAAAAAAAGCGCCAACAATGGCGAACCCAAAATGGCGAACGTCGCGCGACGTTCGCGAACTTCCGGCGAGCGCGAACACCCGATGTTCGCGCGAACAAGTTCGCCGGCGAACAGTTCGCGCCATCTCTACTCTCCATCCCATCTTATCTCTCTAGTGATTGGATTTTTGATGCAAGAAGTTTGGGGCCTGTGAGTGTTTTCTCTGTTTCTTTTGAAAGGTGAAAATTACATTTCCCTCAGGGGACTTACATAGAATTTTCAAATGAGTATTGAAAATGAAAGGGAGAAAGAGAAGTTATTAAATCCAGCAATATAACTTGGCCCAATGTGACCTCTGACTCCAGATCAAAAGCGACCGTGGTGCTGGTGTCATTTTCAATCTCCAATGGAAATGTCTTACATCTGAAGAAGGAGTCATGCATGTTAGCAAGACACGGAAACTGGCTGGAAGACTGAATGAATTGCTCTTTTCACAGTATTTCATTTATTACCATTTTAATTAAGTGATTTTTTGGGTGTGATTTTGTCTTTATGTGATAAACAAAGATTGGCAAATTATTATTACTCTAATTAATATATCCTGAGCCTGAGCAATACAATCGATGACCTACAAAGTGGCATTTACAACTTACTGGAATGAGCAAATATTATAGATTTATTTAGTGCACCCAATAAAAGAAGTCTAGTTCTGGGTCTCAAGGGTATTAACTGGCGAGGATTTAAACAAATCCCAGGTAATGTCCTTAGAGGACCAGACACTCAGATATTTATTGAACAATAAACGTAATACCTTTAGCTGGATAACGTTATTTTTATACAGTCCAGCTCGCAGATATCAAGTGATTATAAGTCAGGTAAAGCCAGCAGACACATACATTAAATTTGTAATTGATTTGTACATACCGGTAACATTATAAGCTTTTTAGCAATGTATCTAGAGCTCCCATCATAGGTGGCTTTTCATGAATGTATATAGCTAATAGGGAAACCCTTTTATTATAATGCTACTTCATTTTTTACTCAAACGTATGGGCTTTTTGGAATATTACAATTTCAACTTTTTTTTAAATGATTTTTTGATGGGATTCAGATTTAAAAAATTAATTTCAATTAAAAAAGTCTCAACATTTTAAATAAAACCAACTAAAACTTGACCTCTAAAGAAGTCAATGGGAGGTGTTGTTTCAACATTCAAGCCATTTTTCATTTAAATTGTTAGTGGTGATCCATTTTTTTCACGAATTAACACAATTCGCATATGGGAAAAAAAATATTTGCCTGTTCTTGACTTTGCATTCCTGCTGCCTGAACTGACAGCCAAAGTCGGCTGCTATAGGCACAAGTGCGAGCTGAGACTGGGACCTTGGGGTTTGCTCTGGATTTTGGGATACCAGTATGGCTGCGAAGCAAAACTGCGAATTTCACCATTGACAAAAAAAATGGAGAAAGAGCTGCAATATTTCATTGCAAAAGAATATGGACCTCAATGTATTTTGCACAAAAAGAAGGTGCCATAAAAAACACCAATGGACTCCAATATACAGTCCTCTACAAATTGCATGTGCATCAACCACCCTGCGGAAACCTTTGCAGTCCGAAAAAAAACCCTTGCCAGGAGTAAATAGATAAAGCAGAAACCAATAATAAGCTAAGGGGCCGATTCACTAAATTCGAGTGAAGGGTTCGAATTAAAAAAAAATCGAATTTCGAAGTTTTTTTGGGCTACTTCGACCATCGAATGGGCTACTTCGACCTTCGACTACGAAAATCGAACGATTCGAACTAAAAATCGTTCGACTATTCGACCATTCGATAGTCGAAGTACTGTCTCTTTAAGAAAAACTTCAACCCCCTACTTCGGCAGCTAAAAGCTACCGAAGTCAATGTTAGCCTATGGGGAAGGTCCCCATAGGCTTGCCTGGGATGTTTTGATCGAAGGATTTTCCTTCGATCGTTGGATTAAAATCCTTCAAATCGTTCGATTCGAAGGATTTAATCGTTCGATCGAATGAAAAATCCTTCGATCGATCGATCGCAGGATTTGCGCAAAATCGTTCGACTTCGATATTCGAAGTCGAACGATTTTAGTTCCTAGTTGAATATCGAGGGTTAATTAACCCTCGATATTCGACCCTTCGTGAATCGGCCCCTAATTGTCACTAGGGATGCACTGAATCCAGGAATCCAGGATTCGGTTCGGGATTTGGCAAGGATTCAGCCTTTTTCAGCAGGATTTGGATTTGGCAGAATCCTTCTGCCTGGGCCAGGCCCGGACTGGCAATTAGAGATGTCGCGAACTGTTCGCCGGCGAACTTGTTCGCGCGAACATCGGGTGTTCGCGCTCGCCGGAAGTTCGCGAACGTCGCGCGACGTTCGCCATTTTGGGTTCGCCATTGTTGGCGCTTTTTTTTGCCCTCTCACCCCAGACCAGCAGGTACATGGCAGCCAATCAGGAAGCTCTCCCCTGGACCACTCCCCTTCCCTATAAAAACCGAAGCCCTGCAGCTTTTTTTCACTCTGCCTGTGTGTGCTGAAGAGATAGTGTAGGGAGAGAGCTGCTGCCTGTTAGTGATTTCAGGGACAGTTGAAAGTTTGCTGGCTAGTAATCGTTTTGATACTGCTCTGTTATTGGAGGGACAGAAGTCTGCAGGGGTTTGAGGGACATTTAAGCTTAGGTAGCTTTGCTGGCTAGTAATCTACCTTCTACTGCAGTGCTCTGTATGTAGCTGCAGTGGGCAGCTGTCCTGCTTCTGATCTCATCTGCTGACTGCTGCAATAGCAATAGTCCTTGTAAGGACTGCTTTTATTTATTTTTTTGTTGTTTTACTACTACTACTACTACTACTACTACTACTACTACTATAAGAGCCCAGTGCTATTAGTCTAGCAGTGTTGGGGAGTGGGACTGGTGTGCTAATCTGCTGCTCCTAGTAGTTCAGCAGCACCAACTTTAATTTTTTTTTTTTTAATATTCATTCTTTTTTTATTTAACTTTTTTTTATTTTACTACCGCTGTAGTAGTGTATAAGTTGACCTTTTAGGCATTATTTGCCCTGTAGGCATTTTTTGCCCAGTGTGTTATTCAACCAACTGCTATCTAGCTGTGTGACCGTGTTCACATTCTGTCTAAATATCCATAATATTACCGTCTCCAGAAAAAACACCGGAGTGACTTTTTTCAAGCAGCCATAATAAATTTTACGTAATCCGTATCCATCGCTGTAGTAGTGTATAAGTTGACCTTTTAGGCATTATTTGCCCTGTAGGCATTTTTTGCCCAGTGTGTTATTCAACCAACTGCTATCTAGCTGTGTGACCGTGTTCACATTCTGTCTAAATATCCATAATATTACCGTCTCCAGAAAAAACACCGGAGTGACTTTTTTCAAGCAGCCATAATAAATTTTACGTAATCCGTATCCATCGCTGTAGTAGTGTATAAGTTGACCTTTTAGGCATTATTTGCCCTGTAGGCATTTTTTGCCCAGTGTGTTATTCAACCAACTGCTATCTAGCTGTGTGCCCGTGTTCACATTCTGTCTAAATATCCATAATATTACCGTCTCCAGAAAAAACACTGGAGTGATTTTTTTCAAGCAGCCATAATAAATTTTACGTAATCCGTATCCATCGCTGTAGTAGTGTATAAGTTGACCTTTTAGGCATTATTTGCCCTGTAGGCATTTTTTGCCCAGTGTGTTATTCAACCAACTGCTATCTAGCTGTGTGACCGTGTTCACATTCTGTCTAAATATCCATAATATTACCGTCTCCAGAAAAAACACCGGAGTGACTTTTTTTCAAGCAGCATTCTTATATTTTACGTAATCCGTATCCACCGCTGTGTATACGTTGACCTTGTAGGCATTATTTGCCCTGTAGGCATTTTTTGCCCAGTGTGTTATTCAACCAACTGCTATCTAGCTGTGTGACCGTGTTCTCATTCTGTCTAAATATCCATAATATTACCGTCTCCAGAAAAAACACCGGAGTGACTTTTTTTCAAGCAGCATTCTTATATTTTACGTAATCCGTATCCACCGCTGTGTATACGTTGACCTTGTAGGCATTATTTGCCCTGTAGGCATTTTTTGCCCAGTGTGTTATTCAACCAACTGCTATCTAGCTGTGTGACCGTGTTCTCATTCTGTCTAAATATCCATAATATTACCGTCTCCAGAAAAAACACCGGAGTGACTTTTTTTCAAGCAGCATTCTTATATTTTACGTAATCCGTATCCACCGCTGTGTATACGTTGACCTTGTAGGCATTATTTGCCCTGTAGGCATTTTTTGCCCAGTGTGTTATTCAACCAACTGCTATCTAGCTGTGTGACCGTGTTCTCATTCTGTCTAAATATCCATAATATTACCGTCTCCAGAAAAAACACCGGAGTGACTTTTTTTCAAGCAGCATTCTTATATTTTACGTAATCCGTATCCACCGCTGTGTATACGTTGACCTTGTAGGCATTATTTGCACAGTGTTTTCTTCAAACCGCCATCTAGCTGTGTGAGCTTGTTCACATTTTGTCTAAATATTGATAATATTATCGTCTCTAGAAAAACCACTTGAGTTACTTTTTTTCAAGCAGCATTCATATATTTTACGTAATCCGTATCCACCGCTGTGTATACGTTGACCTTGTAGGCATTATTTGCACACTGTTTTCTTCAAACTGCCATCTAGCTGTGTGTATTATCGTTTCCAGAAAAACCAACTGAGTTTTTGTTGTTGTTGTTTTTTTAAAAATAATGCCAGGCAAAGGCAGGCCGCCACGCAGAGGCCGTGCTAGGGGCCGTGCTGCTATGCAATCCTGTGGCCCTAGCAAATTGCCCAGTTTTAAAAAGCCAATGACCCTGAACTCCCAAAATGCTGAAGAGGTAGTTGACTGGCTTACACAGCACACCCCATCCTCTACCGTTTCTAACTTTACCACAACATCCTCCTCATCCTCCACTGCTATGGCCACCCCACGTAACACTTCCTCCACCACCGGTGCCCCTTCTTCACTGGAGTCAGAGGAGTTATTTTCCCATGAGTTTCTTGAACTGAGTAATGCGCAACCATTATTGCCAGAAGAAGATGAAGGAGATGAGGACGTTACACCAGATTTAATTCTGGCAGAGAACACGACAGAGATGGACATAATGATGAGTGATGAGGAGGAGGTCCCCGCTGCTGCTTCCTTCTGTGATGTGTCAGAAGAAATTGATGCATCTGAGGAGAATGATGATGAGGAGATTGATGTTTTGTGGGTGCCTAGTAGAAGAGAGCAAGAGGAGGGTAGTTCAGATGGAGAGACGGAGAGTCAGAGAGGCAGTAGGAGAATAAGACTTAGAAGAAGCAGGGAGGACAGCCCGCAGGGATCAGTAGGGCAACAACATGTATCGGCACCTGTGTTCAGCCGGCCAACGCACCCGCCATTGCCGCCAATGCCGCCAACTTCTACTGTTACCGCCAGATCGCACACTTCCAAAAAGTCAGCAGTGTGGGATTTTTTTAATGTGTGTGCCTCTGACAAAAGCATTGTAATTTGCAATGAGTGCAGTCAGAAACTGAGCCTTGGTAAGCCCAACAGCCACATAGGTACAACTTCTATGCGAAGGCACATGAGCGGCAAGCACAAAGCACTTTGGGAGCAACACCTCAAAGGCAACAGGCAAACTAAAAGCCACACTCCTTCTGGTCCAGCATCTTACTGCTCTACCTCTGCTCTCCTTGACCCATCTGAACCACCCTCCACTCCGCCTTCCACCTTGACCACCTGTTCCCATTCCCAGTCATCTGCCACCAGCCAAGTTTCTGTGAAGGCCATGTTTGAGCGTAAGAAGCCAATGTCTGACTGTCACCCCCTTGCCCGGCGTCTGACAGCTGGCTTGTCTGCACTCTTAGCCCGCCAGCTTTTACCATACCAGCTGGTGGACTCTGAGGCCTTCCGCAAATTTGTAGCAATTGGGACACCGCAGTGGAAGGTACCCAGCCGCAATTTTTTTTTTTAAAAGGGAATACCACACCTGTACCAACATGTGCAGAGCCAAGTTACCGCATCTCTGTCACTTAGTGTTGGGCCAAAGGTCCATATGACTACTGACGCATGGTCCTCCAAGCATGGTCAGGGCAGGTATGTCACCTACACTGCCCACTGGGTGAACTTGGTAATGGCTGGGAATGGGAAGCAGGGAATGGGTAGCTCAACAACAACAACAACAGTGGAGTTGGTGTCACCGCCACGGATTGCACGCGGTTCTGCCACCACCTCTACTCCTCCATCGCTCTCTACCTCGTCTTCTTCCTCTTCTTCTTCTTACTCTGCTGCTGGGTCCTCCTTCTCCTCCTCCACACCTGTGCACCCCCAGCTCCCCCTAGGCTATTCGACGTGCCAGGTACGCCGTTGTCACGCTGTCTTGGGGATGACGTGCCTGGAAAGCAAAAACCATACTGGATCTGTACTCCTGTCATCTCTGCAGTCACAGGCCGATCGGTGGCTGACCCCACACCAACTGCAGATCGGAAAAGTGGTGTGTGACAATGGAAGCAATCTGTTGGCAGCGTTGAGACTGGGAAATTTAACACATGTGCCCTGCATGGCACATGTGTTAAATTTAATAGTCCAACGTTTTGTCTCCAAGTACCCAGGATTCCAGGACGTTCTCACCCAGTCCAGAAAGGTGTCGGCCCATTTCAGACGTTCCTACACAGCCATGGCACGCCTTGCTGACATTCAGCAGCGCTACAACATGCCAGTCAGGCGTTTGATTTCTGACAGCCAGACTCGCTGGAATTCAACGCTCCTTATGTTGGAACGTCTGCTGCAACAACAAAGGGCCGTCAACGAGTACCTTTTTGAACTGGGTGGTAGGACTGGATCTGCAGAGCTGGGGATTTTTTTCCCCCGTTACTGGGTGCTTATGCGCGATGCCTGCAGGCTCATGCGACCTTTTGAAGAGGTGACAAATATGGTCAGTCGCACCGAAGGCACCATCAGCGACCTAATACCCTTCGCTTTCTTCCTGGAGCGTGCCGTGCGACGAGTGACAGATGAGGCTGTAGACCAGCGTGACGAGGAGCTGGAAGCGCACGATTTATGGTCGCAATCACCAGAACGAACCCAGGCACCTGCTGCAACGCAGGGAGAGGTGCCAGAAGTGGAGTCAGAGGAGGAAGGTGGCTTTGTGGAGGAGGAGGAGGAGGACCAACAGGAGCAGGCTTCCCAGGGGGCTAGTGGTGACCTTTTGGGGACCCCTGGTCTTGTACGTGGCTGGGGGGAGGAGACCGTGGATGATGCAGTCCTTGATAATGAGGAAGCGGAGATGGATAGCTCTGCATCCAACCTTGTGAGAATGGGGTCTTTCATGCTGGCATGCCTGTTGAAGGACCCCCGTATCAAGAGGCTTAAGGAGAAGGACCTGTACTGGGTCGCAACGCTACTAGACCCTCGGTACAAGCATAAAGTGGCAGAAATGTTACCAACATACCACAAGTCCGAAAAGATGCGGCATTTACAAACCAGCCTGCAAAACATGTTGTACAATGCTTTTAAGGGTGATGTCACTTCAGGAACTCATCAACATTCCAGGGGCAGAGGTGCCAGTAATCCTGCCACGAGCACACCTGCAAGGACAAAGCCCTTTGGCCGGTCTGTAACATCAGACATGCAAATGTTTTTCTGTCCAAGGCAGCGCCACAACCCTTCTGGATCCACCCTCAAAGAACGCCTCGACCGGCAGGTAGCGGACTACCTGGCATTAACTGCAGATATCGACACTCTGAGGAGCGATGAACCCCTGGACTACTGGGTGCGCAGGCTTGATCTGTGGCCAGAGCTGTCACAATTTGCCATGAACCTCTTGTCTTGCCCAGCCTCAAGTGTGCTCTCAGAAAGGACCTTCAGTGCAGCAGGAGGGATTGTAACTGAGAAGAGAACTCGCCTAGGTCACAAAAGTGTCGATTACCTGACCTTTATTAAAATGAATGAGGGGTGGATCTCGGAGGGTTACTGCACGCCGGAAGACTTGTTCTGACTTCTATGCAGCTGTCCTTCTCTTCAAGCCTCATGACTCCACACACAGCTGTCCTTTAGCGTCCTCCTCCCTCCGCCACCGTTACAAACTAGGGTGCAAACCCTACTGGTTTAATTTTTTCTGGCCTCTGTGCTTCAGTGGCTGCGTCCAAAAAAACGGGGCAAACAATGTCTACAAGGTCAACGTATGGCGAAAAATTACTATTTTCAGCATTTATATGGCATATTTTTTCTGGCAACTGTGCTTCAGTGGCTGCGTCCAAAAAAATGCATATTTTCTGCATTTATATGGCATAATTTTTCTGGCCTCTGTGCTTCAGTGGCTGCAACCAAAAAAATGCATATTTTCTGCATTTATATGGCATAATTTTTCTGGCCTCTGTGCTTCAGTGGCTGCAACCAAAAAAATGCATATTTTGTCCATTTATATGGCATAATTTTTCTAGCCTCTGTGCTTCAGTGGCTGCAACCAAAAAAATGCATATTTTCTGCATTTATATGGCATAATTTTTCTGGCCTCTGTGCTTCAGTGGCTGCAACCAAAAAAATGCATATTTTGTCCATTTATATGGCATAATTTTTCTAGCCTCTGTGCTTCAGTGGCTGCAACCAAAAAAATGCATATTTTCTGCATTTATATGGCATAATTTTTCTGGCCTCTGTGCTTCAGTGGCTGCAACCAAAAAAATGCATATTTTCTCCATTTATATGGCATAATTTTTCTAGCCTCTGTGCTTCAGTGGCTGCAACCAAAAAAATGCATATTTTCTCCATTTATATGGCATAATTTTTCTAGCCTCTGTGCTTCAGTGGCTGCAACCAAAAAAATGCATATTTTCTCCATTTATATGGCATAATTTTTCTGGCCTCTGTGCTTCAGTGGCTGCAACCAAAAAAATTTATATTTTCAGCATTTATATGGCACAATTTTTCTGTCAACTGTGCTTCAGTGGCTGCAACCAAAAAAATTTATATTTTCAGCATTTATATGGCACAATTTTTCTGTCAACTGTGCTTCAGTGGCTGCGACCAAAAAAATGCATATTTTCTGCATTTATATGGCATAATTTTTCTGGCCTCTGTGCTTCAGTGGCTGCAACCAAAAAAATTTATATTTTCAGCATTTATATGGCATAATTTTTCTGGCAACTGTGCTTCAGTGGCTGCGACCAAAAAAATGACTATTTTCAGCATTTATATGGCATATTTTTTCTGGCCTCTGTGCTTCAGTGGCTGCGGCCAAAAAAACTGGGCAAACAATGCCTACAAGGTCAACGACGTTGACCTTGTAGGCATTGTTTGCCCAGTTTTTTTGGCCGCAGCCACTGAAGCACAGAGGCCAGAAAAAATATGCCACATAAATGCTGAAAATAGTCATTTTTTGCCATACGTTGACTCAACGTATATGGCAAAAAATGACTATTTTCAGCATTTATATGGCATATTTTTTCTGGCAACTGTGCTTCAGTGGCTGCGTCCAAAAAAACTGGGCAAACAATGTCTACAAGGTCAACGTATGGCGAAAAATTACTATTTTCAGCATTTATATGGCATATTTTTTCTGGCAACTGTGCTTCAGTGGCTGCGTCCAAAAAAAACTGGGCAAACAATGTCTACAAGGTCAACGTATGGCGAAAAATGACTATTTTCAGCATTTATATGGCATATTTTTTCTGGCAACTGTGCTTCAGTGGCTGCGTCCAAAAAAACTGGGCAAACAATGCCTACAAGGGCAACGTATGGCAGTTGTTTAAAGAGAACAGTAGATTACTAGCCAGCAAAGCTACCTAAGCTAAAATGTCCCTCAAATCCCTGCAGACTTCTGTCCCTCCAATACAGAGCAGTATCAAGCAGATTACTAGCCAGCAAACTTACTATCATCTGTCCCTGAAATCACTAACAGCTCTCCCCCTACACTATCTCTTCCAAGCACACACAGGCAGATTTTTCAGATACATTTTTGCCCTTGATCCCCCTCTGGCATGCCACTGTCCAGGTCGTTGCACCCTTTAAACAACTTTAAAATCATTTTTCTGGCCAGAAATGTCTTTTTTAGATGTTAAAGTTCGCCTTCCCATTGAAGTCTATTGGGTTCGCGAACCGTTCGCGAACCACTCGCATTTTTGCGCAAGTTCGCGAATATGTTCGCGAACTTTTTTTCCGACGTTCGCTACATCCCTAATGGAGAGATGGTGGCCGGGGTTTTTTTGTGAGGGAAGTGCGCTCAGATATAAAAGACAAGGAGCAGAGGGAGATGAAAGAATGGGACAGACGGAAAAATCTTAAAGCTAGTTATGGGTGAATTTGGGGCGTTTGGTTCGCCAAATAATTAGCGAATTTCCCCGCGAAATTCATGAAACGGAGAAAAATTTGTGAAATGATGCCTTGTTCTTGATGCCGGTGTCCGTTTTTTGACGCCGGCGTCCATTTTTTTGACGCTGGCGAATTTTCATGGCACCGGCGCAATTTTGTCAAAAACGGATGTCGGTGTCCAAAAAAATGGACCACAGCGTCAAAAAGGTACCGTTTCCCGAATTTTTCCCATTTTGTGGGAAATTGGCTAATTTTTCAGCGAAACGCCCCAAATTCGCCCATCATTATCCATCACTAATTAAATCAATTCTACTGATGGGAAGTATAGACGGGGAGAAGGAGATGGGTAAAATAGCATGCTGAATTCTCTAATAGTATTCATACACATGATTTTCAGTAAAAACAAAAGAAGCCAGTGGAAAACAATGACCTCTATGTCTTTACTAGACCAAGAGAGGTCATGTGGAACTAGCGGGCTATAAGAAGTTAGGAGCACATGTGCTCAATAACATGATAGATGGTGTAAGGGTTATAGATAAGTATTGTATAAGATATATATATATATAGGGTTCTAGGTGTAAGTCTATAATAAATAGAGCTGCACCTTTACTCAAACTATCAGCTTTATCGCTGTCTTTGCTCCAGATGACAGTCAATGCACTCAGGTGTAGGCCTTTGCAATAGTGTGGAGTCAGGGTGTCGCGGAACTGTGATCCTTAGTAATTCAGAAGAATGGGCGCCAGTGGTTCTTATAACTTAAATAAAATGTATTTAATAAGAACAATCCACAAAGGAGTTTAATGATATAATACAGGGTACAATCATGGAATAATCAATATACACTCATGATAGCAGAGCATACCCTTCTATAGAACACGTAAAGACTAATATCATTCAGTCCACCCAAAGTTCTCTTGCTTCCTTGGGGGACTCGTTCTCCAAGTTCAACCTAGGTGGGGAACTATCTAGCCCCTTAATCTGCACACTAGTTTCCTTTATAGGCAACAATGCCAATGGGGATCTAGTCCCTTCTAACATTCCTTGGTGGAGCCAAAAGCTGCTCATCTAAATAGAGTCTGAATGTCTCTCCTAGAAAGTAGACAGCCGCTCACTCTCTAAATCCTGCATGAACATGAAAATCCAACGATTTTAGCGATCAATCAAAGGATTTTCCTTCGACCTCTAAAGACTTAGAAAACTGCTCTAGAAGGTCCCCATAAGCTAACATAGCACTTCGGCAGGTTAAATTTGGCGAAGTATTGAAGTCAAAGTTTTTTTAAAGAGACGAATATTTGACCATTCGATAATCGAAGTACTAGCGATTTTACTTCGAATCGAAGTCGAAGTAAATTCGAAGTCGTAGTATCCTATTCGATGGTTGAAGTTTCCAAAAAATTACTTCGAATTTCGAATTTTTTTACTTCAAAAATTCCCTCGAATTCACTTCGACCCTTGATAAATCTGCCCCATAGACTAGAAAATGCCATTTTCTGTTTGTAACTTTTTTCATGCATTTACGTCCGAAAAAATATTAGCTTCATGCAGCTAAGTAACATGTTTGTACTACGAAAACAGCAAAATTACTCACTGAATACATTTCTAGGCAAAAGGCAGGAAAAAAAAAAAAAAAAAGAAATGTATGTCTATAAAGATTCTCATTTATCCAGTTCATGATATATACAGTAGTATCTAGTAGAATAAAGTCAAAGGCAACTGGACATTTATGGCCTTTTTTATCAAAGTCAGAATTTTTCTGACTTTTTTAATGAAAAAAGTCCAACCAAACTAGAATCCACAATTGGACCTTATTTATTATTTTTGTCCAAAAAGCCTGAAATAGTCAGATTTTAGGGCTGATTCCAGCGCAGACCACACTTCCAAATAGGATAGGGATGTCTCCCATTGAGACGTCTCCATCATTTTTTATTTTTTGAGAGCCTGGAAAATTGCGGTTTTGTGTGTTGAATACATGTCCACCAAGATAATTTGTCTAGAAGACTTACCTAACCCAGATGAATTCTGGGGCTTTCCAACCCACTATCCTATTTTTTATTGCACATAGAACAATATTTAAGAGCTTAGGAAGCTCAGAATTTCCTAAATATGTCCAATTTTGAAAACTGAGAAAGGATTACATTTTATTATGGCTAATTAAGTAAGAGCAATAGAGTTCAGGCATTTTAGGTAAAACCCTATATTTGCTCAGGGTCCCTTCATAACCTCATAACAAGATTACATATATAATGTATAAAAGCTTTTTCAATCTTTGATACCCTTGCCATTATTGAACTAAGCTTCAGTCAGTCCTGGGAATTATACATAAATATTAGTTACTGTGCCTCAGACTAGATTAGGGGAAAATAAGTTGATAACATTTCCAGCAATCCATCTAGAAAATAAATCAAATAAACTGCTGATATTACAGATAAAGTGGAATAAACAAATGTCAGAGTCAGAATTGCTAGTAAATGGAGAGGGAATTCATTGTAAAAACTGTCAACATTACAGGAAAGAGTGAAAGACAGGGGAAGCTGAGAGGAGGGAATGAGACAACTGAGTGAGATGCAGAGATAAACTAAGATTATTGGGAGTTGGATTCATCAGGAAAATATAAACATATTGTTCTGTGAAAGGGTGGAAAACAAAAGCCTACAAGAGGGGAATTTACAAAAACTGTGAGTAAATACACCGAAAGGGTGTGTAGAAGTTTGCCAAAAATGATTAGGGATGGTTTTATGTTACGGCACCGTGTATTTCCCATCATGCATGCCTAACTTGCTTATCCTGAAAGGAAGGCCATCTCCAATAGACTCCATTTTAATCAAAGAATTACAAGTTTTCCTTTTTAACCCCTGAGATTTTGGGTTCAAATGTTTTACTAGACACAGTATGATGATTTATATTATTATAACACTTTATTTGTGGCATTTATGGTATACATCCACAGATAAAAGGAAAAGCATAAAGTACTTATTTTTACCACCTATTAAGTCCAGGGTTTCTTTTCACCACACACTATAATAAAAAAATGATAATGAATAAATCTTCCTCTTATTCTTTTGCACCTACATAATGGCATGTGGATCAAGGATATGTAGAACAATGCTCATGCCATGACCATTTCACTCCAATATCGATGTGATTGTATGAGCTCTACAAAATACTATACATTATGCCCCGCCTTGATGCTCCTGGATATGATAATGCTTCTAATTGCTCTGCTTTCTTTTTGTGCCTTATATCTTCTGCCTGTCTCTCTACTTCCTTCATGCTGGCACCTCACTTGTAAATCACAAATTGATAAAGTCAAGATCACAAGGTGCGCACGTCTTACAGCATCGTCAAGAGGATTTACTGTTGCCATCCCTGGCAAAAGAGCACCCGTTATTCTGTAGACGCAAAGCTTTCACTCTGCTTTGTCAAACCACCTCATTATTAAAGTGATGAATTAAAAGCTTGTGTATTTTTTAATCAGGACATGATGAAAGCGCCTGTGAACTCTCTCTCTTTCTAATTTCCCTTTCTTTTTGTATTTTATATTTTTGACAGAAGTTTAATGGAGTTTAAGATCTTTGGCTTCAAACACATTTATTTGCAAGAGTATTATCACAAAAACATATTTCAAAGTTATATGCCATCAAATTCCTTTTGCTGAAACCTTTTTTTTTTTGCTAGTACATTCTAGTATGACAATTAGTCCTAAAGTTCTTAGGTATCTGGCAAAAGCTACTAGCATGAATGATTGAATTATCATAAATTGTAAAAAGGTAACAAAATGTGTTAAGGCTTAAGTTTGACTTGTTGCTAAAAATGTAATAAAAATCACACAGTCTGAAAGGTCTAGTAACGGTTAACAATGAGATGGTAGCATGTATTGGTCTCCTGTAGTAAAGTAAATAGCTGGTTGGTTATTATGCAGGGGAGTAAGGTGAAATTTTTGTTTGGGGATCTTTTTTTTTTTTTTTTTAAATATTTTTATTTATGAAATTTTGTCTTACAGCAGAATCATTGCAGGATGTAAACAAGCATAGAACGTTACAGTGTACAGAGCTCAGACGATATATCATAGTTGTGTGGGCAATATAGTCAACAATTAGAACCACATCACAAGACTGGGGGAGCCCCAGTTATAAAAATAGTAGTTCCACATTACCAGTAGGACTGTCATTCAAACTGGTGGTCTTTGAGAGCTATGGGTGCCCATAGCTTGCCAAAGTAAGTGCCAAGGTACAGTAAGAACCAGGGGAGCTAACCCTGAATCCGTGTTGTTTGGGGATCTTACCAAGAGAGGGCTTTCCATTGGTGATCTTGGTAATATTATGTAGGGGATCAGACATCCAGCTCAGTTACAGGATGGAGAGCCATCCGATTGGCTGGGTGCCCCAGTGCATCCTTGGGAGAGAGGGTGTGCCAGACTTTGGAGCCAAATGTACAGGGTCTTCAACCGAGCTTAACAGGGGTGCTATGCTGCAGCAGCCAAAGAGATCCAGATCTGCGGTGTGTGACAGTGCTACTTAAAAAGGTGTTCCAGGAAGAAGTAAAAGAAAAGGCTGTGTTGTGCTCTGCTGGAGAAAGTATTTGAGCATCAGGGAGAGCCAGTTTCTATCTCTTGCCTGTGGATACTTTGTGTTCCCCAGGGTGAGGACAAGTCTTGCTCGTGCACCTGCCATGTGGGATCGGCTACTACTTTCAAAGGGAAAGGTACCTTGAGGCAGGTAGCGCTACCTGGGGACATAAGAGCTCTTGAGAAAGGAAGATTGAACTAACCACAGTGATTCTGCATTTATCCACCCGGTGTGAGACTGTGGCATGGACAGACTGTGCCAGGGGTTGATATTCCACACAGGTTTCCCCAGAGTAAAAGCTATATTGTGTGATTTGCATTTACAGTTACTAAATACAGTTTTACATAAAGTTTATATTTATTTTATAGCAAACTGTGTGTGTTTTATTTTTCCTAGTGGAAATCCCCTGAAGTGTGCTCCTCAGTGTTCCTTAGGTGGAGGCACTGCACTGTTAGTCTCAGTTCCCAGTACTTTTCATATGCAAAAGGGACTCAGGGCCCTGGATTGCCACGGGTTAATTGATATTTAAAGAGACAGTGCCAAGGATTAGGTAGGGGGTGCTGTAGAGATTGATGAGGGAAGGGTGAGTCCATGAGGCAGGAGCTGTATGTGCCTAGGGAACATGTAAAGGGAAGGCAGGAACAGGTTGAAGAGGATGATGAATCAGACTTGAACAGGTGCAGAATGGAACAAGATGGAGAGAGCGAAGATCAGGACTGGACTAGACAGGAAGAATAGGGCGAAGGTCAGGAACAGACTGGATTAGGACTCAATGGTGCGGGCATAGATCAGATCATGAGACAGGAGCAGACTAGAAGTATAGGACAGTGCAGGTGTAAATCAGGAGACAGGAGTAGACTAGAACTATAAGACAGGACAGTGTGGGTGTAGCTCAGGAGCAGACTTGAGACCAGGATCAGGAATACTGGATATCGGGAGGATACTGGAGTAGAAGGAGAGGATGGGAGCATGAAGGCTGGAAAGCAGGAGGACAGGTAAGCAGGAGAGTATGGGAGAAGAAGGGCAAGATAGCAAGAGGATTGGATAGCAAGAGAATGGAAAAGGCAGGGCAAGATGCTGAGCGAGACAAGGAAAGATATAGACAGGGTACAGGTCAGAACAGAACAGGAAGCAGAAAGGCAAGGTCAGGTCAAGCTCAAGGCAGAATAAGGTTAAGGCAAGATCAGGTTTGGAGTGAGGAGCAGAGCAAGATTCAGAATAGCAAGGGAAGCTGAGCAGGGCAAGGTCAAGGCAAGGAAAGATCAAGGTTTAAAGCAAGACCGGAGCAGAACTGGAAGGGGAAGGTAAGGCAGATCAAGACAGGACAAGGTTCAGAGCCTGGCAGGACAAGACATGGAAGGCTACAGACAAGATAAGACAAGGCAAGGCATGGAAGAAGGCTAGAACAGGAACCCATAGCTAGGGACAATGCCACACTGCTAGGATGGGAACCAATGCTCAGACAAGGAGTGTTTGGAGGGCTGGCCTTAAATAGGGCAGAGTCAGCCCTGATTGGCTGACTGCAAACCAATCTGGCTGCTGCTGGGTTGGGGCTGCAAAGCCCAGGTTATATATAGTGCACAACCCTGCAGGCTGCTCACCTGGCCCAGTGGTTAAGGAACCACACCAGAAACCCAAAGGTCCCTGGTTTGAATCCCAGCAGAGCCGTGGCAGTAGCAAAATTAGGGTTAACATTTTTAGTATAACGTTTTTACTATTTTAACATACAGATAACTGATCATCATTTGATAAAGTTGATGTTACAAATATGCTTTATTTATAGCTTCCATGTAGAACAAATAAGTACACCCCTACATTTATTACTAGTTCAGATGCCTAAAAATTAGGATCCACTGCACTAGCTGTAAATGATTAGAACTTAATTAGAAGATCTTGGTGGAACCTGTCTTGTTTAATCCACAGACAATAAATTTGTGTTTTGTTGTTGAAGTGTGTAGTATCACTATGCCTAAATTAATAAAGCTTCCTGGACACTTTAGAAAGAAGATTACAGATGCCTATGGGTCTGAACGGAATTAAAAAGTACAGCAAATAAGTGGACATCAATCATTTCACTGTCATTTCACTGTCCAGATCATCTACCAGTGGAGAAGACAACTACCAACTTGCACAGGCAACTCAGCAAGTTTAGCCCAAGAGCAGAATGCAAAATGCTGAAAGAACTTCTTATGAACCCCAGAATTTTATTACAGAACCTATAGGTTGCTCTTACCACTATTGATCAAATAGTCAAAGTGCATGAGTTATGAGCCTGGGCAACTCTCCATCAAAGAATCCACTATAAATCCAGTATTATACCAGAGGGTGCTTCAAGAAAATGTGAGGCCACCTGCCAGAAGACTGAAGTTCAACGCAAACTGGACCATTACTATTAGATTACAACACTTTTTAGCGACACCTACAATAACTTCTTAAAGTTCACAATGCAACAGTATAATGAGAAATATTACATTTTTATTTGTGCAAATTGCTTTTCTCTTTACGACTTTTATTACATTTTCCCCTTTAGAACTTAAATTTGAACTTAACTGTATTTTGTTTTTATTTCATTATTGTACTAAGCACATTTGTTCAATTAATATAATGTTCTACTGTACATCACTCTGTACCAGTAGCAATATATACAGCAAATAAATATATACAGGTGCATAAAAATGTTCACTATATTTCACTGAATGCTATCATGGCTAATCTTTGCCTTCCCCACTACAGAAGTCAGATCCACCGGTCTATACTTCCCAGACAGTGACCGCCTTTTAATCTTTGCTTCTATCCTATATTTTTTTAAATTAAAGGTCTTGTAAAAGAGCTTAACTTAAATACATTTTAGATGCATGGATTACATTCAATTAGATAAGATGGAAATAAGAAAATTATATTTTCAATTTTTCCAAATACAATTTATTTTTAAAAATAAAGGTTTTACACCACATACACACTCATATACACATATGAGTATAGAGTATGTATATATATATATATATATATATAAATATATATATATATCACATTGTTATATTTAATTTGTGCACTTGTCTATTCAGAATGAATACTGTCTTCTCTCACTTGATTATTTCGCTACTAATAAGCAAATCTAGTTAACTTTGTTGTTAAAATAGACCATTTCTTTTTTTATAATATTTTTTCTTTGAAATTTGTAGCCGCTTTGTGCAATGCTTTCAGCAGTGTAAAATTGGCTTCTCTGAAATTAAGCGTTCTAGTTGATCACATATAAAATTGGTTTTTTGAACAAAGTTCAAATGTGACAATAATTTTAATCAAGTTTTTTCCCTGATGCTCCCTTACCTTGTCTCCTTGTAAATTACAGCATTCATTCCTTCTACTACATGGGACAGGTTGGTGTCTGTCAGAAATGAACTATCATGACCTTATGTTTCGTGTTGTAGTTGTTTCTTGGTAGGACACAGTCAAGGCATTTTATAGGTTTATATATTATTCGTAAACCTCAGAGAGATGCTTGTAGCCTTTTCCTAACTATTTTATTTATTAGAGTTGTTTTAATACTCTTACAAACCCATCTTGGATTTTTCCAAAGAACATTTGCTGTTATTTGGCTCTAATTTATCAGTTCTTGTACTGTGCTTTATGTTTTCTTCTTACACAGATCTAATATTTAGAGCAGTATCTGACTTCTGGGATAATGGTCTCAACAGATATTCTTTGCTCCACAACACTGATCAAGCTTGAAGTCTTTAGATACATAATTTTGCAAATGAGCTTGGCTCACACGCAATGAGTTGATTGTTTTCTATTTGTTTCTGTGAGATTATGGTCTATTTTGGAATTCAGATAGCAGATATATACATTTGTACTATTAATGCACAGAATAGAAGTGAATATGGTTTACCAAAAGTAGCAGACTCATCCAGAAAGGCCTTATTACAATTACAATATCCTTTTGATTTATCAATGTAAAATAATATTTGGTGGTACGGTGTAATTGAATAATAGATGCAATATTAGATTACTGATAAAAAAACAATATTACATACATCAGTGATCCCCAACCAGTTGCTCGGGAGCAACATGTTGCTCACCAACCCCTTAGATGTTGCTCCCAGTGGCCTTAAAGCAGATGACTATTATTGAATTTCTGGCTTGGAGGAAAGTTTTTGTTGTATAAAAACCAGGTGCACTGCCCAACAGAACCTCCTATAGGCTGCCTGTCCACAAAGAGGCTACCAAATAGCCAATTGCAGCCCTTATTTTGTACATTGCTCATGGGTAAAAAAGATTGGGGACCCGTGACATAGAGCAGTTTTCCATTGTGATGCTATTGTTATTAATCACTTTATTCCCACTCTATTCCTTCTCTGACACTAAGGGGCCGATTCACTAAATTCGGGTGAAGGGTTAGAATAAAAAAAACTTCGAATTTCGAAGTTTTTTTGGGCTACTTCGACCATCGAATGGGTTACTTCGACCTTCGACCTCGACCTTCGAATCGAACAATTCAAACTAAAAATCGTTCGACTATTCGACCATTCGATAGTCGAAGTACTGTCCCTTTAAAAAAAACTTTGACCCCCTACTTCGGCAGCTAAAAGCTACCGAAGTCAATGTTAGCCTATGGGGAAGGTCCCCATAGGCTTGCCTGTGATTTTTTGATCGAAGGATTTTCCTTCGATCGTTGGATTAAAATCCTTCGAATCGTTCGATTCGAAGGATTTAATCGTTCGATCGAACGAAAAATCCTTTGATCGATCGATCGCAGGATTTGCGCAAAATCGTTCCACTTCGATATTCGAAGTCGAACGATTTTAGTTCACAGTCGAATATCGAGGGTTAATTAACCCTCGATATTCGACCCATACTGAATGGGCCTCTAAGGGGCACATTTACTAAGGGTCGAATTTCGAAGTGAAAAAAACTTTGAATTTTCGACCATCGAACTGCAATAGTTCAATATTTGAAGTCGATGTTTCTTTTGATCGAATATGGCTATATTCAATCGAAGTAAAATCGTTCAATTGATCGATTAAATCCTTTGATTCGAATGATTCGAACGATTCGAATGATTTGAATGATTCGAATGACTCGAACGATTCGAACGATTCGAACGATTTAATCGATTGAACGATTTACAAAAAAAAACTTTGACTTCTAAAACTTAGCCAAATGTTGGCTCTAGGTTCTAGGAGGTCCCCATAGGCTTACATAGCAATTCGGCCGGTTTAAGGTGGCGAAGTGTCAAAGTTTTTTAAAGAGACAGTACTTCGATTTTCGAATGGTCGAATATTCGAAGTTTTTTCAATTCGAATCGAAGTCAAAGTTGAATTTGGCCTATTCGATTGTAGAAGTACCAAAAAATGACTTCGAAATTCAACGTTTTTTGAAAATTTATATTTCGAAATCACTTCAACCCTTAGTAAATGTGCCCCTTGTTGTACCAAGTTTGCTCTGCCATAATTAATTTGTTGTAAGATTGTCTTTATTGATTTTTAAATTGATTAGATTGCATAGTAAGAATAAGTAGAGGAAGAGAAAAGAGAGAGAGGGGGGTAAAGCGATGGGCATTCCCCTCCTGCAAGTACAGTTTACTATACAAAACAAAGCACTAATAGAAATTGTTGGGTCTATTATAGAGCTGCAGTACCCGTTACTATTTCATGATCATTACGCAAAAAATCGTGTTTATTTATGACTGATTCGCTTGTTTTTACTATGGTTGACTTTCTGATCAACCAGGTATGTAAGGGCTATATACGTATTGTAGCTGAAATACTGTTGACCTTCATAGAGCAAAAGGGATGCTTCCTAATAAGTATCAGGGGATAGTATCCTGCATTTCAGGAAAGTTATTCCCTTGTATAGCTTGTATAGCTATAATATGAAAACTAAATATAGTCCCACATGTAATGCCACTTGTGATGTGCATACGGCATGAAAGTGTATGAGAGCACTAAAACCTACAGTATATTATGCTCTGCAAATTGCTACTGCCACTGTCCCTTTACATGACTTATACTAGGGCACTGTATTTGTTGATTTTCATAAAAGTAATTTACAAAAGTATCTTTCACTAATGTCTAAAGCCTGCATTATGTAGACTGGAGCCTATGGGGCATTTGACCACTGCTTACCTCTGGTGGTAGTTAAAATCCACTAGTCATTGTTCCTAATTTTATTGAATGAAAAGCACCCTACTGGATACACACAGAGTAGTGATGAGCGAATTATTTCACCAGCCACGGATTAGCAGCAAAATTCCGCTTTCGGTCATCTGCAAATTTTTTTCGCAAAACTGCGGCAAAAATTCTCTGTGGAAATTTTGCTGTGACAAAAAATCACAGCGACAAAAAAAAAATGCAGCTACAAAAAAAAAAGCCCATTGACTTTAATGCAGTTGGACCAAAAAGTTGCATTAAGAAAAAAAGCCCATTGACCTTAATTAGTGATGGGCGAATTTAGGCGAATTCGCTCCTGGCGAATAAATTCTCCTATCATTAACCTTAATGCATTTGGAGCTAGAAAAATTGTTGCATGGAATTTGATGCAGAGGTCTGGATATCATCACTCTGTATTTATCAGATGGGGCATTATATATGTAGTAGTATTTATAGCAGTAACAGACAAACAGGAGCACCGCAGCCAAAGTCCAAAAGCATCGTGTCCACTATTATGGTAAAGACTTGGGGGCCGATTCACTAAATTCGAGTGAAGGATTCGAAGTAAAAAAACTTCGAATTTCGAAGTATTTTTTGGGCTACTTCGAACATCGAATGGGCTACTTCGACCTTCGACTACGACTATCGAAGGATTCGAACTAAAAATCGTTCGACTATTCGACCATTCGATAGTCGAAGTACTGTCTCTTTAAAAAAAACTTCGACCCCCTAGTTCGGCAGATAAAAGCTACCGAAGTCAATGTTAGCCTATGGGGAAGGTCCTCATAGGCTTGCCTAATTTTTTTTCATCGAAGGATATTCTTTCGATCGTTGGATTAAAATCCTTCGAATCGTTCGATCGAATGAATAATCCTTCGATCGTTTGATCGAATTTTCTGCGCTAAATCCTTCGACTTCGATATTCGAAGTCGAAGGATTTCAATTCCTAGTCGAATATCGAGGGTTAATTAACCCTCGATATTCGACACTTGGTAAATCTGCCCCTTATTGATGTACCCTAATAGTTTACAAGATGCTTTTGACCACAATTACGTTTCACAAAATCTACTTGTCTCAAGCACATGCCATCTGTTGGATTTTTCATAAAGGGAAAACAGTTTGCGTGAAACTAAATGATTTCAGACACATACCAGACTTTATAAAACATGAGTCCAAGGTAGGGAACTCACAAAAAATAAGCTTTTAGCATATCCAGTATTTATTTCTTCATTCCATGGCTTTAAAGTGAATATTTTTTAAAAAAATGTGGTTGGCCATATTGGGTAATGAAATGCTTGTGTAACATTGAGGAATTTGGCCCTCATGTAAGAAATTTAAAGTGTGATAAAAAAAATAAAAATTTTCATATACCTGTACAACATTTCTTATTTAGAGCATAAGAATGGTGGGGAAAACTTCAAAGATAACTTCTTTGGCTATCCAGTGAGAAGTAATAATGATATTGTGGCTTTATCTTAGACCAGGGATCCCCAACCTTTTGAACCCGTGACACATTCAGAAGTAAATGAAGTTGGGGAGCAACACTAGCATGAAAAATGTTCTTGGGGTGCCAAATAAGGGCTGTGATTGGCCATTTAGTAGCCCCTATGTGTATTGTCAACCTACATTGAGACTCTGTTTGGCAGTTCACCTGGTTTTTATACAACCAAAACTTGCCTCCAAGCCTGGAATTCAAAAATAATCTCCTGCTTTTAGGCCACCAGGAGCAACATCCAAGGGGTTGGAGAGTAACATGTGACTCACGAGCTACCGGTTGGGGATCACTGTGTTAGACTATTAGAATAAGACTTTGGTTGCTGCCAGAATATTTTCCCAGAGAAGAACTGTTACTTAATTTTTCATAATACAAGTTTTAATCAACTAATAAATAGTGATGGGCGAATTTGGGGCGTTTCGCTTCACCGAAAAATTCCTGCAAAATTCACGAAACGGCGAAAAATTCGCGAAACAGCGCCTGTGTCTCATTTTTGATGCCGCCGTCCGTTTTTGATGCCGGCGTCCATTTTCGCTGGCGAATTTTCTCGCCGGTTTTGTGAATTTATTCGCCAGCGAATCGTGGGAATAAGTCGCTAATTTGCGCCTGGCGAATAAATCACTACTAATATATCCATCTTATGGGATTTCTGATGAAGACAAGCTTTAAAGCAGCAGTAGCCTGTTAATCAGATGTGATGGATTAAAATCAAAAGCTCATACTGTACATGTGCCTGATTGTTTTGTACCTAATAATACTTATTCATAGGCCTATCCAGAAGAACTATGGGGTCTGTACATATTTATTTTAAGATGAAACTTTTATTTTTCTATTTTTACGCAACAAATTTAAGTTACAGGTTATTTTTGATGGTTTGAGTTTTGGCTCTTCAAAATAATGCCATACTTCTCTAAATACTCCCATCTTCTTATTACCTTCTTTTGTTAGTAAAATATTAATCAATAAAATAATAGTTAATATGTTTCTTTTGCTTCCCCCATATTTTATAAATGTCATATTGACGCATCTTTCCGATTCTGACTTGGCTGAGCTTTTCCATTACTTTTTGTCCCTTCTAAAAAAAAAAAGTACATTTTACTGAGACTTATCGAAAGTCAGCCACGTCAAAAGGAAATTACTCTATAAGAATCCTAATTGACCTTTCTGATGCTTTGGATACAGCAGATTACCTACTTCTTGCATCATTCTATTACGTTTTATCAACCTATCTCACTGCTTTTTAGCTCTTTTCTTGGCTACCTTTGTTTGACGTCTTGAATCCAAATTCTGTTAGGGTCTAGAGTAGAGATCTGCAACTTTTACCTGTGAGTCAGATTCATAAGAGCTATAGTATGAGCAGTTTGTTAGCCCTTATGTTGTGCCACCTTGAAGGAGGTTCTTCTTAGCAGTGCAATAATGTCTTTATTCTTCCAAACTTGCCTACAAGCCAAGTATTCAAAAATGAGCACCTACATCGAGATCACTGGAAGCAACTTCAAAGGAGGTAGCAACTGGTCTAGAGGGTCTAAAAGGGAATTGATATAGAAGATCTGGTAGAGTCTTTTATACTTCAAAACTTAATAAAGGTTCCATAGATTTTAGAGCTAAAGTTCTAGGCAGCCAATCTCCAGATACATTTACAAATATAAAGAGAAATGTACTGGGTAGAAGAGTGATAGTTGTGGCTGCAAGTATAAAGAATAGCTGTTGCACACCAGACTAGTGAAGGATACTAAGGGGCCGATTCACTAAATTCGGGTGAAGGGTTAGAATAAAAAAAACTTTGAATTTCGAAGTTTTTTTGGGCTACTTCGACCATCGAATGGGCTACTTCGACCTTCGACTACGACCTTCGACTTCGAATCGAACGATTCGAACTAAAAATCGTTCGACTATTCGACCATTCGATAGTCGAAGTACTTTCCCTTTAAAAAAAACTTCGACCCCCTACTTCGGCAGATAAAACCTACCGAAGTCAATGTTAGCCTATGGGGAAGGTCCCCATAGGCTTGCTAAGCATTTTTTGATCGAAGGATTTTCCTTCGATCGTTGGATTAAAATCCTTCGAATCGTTCGATTCGAAGGATTTAATCGTTCGATCGAACGAAAAATCCTTCGATCGTTCGATCGAACGTTTAGCGCTAAATCCTTCGACTTCGAAGTCGAAGGATTTCAATTCGAGGGTCGAATTTCGAAGTATTTTTAACTTCGAAATTCGACCCTTAGTGAATCTGCCCCTTAAAGTGCCATTTTTTTGCTTGCAACTAAATGTCAAAGTATTTTTTTGACAAGCTTGGTTTGAGGCAGCAAATTCTGAAAGAGTTTTTGGTATATAATTATGCAATACCAGATTTACCTAATATCACCTGCTCTTTATCCATCATTTACATCTGTACTACAGATACTGTAGACAACCTCTTCTACATCATTTTGCCTTTCTTCCTTCTGGCTCAAAAGAATTTACTGTATCTAAAGCACTTAATGTTATCACTTTCAGTGATACCAGTGTTCTTTACATGGCTTTGTTGCCTCACATTCAGTCTTTTGGAAAATATCAGTTTAATGTGTTGCAGGCATCCACACTTTTCTCAATCAATACAAAAATGAAATATCTCTCCTACTGATGAGCAAATCGATCCAGTTTTCATTTCCCTAAAATGCACTGAAATCAGTGGTCATTTGTTCACGACAACTTTGTTTTCTTGCAAAATACATTGACGTCAGTGTCTTTTTTTTTTGTAGTGATTTTTTTCATGCAAAATACATTGTCGTCAATTTTGTAGTCTATATTTCCCAATGGCAAAATACACAATTTCTCTGGCAAAAATACTCATCACTAATCTCATATAATCATTATTTCTCCCCTAGACAACTTCCACTTATTTGGGTTTCTCATCTCCAGTAAATCTTACATACTTCCAACTCTACACACCTCTTCAAAGGGCATGTAAAGGCAAAAAAAATAAAATCACATTTTTACTTTCTTCAATGAAAAAGAAACCTATCTCCAATATACTTTAATTAAAAAATGTGTGCCGTTTTTATAAGAAACCTGACTGTATGCAGTGAAATTCTCCCTTCATTTACTGCTGTGGATAGGAATTGTCAGACGGTCCCTAACTGCTCTGCAGGGAAACAATCATACTTATGTACAGCAGGGGGAGCCCCCGCCTTACTTCCCAGCCATGCAGAACTCAAGCAGCTTTGTTTATGACGATCCCTAAGCAGCCCAGACCACACTGAGCATGTGCACAGTCTTAGTCTTGCAAAGATGTATAACAAAGTTACAAGATGGTGACCCCCTGTGGCCAACTTTGAAAGCATAAATTATTTGTTTGATTAGACTTGTGGTGCAGTAAGTTCATGTTTATATTTAGTATACAAAATACAGCATTTCTAGGCGTATTCTATTTTAGACTTTACATGCCCTTTAACATCCATTCACCATCTTGCTTGTTTCTCAGCCCTACACTTTGATCCCATCAGGCATTCAATAGGTTCATTGGCCCATTTATTTTGTGCTTCCCAACCAAAAAGCCGGTCAGCTTCAATATTCACATTTTCCATTACTGTGGCCTTCCCATTCCTTTCCCTTGGCCTCAGCCCTCTTTAATTTGAAACCCCCGTAAACAGGGTCCTTGTTAAATCGCTACTCGTTTCCTTTATCTGCTGCACTGCAGAATATGTTAGTGCTTTAGAAATGAATTAAAATAGTATTTAATGACCTTGGAGTAGAAAGGAACTCTTACAGAAGTTGTTTGCCCAAGTCCTAGAACAGGGAATGATTTTCACACTTATGTAAAAGAATTCTAGTCTAGTTTTAAAGCTACAGCTACGTTTTCATGATAAATGGCATTATATACAAACTCATCTGAACTTTAGTTCCAATTAGCAGTCGTACTTTATAGCCTAAGCTTCCACTCCCAAACTCCCTGTCACTCATACACTTATCTCAGGCACACAGCTGACTCTAATTCCTATTTCCAATTTGTACAGCTGGAATTGTTTATAAAATGTCACTACTGGTACGATTAAATGTAAAAAATAGTTTTAAAAAAAAAAAAAAACATTTTTTTTTTTAGTATTTAATAAACTCTGGATCACATTAAATGTCTCTGGTGTTTGAGGCAAGCGTCTCCAATTGCATTCAGCATCATACAAAGAGCTTCTAGGGGAGCCCACGGAATCTGCCCTTGTTATAGCAGAAAGCAAGTTGTGATCATTATTGTATGAAAGGAGAACAGGCCACATTCATATTGGGCAGGCTCAGTTAATTACGGGCAGGAGAAAGATGAGATTTGTATACTTCCAATCATCATCACTGAGAGGTGTCGTTTGTATAATCAGCTTGTATTTTTATATCACAGAGATGAGATTCATTCCTACCATAATACTGACCTTCATTTAGAGACATGAATAAGGCTCAACTCTGATAAAGCTCATACTTGTCAAATAGAGTTTGTTTCATGAAACTAATTATGCTAAATGTATTTTTAAATGTTCAGCGCTCAAATAAAAATGCAAAGAATTCAGTGATGTACATAATATTTATCTGTGTGTGTTTGGGAGCAACATGGATCATCAGGGTCTCAAAAAACGAATCAAAGTACATGTATTTTGTGTAACTTCTCTCTTGTGCCTTCCTCTATTGGTTATATTTGTTCCCCATTATTAAAACTGGCAATAAATATTTTATAGGTGGCCTGAAGTTAAAGTACTGGCCAAAGTGGCTCCTGTCTCTATTATTAAATGGCAGCTATCTGCTTTGGAATGTAAGTCAGAGGCAAGGTAGGGAAAATTCCGAATTAGTGATGGGTGAATTCGCTTAAAAAACTAGAATTTTTATGCGTCAATTTTGACTCTAGCGCTTAAACTCAATAGGCGTCTCAATAGTGTTGATGCAAATTCGCCAATCACTATGGGGCACATTTACTAAGCTCGAGTGAAGGATTGGAAGTAAAAAAACTTCGAATTTCAAAGGTTTTTTTTTGGGGGTACTAAACAGGCTAAACAGCAATTTGGCAGGTTTAAGTTGGCGAAGTATTGAAGTCAAACTTTTTTTTAAAAAGACCGTACTTCGATTATCGAATGGTCGAATAGTCGAATGATTTTTACTTTGAATCGAAGTTGAAGTAAATTCGAAGTTGTAGTATCCTATTCGATGGTCGAAGTATCCAAAAAATTACTTTGAATTTTTCATTTTTTTACTTCGAAAATTTCCTCGAATTCACTTCGACCCTTAATAAGTCTACCCCTTAGTCGTGAGCTTATCAGTGTTGATAACATGAAACGCGTAAGGCTGTATATATTACTTAATAAAACATTTTTACTTTCCATACTTTGCCTGGTGGAAGACTATTTGAGTGCCTGCTCTACAATTTCAGGTTTTAAATGATATATATCAGTACAAATATGGGACCTGGAGTTTTCCTTACAATGGATCTTTCCATATTTTGGGCCTTCAAACCAGAAAGAGATACTGACACCATCTGAGTTGTTTCATTTAAAATTCATTGTGCTAATGTACAGAACCAAGATTAGAAAAAAAGTTGTCTCTGTCCAAAGATTTATGGAGCTAACTGTATAAATAAATAGAAAGGAGTGCGGATAGACCTAATCTTGTCAACACAGTAGACATTATGAGGACAAAAATCCTAAAACACCTGTTCCTACCTATATAGAAGTTTAGGTTATTGGAATTTCAGAACAGCTCAGTGTGATCTCCATGACTGACCCATCAAGGGTCTTGGAGATACATATGATCCTCCCATTGGGCTTAGCAGTTCATACTTAGCATTAGAGCTAGTGCAAGGCAGAAGGACCCATGTCCAATGAAGGAGCTTATACAAGTGGAGCACAATTCCCTATCCCTGTTCAGCCTCCCTCTCTGCAGCTTAACTACAAAACCCCTACGTTTTACGACTTATGTGTCAGGGAGGCGGGAGCTCCCTCCAGGGAAGCAGTCAGGATCGAGGAGGAAGCCCTCTCGAGGGAGCAAGGTTGCGGTGTCCAAAGGGTTAATCCAAAGAGTCAGAATCCAGGCAAGAGTTCAGGGACGGGCAGATAATAGCAAAGTCCAAAGTCCAGGCAAGGGTCAAGATAATAATCAGGAACAAGATTAGCAATATCAGCTCACAGGGAACCCAGGAAACACTTAGGGAAAGTTTTCCTATACTTGGGCGCCATTCTGGCGTCTGGTAGCGTTTTTATGTTTGAATTTGGCGCCATAGTGACGTCACCAACGTCCTGGCATCGATGTGCTGGCGTGTTCGCGCCGGCGCCGCTACCCACGTGGCGGCCATGGGCGCCGCCATTTTGGGAGCGACGCCGGAAGGGATAGACGCGACGCCCGGAGCTCCTGGAACTGCTCCGGGCGGCGTTTGTGACATTATGTAACGCTTTCAGTTCCACATGTTTAACTCTATGAGCATGGAGATAAAATTCTGAGCCCTACTGTTTATTAATTTCAGGGGGGAAAAAAATATAACTCTATGGAAATCTATCATTTTTAGTGATAATATTTTGTTTAAATGTAAATTTTGTTTTTCTATGTTTTTCCATAATGCTGCTTAGAGACCTCATCATCAGAAATGTAGCTGATGTCAGAAAAGTAATGTATTCCAGCAGCCATTTAAACTGGGAACAGCAAGATAAATTACATGTCTCTAGTTATTTCCCAGGTGATTGGTGAACAGAAGTGACAAGCACAATCTCTGTGCTGCTCTCCAGCTACGGTATCACACACACACACATTAACACAAAATGCACACATTTAATGAATTTAGGACCAATAGGAATAGTAATTAAATTAGGGCCAATGAAAGCCTCCCTTACTGGCATCCAGGCCCGGATTTGTGGAAAGGCCACCTAGGACCGGGCCTAGGGCGGCAGGATTTTAGGGGGGCGGCATGCTGTCCAACCACACCCACATTGGTTCAAAAACACTGGGGATGCGCTGGAGATACAATCATTTTTTAAATTTCCCATGCGCCAATCCCCATTGCTCAGGTCCCGATGATGAAAATTTGGAGGGGACAGGTGCAACAAACAGCAGTGGGCCTAGGGGCACCCACTATGTAAATCCGGCCCTGCTGGCATCAAGAGCAAAGAGGAAACGTAAAGCACGTCATTCTCTTCTACCGACTTAGGATGTGGGTGGATTCTTACTTTTAGGGCCCTGGCAGAAAGGACATTTTGTCGTCTGTACGTAATCTCCTCTAATGCCGGAGACAAAAAATGTCATCTTCCTTCACCTTCAGGTATAGGGTGAGAAAAAGTCCACTGAAGGCAGGGCCGGAACTAGGGGTAGGCGGAGTAGGACTCAAAGCTGGAGGGGGCGCCAGGCGTGTAGCTGTTCTGTCGCCTACCTAATGTCTGGTCCCCTCCTTTTCTGCCTTTTTGCGCTTCCGCACATGCAGATTTGTGCTTCCGTGCAAGCGTCAACCAGTACATGTGCCCTAATTCTGCATTCAGCTGGCACCACAGCCGGCCAGGTTGCCTTGGGTTCCTGCCCAGTCTGGCCCGGCTCTGACTCAAGGACAAGTTACCTCCTAAGAGGATTCCTCTTTTTAACAAAAAGTTCAACCCTTTCAGTATAGTAGAATCCAGCAATGCCTTTTATATGGGCAAAACTTAAAGGGGAACTATTGTGAAAATGAAAATGTAATATAAGCTTCAGCATACTGAAATAAGGAACTTTATAAATACTATACAAAGAATTAAATATTCTGCATGTTTTCTGAAATAATCAAGTTTATCTTCACTATCCCTCAGCATCTGTTTCTCTTCATTCTCTCTTCATTCAGCTTTTGGGTGTCAGATATTCACTGACAGTTAGATCCAATATATCTTATAGGGAGGCTCCTTTCCTAGCAGATGTATTAGAGCTCACTCAAATAACTGATTCCAGTACAAACAAAATGTAACAAAATAACTGCCTTTTGCACAAATTCTGCATGTAGAGAGACATGATATCTGGTGAGTTTAATAGAGTGAGCTCTAATACATCTTCTAGGCAAAAGGAGCCCCCCTATAAGATATATTGGATCTAACTGTCAGTGAATATCTGACACCAAACTCCTGAATGCTGAAACAGATGCTGAGAGAGGGATAGTGAAGATAAACTTGATTATTTCAGAAACAATTCAGAATATTTCATTTTTTGTATTTATAAAGTTTCTTATTTCAGTACCAGGAAGCTTTTATTAAATTGTCATTTTCCTGACAGTTCCCCTTTAACAGAAGTGACAAGCACAATCCCAGTTTTATGAATTACATCTCCCACCATCCTCAGCTGAGGGAGCTGTGATTTTATGTTTATGTCAACAGCAAACAAATAAAAAACACAAAACTCAAAAGCAGCACCGTGTCAAGCGAACCCCAAGTATAA
Source organism: Xenopus petersii (assembly GCA_038501925.1). NCBI lineage: Eukaryota > Metazoa > Chordata > Amphibia > Anura > Pipidae > Xenopus > Xenopus petersii. Next base: position 5,180,492 of record CM076675.1, read on the forward strand.
TATTTTCTGGCATGTTTGTGGGCACCACCTGCAATTATTCTGAGTTAATGTGTAGCTTGCAGCAGGTACTTTCTAGCATTTCAACTATTATTTTTCTTTTTATTATTTTTCTAGTGTGCAAAATATTTGCTCTGTAGCCGAACCACAGATAATGGGCTGCAGGTATGGAAACCCAACAAACAGAGTGAGACATAGATTCATAATAATTTATTCATAATAAATAACAATCATTATATATTATATTTGCTAGTTTACCTGTTGTTAAACTACAACTCTCAGCAACCCCACACAAAGGCTAAAGGCTGAACATCCCTGATGTACATATTACCTAGGGCCCAATGCCTGTTTCTATATTTACTCATATACCCCAACACAGACCAAACTTGTTGCAGTAAGATGACTTTGCTGACCCTTTTCAAATTGCCATTTGGTCTCCTACTGGTTTTGCTACAAAATATGGCAGGCAGCCCCAGTCCCATGTAACTGTCAGTTGCATCATCAGTTCAGTTTAAGTTTTTGTATTTAAAGGCAAACTTTCATTTTACAACAAATAGACCAAATAAAGAATTATAATACCATTTGCTTGCCATTAGTCACACATTTTCACATAGGGATTAAGGAATTACAACAGATAGTACAATAGAATGAGGCATTAATAGTATTATCTACGTTTAGTATGGCGGTACACATTCAGATTCGGAGAGATTAGTTGCCCAGCGACAAATCTCCTCTTCTTCGGGTGAATAATCTCCTCGAAATGCTTTCCTGCCGGCAAGAATGGGAATCGCCGGTGGGATGGCACTCGGATCGCTTTCGAAATGCCCGGAGTTGTCTCACGAGGAAACCATCCCATCGGTGATTTACATTCTTGCCGACAGAAAGGCATTTCGAGGAGATAAGTCGCCCGAAGAAAAGGAGATTTGTTGATTGGCGATTGTATCTGAACATGTGCCGTCTCCCTTACTGGGTACTAATTAATCAGTGATTAGGGATGTAGCGAACTGTTCGCCGGCGAACTAGTTCGCGCGAACTTCGACTGTTCGCGTCCGCCGCAAGTTCGCGAACGTCGCGCGACGTTTGCCAATAGGCGTTCGCGTCAAAATCGTTCGACCATTCGATCGCTAAAATCGAACGATTTTCGTTCGAATCGAACGATCGAAGCCATTGGATTGAATGAAATCATTCGATCCAATGGCTTTGATCGTTCGATTCGAACGAAAATCGTTTGATCGAACGATTAAAATCCTTCGATCGTTCGATTCGAACGATTTTCGGATGTTCGAAGTTCGCGAACTGTTCGCGAACTGTTCGCATTTTTTGCTGGTGTTCGTGAACGCCGTTCGCGAACACATTGTCGGCGGTTCGCTACATCCCTATCAGTGATAGTCTCATTACACAAGTTAAGACATGATTAGACTTTACAAGTACATTAGAGGACATTATAGACAAATAGCAGGGGACCTTTTTACCCATAAAGAGAATCACGTACCAGAGGCCTCCCCTTCAGACTAGAGGAAAAGAACTTTCATTTAAAGGAACAGAGTAGGTGCCTGGTCCCATTTACTGCATTATAGGTGCTATTTGTTATCAAGAGGCACAAATCTTATCCTTATACAGTTAGTTGCAACCAGATGATTAAGTATTACTAGAAGGTACCTAGTGGGGGAGATGACCTATGGGAACCCAAGTGCAGATGCCACAGAGTCTACCACCTGGGACCAAAATTGTAGCCTGGTAGGACAAGATCAGATTTCTTTTTTAACGTTAATGTAATTTTCCAAAGTAAAACCAGAGCCAACAAGTGGTAGTACTAATGCTATGGATTCTCCTAGAGATGAATAGGGTTGTACGTAGAATTACTATAGCAATTGCTGTTGGAATACTTTGCCATTCGCTGTTGGGAGTCGGGACCCAAGGTAATTGCCATAGGAATGCTCTGGCCATAGAGGCTGTGATTGCAGTAGGATGTCACTGTCAACATAATGTGAAATCTAGAATAATCTATGAGATTCTCTCCTAGCCAGTACCATCGTTACATCGTATTACATCGTATTTGAGATAATTATATTCTCTGAGAGCCCATGTTAGAAGAGCGGCCTTAAACACTTTGTCCGATTAACATTTATTCTAGCCTTACCAAAAAAAAGTTTGCCTGCTGACAGCTGTAACTGGGGCAATGAACAAGATGCATAGTTAAGGGAATCAGTGAGAAGCCAAGAATAGAAGAACCCACGAGAAACACTAGTCAAAATGAAGAAAGGAGTTTTTAATTGTGTAAAAATAATTTATGATGGATTAAACATGCACAATTTAACTATCCGGAGCTCCAAGGATAAGGAGGGAAAAAAGTATCTGTACACTATACTCAAACAAACAAAAGGAAGGAAGGAATCAGATCCATTCACCCGTTAAGCTTTAGGAGAGACTGTATTTAGATATACTGTATGTGTGTGTTTATCAGCAGATATAGTTGTATGAAAAGATAATTTCCTCTGGGGCAAACTAGCTGGAATACTAGCCTCTTCGAAGAGACTGTGAATGTGGAATGGCAGGTATTGTATATTAAGGAGATGGTGCCTATAGTAACAGTGGATAATAGTCTCTGGGAAGGGAGTGTGACTGTGGGATAGCAGGTATAGTAGGGAGAGATAGTGCCTATAGTAACAGTGGGATAATAGTCTCTGGGAAGGGAGTGTGACTGTGGGATAGCAGGTATAGTAGGGAGAGATGTGTCTATATTAACAGTTGGATAATAGTCTCTGGGAAGGGAGTGTGACTGTGGGATAGCAGGTATAGTAGGGAGAGATGGTGCCTATAGTAACAGTGGGATAATAGTCTCTGGGAAAGAACTGCGCCTGTCATCAGCAGAACAACTTTATCCTAGTATTGCCTTTTTTGTTGGCAAGTAGGCAGGCAGTGGCAGTTGTAGTTGAACAAAGCTGACGTTGGGTAATGCAAGTGAACCTCACCACCGCTAAGTAATGTTCATGTTTAAATCCCTGCTTTTACACTCTTTCTTATTTCCTTCTACCTTTCTACATCTAAAATCTTACACAACTGCCTGATTACAATTTTAAGCATTAACATCTGAATGAGAGAATACATTTTAGGGTTTAAATAAGCAAATACCACCCTGGGGACGTCACTGTCCTTCACACAGAATACAAATGAGAGTGTTTTTTTCCCAGCTTATAACATAACACATTGTTTTTCCTTTTCAAGCTAAGGATATAGTTCCAGCTGGGAGATCCACAGTTTTAAGAGAACACTCTCATTATATTTCTTATCTCATTCCTATTTCCCAACAAACGCTCCACACCAGCACACACAAACCTTAAAATATAGTGCTTGCCTTTTAAATGGCTTGAAAAAACAAGATTTTCAATAACTCTTCTGATGCCTATGGAGTTTAAAAGAACCCTTCAGGCCATGCTATCGGAGAGCCATTGCATAGAAAGGTTATTGTACTGCCATATTATTGTTCAGCATGAAGTAAGCAGCAACTGTCGGTCAGCAATGAGCATTCAGACCATTGTGTTGCCTAAGTGCAAGAGTATGAATGACAGTTATACGGAAATCAATTACCGTATATACTCGAGTATAAGCCGAGTTTTTCAGCCCCCAAAATATGCTGAAAAACTCTACCTCGGCTTATACTCGGGTCAAGTGCAAAAACGGTCACCTGCGCCTAAGAATAGTCGCCGATGTCCAAGAATAGTCGCCAGCGTCCAAGAATAGTCGCCGACATCCAAAAATAATCTCCAAGAATGGTCGCCGGCATCCAAAAATGAGACGCCGGCACCTCCAATGGGAGCAGAAACCCTCAAATTTTACCCTCAAATCTTACCAGAAGCTGCTGCATTTCTCGCCCGAGGCTTATACTCAAGTCAATAAGCTTTCCCAGTTTTTGGAGGTAAAATTAGGTACCTCGGCTTATACTTGGGACGGCTTATACTCGAGTATATACTGTATTTTAGAAAAGCCATCGGGCTGGGGGCACCCTAGGAACGGATAGATTCTAACTAAAGAAGAAGATAGCATTGAATGTGCCAATGAAGTCAAATTATTAATAATGACGTGCTAGAAGGGGCAGATTTATTAAAGGGCATGTAAAGGCAAAAAAATAAAAACCCATTTTTACTTTCTTTAATGAAAAAGAAACCTATCTCCAATATACTTTAATTAAAAAATGTGTGCCGTTTTTATAAGAAACCTGACTGTATGCAGTGAAATTCTCCCTTCATTTACTGCTGTGGATAGGAATTGTCAGACGGTCCCTAACTGCTCTGCAGGGAAACAATCATACTTATGAACAGCAGGGGGAGCCCCCGCCTTACTTCCCAGCCATGCAGAACTCAAGCAGCTTAGTTTATGCCGACCCCTAAGCAGCCCAGACCACACTGAGCATGTGCACAGTCTTGGTCTTGCAAAGATGTGTAACAAAGTTACAAGATGGTGACCCCCTGTGGCCAACTTTGAAAGCATAAATCATTTGTTTGATTAGGCTTGTGGTGCAGTAAGTTCATGTTTATGTTTAGTATACAAAATACAGCATTTCTAGCCTTATCCTATTTTAGACTTTACATGCCCTTTAAGGGTCGAAGTGAGATGTGAATGCGAAATGTCAAATTTTTTTTTGTGGTCAAAACTCTCAAATTCAAATTATCCAAACTCAATTTGAGTTTGAAATCATACTTTAATTCATTCTCTGGCCCCTCTAGAACTTGAATTCTAGTATTCGCCACCTAAAACCTGCCAAATTACTGAACTGTATAAGTCAATGAGAGAGGTCCAGGGATCAATTTGGTGATATTTGTAGCCTTCTTGACATTTGAGTTTTTTTTAATTAGAATCGAGTTTTTAAAATCCTAATATAATTCAATTGGAGTTGTCGGGTCGATTGAATTCATCCAAGCTGAGAAAATCTAGATTTTAATAATACATTTCCCATAAATTTTGGATTTATGGGAATTTATGGAAGTTTTAAAAAACTCACATGAATTTGAAATTTGACCCTTAATAAATGTGCCTCCGCATGAACCGCAAGGGTCCCACTTGGCTGTAATGTGTTCTTTACTGATAAAGCTTACAAGGCATTTGCAGGCAAAAGGGTCAAATCTCAAAAAATGTGAATTTCTTTTCTTTTAAAAAAAATGTTTTTCCCCTTTAAAACTCGACTAGAAAATTCGAATTTTAATAAATAGGACTAGAAATAAAACACTGGGTGGTGCCAATATGACAGACATCCCTCAATGAGTCTATCCTTGACAAGTGCAAGTCTTCCATAAAAACCCAAGTATCCTCTACAACAGGAGTGCCCATACTTTACTAATGCAAGGTCTACTTTTAGTGATGTTGTCCCATGAGGATCTACATCCATAAAAGCATTGTTAGCATTCTGTTCCATGGAAAATTACATAGGCTTAAATACTGATTTATGCAGGGGCGTAACTACAGAGGAAGCAGACCCTGCGTCTGCAGGGGGCCCAGGAGGTATAGGGGCCCCATGAGGCCCTAATTCATATAAAACCAATATAAATATTGGTAAAAAAGTTTAATCTCTATATTTTTTTGGGGCCTGAAAGTTAATTTGCTGTGGGGCCCAGTAATATCTCGTTACACCACTGGATTTATGAGAAAAAAATAGAATGAAACAGGAGGGTGATTTAGACAAGCTGTTTTTTGACAGTGTCTTGAGATCTACTGATCACCAGCTAAAGATCTACTGGTAGATCCCTATCTACCTTTTGGGCACCCTGCTCTACAATATTGCACTTTTGGGTGTTTTACTATACTGTACATGGCCCTACCAATAGTGGCACATGCCGTGGCAAGCTGAAGAACCAAGGGCCCACCAGTGGACCTGGAATTTTGGTCCTACTGCCACTGAAAATCCTCCTTGCAGCAGCCACCCCTACTCCCTCCACCACTGACCTCCCCTCACCCTCTCATAGCAACCCACCATCAACATACCTGCCTCAAGGACCCAGAACCTTGGCATCCTGGCCAGCCTGGCTAGTGACGTGGGCAGTGGGGAATGAGTGCAGCACCTTAGGCATTTGCTTCTTCTTCCGCCAGTTCTGGCCCTGGTGGGGGCCTCTAGAGCTGGGTCCCAACAGAATTTCTCCTAGCATTTTGGAGGGCCCTACATTGGACATAGGTGATATTCGGGATATAATTTAAACATAGTGGCATGATTCTCTAGAAGAAAGTACTCTGGGATAGTAAATCAGGGGAGCAAAAGAATCACCGGACATGTCTGACGAAGGGGTCCGCCCCTGAAACTTTACATCACAAGACTTGAATAAACACGCAGGGGTCCGCACGCTTCACCTGCTGTCGAGTGTCTGGTGATTCTTTTGCTCTCATGTACATTGGAGAGGTGCCGACCTCTCTTCCGGACACCAAACTAAGTAATTGGAGAGGCTGGGGAATCAGGAACCTTTGTTGTAAGTTACAGTAAATCAGGGGGCCATATTTGCAAAGTGCTATAACAAATATGCAATATTTTGCTCTTACTGTAAATGTCTGTGCATGTATTTCACTGTAAATTCCTAAACTGTTAAAAGCTGGCATTCTAGTGATGCACCATCCACTTACAGGCAATCCTTTAGACTTACCTTTTAGACTTTTGCTTCACCTGGATATAACTGAATTACCTGGAGAAAGTAGGGCCAGTTCTATTGGAAATCATTTTTGTGCTGATAGAGACATAGATTAGCGAAGACGTAGAAATGGCTCTGACACTAACTGGTTATCAGCAGTGGAAATACTTTAAGATTGTCTTGGATTTTCTTGGATTTTACCAGACTCCTTAGCAATTAATATGGGATGGTCCATTTCATGCACACATACAGTACGTTTTGGTATGTATTATAAATAGTCTGACGTAGGGACTTTCTCCTTTATATAAGGAAGTTTTTTTTTTATTTAGTTTTTTTAGGTTTTTTTTTGGAAATTAGCAATATATAATTTGTAGTATTGTAGTATGGCCTAACATGCACAAGTAACTTGGCTATATCTTTATGCACCAGTGGGATTGGAGTGAAACTGGTTTTGATATCGGTCCATTAAAGGAGAAGGAAAGCTCCAATTTATTGCCAATAGAATAGCCACAATAGTGCAAGCTAGAACGCTATATTTATTCTGCAGAATGCTTTACCATACCTGAGTAAACAGCTCTAGACACTGTCTCTGTTTGTTTAGGATAGAAGCTGCCATATAAGCTTGGTGTGACATCACTTCCTGCCTGAGTCTCTCCCTGCTTACTAACAGCTCTGAGCTCAGATTACAGTAGGGATGGGAGGAGGGAGGGGGAGAGGAGCAAACTGAGCATGCTCAAGGCCGTGCCTTGGAGGTTTAAGCTGAAAACAGGAAGTCTGATACAGAAGCCCATGAGTACACAATAAAAGCAAAGAAATGTGGTGTTTCTTTTGACAGAGGACTCAGAGCAGCATTACTTTGAGGGTTTACTGGTGTATTTATATAGACCTTTCTGATAAAGCTTACTTAATTTTAGCCTTTCCTTCTCCTTTAAGGGGCCCAGTGAACATTGATCAACACTGGAATTTAAATTGTGAACAAAAGTTACACTTTAAACGATTCCCCTAGTGCACTCTGGAAAATTAAGCTGCACAGGTAGCGGAACTCGTTGGTGGAAACCTGATTCTCCAAAGACTTTTGTAGGTGTCCCATGAAGAGCAGATACATTTTTGACGATCGGCTCCAAATCAATGGGGCATATTAACTAAAGGGTGAAAGTAAGAATTTGGAGTAGCTTCACCAAAATTGTAAAAAAAAAAAAATTATATGGGGAAAATATACTAGTGAATTTTCACTGTGAATTTGTGCCAGGAGAAAATTCAACATGTGTACTAAAAATTTGTAGCAAATAAGAGATGTGAAGTGAAAACACACCTGTGAAATTGAGTTTTGGTGAAGCCAGACGAGAAGAGAAATTCACACTTTCACCCATTGTGGAATATATATTTCTCTGTGCTATATGGGCACAGGCAACTATTGTAGCTTGTTATTCAAGTCAATCTAGAATTAATAGGTCATACAACATTGAATATACGCTCCCCAATATGTTGTTCTCAACACAAGCAAAAATGAGAGGAAACACTGATTGGAAATGTTACGCATTGTATCCCAAAACAAACACCAAGTTCCAGGTCTAGACTCACACTTCTGCCTATAACCGCGTCTTTCGCTTTGTGAGCAGCCCTTCGCTACTCGGATGCTGTCGGGTTATAATTTGACAGAACCAAGGTGAGAGTTCTGGGCAGACAAGGGAATCATAACGTATGACAGTAAGATCTGGGGACCAGGCCTGGATTTGTGGAAAGGACAGACAGGCCCAAACATGCCGCTCAACCATGCCCAGATTGGTTCAGAAACACTGGGGAGGCGAAGGAGATAAAAATATTTTTTTAAATTTCCCGTGTGTCAATACCCATTGCTCTGGTCCAGAACTAGGGGTACCTGCTATGTAAAACCGGCCCTGCCGGGAACAGGAAGCCTAGTCGAGGGACAGACTGAGTTCAATACCAGTCAGAATCAGGTGTCAGAGACAAGTCTACATCACAGGACAAGGTCAAAACCAATCAGTTACGCAGTACAAAATTAGGATCAGAAAGAGTGTCAGTAACAGGCAAATGTCGGTACAGGCAGCGAATTAGCAGAAGTCAGGGACAGTCAAGGGTCAAAGAGCCGATATTCATATTAGAAATGCACCCAAGGACTATCAGGAACAGATCTACGTTGGGCAATGAGAATTAGGTTGTGGCACCTTTAAGTATTTGAAATTGACGTCACGTGGCTTGCCGCATATGAAAGGAAGCTCATGCATCAAGATCAAGAAGACAGGGATGGCTGAACCACTGGACCACCAAGTATCCTTACAGGAAGACTATCCAACAGTTGCAACAGAGCAGCAGCAATAAAGATTGCATCTCCCACACCCTCCAGTATAATCAGCTAGAAACACAACCTCATTTAAAGGAATACATTCTCTCTAAATGATCAGTATTGTCTGGATTAACCAATTAAAACCATACAGAAACAGAAACCTCAAACCTTGAAAAATATTTCAAGCCAATGCACCATTTTTAAGTGGCTTGAGTTTTCCTTTAAGAAGGGCTAATAGAGCTCTGCGTGTTATGTAAATGATAGGGCTGCTGGGTGAATTATTCTAATTGTACTGGCAGAAGGTCATGCATGTGCAACATTAGAGATACGGGAGAGGGGGTACCTGCAGAGAAAGACTATTATTAGACCCTGAGAATGTCCATTTTATGACCGGCTTCTTATCTCCGGAAATTAATGTGAAGACAACTGGGCAGATTTTAATTTACTCCATTTCTTTCACTGCCGACCTGTAAATGTATTTTCTTAACTGATGTCTAAGCCCTCCCTGTGCCATTCAGCCTTTTTTTATTTTTTTGGGCAATTGAATTTCTTTTGCTCTTTCCAGAATAATCCAAATCCTTGTGTGTTTTCAAACCCCACTTTAAACTTGAAGTCTCTTTTGTTTAGTGAAGTGGAGTGAGTGGATCGGTCTGCAGGCGGCACAAAGAGCTGGAATCAAAGTGCTCTTGTCGTTTGCCAATGTTGCCAGTGCATTTATATTGTTCTCAAAGCAACACACTATATAGGACTATGCTATTGTATTAGCTCACATGTGTATCATTTACAATAGCTCTGTCAGTAAAAAAGGTTAAAGGGATACTGTCATGGGGAAAAAATTTTTTTTTTCAAAAATGAATCAGTTAATAGTGCTGCTCCAGCAGAATTCTGCACTGAAATCCATTTCTCAAAAGAACAAACAGATTTTTTTATATTCAATTTTGAAATCTGACATGGGGCTAGACATATTGTCAATTTCCCAGCTGCCCCAAGTCATGTGACACCACCCACAAACACCACCCATACTGTTGTGAAGCTCAAGTTATTCAGCCTTACTGTCCCACCCCAAAGTCAACTAACAATAAAGCTAAAAACAAAAATGTATTTTTTATGTTCTATAGAACACAGCAATTGATTGTGTTATCAAACAACTAAATATAATTAAAAAAGGGAGACACAAAACGATGGAATTATTTGTTTTAATCCTACGGTGTGAGCAAATGTTGCTCAGACTTATGAACAGTTGACAAGATGGGGCTTTTGTGACCACATTCCTCATTATTTGTTGCCTCTGCTTGCCAAATAATGTTGTATCGCTTTTGTGTGTTCAATCAAATGGTACAAGGACTCCGGCTACACTGCCAACTGAAATGTGAAGTTCATAATAATTCATTGGGAATTCTAAACCTTTTTTGCCATTGCTTGTAGAAACTGGCTTTGTTTGCTTGAATTGTCACCGCGGTGTTTCCACACACCCCCTAATGATCCTCTCAGACAAGATGTTATTGTTGGGATGTGCTGTGTGTGGCTTGGCTCATTAGCACAAGTCTTGGTGACATGGGAGGTTGAAGATACGGAGAGAACTGTCATAAGAAAAAGATGAAAAGGGAAGTTATAAACATGTAAAAACACAAAGAGCCTTTTCCCTGGGAATGTGAGGGTTTCTTGGCAGGAGATTCCACAAAAGGAAAATACCAGCACATTTTTTTCCAAATTAATGGAACTAATTAAAGTACCTTTATGCACATACCATTTTACTTTTGCTGACAATATAAAGGTACAAGCACCCAGGCGATATTGGCTTTCAGCATTGCACCTCCTTGTGCTTTACACATCTTGAAAGCCTGATCTATACCTAGCGCTACATAATACAGGGCCTCTTGGTCCTCAGAACAAAGACAATGGGCCCTATCAATTTAAGTGTGACATCTTAATATGAAATTACACAATGAAAAGATAATCAATCGTGTCAGTTCATCACTGATATTAAACCAATGAGAAAATGAATAATGTCCCCAAGGAGTGTATTAAGGCAACATCTCCAGGCTTTAGTCTCTACAGTAGATCATTTATTCTTCTAAACTTCTAAACTAGGAATAATCTTTAGGCAGAATTGTTCAGTTTACGAATGCTGTCATTTATGGTGTCTCTAAGTAAAGCCAACGCAAAAGCTTATGGAACAATTTATATGGTTGGACTTTTCTATTACCAGTCAATTCTGGCTGGTCATGATCCCAATTATATCTGTAACAATGGCCCCAGACAGTTAAGGAAGGCAATGGGAAAGTATAAGAAAGGTTGTGGCCAGGTTGTCACAATGATAAAGTCTTAAAGCGGACTTGTCACCCAGACATAAAAGCTGTATAATAAAAGTCCTTTCAAATAAAACATGAAATCCAATTTCTATTTTTTATTAAAACATCCATAACTCATTTAAAAATTTCCGCTGTCATCAAATATTGGCTGCCCCTCCTCTATGCCTTAGGCACCTGGGCAGGGCAGGCAAATACTTTCACTTTCCATTGTTCTCTTTACCATTTAATTGTGTAACCAGGACATGGGGATGGACATCAGGTCCCCCATTCTCTTCATCATTTAATTGTGTAACCAGGACATGGGGATGGACATCAGGTCCCCCATTCTCTTTACCATTTAATTGTGTAACCAGGACATGGGGATGGACATCAGGTCCCCCATTCTCTTCATCATTTAATTGTGTAACCAGGACATAGGGATGGACATCAGGTCCCCCATTCTCTTCATCATTTAATTGTGTAACCAGGACATGGGGATGGACATCAGGTCCCCCATTCTCTTTACCATTTAATTGTGTAGCCAGGACATGGGGATGGAGATCAGGTCCCCCATTCTCTTCATCATTTAATTGTGTAACCAGGACATGGGGATGGACATCAGGTCCCCCATTCTCTTTACCATTTAATTGTGTAACCAGGACATGGGGATGGACATCAGGTCCCTCATTCTCTTCATCATTTAATTGTGTAACCAGGACATGGGGATGGACATCAGGTCCCCCATTCTGGTGCACAAACAAGATTCTGAGATGATACAAGACTTGTCTTAATAACAGTGTCCACAAAATGGCTTCTGCCTGATTGTTATAATTATGAATTCCCAGACTGATGGAAACAAGATTCAAATAATTTATACAGTGTAATTAAAGTTAATTTTGCTTGACTAACGTGATAAAATAGGATTTGGAATAAGCAAGGCTAAAAACCGCATGCGTAGTAGGGATCAGTCTTGTATAACGGGGAAACAAAACCAGAAGAAATTATAAGTATTTTAACCTTGCAATACAGGTATGGGACCTGTTATCCAGAATGCTCGGGACCTGGGGTTTTTCTAGATAACGGATCTTTCCGTAATTTGGGTCTTCATGCCTTAAGTCTACTAGAAATACATTTAAACATTAAGGGGCAAATCCATCAAGGGTCGAATATCGAGGGTTAATTAACCCTCGATATTCGACTGGGAATTAAAATCCTTCAACTATGCGCAAATAGTTCGATCGTACGATTAAATCCTTCGAATCGAACGATTCGAAGGATTTTAATCCAACGATCGAAGGATTATCCTTCGATCAAAAAAAGTTAGGCAAGCCAATGGGGACCTTTTTTTTAAAGAGACAGTACTTCGACTATCAAATGGTCGAATGGTCGAATAGTTGAACGATTTTTACTACGAATCCTTCGACTCGAAGTCGTAGTCGAAGGTCGAAGTAGCCCAGTCGATGGTCGAAGTAGCCCAAAAAAACCTTCGAAATTCAAAGTTTTTTACCTTCAAATCCTTCACTCGAAGTTGAATCAGCCCCTAACAGTATATATACAGTATATATATCAGCTGGGTCAGTCATTGAGGATATCTCCAGCTCCCCAGCTGCCTAATACAGATAATTAAACTCCACCTCCTTCATAACGTCTCGTTGTTTCCCCGCTGTTCCTTTCTGCCACTCTGACATATCTAATAACAGAACCCCAGCCCCTCTGTCTGGCTGCGCGTTGACTGTATGTTTCTCTGCTCAGCCATATCATTTTCCCCTGTGGTCAAAATTTCGAACAGTGTGTGGTAAACAACTAGAATTATTTGGGAAATGACTAGAGAGCCAGGCAGGGAAATGAAGGGAGGTGGGCTGAAATTTTACAAAATATATTTCTTTCTTCTATCACAACCTTCTCTCTAATTACTTTTTTTACCTTTATTATCCTGTGAGACAGAGAAGAGGCAACATCACAAGCTGGTGCTTTAAAATAAACAAAGACCCATCTCCTCAGCCTCGGAGACATCAGACCGTGGACCATTTGACATCTTTGATGCTCAGCAGCTTCTCGCTGTGTTACTAAATCTCAGAAATTCAATAACATTAATCATCATTATTGGCTTTATCCGCGTTTATTAGACTGGCGCATATTTGTTACTGAAAAAGACTTTCATTTGTGGAATTAACTTTTCCTTCTTTACTTGTTGGTAATGGTGAGTTTAAGTTCAGACGTTTTCATAACAAGAGTTCAGAGAAGAGACACATATACTAACAAATAGTCTAGTGGGTATCATTATAGGGGGAGCTAGACTTGCTGGAGAGCTTACTCATGTGCCATTACAATAAGACTCAGGGGGGGTATGACGAAGATTCTACTTTGGGGTAAGTAACCTAAAGATATTACATAGTAACATAGTAACATAGTAACATAATAACATAGTAAGTAAGGTTGAAAAAAGACACCCGTCCATCAAGTTCAACCTTTTGATTTTTTTTTTTAATCTGCCTAACTGTCAGTTGATCCAGAGGAAAAACCCCATCTGAAGTCTCTCCAATTTGCCTCAGAGGGGGAAAAATTCCTTCCTGACTCCAAAATGGCAATGGGACCAGTCCCTGGATCAACTTGTACTATGAGCTATTTCCCATATCCCTGTATTCTCTCACTTGCTAAACACCATCCAACCCCTTCTTATACCTATCTAATGTATCAGCCTGTACCCCTGATTCACTTCCCAGCTCTCCCTGTAACACCCCTTTCCCTCCTCTAATCTCATTGGCTCCCTCTTGTCTGCTGGGAGGAGCTACTGGTGAATAAAGCATCCGACCCTTCCTTATACTTATCTAATGTATCAGCCTGTACCCCTGATTCACTTCCCAGCTCTCCCTGTAACACCCCTTTCCCTCCTCTAATCTCATTGGCTCCCTCCTGTCTGCTGGGAGGAGCTACTGGTGAATAAAGCATCCGACCCTTCCTTGTACCTATCTAATGTATCAGCCTGTACCACTGATTCACTTCCCAGCTCTCCCTGTAACACCCCTTTCCCTCCTCTAATCTCATTGGCTCCCTCCTGTCTGCTGGGAGGAGCTCCTGGTGAATAAAGCATCCGACCCTTCCGTGTATCTATCTAATGTATCAGCCTGTACCACTGATTCACTTCCCAACTCTCCCTGTAACACCCCTTTCCCTCCTCTAATCTCATTGGCTCCCTCCTGTCTGCTGGGAGGAGCTCCTGGTGAATAAAGCATACGACCCTTCCGTGTATCTATCTAATGTATCAGCCTGTACCACTAATTCACTTCCCAGCTCTCCCTGTAACACCCCTTTCCCTCCTCTAATCTCATTGGCTCCCTCCTGTCTGCTGGGAGGAGCTCCTGGTGAATAAAGCATCCGACCCTTCCGTGTATCTATCTAATGTATCAGCCTGTACCACTAATTCACTTCCCAGCTCTCCCTGTAACACCCCTTTCCCTCCTCTAATCTCATTGGCTCCCTCCTGTCTGCTGGGAGGAGCTACTGGTGAATAAAGCATCCGACCCTTCCTTATACCTATCTAATGTATCAGCCTGTACCCCTGATTCAGGGAGACAATTCCACATCTTCACAGCTCTCACTGTAACAAATCCCTTCCCAATATTTAGGCGGAACCTCTTTTCTTCTAATCGGAATGGGTGACCTTGTGTCAGCTGGAAAGACCTACTGGTAAATAAATCATTAGAGAGATTATTATATGATCCCCTTATATATTTATACATAGTTATCATATCACCCCTTAAGCGCCTCTTCTCCAGCGTGAACATCCCCAATTTGGCCAGTCTTTCCTCATAGCTAAGATTTTCCCTTTACCAGCTTAGTTGCCCTTCTCTGTCCCCTCTCTAATACAATAATGTCCTGTTTGAGTGATGGAGACCAAAACTGTACGGCATATTCTAGATGGGGCCTTACCAGTGCTCTATCATATATAAAGCATGAAACATATTGCACCCCTGAAGAATACAAGAAACTCAAGAATACCATGCAAACGAGATTTATAATGCCTACACACTGTATGACAGGATACATT
Organism: Xenopus petersii; assembly: GCA_038501925.1. Taxonomy (NCBI): domain Eukaryota; kingdom Metazoa; phylum Chordata; class Amphibia; order Anura; family Pipidae; genus Xenopus; species Xenopus petersii. Next base: position 5,195,741 of record CM076675.1, read on the forward strand.
TATGTATAATACTCCAGAATGAATGGCAGGATAAATACAACAACAATCGAATGTATAATACCCTAAAAACACACGGTAGAATGAATCAATCAATAACAGCTGAATGTATAATACTGCAAGAACACATGGCAGAATGCTATTATAATCCTAGAACATATACAACATACCAATGGTTACATTTTGTAAAGATTCAGTGTATAAAAGCCAAGCAATACATGACATGTTAAATACAGTTAAAATGTAACATAGTAACATATAACGTACATATAACCTAGTAATACAGAAATCAAATAGTTCCTTTTGTGGCACATACTGTATCTTTAAGGAAAGGCTTTTTTTTTTTTTTTTTTTAAAAAAAGCACATATTCTTTCTTTAATAAAAGGCATTTTTTTAAAAAACATATATCTTTAATGAAGGACATAAAGTTGAGTGACCACAACCGCAGGACGTAAATGACTTCTCTAAGTTTCGACTATAATCATTCTAAGAATCCCAGTGATATAAACATTTTTACATTGAACAATGAAAATAATGAAAATAATTTTTATCAAGGGAACCACAACCCCCAGGCAATGATATATACAGCACATTGCTGCAGCCTCTAGTATATTCAGCTTAAGCTTGAGTATTCATTTATTCCCAACATGCACTAGGTCATCACTCAATTTTATCAGTAGTATCAAGAGCTCCTGTAATGGAGAGACTGTGCCATGTGTCATTAAATCAATGCCTACAAATGCTCTAATCCTTCCCAGAGCTGACAGGGTCCATAAAAGTAAGAGAGCAACAATTCTGTGCCGAGAAATTGTATTAGGCTTGGCTTTGCAACAGTTAACATAGCTGGACATGAACAGAGAGGTTTAGAGCAGGGTAAGAAAACAAGATGTCGCTACATTTAAAGGGATACTGTCTTGGGAAAACATGTTTTTTTTCAAAACGTATTAGTTAATAGTGCTGCTCCAGCAGAATTCTGCACTGAAATCCATTTCTCAAAAGAGCAAACAGATTTTTTATATTTAATTTTGAAATCTGACTTGGGGCTAGACATATTGTCAGTTTCCCTGCTGCCCCCAGTCATGTGACTTGTGCTCTGATAAACTTTAATCACTCTTTACTGCTGTACTGCAAGTTGGACTGATATCACCTTCCTCCCTCCCCCCCACCCAGCAGCCAAACAACAGAACAATGGGAAGGTAACCAGATAGCAGCTCCCTAACACAAGATAACAGCTGCCTGGTAGATCTAAGAACAACACTCAATAGTAAAATCCAAATCTATCTATCTATCTATCTATCTATCTATCTATGCATCATCTATCTATTTATCATCTATCTATCTATCCATCCATCTATCTATCTATCTATCTATCTATCTATCTATCTATCTATCTATCTATCTATCATCTATCTATCTATTTATCTATCTATCTATCATCTATCTATCTATCTATTATCTATCTATCTATCTATCTATCTATCTATCTATCATCTATCCATCCATCCATCCATCCATCCATCATCTATCTATCTATCTATCTATCTATCTATCTATCTATCTATCTATCTATCTATCTATCTATCTATCTATTATCTATCTATCTATCTATCTATCTATCTATCCATCATCTATCTATTTATCATCTATCTATCTATCCATCCATCTATCTATCTATCTATCTAGGAAAATATATTTGGCTGCCTGGCTGGCACACAAATAGGAACAAGGAACCTGACTTTTAAATGATAAAATAAGGCATCTGTTATTGCCAAACTGCTTTTGTGTGAAACCCACACACAGAATATGCGCGGGAAGCTGGTAGTCATGCCTTGTACTCCTCAGCTGCAGTATTTCCTGAGATGTCATTACAGGCCATAATTAAGGAAAAAAATATATTCTGCTTATTCACAGCTTGAAGTATAGATCCAGCATTTCCTGTGTGTTTGAAGTAATGTCAATATGTGCAAATCTAAGGCAAACCAGTAGAATACAAAAAGGAAACTGTACAGAACAAGGCAACATGGTTAAAACATTACTACTGTAGCTTCTTATTAACAGCAACTTCACAATGTCAGCTCTATCTCATATATCTGGCTTTCAAGGGTCACCCTTATTGGTGATAGAGCCTAGAGCATAGCATACTGCGTGGGGCTCAACTATACTGTGTCTCCAAATGTCAATTAATCTATAGGTACAACGTGGCCTCTTTAATTTCCTAAATACACTCGTGGTTGATCAGTTCAGATCTGCACATTTTGCGTACCACAAATCCAAGTTGGGCGAGTAGGGTTGCTCTTGCAGTCAGCATCAAAATATGTAACAAAATTGTACAGAAGGAATTAAGTTCAGACAGGGCTGTATTGACTGAGACCCAATGCTGCCCTTGGCACAGGACCTCTGCCATGCCCCCTCATCCAATAAGCACAGGCGTAGATAGACCTGCAGTACTGCACATGCATCGATCACAGAGGAGAAAGGTTTCTCCGCAGGCACCATCTGGCCATCCTCTAAAACTGCCACCCTAGAAACTGTCCCGCGGGTGCTTATATGATAAATACAGCCATGCATGCAGGTGTTATTTTCATGGCAGGGGGCAGAAATCATTCCATTTGGGTTATATTTCCAGTGCTATTCCTTACATTTTGATGCATTAAATGCAATCATGCCAAGTGCAACCCAACAGAATGCTACTATTATGAGTGGAAAAATACTGCATTCTCGGGAATAATATCAGAACCTGCACTTTACACTGCAATTGCCCAGGTTAATGAGTCCTTTATCTATCAGACCTGATAACAGAGGCATGTGCGTGGCTTGGGGAGCCTGGGTTGGACATCAGGTGCCTGGAAGAGGGGCCCTAGTCTGACCCTTTATATATGTGTACCCTTTTTGGACACATACACAAGGCCCAGGCCTTAATAACATCAAGAACCCGTTTCAAGATATATCTATCCAGTTACACCCTTGATCTTCTTTTCCACTATTAAAGTAACTCGTCATTCATAGGGTTGCCGTAAAATAGGGTCACACGTGGCTGCCCTTTAGTTCCCTTTTCAAAACATAGTTTTCAAATCTATATATCTGTCTAATACTTATGTATTATATATATATATGAAGTTCTGTACACCTGTCTATTATCTATTTATCTCAATGTCTCTATTTACCTTTTCTACCTATCTAATCATATGTCTATAAATCAGACGAAAGATCTCTTGGCAGAGAGGGAGACTTTTAATGGGATATTAAAGGGATACTGTCATGGGAAAAACATTTTTTTTTTCCAAAATGAATCAGTTAATAGTGCTGCTCCAGCAGAATTCTGCACTGAAATCCATTTCTCAAAAGAGAAAATCGATTTTTTTATATTCAATTTTGAAATCTGACATGGAGCTAGACATATTGTCAATTTCACAGCTGCCCCAAGTCATGTGACTTGTGCTCTGATAAACTTCAATCACTCTTTACGGCTGTACTGCAAGTTGGACTGATATCACCCCCTCCCTTTCCCCCCAGCAGCCAAACAAAAGAACAATGGGAAGGCAACCAGATAGCAGCTCCCTAACACAAGATAACAGCTGCCTGGTAGATCTAAGAACAACACTCAATAGTAAAATCCAGGTCCCACTGAGACACATTCAGTTACATTGAGAAGGAAAAACAGCAGCCTGCCAGAAAGCATTTCTCTCCTAAAGTGCAGGCACAAGTCACATGACTGGGGGCAGCTGGGAAATTGACAAAATGTCTAGCCCCATGTCAGGTTTCAAAATTGAATATAAAAAAATCTGTTTGCTCTTTTGAGAAATGGATTTCAGTGCAGAATTCTGCTGGAGTAGTGTAGATGAAGGGTATTTGGGCCAATATATGGGGCCTTATTGAAGGATAGAAAAGTTGACACTGTCCCTGTGCATGTAAATTTATTAACATTGTTTCCTTTAAAGATCCACTGGGGTATAGTGGCCTTCTCTGCTGCTAGTTAATATGCAACTGCCATTCCAGCCTGGAAGCCCTTTAGATGTATTAATGTGAGAGTATGTTCAGCACTATAAATAAGAGCTCTTAGTGTCACTGTGCTGTTAAATTAATACACTGTTGTAATGTCTACCTTGTAAAGCATCACATGAGGAGGCCCAACACCTTCTCTCCATGCCGTTATGCTCCGGAAAAGATATTTTAAAGCAGAAGTGGGTTCACTTTTAACTTACACCATAATAATTTTGTGTCAGATATTTGGCCGTGGCACATTATTCCCCCTCTGGCGTGAGTGCTGCCATTAATTCTATGCAGGGATAAAGCTGCCATTATATAGCAGGTCAATAGACAACACATATACATGTTGATATCTGCCGACTGGTTGGGAATATAAATGAGAGGCCACAACATAATGAAACACTGGGAATGTCGGCAGCAGTGGAGATTTCTTTTACCCATAATCCATAAAGGTTCAATGGAAATCTGTGTTCTTCCATCATTAGGGAGATAGCAATTAAATAGTTGCTCCAGTGTGTACATTGTTTACATAATTGCAGTAAGTGGGATATATCATCTTCTCCACCTCCCCCACCCTGAAACCAGCTCCGTTATGCATGATCCTCAAGCTGACAGTTTGTTTTCTGTTTTTATCTCCTGCAGTTATTCCCGTCTCCCCCGGAATTAATCACTCCTGAGAGAACCTGGTTTTTTAATAATCACCAGGGATCTGAGGATTAAGGCCTCAAAGGTGAATTTTGTCTTAGCCAACCAAAGCCAACATTGCTGATATGTGTTACAGAGACTTTTATTCTCTGAATGCAGAAAAATTTATAAACATATAAACAGGTATGGTACCTGTTATTGAGAATGCTCGGGAAAAGTTGTTTTCTGGATAAGGGATCTTTTTCTAATTTGGATCTCTAAGCCTTTAAGTATACTAGAAAAAAAAAACATGAATTGAACCCAATCAATTTGTTTTGCTCCAATAAGGATTTATTTTATTTTAGTTAGGATGAAGTACAAAGTACTGATTTATTTTTACAGGTAAAAAAAAAACATTTTTAAAAATTTTAATTACTTTATTAAAATGGAGTCTATGAGAGATGACCTTCCCGTAATTCGGAGCTTTCAGTATAGTGGGTTTCCAGATAACAGATTCTATTACAGTTATGTATATATATATATATTTATACTGCGACAGAGAGGAGCAAAATGTATCCAAAACAACTGCCCTGGGTGGGTAAAAGAAGCAATGTAACCAACATTTCTGTCTTCTTAGGCTCACAGAGTGATCCAACCACTTCCTCATATTGTTTCATTGATGACTTCTAGGACTTGACGTCTCTCTACTTTCCAGAGAATCTGTGCAACACTCACAATGAAAAGCAGAGGCACTTCAAGTAGTTCAAGTCCCAGAATCCTCCACCTCCCAATGGAACAAGTTGCGTTATACTGTGAGCCTAAGGATGTGGCAGATGGTCCTTGAAATACTTCTGCCTTCTTTTCAATTTGTAGATTATGGAAAGTCTGAAGAAGATTTATTTTTATTTCTGAAATTGCAGATAGAGTTTATGCACTTTTTCTACATAAACCCAACTCAACGAACTCTGATGATAGTGGGGGCATTTATTTTCCCATTAAAAGGAAATGTACCTTATTTTGAAGTATACACTCTCCAATAGGGTTGCCACTTGGTCAGTGTTCTATTGGCCTGGCTGGCAAAAATAATGGTTGATCCCAATGTTATTAATAGGGAAAAAATATAAATATATAGGAAGGTCAGTGATTAGTGATGGGCGAATTCACGAAACTGCGCCGGCGTCTCGTTTTTTACGCCGGCGCCCGTTTTTTCGACGCCTGCGCCCGTTTTTTCAACGCCGGCGCCCGTTTTTTGCGCTGGTGCCCGTTTTTGACGCCGGCGTCCGTTTTTTGGAAAAAAAATTTTTTTTGACGCTGGCGAATTTTTCGCAGGCGTTTCGCGAATTCGCACCTGGCGAATAAATTCGCCCATCACTATCAGTGATCCCAATGTTATTAATAGGGAATAAAGATAAATATATAGGAAGGTCAGTGATCCCAATGTTATTAATAGGGAATAAAGATAAATATATAGGAAGGTCAGTGATCCCAATGTTATTAATAGGGAATAAAGATAAATATATAGGAAGGTCAGTGATCCCAATGTTATTAATAGGGAATAAAGATAAATATATAGGAAGGTCAGTGATCCCAATGTTATTAATAGGGAATAAAGATAAATATATAGGAAGGTCAGTGATCCCAATGTTATTAATAGGGAATAAAGATAAATATATAGGAAGGTCAGTGATCCCAATGTTATTAATAGGGAAAAAAGATAAATATATAGGAAGGCCAGTGATCCCAATGTTATTAATAGGGAATAAAGATAAATATATAGGAAGGCCAGTGATCCCAATGTTATTAATAGGGAATAAAGATAAATATATAGGAAGGCCGGTATTTTTATCCAGAAAAGGTGGCAACTCTAGTCTCCAATCATTTTTACCCATGAGCCACATTCAAATGTAAAACTGGGCAGCATTGCAAGCATGAAGGAAGGTCCTGGAGATTCTGTCAGAATATCTTTTTTTTTATGAAACCAAAACTTACCTCCAAACCAAGAATTCATAATTAAGCACCTGCATCTGTGACTCTGGGAAGAACATCCAAGGGGTTGGTGAGAAACATGTTGCTCATAAACCACTGGTTGGTATCACTGCTGTAGCTGATGCCTTTACACCAGACTTTATTAGTTAAAAACAATCGATTTTGGTGAATCTCTCTACAGATGCGGTCAATTGTTCTTATTATTATCACTGGTATTTGTAAAGCACCAGTATACTCCACATTGCTATACAATAGAAGCTGTACACATCAAACATACAAATTACATACAAAACTGACCAGGAAGCAAAGATGGCCCTGCTCAATAGAGCTCACAATCTAAAATAAATGTGACAACAGACAGATATATATATTTATAGGCTGTGTGCACGCAATGAAAAGGTCCCTCATACTTGACTCTGTGTTGAATTATAGATAACTTACGGAGAACCATCCTAACCGGTTGACAGCAGCGTCTCTCCTTTGAGTACAATGAGAAATGCTCTGCCTCCAGCAGTCTACAGATATTACTAGAGAACACAAACTTCAATGTGGGTGATTCATACTCTCCCAGGGACAGTGCTATTGTGCAGAAGGGTGTTTTGATGGCTGCTCCTTAGTAGACATACATATCATAAGATGTGCGAGAATAGGGTTATTATCTAATGCACGGATGACATTGCTCGTCAAGGATACAAAAGGAAATACAAAGTCATTTTCATTGAAGTCCTTTGCAATAGCTGCATTTCATTTATTTGCTAGTTTAGCTGGCTTGAGGCCTACACATTCAGGGGCTGCAGTGAATCTAAGGGGCATGTTTACTAACATTGGAGATAAATATCTTGAGAGATTTCTGGAGATGTTGCCCATAGCAACCAATCAGATCTTTGCTTTTGTTTTCTAACTTGGCTGTGGCTGTTTAAATCTAATTGCTGATTGGTTGCCATGGGCAACATCTCCAGAAATCTCTCCAGATATTTATCTCCAATGTTAGTAAACATGCCCCTTAGTGTTAAAGTAATGGCTATAGAAGACAAAATTCAAGACCAGTAGTAAAATACTTTTCTGTCTATCTATCATCATCTACATATATATTTAATGTATCTATTTATCAATCTATAATCTATGAACTGCATATCTCTCTCTCTCTCTCTCTCTCTCTCTCTCTCTCTCTATCATCTCTCTATCATCTCTCTCTCTCTCTCTCTCTCTATCATCTCTCTATCATCTCTCTCTCTCTCTCTCTCTCTCTCTCTCTATCTCAGTCATCTATCTGATTATAAGTTTTCAAAGTGTTTCCAGGGTAGACTGTCATCAATAGATCAGCCACGTCCATACTTACTGATAGTGATGGGCTTCGCCGGAAAATTTGTGAATTTCCCGTGAAATTTGTGAAACGGCGAAAAATTCACGAAACGGTGCCGGCGTCTTGTTTTTGACGCCGGTGTCTGTTTTTTAATGCCGACGCCCGTTTTTAACGCCGGCGTCGTTTTTTTTTGGATGCCGGCAACAATTTTTTTTTGATGCCGGCGAAATTTCCGCAGTGAATTTTCGCAGCCGATTTGCCGCGAATTTGCGACCTGGCAAACAAATTCGCCCATCACTACTTACTGAAATTGGTGGCCACAGTGACCCTTTTCAAACCAAACTGTGGGTCGATATTATTCATTTTGCCACTAGACTGTTCCAGTTTGATGAAAGTTGATGAGACTGAGAAGTTTTGGGTCTCATTTAACATTCTTTTAAGATAAAATAAAAACACCAGCAACAAAGCACAGCATCGCTGGTTATCTGTTCTCAATACATCATGTGTCGTGCGGAATTATCTTTGACACCTAACTGTTTATGTTCATTGGTTTATATAATGATCTTTTCCAGTGGTCTGGGGGGGGGGGTCTTGCAAAGAAGCTCTACAGTATTACAGCAGTCACTGTGTGTGTGGAATACATGGTTTAATAAGGAAAGTATCCCTTTGCTTAATTCATTATCTATTTGATAGATTTAATCATTTATCAATTCACTCTAAAAGGTGGTAGAGTACATAGTTACATAGTTACATTGTTAGATTGGGTTAGAAAACGCCAAATTCCATCAAGTTCAACCCCTCAAAATGAAAACCCAGCCCCATACACACACCCCTCCCTACTGTCACATAAATGATATATACCCATATCTATACTAACTATAGAGTTTAGTATCACAATAGCCTTTGTATTATGTCTGTCCAAGAAATCATCCAAGTCCCTCTTATAGTCATTAACTGAATCATCACCCGGCAGTGCATTCCCCAACCTCACTGTCCTCACTGTGATGAACCCCCTACTCTGTTCCTTTAAATGAAACTTCTTTTCCTCTAGTCTGAAGGGGAGGGGCCTCTGGTACGTGATTCTCTTTATGGGTAAAAAGGTCCCCTGCTATTTGTCTATAATGTCCTCTAATGTACTTGTAAAGTCTAATCATGTCCCCTCACAAGCGCCTTTTTTCCCCCAGAGAAAACAACCCCAACCTTGTCAGTCTCCCCTCATAATTTAACTCTTCCCTCCCTCTAACCAGTTTAGTTGCACTTAGTCTCTGCACTCTCTCCAGCTCATTTATATCCCTCTTAAGGACTGGAGTCCAAAACTGCCCCCATACTCCAGATGAGGCCTCACCAGGGACCTATAAAGAGACACAATTATGTTTCATCCCTTGAGTTAATGCCCTTTTTTATACAAGAACTTTATTTGCTTTAGTAGCCACAGAATGACACTGCCCAGAATTAAACAACTTGTTATCTACAAAGACCCCTAGATCCTTCTCATTTAAGGAAACTCCCAACACACTGCCATTTAGTGTATAACTTGCATTTATATTATTTTTGCCAAAGTGCATAACCTGCATTTATCAATTGAACCATTCCCTTCCTTTGCATTTCTTATTATATATACTTTAACTATCCAGTGACAATGAAGCAATGTCTGATCTTGATGCCGATTATAGAATAATGATGAGACGGCTTTAAACGGAGGGAGAAGATTAATATAGACAGGCAGTAAGTGGGGACAGAATGCTTCCTGGAAGGCAATAAACCTGGGAGAGTTGTAGGGGTTTATAATGATATCAATCACTTATTGCTTCAGATCTGCACGTTCCTATAAAGAAGCAAAAGTCCTTCCTACTGTTCCATTTCTGTAGAAAATATCTTTGTTCTTTTTACTGACATTTATCTTTATCATTTGTCATTTTCTGAACGTAAAAGAAATGATAAATAGGGATGTCGCGGACTGTTCGCCTGCGAACTTGTTTGCGCGAACATCGACTGTTCGCGTTCGCCGAATGTTCGCGAACGTCGCGCGACGTTCGCCAATTTGGGTTTGCCTTAGCTGGCGCTTTTTTTTGCCATTTCTCCTCCAGACCAGCAGATACATGGCAGCCAATCAGGAAGCTCTCCCTCCTGGACCACCCCCACACCCCCTGGACCACTCCCCTTCCATATATAAACTGAAGCCCTGCAGCGTTTTTTCATTCTGCCTGTGTGTGCTTGGAAGAGCTAGTGTAGGGAGAGAGCTGTTAGTGATTTGAGGGACAGTTGATAGTAAGTTTGCTGGCTAGTAATCTACTTGATACTGCTCTGTTATTGGAGGGACAGAAGTCTGCAGGGGTTTGAGGGACATTTAAGCTTAGGTAGCTTTGCTGGCTAGTAATCTACCTTCTACTGCAGTGCTCTGTATGTAGCTGCTGTGGGCACTGCTTCTGATCTCATCTGCTGACTGCTGTAATAACCCAATAGTCCTTGTAAGGACTGCTTTTATTTTCTTTTTTGTTTTTTTACTTTGCTACTATAAGAGCCCAGTGCTATTAGTCTAGCTGTGTTGGGGAGTGGGACTGGTGTGCTACTGTGTTGCTCCTAGTAGTTCAGCACCAACCAGAGTATTTTTTTTTTTTTAATATACATATATTTTTTTTTTTATTTTACTTATCTTACTGTTCTTTAACGTGTCCAGTGCTGTTGCTGTTCTTCATAGTAGTGCACCAATAGTAGTGCACTTGCAGGCATTATTTGCCCAGTGTGTTCTTCAAACAACTGCCACCTAGCTGTGTGAGCTTGTTCACATTCTGTCTAAATATCAATAATAATACCGTCTCCAGAAACACCACCTGAGTGACGTTGTTCAAGCAGCAATAATATATTCCGTATCCACTGCTGTAGTAGTGTATACGTTGACCTTGTAGGCATTGTTTGCCCAGTGTGTTCTTCAAACGACTGCCACCTAGCTGTGTGAGCTTTTTCACATTCCGTGTCCAGAAACATCACCTGACTGTGACGTAGTGTGATTTTCTAGCTTTTAAAATTCGCCTTCCCATTGAAGTCTATGGGGTTCGCGACGTTCGCGAACCGTTCGCATTTTTGACGCAAGTTTGCGAATATGTTCACGAACTTTTTTTCCATGTTCGCTACATCCCTAATGATAAAACACTACAGGTCCGACTCCTGGGGCTGGTGACTTGTTCCCTGACCTGCTCTACATATTTGTCCTCTTATTTATCTTTACAATTAGAGTTTTATATTTCACTTGTTTTTTTTTTTTTGTGCCAAAAAGAGTTGATTTTTGTCCTCTTTTTAGGAATAATATATATAAGAAAATGACAGCATAAAATTAGGTAGGCTGTGAAAAGAGCTGACAAATAAGAGAAAGAGTGAAATACAATTATTAGGGTTTAAAAAGGGGCAGAGTAGGAAACACTAGCAATTAGTTATGAGCAAAGTTTTAGCCAGGCATGGATTTGTAGTAATATTCAAAGTTTTGCCATCTGCAAACTTTTTTGTTAAGCTTTGGCAAAAGTTTGGTTTAAAAAAAATCTTTACAGAGAAAAAATATGTCCATTGACTTGTGCTTTGCAAAAAAAATTTACTTCAAGCATTTTTGTTAAAAATATTTAAAAAAAAAAAAAAACACGAAAAAGCCCATTGATTTAGAAAACCGCAATGACTTTAAAGGGATTCTGTCATGATTTTTATGATGTCATTTCTATTTCTAAATGACACTGTTTACACTGCAAATAATTCACTGTACAATATAAAATTTAATTCCTGAAGCAGCAAGTGTATTTAGTTGTAATATTGGTGTGTAGGTGCATCTCAGCTCATTTTGCCTGGTCATGTGATTTCAGAAAGAGCCAGCACTTTAGGATGGAACTGCTTTCTGGCAGGCTGTTCTTTCTCCTACTCAATGTAACTGAATGTGTCTCAGTGGGACCTGGATTTTACTATTGAGTGCTGTTCTTAGATCTACCAGGCAGCTGTTATCTTGTGTTAGGGAGCTGCTATCTGGTTACCTTCCCATTGTTCTGTTGTTAGGCTGCTGGGGGAGAGGGGGAAAGGGAGGGGGTGATATCACTCCAACTTGCAGTACAGCAGTAAAGAGTGACTGAAGTTTATCAGAGCACAAGTCACATGATTGGGGGCAGCTGGGAAACTGACAATATGACTAGCCCTGTGTCAGATTTCAAAATTAAATATAAAAAAAAATTGTTTGTTCTTTTGAGCAACAGATTTCAGTGCAGAATTCTGCTGGAGTTAACTGATGTGTTTTGAGAAAAACAATTTTTCCTGTGACAGTATCCCTTTAATGCATTTTGCTTAAAAAATGCCAAGAAAAAATGTCCAGTGACTTTAATGCGTTTTGCAAAAAATGCATTTAAAAAAAAGCCTTCCAAAAAAAAAACAAAAAGACAACCATTGAAGTAGAAAAATAAAACACCCATCACAATATTTTTTTTAAGATAAAAGACCGTAATCAACTGTACCTTGATTTATGGAAATAAGACACCAGGAAACTGGCCATCTAATACTAGCAATTGGGCTACAGAGCAGTCAGAGTAATTACGAGCCATCAGGAGTTAGCCTGGAGTATGCTAAATATGCCATGTATTATTACTAGCTGAAGTAACAGTCATGGCACATAAATGATTAACATGGGATGAGATCATCTATACCACGCAGCAAGTCATCAGTCATCTTTACCAGGCTTTAACCTTTAATTGGAATAAAATCAATTGTCATTATCAATAGTGATGGGCGAATTTGCGCCGTTTCGCTGAAAAATTCACGAATTTCGTGCGAAATTCGCAAAACGGCGAAAAATTCGCAAAACGGTGCTGGCGTCTCGTTTTTGACGCCGGCGTCCATTTTTCGGAAAAATGTTTTTTTGACGCCGGCAAATTTTTCCAGCGAATTTTCGCGGGCATTTCGCGAATTTATTCGCTGGCGGCGAATCGCACAAATTTGCCGCGAATTCGCGCCTGGCGAATAAAATTATCAACATAAGGAATTAGCCAGGCTGCAAGCAGGTTACTATCTATAGCAGAGGTTTACATGATGAGCACAGCCTATAATGGCAACATTAATCTACCAACAACCTAAATCAGAGTATTGGCTATTTATTAAAAGAAGGAGCATGAGAATACTCTGTATCTACACTGAATATTAACTCGGGAAGCAGCGAGAATACCAATTATGCGAATGAAATTTAACCCTTCACCTGGTTGCACAGACACCCTGCAAACAAGGCTGAGACGGAGATGAGATCTACGGAAAAACTCCCCGCGCAATGGAAAGCTTCACTTTGCAGGTTACTAAGGTAACAAAAAGGTTAAGACGCATTGCAAATCCAATCAAATCCTGCATGATTCCTTCTCGACTTTAGCTCATTCTGCCACATTCAATCTAGATCCTCAATGAGAAGAGGCTATTTCTGCAGGCGTCCGCATGTATCAGTCGCCTGATGGCAAATGAGAATCAAAAAAAAAAAATTTTCTAAATTTGCATATGATCATACATTTCCCAGTAGTATCATATTTTGTTCTTTTGCTTTGACTGCGTCCTCCTCATGCATCATATAGAGATACACAACTCATATATAATCTCCCACCACCAGAATTTTATATCAGGGTTGACTTCAGTAATGTATGTAAGTGACTGTGGGTTTTTACTGGGAACTCTGGGCTAGTGATTGGCAAATTGGACCCCTTTTGCTTTGCTGGAAAAGTCGCGAAACAGCCAAAAATTTGCCAAATGCATTAAAGTCTATGGGTGACAATTATTGTCACCTATTGGAGTCTATGGGCGTCTTTTTTTGCGGCAAAACCTTTGTTCATTAATTTCAGGACCCAAAGATCAAAGGCTCAAGGCTTGGATGAACCATATTATTATGTTAATCAGCTACCTATGTGCTTTTGTATTGAAATGAGTAATGGGCAAGGGCACAGAGGTCAATTTTAAAAGCTTTGAGCTCCCGCATTGAGGTGCATGACATTGCCCATTTTTCTAAACTACTATTAGTTGACATTCACTTTAACAAGCACTTGCAAATCCATGGGAGTGTTTTGGGGATGAATTGCAGCCCTGGAAATCCAGAAATCTTCCATTGACCTAAATCTGTAGGCATAAGTTTGCCATCACCAAGGTGTGAAAATGATAATTCCCTATGTCAGCGCTAGCCAACTGGAAGTCAACGGTGTAGACGTGACATTATAAAGGATTTTTATGCCCTCAGTCTGCTCAAGGGTTCCATACACTTTATTGTCTGACATCTTTATTTTAGTATAATCCGGCTCTTGAACATGCTTTAAAAAAAACAATGGATTTACTGCATGTAAATAAATTGGACAAAACACAACGGACTACATGAAAAGTGAGTTTAGTAACACGTCATTTACATTTTAAACACATGGCCAGCAGCATCATCTAGGGGCCGATTCACTAAATTCGAGTGAAGGATTCGAAGTAAAAAAACTTCGAATTTCGAAGTGTTTTTTGGGCTACTTCGACCATCGAATGGGCTACTTCGACCTTCGACTACGACTACGACTTCGAATCGAAGGATTCGAACTAAAAATCGTTCGACTATTCGACCATTCGATAGACGAAGTACTGTCTCTTTAAAAAAAACTTCGACCCCCTAGTTCGGCAGATAAAAGCTACCGAACACAATGTTAGCCTATGGGGAAGGTCCCCATAGGCTTGCCTAAGTTTTTTTGATCGAAGGATATTCCTTCGATCGTTGGATTAAAATCCTTCGAATCATTAGATTCGAAGGATTTAATTGTTCGATCGAAGGAATAATCCTTCGATCGTTCGATCGCATTTTCTGCGCTAAATCCTTCGACTTCGATATTCGAAGTCGAAGGATTTCAATTCCTAGTCGAATATCGAGGGTTAATCAACCCTCGATATTCGACCCTTGATACATCTGCCCCCTAATAACCATAAAAAGATATGAGTCATTTACAACTACAAGCACATTTGCGGTTTTGCAAATTTCCCTGCAGTCAGTTGCGCATAAAACCCAATACATTTAAGGAACATGCATCAACATGTGCTTCTTCCGCTTCTTTAAAGTTATGCCCGGCCCGTACCTTCCTCCTTTATGATGGTCAGAATTAAGCTCTGCTGCTCCAATTGACGGCCACCTCTGAACCATCAGCTTAAGGTGCACACCACCAGGGCCGGCCTTAGGCCAATTGGACCAATTGGGCCCAATTGGGCCCCGCACCTCTGGGGGCCCCGCACTGCCCCTTTCATTTCTATTTTGTGCCTGTATGCCCTTATTTTCCTAAATACTTGCTGTGTCAGTAGCCAGCAACACTTTGTCTAGGGGCCCCGCCAACATGGTCCCAATTGGGCCCTACATTTGATAGGATCAGCCCTGCACACCACCCTGCGTCAATAGGGGCAGCTCACTTGTGCCTAAAAATTAGGTAACAGATGTAATTTTGGCACAAAGTGGAAAGCGACACCAACTGGAGTTTTCAAGTATCAAGAGCGAGAACAATTGCGTTAATTTTGACACAACACCACAATTGTGTTCAGTATGATCCTTACAAAGGTGCTGGAATTCTGGAGGAAATATTGCATTTTGGGGAAAAAAAACATGCAGATTGTGCTCAAAATTGCACTTTTCTTATGGAACTTGCCGTTGTAAATTACCCCTATTGCGCTTTGTTAAGCTTGGAATATTACATTTTGGAAATTCTGAAAAGTATGTTGGTAAAAATGTTCCTGCTGGGTTTGGTTGGATACCTATAAATGCCGTGTGTTGCGCATAGAGAGCTGCAGCGCAGGATGTCTGATAATTAGGGATGCACCAAATCCACTATTTTGGATTCGGCCGAACCCCCGAATCCTTCGCAAAGGATTCAGCCGAATACCGAACCGAATCCGAACCCTAATTTGCATATGCAAATTAGGGGTGGGAAGGGGATTTTTTTTTTTACTTCCTTGTTTTGTGACAAAAAGTCACGCGATTTCCCTTGCCACCCCTAATTTGCATATGCAAATCAGGATTCAGATTCAGTTCGGCCAGGCAAAAGGATTCGGCCGAATCCGAATCCTGCTGAAAAAGGCCGAATCCTGGCCGAATCCCGAACCGAATCCTGGATTCGGTGCATCCCTACTGATAATGATACGTAATATAATAAAAATGCTTGCGAAGTCACGTACATCGAAGAGGATAATTGATTTCGCTTTCCCTTTGATGTTTGACTGGCGATGCAGCACAATCTATTGAAGCACAAGAAAGAACATAATAACCGATCTCTGGTTAAAGTGAACAGAAGGTGACTGTCCCGTTACTCAGCTCCCAATCTGTTCCAACAAGCAAATGCCGCCTGTGCAAGAGGGTTAGTAACAAACCCGTTTTAGAAATGGTAAACAGTAGCTCATTCAATGGCAAATTCAATGGCTTTCATTTCTATTTTTCTCATGGTTGTTTCAAACAAGGGGGCAGATTTAGTAAAGGGCGAAGTTGCAAATGCCGGCGACAATTCTCCAGTGTTACCGCTTTCAGGGAGTTCGATGATTTACTAACGAGTGCAGGCGCCAGGTGACTTTTCAAATGGACTTTACTCCGCAAATTCACTAAAATGTGGATTTTACTGAACGTTGAGACTTTCGCCTCCTTCTCCAGCTCAGACCAGGTGAAGTGCATAAAACTTCCTCAATCCTCTGTTACTTACATCATATTTTTTTAGTGGAAAAAGCTTTTAAGTCCAAAAAACGCTGGCGTCTTTTCCTTTTTTCAGGGTGATAGTTTGCTAAAGTGTTTAAAATTTATTTTTGTGTAACCAGATTCCTTCACAATTTTTTTTTTTAACATATGGGAACATTATTTTACACTGGACTTTTGTGTAGGGCATTATAACAACTCCATTAACTTTATTAGGGTTCCCTTGGCATGTCTAGTTATCAGTGTAAATGTAATGTATTAGATGCACCATGTAACATAAAGAGGTCCATTCAACTTTAAATTTCCCACTCTAAATATATATATATATATATATATATATATATATATATATATATATATATATATATATATATATATATATATAGTGTCTTTGCAGATAAGGTTAAGCCTTGTAGGGCAGAGAACTCAATTCTCCTTTAAAGAGGTTAATAAGAGGAATTACCCAAAGGCAACTCCATCACAAGGACTTTGACATGACATTGCTTTGTCTTCTGAAATATCAGGCCATCCAACTCTATTAACAGCAGTTAAGACCTAAGGCTAGTGTTAGGAGAAGGCATCAGTCGGTAAGATCGGCAGGTTATACTTGAAAATAATGTCAGATGTTCAAGGCATTGGTTGTGATGAAATGAAGGTTACACTGTAGATTAGTGTTAGATGGACATTACATCCTATAATTGTGCTGGATCAATAATAAAAGCCAAACCTGGAGCTGTCTGGGGCCTTGTAATTTCGGGGGGACTAGTGAGCACAGTGATACAGGTATGGGATCTATCAATGTCTGACTAGAGAACCTGGAGAACCTGACAATGACAAGGGCCACTCTCACAACAATAAGGTTTGGCCAGTGCAATATGTAATAAGTCTGATATAATCCTATGACAGAAAGAAGAATGGTCCACCAGAAGACCCTCTGGCAGGCCAGTCTGGGATCTAATATCCAACATGCTTGGGTTTGGGGTTTTCTGTCACCATGGATTTATACTAAATTAGGGAGTATCAAAAATAAAGAATTAGACGTTTACAGTTAAAGGGCATGTAAAGGCAAAAAAATAAAATCCCATTTTTACTTTCTTTAATGAAAAAGAAACCTATCTCCAATATACTTTAATTAAAAAATGTGTACCGTTTTTATAAGAAACCTGACTGTAGGCAGTGAAATTCTCCCTTCATTTACTGCTGTGGATAGGAATTGTCAGACAGTCCCTAACTGCTCTGCAGGGAAACAATCATACTTATGAACAGCAGGGGGAGCCCCCGCCTTACTTCCCAGCCATGCAGAACTCAAGCAGCTTTGTTTATGACGATCCCTAAGCAGCCCAGACCACACTGAGCATGTGCACAGTCTTGGTCTTGCAAAGATGTATAACAAAGTTACAAGATGGTGACCCCCTGTGGCCAACTTTGAAAGCATAAATCATTTGTTTGATTAGGCTTGTGGTGCAGTAAGTTCATGTTTATGTTTAGTATACAAAATACAGCATTTCTAGCCTTATTCTATTTTAGACTTTACTTGCCCTTTAATAGGTAATAGTATGGGAAATGGCATCCAAATGTTGGAGCTTTCTGAATAACAGATATCACACTGTAGACCCACTATATTTGCAATATACTGTTCAGGTGTGGGATTATCCAGAAACCCATTATCCAGAAAGCTCCGATTTATGGGAATGTCATTTCCCATATACTCCATTTTATGCCAATAATTACATTTTTTAAAAGGTATTTCCCTTTTCTCTATAATAATCAATCAGTTCCTTCTACTTGAGCCATACTAAGATATAATTGATGCCCATTGGAGGCAAAACAAGCCTATTGGGTTTATTTAATTTTTTTAGTAGACTTTAAGTACGAAGATCCAAATGAAGGAAATACATGTTATCCAGAAAACCCCAGGTCCCAAGTATTTTGGATACCTGTAGGGGGATTTTACAAGAGTTTGTAAGAGGAGCGCCATCAGCTTCATCCCAGAGATGCCCCAGTCCGACCCTGAGCATAATGGAAGCTATAGAAAACCTTAAAAACAGGGTCTCCAATGAGATTGTGACCATGGGATCTACTGTATGTTGCAGAGACAACTGTATAAGGGAGCAACTAAGGTACTGAATTTTAGAGGCATATTTGCAATATAGTAAAAGACTATTCCCAGGGTTAAACACAAAAGGCAAATGAAATGCCTTTAAAAAAGCATTTCAAAAAACATTGGCAAACTTATACTAATGTGTATGCTAATGTCAAATATTCACAGGCTTCAGGGTCTCCTTCATATAATGGAAAAGAGAAGGCTAAGCACAAGAGCAATAAGTCAATGTGAGGTTTTTCCTTAAAAATCCCTGTTTAAATGTTCATGTTTCCTAATTTTCCTTACACTGTGTCATTGTGTGCACAACGTCTCTATTAATATAGATAACGATGTCTTATTAATGAAGAGGCAAATAAACAACCAGGAAAAAATCATCAAATATTCAGTTCTGTTCTAAGACCCGTGTATAGCAGAAGGAACGGACAGGCCCTGCTTTTAAGCGTGCAACAGTCTGTGTAGTTTTGGTACAGATATGGGATCCATTATCCGGAAACCCATTATCCAGAAAGTTCCAAATTACAGAAAGGCCGTCTCCCATAGACTCCATTTAATCCAAACAATCAAAGTTTTTAAAACCTTTTTCTGTGTAATAATAAAACAGTAGCTTGTACTTGATCCCAACTAAGATATAATTAATCCTTATTAATAACAGAACCAGCCCATTGGGTTTATTTCATGCATTCATGATTTTCTAGTAGACTTAAGGTATGAAGATCCAAATTACGGAAATCCAGAAAGCCCCAGGTCCCAAGCATTCTGGACAACAGGTCCCCTACCTGTATAACTGTACTTCCATGTGAACTGTATTTTTGAATTCCGTATACATTACTGTAATTGTTTGTATGTGATATTTGTTGGAATATAGCAAACTGTATATCATTTTTACACCGATCAACCAATTCTTTAATGCCCATATATTGTATATCTGTGGAGCTATTGATCAGCCAAACTCTGGGCACTGGCACAAATCAAGTAATTAGACCCTTGGATAACGCACCCCTACAAGTGCGGGGTCACTGATCAACCAGATGCATTTTACAACCTAATTTCTGGGTTGAGGGGAAACAATAAGGATAATTCTGGAGCAGGCACTCAAATGAAGGCAGTCTTCCACCAAATTGTGGAAGACAATTTGGTGGAAAGAGTTTATTGAGTCCTACGCCCCACGCGTTTTGTGTCTTCAACACTTAATCATAGGCTGGGGAAACAATGGAAGATTAGTATAGCAGGGAGAGGCAAGAAAAAGTTGGGGGTAGTTTAAAAAAGTGGAGGAACAGGAATTATTGTAGGGGAAAAATTGAGGTGGACAGAAGGTTCACCTGAGGAAGGGGTTGTCCCCGAAAGCTTGTGCCACTTTTCTGGTGCAATAAATGCTTTAAAGGCAAGAGCAGAAATAATGGTGTCCTTCAGTTCCCTTTCCTAAAGAAGTGGCACAGTGTAAAGATTAGGAAACATGAAAAAATAAGTGGTGATCGGCCCCTACGGGCAGAGACACGCTGCTATTTCGGGAAATTAGTCAAATCGTTTCTTCTTCAGGCGACTAATCTCCCCGAACGGCCTTCCCGCCGGCCACAATATAAATTGTCTGTGGGATGGCACTCAGATTGCTTTGGCTATCAGTAGCGTTCGTTGAGGGGGGCGGGCCCTGGTGCGTGACGCGCAGCTGGGCCCCTCCCTCCTCCATACGGCCGCATTTGGCCGAGTTTCCAATGGCGAACGGACTGCCGGGGGGCCCTGAGGGGGTGCGGGCAATGGCCCGCTCGCACCCCCTGCTCCCCCCCGGTAGTTCCGCCACTGTTGGCTATCCAAAGTCGCCCAAAGTTTCCTCGTGAGGCGACTTCAGAAAACGAAACGAAGATTAGTGCCATCCTGCCAGCAATTTACATTATAGCTGGCGGGAAGGCAGCTCAGGGAGATTAGTCGTCCGAAGAAGAAGCAATTTGTCGTTGAATGACTAGTCTCCCGAAATAGCAGCGTGTGTCTGCTAAAGAGGGTCCTCGTTTCTCTAGTCTCTGTATCACATACCAGGCTTCTCTGTTTTCTGACATAGGAAGTTAATCTACATCGCTACACAATCACACAACGAGTCTGTAGTGACAAATAATGTTTTGTCCGTGGCTTAAAGCCCAACAAACAATTCCCTGCGCTTTTCATTGGCATCTCTGTAGCCTGGCGCCTCTCTAATAGTCTCTGCCAATCCCTTTAGTGTGCCACTTCAAAAGACCCCCTGCTTGGCATTTAATTAACTTTATTGATATTTAGAAATTAAGAGGGTAGGGAGATGGGGAAATCATTAACTTACACAGCAGGAAAAATAACGATCCGTCCACAAACACCGTTAACCAATGTGTTTCTGGTCTGACCCTGTACTGCAGACTTGTAGCCTCCAGCAGCAGGGAAACAAAGCAAAGAGAAGGATTTATTCATTAAATAAAGTATGCCTGTATTAAAATATAAGACTATGGGGCAAATTCACTAAACGACGAATCGCCTAACGCTATTGTGAATGCGCCAGAGTAGCGCATTTTCGTCAATTTGCCAATTCACTAATGGACGCTGGCGTAAATTCGCTAGTGTTACTTCACACCCTTACGCCTGGCGAATTTGTGCAACGGACGTAACTAACGAGCAAATTATTCTGAACGCTACCAGAGTTCCTTCGCCACCTCAGACCAGGCGAAGTGCAATAGAGTAGATAGGGATTGCTTCAAAAAAGTTAAACAAAAAACGCTGGCGTTTTTTCATTTTTTATGGGTGATAGGCTGAAAAAGTTTGAAATTTTCTTTGGGGCTCCCCTCCTTCCCCCCTACATTTCGTAACTCATGGCACCTGAACTATACAGTGGGCACATGTGTAGGGCAAAATAACATTTGTATTTGCTGTTTTGAAGGTTTCCCAGGCTTGTGATACATATTCCATATTACATATTCCTCCATTGTAACTTCAATTTGGCGCCATATGCAAATTAACCATTGCTAGCGTATTTTTGCTTTGCTTGGCGAATTAACGCCAGCGCAACTTCGCAACCTTACGCTTCCCCTGAGCGCAACTTCGGATTTTAGTAAATTTGCGTAGCGCTGGCGAATATACGCCTGGCGAAGTGCGGTGAAGCGGATGCTGGCGCAACTACGAATCTTAGTGAATGTCCCACTATGGCTTATCTGCTTCTATATACTTTTTAATCTCTACACTTTTGTGCTGATAGATATCTATGTCATAATTTGTATACCCGCGACTATTTTGTCCAAATGCATTAAAGTTAGTGATGGGCGTATTTGTACCAGTTCGCTTCGCCATGAATTTCCTGCGAAATTCGCAAAACTGGTGAAAAATTAAAATTTGACGCCGGCTCCCATTAAAGTCAATTGTCGCCAGCGGCTAAATGGGTGCAACGGTCACTAGCGTCGAAAAAAAATTGACGCTGGCGTTGAAAACCGTCACTGGCATCAAATTTTTTTTTGATGCCGCGAATTTTCGCCAGCAAATTTTCACGGCAAATTAGCGAAATGTATTTGCCGCCGGGAAACGGGCAAATTCGCTGCGAATTCGCGCATGGTGAATAAATTCACCCATCACTAATTAAAGTCAATGGGCTTCCGAATAATTTTGACGCGCGCCAATTTTTATGCAAAAATGCGCCCGCCGAATTATTCGCCAATCACTACTCCAATGTCATAATGTCACTTATTATCTTATATGGGACCTGACAACACAACTGAAGGTGAGCTGGAAAACCTGCCTGTAAATCTGAATTTGTGATGCTAGTCTGCTGCTAGAAAGATGCATTTGATCATCCTGGGCATCAATCAGCAGATAATGGATCTTTCCGGAATTTGGATCTCCATACATTAATCTACTAAAAAACTATTTAATTAAAACCAATATAATGTTCATTCGCGCTGATCCTTACAGCGATCCTCTTCGGGCTTCTTCTTTCCTTCATGCGCAGTAGAACGAAAAGTCAAACTTTAACTAAAAAGTCGCTATTTCATTCAACTGCGCATGCATTTGCCCGGAAAATTTGAAGAAAGAAGAAGCCGGAAGAGGATCACTCCGTGGTGCTCACTGGTATAACCCCGGGCCGGTGCAGTTTTCTGCTGATAGGAGCACCAGCCTTCAGGTGAGTCAATACAATCAGTTGGGGAGCCTAACATTTGGCACCCCAAGTGCACCAAGCCTTTCCTTCTCCTTTAATAGGCCTCTAGCAGAGTCACTGTGAAAGGAGAGATTTGGATCGGGATAAATGTGTCTTTCATCAACATGGGCTACTGTTTCGCTATGTAGCTCTTGAACTTTAGAAGCAAAAAAATGACAATATTCCATCAACTAATATAATCTTTGATTCTTCCTTGAGAATCTCCTCGTTTCAATTCCTAACTTTGAAGACGCGGCACATCATAAAGCCCACAGGCCGCGTCACTGCAGGCGGCGTTTGCTAATTGTAGACACAAGTTGGACAAGACAAAGACAGGCTTTTCCAAGTACAATGACAGAACCCCTGGTCCCTTTGTGTCTGTATCACACGCAGGAGCCAATCTTACATATGACACAAACACAAGAAGATAACGGAGCTTCGGATCAAAACAAATTTGTCTTTGCTCTTTACATGATGTATCTATTCTAGACGCCTGTTTTTCTGTTTACAACCATTCAAACCTACTTGAAAGCAGAAATCCCGAGCAGCCATTAATGGAAGATTCAGAATAAAGTCCTCCTGTCCCAATAAGACGTGGTATTTACTTTTTTATTTACCTTCAGATGATTACCGCTCTCTCAGACTTGCCTTGCTTTTCCATCTCACAACATTAATTGCTTTACCCAGAAAATCAATCTAAAATTAAAATATGATTTGTAGCCACTGATATTTTTTTTTCAATTGCTCGATGGAAGATCTGTTATTTACTCCTGATTGAATTTGGGATTCAGATCCAGGCAACTTGCAGTAAATCTCACTTTTATCTGTGGTGTCACTTTAATCTAATGGCTCCTTTGAACACATTTTGGATTTCAGCCTGTGGATGAGTAGCTGCAGCTGGAAAACATTTCTTCTTCTTCCCGGGAAAAGCTTTAGAGACCGTTTGGGACCGATACTCTATTAAATACCGTAGTTGGACTTTAGGACTGCTTTGATACTTTGCGTTAGACGTACAAATAACAAAATGACTTCAGAGTGAAGTGAGTCACAGGGAAGAAAACAAATCGACGGTGAACAGAAAGAAAAGGAGATTCCCATATAAACATTAACACATTGGCAGCATTAACACCGCATTGGTACAACAGCATAGGAATGTATGACAAGGGTTTGCCATGGGATTCCTTTAATCCTATCATTGATTTAATAATCCATAGCACTGGCTCTAAGGGAGCATAACACTAGTAACTGTTGACTTTTTCGGTAGTGATGGGCAAATTTCACCCGTTTCTCCCGAAACGGTGAAAAATTTGTGAAACTTGAATATTGGCGGCCGTGTAAATTTTGAAGATTGCGTCAATGGGCCAGTCCGATACTGGATACCGTGGAATTTTTGCGGGAGTTCCGCAAATTTAATCATAGCCAGCAAAAGCGGAAATTTGCAGCGAATTCGCCAGGTGATTTTATTCGCCCATCACTGCTCTTGGGCACACTAAAGGACATGACCTCCAGGGACCCTCCACCACTACCTCCGCAATATAGCCAAGATACACCTCTTTCTTTCAGAAACAACAGCCAAATCACTAATCCATAATCTTATCCTGTTCAGACTATTGCAATCTCCCACTGACTGGTCTTCTTAAATCCCATCTTTCTCTCCTCCAATAAATCTTAAACTCTACTACCAGGATCCTCCTGCTCTCTCCTAAAAGGTAACCTGCTCAACCCCAACTAAAATCCTTAGCATGGCTGCCTGTTAAACAAAGGATATTATGTAAAATCCTGCTGCTAACATTCAAAGTCCTTCACTCCTGCTCCTCACTACAATTTTTCTCTTGTCTCACTGTACATTCCTAGTTGTCTTCTCTGCTCTTCTCAGAGCCCCTTATCTTCACACCATCCACATCCACTGCCAGCTCTCATCTCAATGCTTTCTATCTTGCTGCTCCTTACCTCTGGAACTCCATCCCTGAATTCCTCCATAAGGAACCCTCTCTCAATCTCTTCAAGAAAAAACTAAAATTCTGCCTTTTGGAGCACTAGTACATCAGTTTAGTCCTGGTACCTTTTGTGCAATGATTTCACCTTGTGCACTTTTCCCCCTCAAATTTGTGCCTGTATGTTAGCCACACACCCACTTAAACTGTAAGCTCTTTGGGGCAGGACCTCCTTCCCACTGTGTCTCTTAACATATAGCACAAGCTCTGTGTCCTTATACTGTATGAGCTCTATGTACTTTGATTTATATTGTACTTTTATGCATTGTATTTGGTGCTGCAGCTCCTCAACAGTGCTTTACAAATAAAGTTATACATAAATACACTAACCACCCAACCCCCTGCCACCATCATGCACACATCCACTATGGCCTGAGCCTCCCAGAACCTTGGTGGGTCAGTTTGATGCTGTCAGTCACCTGTGAAAACCGCAGCACGTCCCTACTATTCAGGCACGCATTGAGACAAATCCTACCTCGACAAAAAGATTAACCACCCACAGTGCGCTTTTGTTATTATTGCTCGTGTCAGTACTTTCCCATGTTGCTATGCTCAGCAGCAAATCATGGGCAACAAGGATTAAATTTCAGTCAGAGCCAGGGACCTCTAAATCGGCCCCTTAATGTTAGTATGGAGTAACCTGGAGTGCTTGCTTCTGGCCGACAACACAGATTAGGATCAGTGTCTCACCTGCCAAAGCAGTTCAGTTATCTGAAGGTAGGGTTGCCACTTGCCACTTGCCCGCTTTTTTGAAGGGCTGTCCAGGTCAAAACTGCCTGCTGGCAGGATTCCCTGGGATTGACACGGATATCGACTAGCTCCCTATACGTCATTGACCAACCCTGCCACGTAATAGGCATTGACCCACCCTGCCACGTAATAGGTCCTCCCCAATTATGTCATGCCCCCGCCTGGAGTTTCCCGCAAGAAAAGTTGGCAACCCAATCTGAAAGGCTCAATATACTGCTCCTTGGATGATTTAATGGTACAGTAGTGATGTGTCAACAAATTGTCAACCCACATCCAACCCAAACCCACCACTCTGAACCCGCACCCGGCCCAGCCCATCGGTCTGCTTTCATTTATATATTAGTTCCCGACCCTCTGATGTCACGGAGGGGTGGGGCATGTCTATAAATTAACACTGCTCGAAATAAAGCACTTGCAGGTCAAAGGAGGGAAGGGATGCAGGAAGAGGTTGGCCCAAACCCGCCAACTGCAGGGATTTTCTGAATAACAGATATGGCCGTAATCTGGATCTCCTTACCTTAAATCTACTAGAAAATCATATAAACATTAAATAAACCCAATAGGCTGGTTTTGCTTCCAATAAGGAATAATTATATCTTAGTTGGGATCAGGGCCGCCATCAAGGGGAACAAGTGTACTGGGGCCGGGCCTAAAGGGGGGCCTGGCTGTGCTGCAGTTTTTGAAATAGCTGGGCCCCCCTTGGCAGTGCCGAAGCCTCTTCAAAAATCCTGATTCGCCAAAAACCCAAAGTCACGAAATGCCGAAGTAACGAAAAGAGCTGAACTGCCGAAGTCCCGAAGCCACAAAAAGACCTGAAGTCACGAAAAGAGCCGAACTTTAAGCCTTGAAGCCGTGGAAAGACCTAAAGTCACGAAAAGAGCCGAACTTGAAGTCTTGAAGCAGTGGAGAGACCTAAAGTCACCGAGAGCCGAACTTGAAGTCCTGAAGCCGCGGAAAGACCCAAAGTCACGAAAAGAGCCGAACTTGAAGTCTTGAAGCAGTGGAGAGACCTAAAGTCACCGAGAGCCGAACTTGAAGCCTTGAAGCCGTGGAGACTCCCAAAGCCACAAAAAGACCCAAAGTCATGAAAAAGAGTTGAACTTGAAGCCCTGAAGCCGCGGAAAGACCTGAAGTCACTAAAGAGCAGAACTTGAAACCCTGAAGCCACAACGTCAGTTCTACTGAACACCAATGAGTGTTTTTTTTTTTTTTTGTTTTTTTTTAAAGCCCTAGCCACCAATATATTTTTTTAATACTCTACAGGCCCCTGCCACCCAGGGGGTCCCAACAATTTTATTCTATGGGGCACGATTTCTAATGGAGGCCCTGGTTGGGATTGAGTGCAAGGTACTGTTTTATTATTACTGAGAAAAAATGAAATCATTTTTAAAAGTTTGGATGATATCATTATGACGGGAGATAGCCTTTACGCAATTTAATGCTTTCTGGATAATGGGTTTCCGGGATAACGGATCCAATATCTGCATCACTTTGATGACAATTTGATTAATCCAATAAAGGAAGGCTCTGTTCGGTAGACAAAGACTATCAAGCTGTACCATTATGTACATTGTTTTATATTGTTGTTCTGCATATACAAACGTATTACTGTGGCTGCAAAATGACACGACTTTTGCTTTTTGCTTCTTATTAACCTCTTTAAACTCTATATTTTCTCTTCTCAGTTGTTCTAATTGCCCCTTAGCTGCGCCGAAGCTTTATTATTGCACTTGCATAACACTCAGTGATTTATTATGGGCATTAGTGCATCACTCAGCTCCGGGCTTAGCGCCTTCATTTACCTCCATCTCTGGCACCTCCAATGGGAGATGGGCCACCACATATTTTTATTGTATTTTTATGAAGACAAATGAAAGCACGTAGTATTTCTCTATCATTGGCAGGTTTCTGGATCCTTACTTAACTCTTTTACAGGAATCCATAAGGCCTAATTAATCCTCAGTGATTTTATAGCAGAAAAGTGCCAAATGACTAGAGCCAAATTACAGCAGATCTTAAACATAAATATCCACTTACAACTGTGTCTAAATATACACAAAGATATATGGGGAGATACACGGCACCATGGCACCACCAGTGGGGGGGACTGAATTTCTTGTGTATTTAGGATAAAGGATTTGCTGAGTTGTGATGTGTCACCCTGTACTGACATAATAGTCCGGCACAGTGAGTAATATACACAGTTGCTATGGGTTTGTCATCAAAAGAGCTAATGAGAGAGAGGATTTTAAGCTTGACATTAATAATTGAAGGAGAACATCCAACACAGACAGGCTTGAAGCATTGCCCATATATTGCCTGGTTCTTGGAATAGAAGTTCTTTCTTTAAATAATTGTTAGAGGTAAAAACTATCCAAGCTGAGTCTATAGTATAGTATCACTAATAGGTGGATACACCCTGGGGAAATTTGCAGATGCCATAGACAGTCACTATTTCTTTTTGGGCTATTTGGGCCTATGTGTACGTAAAAGACCAGGGCCTATTTTAAGTCCCAGTCCAGGCCTGAGTACATGTGCCATGGATAGTGATGGGTGAATACATTCGGCAGACACTAATTTGCGGTGAATTTCCACGTTTCACCACAAGCAAATGAATTCACGAAACTAGGGTTACCATCTTGTCATAAAATTTCCACCAGCTGGTGGTTGGGCGGGAACAAAAGGGGCAGGCAGTGATGTAAAAAGGGCGGGTTGTGACATAAAAGAGGTGGAGCCATGTCGCGCTGATGGTCAGAAGATGGAGAAATGGACACAGTTGCTCATAGCAGATTCCATTGTCACATGCGGAGGTCCCCATTGTGAGTAGGCTCAGGTGGAGTTGCACCCGCTGTCTCCCGGTATTTCTGTGTGATCAGCTGGTTTGTATGACGCATGACAATCATTGGGGTAAGGACTGGAGGTGCCAATAACGCCATCAAAGCAGCAATGATTGCTACTGGTTTGAAAACCAGTGACTGAATTACTTACATTGGTTTCAGTGCAAAAGTCTAGTAAGTTATGAAAATAAAGATCTCTGATTGGTTTCTATGAGTTACTGCAGTGGGACAAAGTTTCCCATTGTCAGCAGACGACGTATGTGTTGGGTTGCCACTAGGGTTGCCACCTTTCATAAAATTTCCACCGGCTGGTGGTCGGGCGGGAATAAAAGAGGTGGGCAGTTATGTAAAAAGGGGCGGGTTGTGACATAAAAGAGGTGGAGCCATGCCGCGCCAATGGCCAGAAGATGGAGAAAAGGTAATTTTTGAGCAGATTGGGGGCAGGCTAAGGGCTTTTTTTAAGGGTATTACATATTTACTGGCAACTACATTGCTAGTAAATTTGTAATACAGGCCCCGACCTTGGCAGGTGTTTTACTGGCTCGGCCACTAAAATGCTGGCCAGGTGGCAACCCAAGGCAGGGGTTGGGTTATGTAGAGGGACAGGTGGGTGATGCAGGTGGTGGGACGGTGCTGTATGGGTGGGGTCGATGATGTCGGGGTGGGACTTAGCAATAGCATTAGCTCTCTATCATACTGCATAATATTAGCATTGTCTTGTTATACAGATAATCAGTATATGCTTAGAATTAACGAATACCTAAAATGTACCTCTATATACCTAAAAAGTTCCCCCCCAAATATATTTCTTCCCTGACTGCCACACATCCAGCATCTCCCCTTGTTATTGGTGCCAACTCTGTTCTCCCACATTGGATGCTGCT
This sequence comes from Xenopus petersii, assembly GCA_038501925.1. Taxonomy (NCBI): domain Eukaryota; kingdom Metazoa; phylum Chordata; class Amphibia; order Anura; family Pipidae; genus Xenopus; species Xenopus petersii. Next base: position 5,225,023 of record CM076675.1, read on the forward strand.
CTGCACATGCACCTAAGGGGGCAGCACCTATTTACAGCTTTGTGCTCATTTTTCATTAAAGGGGAAGGAAACCTAGTCA